>CM076579.1:16048706-16707184 GCA_034641835.2 Pinus albicaulis | reverse complement strand
CTCAGAGAGGCGGCTCAAGATGCGATTTTAGCCTGGTCAATTGGTCCTGCCGATTTGAAAATTCAACGCAGCAATTTTGAGAACTCGAACGTGGCTACAGTCCTCTATTCTGCCCACTCAGTTTCATAACCCTCGATCCAACTATACTTCATGTGAATGGCCTAACACTTTTCTATAAAATCCAGCTTTCATCACACAATGAGAATTTCACTCGGTCACCCAGCGAATAGAACCACGCTACCTCCATGAACGTTTAAACAATAATCAGCCGCCTTCCAGCACTAAAATTAGCGGACGAATTTCAATTTCTCGGCTTGAGCTTGGTCCCTCGAGTTGCAGATCAACCCACAGATCGAGTGCTTAATCAAACTAGAATTCATCCTGCAAATTTAACTTCGTCTGGCTAACAATATTTGGCTTTTATGGCCTTAAAAACATAAAATAAATAAATTTTAATTCCTCGGCCCTTTAATTTTAATACGACAGCCCCTTGCTCAACGTAATTTCACAGCCCTTTTTCACAACAGATGGCTCGACCCTTTGATGGCTCCACCAATTCGACTTGGTTGTTACTCAACGACCGCAATGGAGTAATGACGGTGTCATTTCAACTCACTTAACAATCACATGTGCGGCTCAGCTTCTATGCTTACAGCTGCTGGTCCTTTCACAATGAGCAACTTTGATTTTCCTTCGGCACTGAAAATATCTAACAAATATTTCTTCTGAAACCCTTTTTCTAAAGTTGGTCTACAATAAAACCCTTCAATATTCACTTCAATACTCTCTGCAACTAAGAACTGAAACCCGCAGGCTGAGACAAGACTGTGGCTCTGATACCACTGTAATATCCCGGATGGGATATTTTTACTAAAAATGTAGATAAATAAATAAACTCCACAAAATGCCACAAAATCAACGTTTACTCACAGAAGATTGCCATGTAAAATTAAACATACAAGTACATGCAAATCCATAACACCATAATGCAGGAATATAACTCATCTTTATTATATTATCACTGGGGTTACAAGCTGAAATAAAAGATAGCTGAGATAAATGAAATACAACTGACCTCAAGAAAATCTGTTGCACTGCTACACGACAATGGCCTCCAAAACTGACTGCTGCCCTCTCCCTCCGGCAACAGCTACCACTGAATCCACTGAAGCTCCCGTTGAAGATCTGAATGATCCTCACTCCAATATCACTGAAGCTCTGTGAAACTTCTAAATGAAGTCTCCTCAAAGAGAGTTGGGTTTCCGTCCAACACTCACAACTCACTCGAGGGTTTCCATCCTGGGGCTATGGCTGAAGTAGAGAACCACGTCCTCAAACCTCTCATACACAAGCAAATGATCTACTCCAAAGATATCTCCTAATGGATTCCTCCCTTTCTTTTATAGATCCCTTGGAGCCTTCTAGAGCATTATTTTATTATTATTTTATTCATGGAGCACTTTTTCCTTTTATTAAAATATTCCTTTTTAATGCAGAAAAGGGTAAATCGGCTACCACGCCTCCTTCGGTCACTGAAATTCGTGTCTAACTGTCCCATCGTGTAGGTCTCCTCATCCCCGTTCCAATGAGCTATTACACTAAGGTGTTCCATTGTGTATTCCTCTCGGAATGCCACCTTGAGCATAGTCAGCTGAGTTAAGCCCATAAACAACTCAAAATTCCGAAAGTTATCGGAATGCATCGGAACGAAAGCCAAACTACTCGGATGATGGAATATATCAAGCGAATGCTTCCGAACACCATGGGAACTCCTCAAAATTCCTCCGAAAAGCTCCTGAGCCCACTGATAGCACCAATCTGTACATGTGACCCGTCTGCTCCTAACTCTGGAAGTCCCTCCTAGCCCTGTCATGGATGATACCAAAAATGGGAATATTACATGCTTGTTTCCTTACTTCTTCTAGTTGAGATCTAAGGGAGGAGATATCTTCCTTCTAATGACCAATCTCTGCTTCAATTTTTTTCAAGCTCTTAGGTCTTTGTTCAAGGTGGCTTGACAAAGTTTCTTCCATTTTCTTTGCCTTATCCAATTGATTTGTCATAGATATAACTTCTTCATGATGCTTTCTTTTGTTTTGATGAAATTCCTCTTTAAGTTTGGTGAGCTCCCCATCTCTTTCTTGTACTTGAATCTTGACAAAGTCAACTTCCTTACTTGTCTTGTCTTGGTTACCATATTGCACTTTCTTCTTAGGTTCCTCATTTTCCCTTTTCAAACTGTTAATCTCTTCCATGGAAGCCATAAGTTTATTCAAGAGATCTTCTTCAAAGTCTTCTTTGTTCTCTTCATCTTCTAGGTCTTCTTTAGCTTTGTTGTCATCTCTCTTATCTTCAACTTCTTTGATGGATTCTCTACTCTTTCTTGTTTCCCATCATATTCTTGACTAGAGATCATTGTTAACGCTCCTTTTGAGTGAAGATCATGAAGTTTGTCCCGAATCCCATATGACTTTCGCTGATGAACATTTTTCAAAATTGGCTTTCACAGAATTTGGTAACCCATTCAAAATTGCCTTTATTGCTCTTCTATTGTACTCCTTGGATTCTTCATCCATCATTTCATTAGTAATCACTGATTTCCAAACTTCAATTCCTTGTGTCTTCAAGAAATTTATCATTCTTGCCTGCCATATATCAAAATTTCCATTGAACAATGGAGCCTTTGCAAATTGATCGACTTCAATTTCGATGGTTGAGGAAGACACATCTTTAGGAGGATTGGAGACTTTCTTCCTTGGCTTTGCCATTTGTGTACTAATGATCAACCTTCAAGCTATTAGGCTTTGAGTGAAGGTACCGGCTCTGATACCAATTGTTGGAAACACTGAGAGGGGGGTGAATCAGTATTTCTTTTCAATTGTTAATTTTACAAGTTAGATCACTTATACTTAGAACACAAAATGAACAATGATAGAATAAATACTTTGTAGAAATTTATATTTCCCACCCCGGTTTTCAGTTTTCACCTTATTACTCCAAAATAATTAAATGCCCTTTCCCATATCCATACATTTAATAACTGGAAAATAAATTTTGCTGAAAACACAAATTCTGGAAATTTTTTCAGAATGCTGTAAATGCAGAAATAAAATAACAGCAGTAACAAACAGTCATTCAACACATCACAACTCAGTATTTTTGGTCAAGGTGACCCTGGAAAAACCCCCTACAACTCTTGGGGAAAACCAGTCTGGAAGCTTCTCATTTATTTCTGAAAAAATACTTTTACAGTGAGCAGTAATACACAGAAAATTACAGCAAACACAAAAATCACTTATCTTGACTTTCGTGCCACCCTCCACCTCGAAAAACGTGCCAAACAGCAAACAGAAATATTTCAGAGAAATTACAGCATTAAATGCTGTCTTAGCTGCCTCGAAAAACGTGCCAGGAATGACCGTACGGACTGTACGGATTTCGTACGGATGGGACAGCAGCCCCCTTTCTCGATTTTCGTGCCCAGAAAATTCTGCCTTGAAAATCGTGCTCCTTGCTGCTGTTCCGGGCCTCGAAAAACAAGCACAGTCGCCCTCTCGAAACCGTGCAATGCCGTACTCGACTTTCGCCTTGGTTAATGCCAATAAACTCGCCGCACGCATTTTCCGTACCTTGGGAAGCGGGTTCTGTCGTACGGACTCTTGTCAGGTCAGCTTCGTCGCTCTCCCTCTCGCTCGCGAAATCACTCTTCACCTCCTCCTCTCTCAATCTGCTCATGAAAAAATGAATAACCTTTTCCTCCTTTTCTTCCTTTAACCTAACCCTAAGTGACTTTTGGGGAATCCCTAAATCCAAAGGATGAAATAGATTGAGATCTAGGGCTGAGATTAAATGCTCATTTAAATCTCACTTTCTATTTTTTAATTCACCCCACTTTTTAATAAAGACCCATTTAGTCTTTTACTTGAAAGCAAGTCACTTTTTCTAATTTTATATTGACTTTATTTAAAGTCACTTTAACTTTAGTAACTTTATCACTTAAAGTCACTTTAAAATTAGATTTTGACTTATAACTTTATAAAGTCACTTTAGTAACTTTTTCACTTAAGTCACTTAAATTAGATTTAACTTTATAAAAAATTATAAAGTTACTTAGGAGAAAAATTAAATTCTTTGGGACACTTTTCCCTAGGCCAAAGATCAAAGCTCAGAAACTAATTATTCTATATCAATTTCAACACTCCCTCTTACCGAGGAAGGTGTTCCTAACCACACCCATCTTGTCTCTGAAGTAGACATGCTTGCCCCGTGGTAAGGCTTTGGTAAGAATATCTGCAACCTGCTCATCAGTTGGAATATACTCAAGCTTCACAGCTCCCTTCTGAACATAGTCTCTGATGAAATGATATTTGATCCCGATATGCTTTGACCTGTCATGAAATACTGGATTCTCCGTGAGTTTAATGCAACTCTAATTATCATAGTAAATCACTGAAGGTCTCAACGGCTGACAAAATAAGTCAAACAACATCTTGCGATGCCGTATGGCCTCACAACTAGCTAGACCGCGTTACATACCGCTTTCCGCTCGAACTCAATGCTACCGATCGCCGTTTCCTACCGAACCATGACACCATCGCTCGAACTCCAACCCAAAACAAGACCGAAGTGCTCTTCCTATCGTAATAATAACCGCCCAATCGTAATCGTGTAACCTCGTCAATCCCACTCATCCTCGCTCGTAGTCCAGACCATAATCCACTGTCCCCTGCAAGTATCGCAAAATGTGTTTTGCAGCCACCCAGTGAACCTTCCTAGGCTCACACATAAACTGACTCATCGTGTTGACTGCAAAACAAATATCTGGTCTAGTGTTGACCAAACACATCAAGGAACCAATCAGCTGCCTGTACAATGTGGGATCCACCAACTCAGAATCCGAAGCATGAAGCTTCTTCCAGTTGGTGATCATCGGTGTCGACATGGGTCTACAATCCTCCATGTGGAATCTGCCAAGGATGTCCACAATATACTTCCCCTGTCCCAGGAAGAAATGCCCCTCCTCCCGCCACACCTCCAAACCCAAAAAGTAATGCATCAAGCCGATGTCCTTCATCTCAAACTTCGCCGCAAGATCTCTCTTGCAGTACTCTATGAGTCTCTCTGCACCTGTAATGACCAAGTCATCCACATACGCACTGCACGTAGAGGCCCTCACCCACGCTAACATAGTGCAAAGGTCTTGACCGCTCACTTTGTGAAACCTATCTTCGGGGTAAGCAAGTATTCATCTCGGGAGTACCAAGTTTCCGGGAGCTTTCAATGTGCCACAAAGGGCCTTCTTTCGCTCGCACACATGGGACTCCTTCCCATGCACCTCAAAGCCCCGTGGCTGCTCAATGTACACCTCCTCCCGTATGAAGACATTGAGAAATGCAGTCTTCACATCCATTTGGTGGATCTTCCAACCCATCTCTGCTGCTATCGATATAATGGAGCGATCGAAGTATATCGAGCCACGGGAGCGAAGGTCTCCTCATAATCAACTCCCTCTACCTGGGAGAACCCTCTAGCCACAAACCTCGCTTTGAATTTCTCAATGCTGCCATCTGCAGCATGCTTTACCTTGTAAAGCCATCTGGAAGTAACCACGGATTTGCCCTCAGGCCTCGGCACCACCTCCAAAACATCATTCTTCATGATAGAAGAACACCTCTCCCAGTGCCTCTCCACCCACGGCTAATGCCTCCTGCAGCCAGAAGGTCACTGAAGGACGTCGCTGTGGCCACCGCGGGGAAGCACAAAACCCCTCGTGTCCGCTCTTCTCCGACCGGCCTCTAGGCTCACTGCATGTGGCATCTCTCGCGTGTCCTCGGGTTGCCTCTGGGCTTCCTCTCTCGAGCATTCCCCCTCTCGCCCGAGAATAAAACTTCTCCTTCCTCAAATACTCCCCCCGGTGAGCCTCGAACCTCCCCGACCGGCTCCCGTCTCGCCGTCTCCGCCCGCACTCGAACCCGTAGACGTCGAGGTCAGAACTCGTCCATCGCGGGACTCGCGGAATCGCTCTGTGGATTGCTCTGCGTGTCGCCCATAGCACCACCCCCCGACTCGCGAGCCACTCCCCACCGACCGACCTGACCCGACATCATCATATACCGATCCTCCGATCCCTCGCCCACCTGATCCCCGCGACCGACTCAATTGCCGCCAAGGGTCCGTCACTGTCTCGATCCGGGCTATTTCAACTCCCGTGACCTCCTCAAGGCCCCGTCCTCCTCGAACTTCACATCCCGCCTGACAACAACTTTCCTCTGTGCAGGAATGTAAATCCGAAAGGCCTTGGAGGTCTCACCGTAGCCCACAAAGATACCCTTCTCTGCGGTGGGCTCTAGTTTGGTCCTCTTCTCCTTGGGTATGTAGGAGTATGTCATGCACCCAAAGATACGAAGATGACCCATATCAGGCTTCTTCCCAGAAAAAGCCTCCTCCGGAGTCATGTGCCCCAAGGCACAATGCGGACTCCTGTTCTGCAAGTAAACAGCTGTGTTGCAGGCCTCTGCCCACAAAAACAATGGCAACCCCTGATCATGTAACATGGCTTTGGCAGCCCCTCCGATGGATCTGTTCTTCCTCTCCGCAACCCCGTTCTGCTGGGGGTTGTAAGGAACAGTTAACTCCCTCCTAATGCCTGCCTCCGCATAATAGTCAACAAACTCTCCAAGGGTGTACTCTCCTCCATTGTCCGACCTCAGGGACTTGATCTTCCGACCTGTCTGTGTCTCCACAAGAGCTCTGAACTCCTGAAACCGCTTGAAGACCTCACTCTTGGTCTTCAAGAAATAAATCCAGGTCCTCCCGGAGTGATCATCAATGAATAAAACATAGTACTCATATCCACTCAAGGAAACATGAGACATCCGACCGCTCACATCGGAATGAATCAAATCAAGTATCCCAGTCGCTCTGCTGTCACTGCTGGGAAAAAGGGATTTGGCAAACTTGCCCATCGCACATCCTCTGCAAGTATCAAAGTGATCAGTACTGAAATCTGGCACACCTGTAGTGATCTCCCGCAAAGTCCTCAAGGCTCCATGATACATGTGCCCCATCCTGCGGTGCCAAATCTCACATAGCTCAGAACTGCTAGCTCTGCTGTCAGTGCTACTGCTCAATGCCAAAAGGGACTGAAATGCAAACTTGTACACCTTTGCATGGTGTACACCTATCACTCTAGCTGAATCAGCTGGAGTGCCCCTGGGATACATCAACACCTGTCCTCCCCTGAACAGTACCTCATATCCTCTGTCCTCCAAAGCTGAGACGGATATGAGGTTCTTCCTCATCCTTGGCACATAAAGAACATCTGACACTTTCAAGGGAGGTTTAGATTCCCTCTGAAATGTCAATGTTCCCACACCGACTGCTCTAACAACTCTGTCATCACCGAGTACTACCTCTATATCAGTGCCACTCTCTGAAAGCTCTGAGAAGTACTCACGGACTCCTGTCATGTGACGTGAAGCCCCACTGTCCACATACTAGATACCCGAAGATGCTCCGCTAATTGAGGGAAATGCATGCTCCCTCTGAACCTCTATGGCAGATGATCCCGCACTAGAGGACTCACACGCAGTGAACCCAAACTCCCGGTCAAAACGATCTGCAAAGTCCTCAACCTCTGCTGAAGCTGCCATGCTCTGGTTCTTCCCCTTCTTCTTCTTCTTCTCCGGACACACAACTGCATAGTGTCCCATCTTCTGACAATTCCAACACTTCACCTTGGAATAGTCCTTCTGTGTGTTATCATGTTTACCTTTACTTTTGCCTTTGCCCCCACCATTGCTTGTGGAAGCCTGCTTCTTCCCTTTGCCTTTCTTGCGTCCTGCCAACAGTGCTACATCCTCATCCTGCTCAACTAGCTTGGCTGCCCCAAGCTGACCTTTCTTGATCTCTGTCTGAATGCAATCATCCCAAAACCTCTCCCATGTGGGAAGGGTCTCACGTGCACAAACCCCATCAGCAAAGTTCATCCATGAACTGGGGAGGCCATTCACCGCAATCCGCACCAACTCAGTGGGTGGAATGACCTCTCCAATTGCTGCCAACTCATCTCTCACATTAGTAATCTTTGTGAGATATCCAGCTGCACTATCAGTCTTACCCATCTTAATGGTCTTCAGCTTCTCCTTCAGGACCATTTTCCGGTTCTCATTGGTACTCTGGTAGAGGTTGGTCAATGTTGTCCACATCTCATGAGCATTTCTCTTTCCTCTCACATGAGGAATGCAATGGTCTTTGATTCCGTCTAGAATCAGTCTCTTACCCTTGTTGTTCTTTTTATTATATGCTGCCAACTGAGTAGCATCAGTAGGCACATTTATAGGGTTCTGTGCGGTATGCACCATTATGTCCCAGACTTCCGCCTCCTCAAAGATACTCTGCATTCTCTCATTCCAAACACTGTAATTGGTATGCCCATCCAACCTATCCTCCACCCTCAGTCCCAAAGACATCCTACTGTCCTAAAACTGAAAAATAACACTGCTGTAGTAAAGGTAAAAATTCTGTTTGTGAAAAAAATCAGCTTGCTGGAATTTTCTGAGTGAAAAATCAGCAGGCTGTATTTTTCTCCTTACTGTCCCAAACTGCTCTTTCAGCACTCAAGCTCTGATACCATGTAGAAATTTCTGTTTTCCTACCCCGGTTTTCAGTTTCACCTTATTACTCCAAAATAGTTAAATGCCCTTTCCCATATCCATACATTTAACAAGCTGGAAAATAAATTTTGCTGAAAACACAAATTCTGGAAAAATTACAGAATGCTGGAAAATGTAGAAATAAATATCAGCACACATAAAACAGTCATTCACACATTTTGACACATATATTTTTGGTCAACATGACCCTGGAAAAACCCCTACAACTCTTGGGGAAAACCAGTTCGAAAGCTCCTTCTTATTTCTGGAAAATGCTTTTTACAGTGAGAGAAATATTCAGCAAAAAAAAATCAGCAAACAGACTTTACAACTTATCTCGTTTTCCGTGCTTAACCACCGCCTCGGAAAATGTGCAAACAACAAAAACAGAACATCAATAAATGCTGTACGTCCTCCTCGATTTTCGTGCCCAGAAATCTGCAATAAATGCAGTTGTACGGCCTCCTCAAAATCTGTGCAAACAGCAATAAATGCTGCTGTCCAAAATCTCGATTTTCGTGCCAAAAACATAGCAGAACTTTGCTGTACGGAATAGCCCTCTGCTGCCTCGATTTCTGTGCCCAATCATGTTGTACGGCCTGCTGTACGACCTCCTTTTCTAGAAAACCGTGCCCAAAAATTCTGCCTTTCACTGTGCTAACTCGGCTGTACGGTCTTGCTGAAATGCTGCCTTGGAAAGTGTGCCAAGCTGCTGCCTCCTTCTCCTCCTTCTCCTCACTGCCCAGAAATCTCCCTTGCTCTCTTGCTCTCCTTCTCTCAATCTGCTCATGAAAGAATGAATGACCTTTTCCTCCTTTAATCTAACCCTAAGTGACTTTTGGGGAATCCCTAAATCCAATGGCTGAAATAGATTGAGATCTAGGGCTGAAATTAAATGCTCATTTAAATCTCACTTTCTATTTTTTAATTCACCCCACTTTAATAAAGACCCACTTAGTCATTTATTTCCAAAGTCACTTTTCATTTCTAATTTTACATTGAATTTATTGAAGTCACTTTAAAATTAGACTTTAGTAACTTTATCACTTAAAGTCACTTTTAAATTAGATTTGACTTTATAACTTTATAAAGTCACTTTAGTAGAAAAATTAAGTTCTTTTGGACACTTTTCCCTAGGCCAAAGATAAAAGCCTGAGGGAACCACCTGTCCTCCGGTACCAAATTTCAACATTACATGCATTACTTTGTTTTGATTAATTAAAAATTACCATTATATTGGTTCACCCCCCTAGTATAATCATATTTCCAACAACTAGTATTAGAGAAAATTCCTTCGGGAGAAATTAATGATTAAAAGGTAGATCACAAAAGAATATTTCTAGTCATATGGGATTTTCTTCAAGAAAAGCTCCACTATTTAATGGATCAAATCATGTCTTTTGGAAAATAAGAATGAGTACCTATATTATGTCTATAGTTATTGATGTCTAGAGGGATGTTGAAAATGGTTATCAGGTGCCTACAACTCCTCCAACCAATGGAAATGGAAAAGTACTCTACACAAATAATTCAATGGAAAAAAACACCATATTAAATGAAATATCAGATGCAAAAATTTTCAAAGTGATGCACTTCAAATCAACCAAGTAAATTTGGGACAAGCTTCAAAGCAGTTATGAAGGAGATGACAAAGTAAAGAAGGCTAAGCTAAAAACTTATAGAAGTCAACTCGAAAGTCTGAAAATGGATGAAGTTGAGAATTTTGCAACATTATTTCTTTGTGTATATGGGATAGTCAACACTATCATAGGTATTGGCGAGACAGTTAAATAATATGAAGTTGTTCCCAAAATATTAAGATATCTTCCCTCGAGATTCAATCCAAAAGTTTCAGTTATTGAGGAATTATCAGAACTTCAAAATTTGAATATGAACACTCTTCATGGGACTCACACTACATACCAAATGATAATAGAGAAGGATAAGTTAGGATTAAGAGAAGCATCGTTTAAAGCAACTAAAAAACAAACAAGCAAAATATCCATGAAGACTCTAGTCATGAATCAGACAAAAAGGAAGCCCAATTTGTAAGAAAGTTGAAAAAGGGAATTGAAAGTTCAAAGATAATCTTCCATTCAAGTGTTTTTAGTGTGGTAGAATAGGTCATTATGCATCAAATTTTCCTAATGAAAAATCAAAATATAGTGACGATAAAGAAAAATTCAAATATCATGATCATAAAAGAGGAGGATATAAAAAAGGAAATTGTGTACTCCAAAGAAGATAGAAATTGTGAAAGTGATGAATACATGTTTGATGACGAGAGAAGAGAAATATTATTCATAGCCATTAACAATCAAAATTATAAAGAAGAGATTGAATCATAAGTGGATTTTCAGGGAGAACTCATAAGATCCTTGGAAGTGTTAAGATGACTAAGGAAAAAGGTCAATCAATTAGAATACCAACTGCAAGAATATAGGGAAAAGGGATGTGGTGTAGATTCAATCATTCTCCTAAAAATCGAACTAGAAGAAACTAAAAGAATAAATGCGATCTTGATAAAGCAATTGAAAGAAAAGGAAGGGCAATGTAAGAAGGTTGAAGAAGAAATTGTCTTTTTAAGAAAGGAATTAGAAAAAGTCTCAAATAAGCTAAATCAAAATTTAAGGCTAATAAAAGGTATTGAGTTGTTATATCACATCCTTGACTATCACAGATATCCATTAATAAATATAGGTCATAATTATGAAGAGAACCCAAAGAACACTAAGGGAGAGTCAACCTCAATAACAACAGAAAAGGAATGCAATGAACCTTCCAACTATGTTGATGCTCTCAATAATAATTTAAAGGGAGAATAAAATTATGATTTCTCTTTCGTCAAAATAGGGTTGATTCATTTAGGAAAAGATAATACAAATTAAAAGGAATCAGAAAATGGAGAAGATGACAACCATGCAAATATCCTAAAGGGCACCAATACAACTATGAATTAGCAATGTTATGGAAAAGAAAGTAGGGAGAGTAAATTCGATAGAGTTTTTCCTTTCAATAAGAAATATACATCTAAGTACTGAAATTTCTTTTATGGATATTATTATTCATGTAATAATTTTGGTCATAGATAAATTGATTGCAGAATCTATGCAAGAAGAGATTATGGAAGAAAATGATTTCTTAAAACTCTAACGAACAACTGTTTAAGCAACAAATCTAAATGTACACATGAAATTGGTATTAGAAAAGGCAATTATTTTGCTCCTATTTTGAATTGCGTTGAATGCTACATATGCAACAACTATGGGCATAAAGCACAAGATTGAAAAATTAGTCTAAACAAGGCTCAATGTAACCCCCTCCTCCCACATTTACCCAGGTTAATCAACATGCCGAAGTAAACATGTGACAAAGAGTTACTATGATATGATTCAACCTCCTAGGTCACCTTAAGGAAGTGGAATCGACAAAACAAAACCTTAATGACTTCCCTTAGGTCATATATTCATTAACCATTCATATACTAACTAAAACATGATGAGATCCATAACTAAAGTCTGTCATAAAACCATTCTTATAACCAATATATAACTAGAATTATAGCAATTATAGAACAACCATTAAATCCACGTCATAACAAGTATACTTACTCATAAAATACAAGAGGAAGGGAGCTCTTATTAACATATGCAAAATCCAACAACTTAGGGACTTCCACGTACCACTTGACCATATATTCGGCTGAACCAAATATTTCTTTCAGTCAATCACCCTCGTGCCATATTCCAAGCATGAATGTGGGATCTCATGGAATAAACCAAGCAAATCTGAACCAGGGCTTCCAGAGGCCAAACCGCCTCAACCCTCAACCAATGATTCCACCTCATGGTCGGAAATCACTAACCATCACCAGATCGGTCTCTACCAAAGTTGTCAAGGGCTATAGATTGTTTGTTCCAACCCGAATTCTAGGACTAGTAATTCAAACCACAGTTGTCGTCAGGCTCTAGAGCATTTTTCCAACCAAGGGTTCCAGGACTAGTGACTCAACCCACCAAGGGCTCTAGAGTGTTTGTCCAATTAAGGCTTCCAGGACTAGTAACTCAAGACAAGTTGTTATAGGGCTTCCAGGGAATTTGTCTAACTAAGGCTTCCAGGAACTAGTAACTAAACACACAACCATAAGTAACATAAGCACCAATCAGAAAACAAAAGGGAAAATCGGGAAATGGAAAGGTTAGGAAAAACCGTTGTTAGTCCAGGAAATCCTCCATGTCAATTACAGATCATAACCAAATAACCACATTCATATGCCATGCATGCCAAAAATGGAAAGGAAATCATACATGCAACTCGATACCTGCAAAGTAAACCCGCTATAGTTGTTGATCGCATTGTTCCCTTGCGCTTTCCTGCTTTTCCTTCTCCTTCTTGCTCCAAATCCAAAGTATGCCCAAAATCCTCCAAGTGTGCTCCAAGAAAACTTTAAGTGTGCAAGAGTATGAGAGAGAGAGAATATAGAGAGCTCCAAGCTAAAACTGACAAAAACCGAAATTGGCCAAAAATCCATGAACTAATCCTCATAAGCCTTTTAATCATTGGGGCCTTTATTTTCTTCATTTTCCTCTATTTTCCTTCAATTTTCCTCACATGTAATTATGTGACCTTTCACCTTCCTTTTCTCCTATTTTCCATTATTTTCATTAATAAAATTCCAATTAATGCCACTTTGTCTTTTCAAAGCCTTTACCAATGCCTTTGTCAATTTCCATAACCATTAATTAATCACCAGCGATCCCCATCACTACATTTTTTCCCAACATTAAGCTTGGCATATGTGTCCCTTGACCGTGATATTATTTTTCCTTTATTCACTTTATTACATGGATTTTTAACCAAGGATGTGACAAAACCATCCCCCTTGCGGGAACACCGTTCTCGGTGTTCAATGACACTTATAAACTAGCAAAAACATGCTTCCCATGGAGCTTTATAACACAACTCGATGCAACATTTACATCATATCCATATGCTAAAAACATAACCAACATATCATGAACACCATACCATTTGATTGAGCTTCATAACACAACTCGATATGGTATTTACATACATATGCATATATAGGCATAACCAAACACAACATAAAACATATACGGAAAGACATCTGCTCAACCAATGAATAGAGAAGGATACATAGCCCGCATTTGATCATCCATCTCCTATGTAGCTTCATCAAGCCCAAAGTGCTTCCATTGCACTTTGAGTTGCTTGATTCCAAAGCATGAGAATATTTCATTGCAAAATTCACTGAGGTTCTGGCTAGAATTATCCTTCGGGTTACACCTGCAATACAGACCAATCAATCACACGATCATCATCTTTCACATAGTTCTTAAGCAATGACACATGGAAAACATCATGGACTTTTATTGTTGGAGGAAGTGCAAGTCGGTAAGCCATTGGTCCAATCCTCTCAAGAATCTTGAAAGGCCTGCAATACTGAGGTACAAACTTGGAACATGATCAAATCCTCAAGGATCTCTTCTTGGGCTTGATTCACAAGTACACATGTTCCCCAACCTGAAACTCCTTAAACATCCCGTGTTGATCTTCATAGCTCTTCTTCTTGTCTTGTGTTACCTTCAAAATCTTCTTGATAACCTGCATTTCCTATTCCATCTCTGCCAACATGTCTGGTCCAATTGTTGAAAAGTCAACACGAAATGTGTGTCTAGTTTAATTTTCCCTTAATTAAATTGGAAAATAAATTGTAATCTTATCTCATAAACACTTTTCATAGTTAACTGAGTGTGATAGACTCAGTTAGCTCATGAAATTTGAGTTGAGGGTGGTTGGTGAGGCATGTAGAGTGATTTTATTTGTTTTAGAGTCCAAGTTGTAGTTAGTGTATTAGTTTAATGCATGAGAAATCAGTTAACTCAATTAAGTGAGTTAAATTCAATCTAACTAGTTGTAACTGATTGTTTCACTAGTGATAGGTCAAGTTAATTAAATCATATTTAATTCACATGCAGTGATCTGTCAAGTAACTGCTGATTTACTATTAATAGTTGCATGCATGTCAGTTCTGATGAAGACCCAGTTAAGACAGAGGTTAAAGGGATGTTAACTATCAGTTGTGTTATTAACGGATTGCAGAGCGCAATTAAAACAACCATCTGGATACCCATGATGTATTGTGCAGTTTTGGAAGGCTGAAATTCCTAAATAATAGGGATTTAATTCTCTTAGAATTGCTCAAGCAAGGTAGGAAATTGGCTAAGTGTTGGTCGATTTTATCCAGATCAGTGTGAGATAGTTGGTACAGTGCGAAAGACTCTTGTGAGAAGAGTGCATTGTATTGTTTCATGATCCCTTGGTTGATTATATAATAAAGATAGAGGGGTTTTGAGCAGCAAGCTTTCCTCAGGAAAAATATATTGTGTTGTGGATTGATTTGCTTCTTTCTCTTACTTGGTGTAATTGTGCGATCGTGTTTATTTTCCGCAAATATTGTAGAAGGTTTCGATATCTTGTTCTAGTATATTACATGAACGGATTGAATCCATTGGTATACATGTTGTTTGTATAACTTCTACATGGTATCATAGCGCCATAAATCACTATAGTGGAGAAGAAATTGAGTTTGTGCTTAACAACATTCGAATTTTCAAAAATATTCTTTGGTGCGAGAGGAGGATCTATATGGCTTTCAATGGATTAAGATTGGAATATGCACTTGAGGGAAGTTCTAATTATATTGCATGGAAAGATAAAATGGAGGCAGTTATGGAGGACAACAAGTTGAAAGAATTTATCGACACTGATATTCCAAGGCTCGCAGCAGCAGACGCCGCTCTTCTTGATGCTTGGAAAAAGAAGGTTGGAAAGGCAAGGAGGATATTATTATAGGGAGTTAGAGATCACATTGTCTCGAGTCTCCATGGAAAGGAGACTCCATATGCAATGTGGAAGACCTTGACATAACTGTTTCAGAACAACAGTGACCACAGAAAATTGGCACTGAAGGACAAGCTTAGGAAAATCAAAATGGAGAAAGGCGACACTATTAAAAAATACTTGACCAAGTTCATCCAATGTCAAGATGAGCTTGGAAGTGTCGGGATTACTATAGCAGATGATGACTTGGTCAGCCTAGCACTTCTAGGCCTTCCCAAGAGTTGTCATAGTTATCAGGACTCTGTCAATGGGAGGGAGAAGCTACCACATTAGGAGTGACTTTAGTCGGATTTGGTACAAGAAGAATTCAGGCGGAATACCAGGGATGGATCCTCATCCAAGACAGATGATGAGGAAAATTGCACCTTGGCTAGTAAGGCAAATAAGGCGAAGGGAAATAAATCCTATTCCAAATCTGAGACAGGAAAAGAAGGAAATAAGTGTGACATGTCCAGAGTGAAATGTTTTCACTGTCACAAGCATGGAAATTATGCCACTAATTGTCCACAGAAGAAGAACAACAACAAGAAGTCTTCAGGATCTGTAGCGGGTGATGCTTTGGCTTCACAGTTCGAGTTGGAATTCTCACTCATCACATGCATGGTTTCTAGTGCGATGGGATCAGTGTGGCACTTGGATAGTGGCACATATTTCCACATGATAGGAGACAAAGAACTCTTTAGTAGCTTGGAGGAGAAGGATCTTTAGATGCACATCGAGATGGGTGATGACAGGAGGTATATCGCTACCGGGATTGGTACAGTTACTTTCCAGAGACAGTCAGGTAAACATTTCTTATTAAAATATGTCATGCATGTACCAGACTTGAAAAATAATTTAGTTTTAGTTTTTATGTTGGATGATAGAGGATATGATATGGTTTTTAGTGAAGGGAAAGCATTTCTTCATCACAAAGCCACGTGATATGTTAAGAAGATTGGGGTTCGTGTGAAGAACCTCTACAAACTTGATGTAGATGGTTGTGCAACATTGATGCGTAAATCAAACAAAGTGGTGAGTCGGGATAAGGGTGAGTTATGGCACAGGATATTGGGCCATCTACACCACAATGCTTTGAAGGTCATGGAGCAGATTTCTATGGGGCTTCCAAATAGTACTCTTGCGCAGATAGACACATGCAAGGGATGTACCATGGGGAAGTATAAAAAGGCCACCTTTCACAAGAAGGAGAACCGAGCAACGAAAATCCTTAAGAGAGTTCACTCAGATGTGTGTGGACCATTCTCTAGAGCTTCAACATCAAAGCACAGGTATTATGTTGTTTTTGTTGATGATTTTTCTAGAAACTGTTGGATCTACTTCATGCAGAAGAAAGATCAGACGTTCTCAAAATTTTGTGAGTTTAAAGCACTGGTTGAGAAAGATACAGGGAAGCAGGTGAAGGCTCTAAGGAGCGAAAATGGTGGTGAGTACAACTCCAATGAATTCAACAACTTCTGTGCCAAAGAAGGAATTCAAAGAGATTTGATTGCGCCTCATAACCCACAACAAAATGGGGTTGCAGAAAGAAAGAATAAAACAATTGTGGGTGCGGCACGAGCTATGTTACATGATCAGGGCCTATCGTTACATCTGTGGGCACAGGCATGCAACACAACGATATATGTGCATAACCGTAGTCCTCATCGAATACTTGGCATGAGTACACCAGAGGAGACTTTTTCTGGTAAGAAACCTGATGTTTCATATTTTAAATTTTTTGGCTCATTTGTCTATTTCCATGTGACCAAAGATTCCAAAAAGAAGCTAGAACCAACAACAGATATTGGGATATTTGTGGGGTACACTGATACTTCCCACAACTATCAGGTGTATTTGTTGAACGACAAGATGATAATTGTCAGACGGGATGTAAAATTTGATCAGGAGAAAGCCATGTGATTTTCCCTTGAGAGGGAGCTTTATTTTCATGCAGATGAGGAACTCTTGGTTCCAAAGGATGATCCTCAATATGAAGAGTAGCCACATGAGGAGGATCATGGAGTGGCAGAAACCACTCATGCAGAGCCATCCACCAGACATGGTAGTAGGCGCACCACAGAAGCTGAGAGATTGAGATTTGATGCGACAGAACATGTAGGAGCACCTACATCACAGCGTAGATAGAGACAGTCACCAAACAAGTATACTGGATATGTTATGTGGAATTATGAATTACGGATAAAAAATTCTTCCCTAAATGTGGTGCTATGCATTTAGAACAATAGGTTAAAGACTTTGTAGATACTTTTCCTAACAATAAATAGACACACAGAATAGATCAAGAAACCTACTTGGGGTCCAAGCGCTTCCTATTCTCCTTCTGTCGCTCTTGTCATAGCTTCAAATCCTAGCTAGATTGCCAAAATATTTCCTGCAAGAATGAACACTAAACAACAAAGAGATTGAAATATACAGATGCCTATTCAATTTATTCAGTTAAATCAATGAAACATGAACCATATACATCAGATAAGAACTCATAATATGAAAGATAGAAGCTTATACAGATACATATGTGGGAAAGTAAGTAGCAATCTTTATTAATGGATAGAAGTGGAGGTTACAACCAGTGATTGATTTGATGTCACCATCTCCAGCATCATCCCACCCTCATCACAATGAACATCTCTCCAACAACATATCACTCAAATCAAATCCTCAATTGAAATTCCACCAACATTTCTCTACTCAATTTCTTCGTTCTGAAGCACTAGGATCCGTGCTCAATTTATAGATGAGATGAAGGTAGCTTTACAATCAATGACTTTCTAATAATAGGAAAGACATTTTCCCAAGCTCAGAGATGTCAAATGGACACATGGATTCGAATTTTGACACATATGCACTCTTCTAGAAGGCACTGGCCATGTGGAGATTCTGAAACAATGAGAATTTCACTCCCAATTGACCAACACACCCTTGAGTGTCGGGAAGTGCTTTGCAGAGCACCCTTGATTGGAGGTGCCTACATATGCAACACACTTAGCCCCTTGAGAGACTGCGTTGGTGAGCTCATAGGCGATATAACATGTACTTCAATTCTTGGAAACCTTGCAATGGAATTCATGGATTATTTTTCTTTGTTCTTTGTCTTAGGGCATGTAGCAACTAAAATGATAGTGGGTGATAGACCCTATTCATTGGTTCTAGGGATGATGTATAAT
Source organism: Pinus albicaulis (assembly GCA_034641835.2). Classification (NCBI taxonomy): domain Eukaryota; kingdom Viridiplantae; phylum Streptophyta; class Pinopsida; order Pinales; family Pinaceae; genus Pinus; species Pinus albicaulis. The sequence continues at coordinate 16,688,439 of CM076579.1, read as the reverse complement.
TTAACCAGGTTATTGGAAATGATGCCCAAATTGACCTATAACAGGATACATGGATCTTATGAGCAAGTGTATTATGACAGAACCATCCTCTTTTGAGGAAGTAGTGCAGCAACCAACTTGGGTTGACGCGGTGGTTGAGGAGTATCACTCCATCGTCAGGAACAGTGCATGGGAAGTTGTCCCAAGACTAGTCGGGAAGTCAGTGGTTGGATCTAGATGGATCTATAAGGTGAAGCAGGTAGAAAATGGGAGTGCGGAGAAGTACAAGGCTAGATTTTTAGTCTGGGTATTCTCACATGGTGAGGGGATTGACTATGAGGAGAATTTTGTACCAGTTGCACTGTACTCATGGATTAAATCCATCCTTTCACTCTCAGTGTAGATGGGTTGGTAGATACATCAGATGGATGTGAATACTGCATTTCTCAACGGAGTTATTGAGGAAGAAGTGTACATTGAGAAGCCAGAAGGTTTTGAGACCTTTGGCAGGGAGTCGCATGTGTGCAGACTCAAGAGATCATTGTATGGGCTGAAGAAAGCACCTCATGCTTGGTACACCAGGATTGACAGCTATTTCACCGGGTTGGGCTTCACAAAGAGTGAAGCGGATGCAAACTTGTACCATATTGTGGTTGATGGTAAGCTTCTAATTATTGTACTTATGTAGATGACCTTATTCTGATAGGTGATGAGCAGCTCATAACTTCTTGCAAAGATGATCTTGCAAGAGAGTTTGAGATGAAGTACATGGGAATCCTTCACTATTTCCTTGGTTTGGAGATATGGCAGTGGGATGGGAAGCTATTTGTTTCCCAAGGCAAGTATGCCAAAGAGATTATGAGGAAGTTCCACATGGAGAGTTGTAAACCCATGGAGCCTCCTCTTAAAGGAAACTAGAGGAAGGAGGATGGTACTTTAGGTGAGGTGGTAAACGATATTGTTTACAGGCAGCTTGTGGGTTCACTCATGTACTTGGTGAACACACGACCATACATATGCTACGCAGTTAACCATCTTATTCAAGTTATGGTTAAGCCGACCAAGCTCTTTTGGAAGGCGGGGAAGCATGTCTTGAGATATCTCAGGGGCACTACAGAGTATGTATTATGGTATAGATGGACAGAGGGAGTGAAGCTTCAAGGCTTCACCGATGCAGATTGGGCAGGCAGTCATCCAGACAAGAAGAGCACATCATGAGGGATATTCAGCATAGGATCGACATCATTTTCTTGTTGCAACAAGAAGCAGAAATCAGTTGCACTCAGTTCAGCCGAGGCAGAGTACATGGCAGCCAGTTAGGCGGCATGTGAGGCCATCTGGATGAGGAAGATACTTGTTGGTTTATTTGAGCTTCAGATAGATATGATGGTGATACAATGTGATAACCAGAGTTGCATAAAACTCTTGTTTAATCCATTATTCCATGACAGGTCCAAGCATATTGAAATTTGGTACCAGCATCTCATAGATTGTGTTCAGAGATGCATTATGTTACTTCAGTACATTACCACGGAGGATCAGGATGCTGATATTCTGAAGAAGGTGCTCGCCAAGAGCAAATTTGAATACCACAGAGGCAGGATTGGGGTAGCTGATAATCCCTTTCTTGTTGAGAGGGAGTGTTGAAAAGCCAACAAGAAATGTGTGTCTAATTTAATTTTCCCTTAATTAAACTGGAAAATAAATTGTAATCTTATCTCATAATCACTTGTAATATTTAACTGATTGTGATAGACTCAGTTAGCTCATGAAATTCGAGTTGAGGGTGGTTGGTGAGGCATGTAGAGTGATTCTATTTGTTTTAGAGTCCAAGTTGCAGTTAGTGTATTATTTTGATGCATGAGAAATCATTTAACTCAATTAAGTGAGTTAGAGTCAGTCTAACTAGTTGTAACTGATTATTGCACTAGTGAGAGGTCAAGTGAATTAAATCAGATTTAATTCACATGCAGTGATCTGTCAAGTGAATTAAATTAGGTTTAATTCACATGCAGTGATCTGTCAAGTGACTGATGATTTATTGTTAATAGTTGCATGCATGTCAGTTCTGATGAAGACCCAGTTGAGACAGAGGTTAAAGGGATGTTAACTATCAGTTGTATTATTAACGGATTGTGGAACGCAATAAAAAAAAACCATTTGGATGCCCATGATGTATTGCGCAGTTTTGGAAGGCTGAAATTCCTAAATAATAGGGATTTAATTCTCTTAGAATTGTGCAAGCAAGGCAGGCTGAGCAGAGGCAGGAAATTGGCTAAGTGTTGGTCGATTTTGTCCAGATCAGTGTGAGACAGTGGGTAGAGTGCGACAGACTCTTGTGAGAAAAGTGCATTGTATTGTTTCATGATTCCTTGGTTGATTATACAATAGAGATAGAGGGGTTTTGAGCAGCAATATTTCCCCAGGAAAAATATCTTGTGTTGTGGATTGATTTTCTTCTTTCTCTTACTTGGTGTGATTGTGCGATCATGTTTATTTTCTAAAAATATTGTAGAAGGATTCAGTATCTTGTTCTAGTACATTACATGATCGGATTGAATCCATTCGTATACATATTGTTTGTATAATTTCTACACCAATCAACACCTTGTTCACAGGATCACTCCAACTGACAGAAGTATTACAACTTCGACCATAAAGTGCCTCAAACAAAGTTATCCTTAGTGACTCATGATACCCATTTTTGTAAGCAAACTCAACCAGTGGAAGATACTCTTCCCAATTTTGTTGTTGATGCATAACATACATTCTCAACGTGTCCTCTAACATCTTTTTGACCCTCTCCGTCTGTCCATATTTTTGTAGGTGATAAGTTGTACTGAAGGCAAAATTTATACCCAAACCTGTAAATAACTGTTTCCAAAACCTAGAAGTGAACTTAGCATCCTTGTCTGACACAATCTTCTTCGGAATACCATGCAACCTCGCTATACCTCTGATGAAAACCTATGCTACCTCACTAGCTAAATGAGTATACTTCATTGGAATGAATTGAGCTACCTTAGTCAAATTGTTCACCACAACCATAATAGAATCATGTTGTCTATTGGTCCTCAGAAAACCTATAATAAAGTTCATGGAAATGACCTCCCATTTCCACTATGGAATCAAAATTGGTTGTAGTAATCCACCTGGATGCTTACACTCTACCTTTATTTGTTATCAATCCAAACATCTAGCCACAAACTCTGCCACCTCTTTCTTCAAATTAGGCCAATGATAGAACTTCTTCATAGTTGTCAATGTCTTCTAATATCTCAGATGACTTGAATACGACTTAGCATGAAATTCCCTCAAGACAAGCTTCTTGATCTCACTATTGTCTGACACATATATCATTTCCCTAAATATTACCAAACCATTTTTCGTGAGATGATAATACACATCTTGTTCACTTGTACCCTAATGTAACATGTGCCTGAGCTCACTATAACTATCATCTTTTTGTCTTGCATGTAAGTTTTGATCTTGTAAAATTGTCCCATAATAACTCATAACTTCTATATGCTTTACTTGTATCTATCTGCTAAGAGCATATGCAACCTTGTTCTCTTTGCCCTTGATATACTTATCTCAAAGTCAAACTCATTGATCGTCGCCAACCATCTAGATTGCTTAGCATTTAGATTTGGTTGATCAAATAAGTATCTCAATCCACCGTGATCACACATCAAGATGAACAATCTGTTAAGAAGATAGTGCCTCCACATCTTCAAAGCATGGACAATCATTGCCAACTCAAGATCATGCATTACATAATTCTGCTCATGCTCATTTATTTTCCTTGATTCATAACATATTACATGTCATTCCTGCATAAGAAACACACCAAGTCCTCTCTTGCAAGCATCTGTACACACCAAAAAAAAATTATTTGGATATGCAATCTTTAGAATTGGAGCATTTGTAATCAATTGTTTCAACTGCTCAAAACTTGTCACACATTCCTTTATCCATTAAAATTTATTTCCTTTTCTTTGCAATGATGTAATAGGATAGGAAATCTATGATAAGTTCCTGATGAACCTCCTATAATAGCCTGCTAGTCCCATGACTGTTCTGACCTCATTCACATTCCTAGGACTTGCCCATTCCATGATAGCAATTACCTTTTCTGAATCCAGTGTTATACCTTCCTTGGAATCCACATGCCCCAAGTAATGTACCTTTGTCTGAAAGAAGTTGCATTTACTAAGATTGGCATACAATCGATGCTCTCTTATCAATCGCAATATTGTTGCTAAGTGTTCGACATGCTCTTTCTCATTCTTAGAATATATTAGTATATCATCAATGAATACAATAACAAACTTGTCTAGATAAGGATGCAATACACTATTCATCAAGCACATAAAAGTATTTGGAGCATTATTCAAACCAAAAGGAACTACAAAAAACTCGTAATGCCCATACTTGGTCTAGAAAGCAGTATTGTAAGTATCCTCTTCTTTGATGTGTACCTGATGGTATCATGATCTGAGATCAATTTTCGAGAACATTGTGGCTCCCTTCAACTGATCAAACAAGTCATCAATCCTGGGCAACGGATACATGTTCTTAATCGTCACCTTATTCAACTGCCTGTAATCAATGCATAACCTGATAATACCATCCTTATTCTTCACAAAAAATATTGGTTCACCCCAAGGTGACACACTTGGCCTAATGTATCCCTTGTCAAGAATTTCCTTCAACTGCAAATTCAGCTCCACTAACTCTGGCGTGCTCATCTTGCAAGGTGCCTTTGATGCTAGTGTTTCTCTTGGTACCAACTCAATAGAAAAGTCCACTTCCATGTGAGGCAGTAACTATGAGATATTTGTTGGAAACACATCCTGAAACTGCTGCAAAATTGGGTACCTATTCAATACCTTAGCATCCTCAACATCCTTACCTTTGTCTCTGGAAATATGCACTGCAAACAAGACACACCCTTTCCTGCGACTGTGCTTCACCTGCATAGTTGTAACCATTCTAACTGATGTAGCTTTCTTCTTACCCTGCAAAACTCTTTGTTCCCCATTGTCATCCAAGCATTTAATATACTTCTCGTAACAATCCACCTTAGTCCTTTAAAGATACAACCAATCGATACCCCATAGCATATTGTACGATCCTAACGAAACTATATTTAGATGCATCGATGTAGACATACACTTCAACTAAAATGCATAATCTCTTACCCAATTATGAACTCTTTTCTTTGTACCTGTAGCCGAATGCACTAACCATGATTTTGCATGTACTTCTTTATTCAAACTGCACTTATCTACCTGGCACGCCAGGATTAACATAACTATAATTAGATCCAGGGTCAAACAAAATAGAAACAACTTGATCACAAAGCTTACCATCCATCTCAATAATAGATGCCTACTGATCTGCCTGCCTATTATTAAACGCTGCATAAATTTGTGAAATACTTTTCCCAACATCCCCCACTGTCTGTGCTTCCTAAGCACTATAAATTTGTGGTATTCCACCCTGATGTTGTGGGAAATCTCTCCGGCGATGATCCTTGCCACAAGTCTAACACTATAAAGGCTTCCTGCCATCACCCTTGTTCTACTCCTCGGACTAAAATCCCTATCCTTCGTTAGATGTATTGAACTTCTTAGGTGGTGTTGCATTCTCTTTGTTACCTGTGTCCTGAGGTTTTGTTCGCTTTTTATCCCATTTTCCTTTATTATTATCATTACCTTTCCAAACATGTTTAGTCTCAGGCCTATGCTTCGATTGCTCATAGCAATGCTTTAGATTTTTGCTGGATTCCTCCAACGATCTAAGCTCATCAAAATTGATTATGTCCTCAAATTCTATCAACAACCCATTGATGAATCTTTGAATCTTAGCCTTCTCCTCCTTAAGGTAATGCACATATCTCAACATCTCCAAGAACCTACTAGTATACTCGTCGTCGGTCATAGATCCCATCTTCAACTCATAGATTTCATTTTCCCTGTCATCATAAATGTTTGCTTTACCTTTAACACTGAACATAGATATTCTATCCTTCATGTTCTTTGAGTAATCATGCAAATGGAATAACTTTTTCATTCCAATCAACCATGTTTTTGCATCCAGTGGATTCTTCATTTTTCCATCAAATGTAGGTGGATTTTCTTTTTTTAAATCATCCAGAAAATATCCCTTGTCACTCCTCCTATAAGGATGATAATGATGATGACCATGAGACATTTTTGAACCAGAACTAGAGTAAATCCCATATCCATTGCCTCGTTTATCATATTTATCCAAGAACCTGCCATATTTGATGGTATCATCTTTATCCGACCTATGCCCACCATGAGACCTGCCACCATATGCTCCATTACACTTGTCCTCCTTTCCATGATTGATCCTAAGTGGTCCATTTCTCTACAATTTTGACAAACTCTAAAGGATCATTGCATTTACCTCTACTTGTTTCTCATGTGCCTTAGCAAGTCTCTCCTCTAACTGAATGATCCTGTCACTATCCACTTTGCAACTTCTTATTTCTTCCTTCAGACTTCTCAATGTATCTACTATGTGAGGGGAGTGCTCATCACCATGTTGCTCATCTGATCTGTAGGGAGAGTCATGTTACTTGTATTCCACCATTTTTCTTGTCATAATTGATCTTGTTCCTACAAACATAAAACTAGGCATGACGACACAACTGCAATAATGACCTCGTGAACGACAATCGTAGCCATAACTATACATGCATAACAACCATAAAAACACTGGCATGCATAACGAAGACATATATAATTGACATATATGCATGAAAAACACATCACAACAGCAACATCAACAACTTCTACATGACAACACAATTGTAACAATGACCACCATCGTGCATACATAACAAGCACATATACAATCCTCATGCGTGCATGACAAACACATTCCGCCCATCCAATCCAAGCGATGAACCATGATTTGATACCAATCTGTAACCCCCTCCTCCCACATTTACCCAAGTTAACCAGCCTACCGGGGTAAACATGTGACAGAGAGTTACTATGATATGATTCAACATCCTAGATTACCTTAAGGAAGTGGAATCGACAAACCAAAACCTTACTGACTTCCCTCAGGTGCTACGGGACCCCCAAGGCATAAACCACCCTTCCAGGTGCCCAGACCCTAAGATAACTTTGTTTTTCACTAGCCTGAAAACTCAATGGCATGTACAAGCCTGCATCCATGGAAAAGAAAGCCTCCAATCACATGCATAAGCTAGAAAGGGTGCGACTGTAGTCTCAATTTCACATTTCCATGCATGCTACTGTGAAATTTGTGCCACCTTTTCAGGGCTAGACTCTAGGTCACTACCCAAAACTTGATGAAACTTTCCAAAACAATAAATGACACAAGGAAAAGGCCTCTAACACGAAACTTAGTCAAGAACTTAACCTAACCAATCCTAACCATGACATACATTCCATCAAGCACATCATGAACATGTAATGTACAGGTCATAAATACACATATGAACATAGGGGTCTCATACTTATCTAAGAATCATCTAGAAGGTTTGATGCCCTCTCATAATAGTTGCATTATCATCTATTAGGTCATACATTCATTAACCATTCATGTACTTGTGAAGTGAGGAGAAACTCCACTAATTGAATTGATTTTGCATTAACATAGAACATGGATATATACATGGAGAGGAAGATTATTGGGTTTCATCTCCCAATGTATATTTGTATTCCAATTGTCCCCCTTAATCTGAAGGGATGTTGGTAATTCCAAGCATCATTCTGAATCTTTCAAACTTTTCACTTCCAAGCGCTTTGGCGAATATGTTTGCAATCTTCTAATGTGTGGAACAATTTCGTAGGTGGATTGTTTTGGCCTCAAAATGATGTCGAATCATATGGTATTTTGTATTTATTTTCTTCGTTCAATCACAAAACTTTGGGTTCTTGGCCAAATTTATTGCATAAGTGTTATCAATCAAAAGAAGATATTATTGCACTTTTTTCTCCTGAAAATCTTCCATAATTTTCCTTAGCCGCACAATTTCCTCCGTTGCTTCAGTTGTTGCCACATATTCTTCCTTAGTTGTGGAATCTACTGGGACTGTTTATTTGTGTGACCTCCAGGAGACAAATCGTGATCCAAGACTCATAACATAACCTGAAGTAGATACTTCAGTTTCTTTATCTCCATCGAAATATAAATTAGAGTATCAAATCAAGCTGAAGTCACCCACTTGTGTCTACTTGAGTTCAAAGTATTGAGTTCCCTTCAAGTACTTTAGGAGCTCATTTTGTAGCATACCAATGACCTTGCGATACTTTTGCATAAATATGGAGAGGTTTCCAACATCAAATGAAGTATTTAGATGCAGTAGTAGTCACATAGTTGATACTTCTGTGAGTTGTATACTTTGTTGCATCCTCAAATTATTTTCCTTCAGTATATGTGAGATTTTTGTTAATTTCCATTAGAGTGATAAGGATTGCATTAGCCATCCCAAACTTTGATTAAACAGATCTCAATATACTTCTTAGAGAGAGAATATAAAATTTGAATGTTGGTTATTTCAACACCAAGATAATAGTGAACATATCTGTCATTTCAAAACCTTTCCTTAGTTCTTTCTTTATGGATCGCATTGTGGAGGATGATTTTTTCACCCCCCTAGAGACAGCCTAGAGTTGCCATAGACCAGTGCCTAGGACATCTTAATATAGCAAGAAGCCCTTTATAGTTTGGGTTGTCAGTCCAAGGGGCTCACCTACTATCTCTTGTTTGAAACAAGGAAACTAAATTTGAATGGGACCAATCTCTTTCAGAAGCTGACACACAGATAAGAATAATGTAGGAACATCATGTAAAACTTCAGCATGAAAGCATCAGACAGTTAAGAGACCGCTTACTGTAAAGAGGGCCGATTCAAATAATATATCACAGAAATCAAATATCAGAGAGTGAGTGCAGTGAGGAAACATAAGAAGATATTACTGGCAAAAGGGCGCATCAATTTACGAACCCTTAAGCCACTAATATAGCAGAAAATATGAAAGAATGAAAATGGAACATCATATCACTTCTAGGCCTATTTAAAGCTCTTGACTAATTCCAGAAAGGGCACCACTTAAGATGAATCCTTGCTACAAACTACTAAGCCACTCGCATTCTAGAACGTGATACAAGAAGACAAATTGCATGAAAAGTGGCAATGTATTAACACATAAGAAAAGTTACATACTGTGATATATCAAAGACCAGAATCCTCAATACAGTTATAACCCCTCCTCACTGAGACCCTACGGGCTCTGAAACTTCATACAGAAATATTACAAGATGAATTCAGTAGTCTTCTCGCTGCACAGTTTGCTGATAGAAATCTGGAACCCTTCAAATGTCTTATTTCTGAGTATTTATAGGAAAGAGAGAAGCTTCTGGAGAAGGAGGGAGATGGGATACAATTAATGACTCAATTTTGATAAAATGGCGGAAAACATTCGCGCCTTATCTATGAATGACTGACTATAAATGAATACCTAACACTTTGTCTAAGGAAATAAATGTTGGGAGGTAAAAAGCTCCTTATGTACAAGACAGAAATAATTAAAATATATACATCGGGGTGCTTCTGGCTGAAGGCAAATCTGCTACCATAAGAGTCCTGAGAAAATCTTCCATTCAGTACTGTACGCCTGGCCCTTGATTTTGAATTAGAATCCTGGATCTTAAATGCGAGGCGAACTTCTCTGGAGGGTTCCGAGAATCCATATATGTATTTTCTTTAATGGCAGTCATTTCACTTTTCGGCTCGACTTTTTTCATTAAATTTCGCCCACCGGAAATCATCTTCTAGTATGTTCTTGATCTCTGAAATGGAGGCGGTGAATTAAAACGCCTTCTCCGCTTATTTTGAAAACCTGCAAAAACTCCAAAAATGTCAGAAAGACCGACTCGGGCGATGGCGTGGAAAATGGAGGTGGAGATGGAGGAGGTGACATGGACACAAACAGAAGATGGAAATACCCAGGATGGCGGGAGCAAAACAGTGGAAGATTCCTCAAACAGACGAAATGCGGGTTTAACGCGACATAGTTTGGACGCGAGGAAAGGGTAGCGGAAAATATGAAATAAAACATATAAGCACATATATATATATATATATATATTGGCGCGAAGAAATGCTACGGATGTACGGGGGCGAGACGCATAGGCGCACAAGGGACAAGTGTGGAGACGATGTGGCGGAGGAATCAACGGGTGGGGGTTGGTGGAAGTGACATGGTGGCGGGCCATACAATACGGCGGAGATGAAATACGGACGTGTAACTCACGGACGCCCACCGTCGAGATCGAGACCGGTGTCCAACGACTCAAACTAATTCCGTTTGCCGTGATGGGATGACTTTGGCGCGCGGGAAGATGGGCGGTTTCCGTGTCTGCGAAAACACGTGGCATGGGATTTATGGCGTCGCTGTACCCCCGCGAGAAATACCTTTGCTTTGACGAGGGTGGTGCGGGGTAATACCGCCTGTTTCGGGCGCGCGGGGTACATATGGGGGGCCCTACAAATAAGTTAACTGTCGCGCCGTAGATTTAATTTGATCGGACGGTTACGACGGCGCCCTGGGTAATAAACAACAAGCCCCCTTCCCCTTCGGCCTGTGGTCCTGGAGCTCGGGTCACATGAAAATCAAGGCGGGAGGGGCTAAGGTCTAAGGGGCTTCGGCCCGATATATAAAATATGTGTGTTTTAGACATTGTAAAGAAAATCTTCGGGCGGAGACAATAAAATTAAATGGAGATATTGGGGTTTTTGATCTCAAAAACATTAGAAAATGGATTTAAAAGAAAAGGTGGTGAGAATTTGAATAAAGTAGGAAATATGTACAACATCGGCTCCATCTGGGGACGGCATGTTCGTCCTCGGACATGTCGAGAACACGCAGACTATTCAATTCCTTATTTTGCTTCTCTATTCTCTCTGCGCTCCTTCTCCAGGTAATTATCAACATTCTTCTTCCTTTGCAAAAATTAAAATCAAAGCAATTCATATACAGTATATACAGTCTGGCATTCTTCACCTGGGTCAGAATTGAAAATATGGCTTGAGGAATTGGCCATTCACGGGTGCATCCAACAAATCACCCTGTAGATTTTCCAACATAAAAGTATTATTTCGTCCCTGACTCACGATTCTGAATGGACCAAACCATAATGGATCAAACTTAGCGTGCTTGCCCTTTTCTGCTTTGCGAACATCCCATTTGAGAACCAGGTCTCCAACTTAGAAATTTCTGTCCTTTGCATGCTGATCAAAGACCTTCTTCATTTTTTCCTGGTATTCTATTAATCTCTGGTCTACCTGGTTCCTTGTTTCCTCCAATTCTACCAGCTGATTAATTCTCCTAATCATCTCATTTGGTTCTTCCTGGTTTTCCTGCAAAAACCGTGCCACTGGCAATGCCAATTGCACGGGAAACACTGTAGCCCGTCCATACACCAGCTCATATGGAGACTTGCCTGTTGCTCTTTTGCTGGTTATCCTATTTGCCCACAGAGCAAACTTCAATTGAGAATCCCAGTTCTTCTGATTTTCGGCTATTATTTTCTTCAGGGCCCTCACCAGGGTTTTATTGGATGATTCTGCTAAACCATTCCCCTGGGGATAATATGCTGTGGAATGAGTTAATACAATATTATATCTTTGGCAGAAATTTACAAATCTGGCAGACTTAAAAGCTTGAGCATTATCAGTTACAATCCTTGCAGGACAGCCAAACCTAGATATGATATTATCTTCTATAAAATTCATGATTACAACATCTGTAGCTCTTCTTGTAGGTATGGCTTCCACCCATTTCGTAAAATATTTTGTGGCTGTCAGTATCCATTTATGTTGGCTACTTGATGGGGGGTGTATTTCTCCTATAAAATCTAATCCCCATTTCTGGAAGGGTTCATTTACATGAATGGGAATTAAGGGAAAAGATGCTAACTTATGTCTTTCTGCAAACCTTTGGCACTTGTCACATGCTCGGACCCAAGCAAAGGTATCTGAATACAATTTTGGCCAGTAAAAACCAGCCTTCAAGATTTTATTGGTTGTAGCCCTCCAGCTGTAGTGTCCTCCACATATTCCCTCATGGAATTCTGTCATTATATTCTGCACTTCATTTTCTGTGAGGCATAACAGCAATATACCCAAAGGGTCTCTCCAATAGAGCTGTCCATTGGCAATGACATATTTCTGAGATCTCATCCTCACAGCTCTGTACTTTACTTTGTCACAGCCTGGTGGACAACTAAGTGTTAAAAGATATTCAACAAGTTCTCTATACCAAGGACTAGTTAGATATTTTACATGTATCTTTTGAGTGGCCATTTCTAGTCCTTGCTGCTCCTCTTCTTTTTGTGATTCTTCATTTGCCACCATGGATAGATTAATGCCCAGAGCCTGATGATTAGATTCAGATAAAATTTTGGCAAGTCCCTGTCCCTTGATCAATTTAGTAGGCTTTATGTCTAAATCATACTCCTGAATTTTTGCAATCCATCTTCCTCTTCTGCCCTCACTGTCTCCCTGAACTAGAATGTCTTTTACAGCTGCTGTGGGAACATAAGCAGTAATATGGGATTGCAAAATATAAACTCTAAAAGCTTTAAGGGACTTTACCAGGGCATATGCCTGCTTCTCCAGTATATTATATTTCAATTCAGCATCATACAATACCTGACTGAAGAACGCTATGGGCTGTTCATATCCCTCTTCATTTTTCTGTAGTAATACTCCAGCGATTGTGTGAGGTGAAGCAAATGAAAATACCATAAATGGCTTACTGTAGTCTGGTCCTGCTAGCACGGGAGCTTCAGCAAATGCTTGTTTAATTCTTGTGAATGCATCCCTAGACTCCTGGGACCACCTAACTTCATTGTCCTTTTTCAACATATTGGTTATATGCCTAACTATCTCTGCATAGTTAGGAATGAATCTCCTTAAAAAGTTTATTCGGCCCAAAAACACCTGTACTTCTTTCTTATTTCTTGGCAAAGGAATGCTGTTTATCACTTCAACTCTCTTAGGATCAATTTTTACACCATCTTTAGTCACGATATGTCCTAAGAGTTTTCCTTCATCTAATGCAAACAAAGATTTTTGGGGGTTAAGAGAAAGGCCATACCTTCTGCATTTTTCAAAAGTTCTTTTTAAATGCTCAATATGCTTGTCATCATTCTTTGAGAACACTGTGATATCATCAAGATACACCACCAAGAACTTGTCCTGTTCTCCAACAAAGGCTATGTCCATTGCCCTTTGAAAAGTAGCTCCTGCATTGATTAATCCAAATGGCATCCTCGCATACATAAAGGTTCCCCATGGTGTAGTAAATGCAGTTTTCTTCTGGTCCTCTGGGAACACGGCTACCTGATTGTAGCCTGAAAATCCATCCATCATTGACATTCTGGATGCTCCCACTACTTTCTGCAGGATGTGGTCCATCTTGGGCAGTGGGTAATTATCTTTGAGAGATGCTCTATTTAAATTCCTGAAATCTACACACAGCCTTATTTCTCCGTTCTTCTTTCTAACAGGAACAAGGTTCGCTATCCATTCAGAGTATCTTAGTGGTACAATTATCTTGGCCTTCAGTAATTTTTTAATTTCTTTTTCAATTGAGGGAAGCAGCAAGGGGTTTATCTGTCTGAGCTTCTGCTTGTATGGCTTTGCATCTTCCCTCAGTGGAACCTTATGCTGTATAATATTTACATCAAAAGTTTTTAGGTCCTCATAGGACCAAGCAAATACATCTTTGTAAGATTGAAATAACTTCAAATACTTTTCTTTGTATTCTTCTGGGACTCTTTTGGATAATTTAACAATTTTGGGGTCAGTGGGAGTACCCAGATTCAAATCTCCCACTTGATCTTCTTCTACTACTTTGTTTGGCTGCGTCGGAACATCATCTTTATTGAATAACCTTTCTAGAGGTACCAACCCTCTAGGTATAACATTACCTTTCAGTTACAGCACTTTATTACCTGCTATTCTTTCTTCCCATTTGTGTTCAGCAATATTTTCAACTTCTTCCTCTTCATTACCATCAATCTCCATATTGGAGAATTCTCCCACAGTCTCCATAAATCTTTTCATTTGTTCATCATCTTCGAATACCTGCCAATGCTTTATATTATCTGGAATGGATGGTCTGTACCGTACCTCCACTTCATATCTTAGGAGTGGATTCTGAGGAGGACGAAAGGTACTGGCAGCTACAGCGAGAGAGTCTGCTATTCTGTTTTGCTCCCAGGGCATGAACTGTATGTTAAATGCTGAGAAGAAATTTTCTATCATGTCCCATACTTCGTTTCTATATGCTCTGAGCCGTGGATGCTTAGTTTGACATTCATTTTTTATCTGCCTTACCACCAACTCAGAGTCTCCAAACACTTTTAGACACTGGATGCCCATATTCTTGGCTGTCTGCAGTCCCAATAATAGCGCTTCATATTCGGCTACATTGTTTGTAGCTTCATACTCCAGTTTAAAAGACAGTGGCACCCATTTCCCTGTAGGAGAAATCAACAATACTCCAGCTCCATTGCCTTCTCTTGAATTAGCTCCATCAAAATGTAAAGTCCAAATTTCTGATTCCTGCTCTTCTTTAGGCTGCTCAGCTTGAATCTGACCAAAAAGGGGCTCATGTGCGTAATTCTGATTTTCTTCCAACATTAAACATGAAAATTCTCCCTCTTTGTTATAAACTGGGGAATTATCTGAGCAGTCAACCTTAGTTACCATCTTGACAAATCTAGTCTCCCTGTATAACCCCTTTCTTGACCTCCAAAGACTGGGACAGTAGCATATGTTAAATCCAATTTGATTGATCCCCCAATCTTGGTACCCCAGGACCTTGACAACAACATGCCAAAGCGGGCTGGGATATCGGCAACCACAATGTCCATGACCACACTTTTTGCTGGGATTTGAGCTAAATTAACCACTAAATCTTTAATCATTCCCAAGCATTTGACCCTTTTAGAATCAAATGAATATAAATCTTTGTATGGCCTTGTTATTTGCAGCCCTAGTTGCTCCATGATAGAGAGAGGCATGAGATTATGAGAAGCTCCAGAATCTAACATACAATTATTTACTAACAGGTCATGAATGACTAGGGACACATAAAAGGGAGGAGTAGAGGGGTCTATCTCCTTGACATGTGGGCCAAAGACTACCATAAGTTTTCTTCTTGAAGATTTAAACTATCAGGTGCAATTGGTAGCTCAGGAGGAAGAATGAAAGAGGTAACTTGAGACTGATATGCAGGCTGTTTTAATAATTCAGTCAGAGGGACAGGAATCTTAATCTTCTCAAGTTCTTTTTGCAAATTGAAAGCAGATGTGGGCTTTTCTATCGCAGTTTCTTTGGACTCCTTACTTTCGACTGAAGATTTGGCTTCTTTTGACACTGGCTCAGCATTAGGAGGACTGACCGTTTTAGAAGAAGAGGGAATCTGATCATTAGACTGCAAGGGAGTATTCAGGAGATTCTTACCTTTTTCTATGCCTTTCTTTGTTGCTGATTCCTTCTGAGCAGATGCTTCTTTCTGAGGTGGTTCTTCTTCTTCTTGCTCCTGAGTTCTGGTCCTCTTCCTTGAGGATCTGAGATCATATTTGACGTTGAATTGGGCTTCCATGAAATCAGAAAATTGCTTGCAGTAATGGTCAATCTCTGCTTCTTCATCTTCATCTTGCAGGGGGCACTCCATATCATCATTGTGTGAAAAAGCCAGATTTGAATCTTCTAATCTATAAGCTACATCTCCAGTGGAGTCATCTGCCGATCCTTCTAGGTACAAGGGATGAGGTACCTGATCTGGTTGTTCTTTCGTTTCTCTTGGCAATATCTGCAAAGGAGGCCTTCTGTACTGGGGATTATATCCTCTGTTTGGAGTATTGTAGCAGTTCTTGGGAGCTGTATTTTTAGCTTCCAGTTCCATCTTGACCATCTTCTTTATCATCTTACTTATTTCATCCATTTTATCTGAATCCTTTTCTTGATTAGAGGTAGAAACCTCTTCTTTGCCTCTTCTTCTGGTTTCCTGCTCAGCTTTTCCTTTTAGCTTCCCTGTGGAGGCAAAGTTTGCTTCTAGTTCCAGAGCATCTGATTGTGCATCATCTAAATTGGCAGGCTTTCTTTCTCTTAAGAAGAATCCAAAGTCAGAATCAAAGGCTGATATGAAAATTATCTTGGCAACAGCTTCATTTGGCTTCATTTCTGGAGGCAAGCTTAGATATAACTTGTTGAATCTTTTGATGAATTCTGATACCCCTTCATTATGTTTCTTCTTGATATTATTAAACTCAGTAAGGCACATTCCATAATCCTTCTTTTCTCCCCACTTCCTGAGAAAAACGTTTTCCATCTGATCCCAGGTTGTCACAGAATGATTTCCCAATGTTTTAAACCATTTTCTAGCTTCACCTTCCAAAGACTGCACAAATAATCTCAAAACCACATCCAGATGTTCAACATTCAAGTTCTCCGCGAAAGAACAGAAGGTCTCGAGATGTCTCTGAGCATCAATATCGTTTTCACCATTAAACCTTGGCAGAATCTTCAGATAATCCTGTGGCATATCATTCAGCACTTGGGGTAAGGCCAGAGGAGCATATTTGTTCAACAGGAAAGCAGGAACATTGGCCATTGGAGGAGGTGGGGGTTGCACAACAATTTGAGGTACAGATGAAGGGAGAGGAGTAGGAGGAAGCGGAGTATGAATAACAATGGGAATATATTGCACAGAAGCCTGAGGTGTAGATGGAAATAACTCACGGTTAACAACAGCTACTTCTGTGACCTCTTTAATTTCTTCAGCCTTGAAAGCAGGATGAGATTCTCCTTCAATCCAGGTATTTCCTCTACGTGGAGTTTCTGAGTAAAACTCGGATTTTTCTGTTCGAACTTCTTGAGAAGAAGAGGGCAGATGATCTTCAACGGAATATTCAGGATTTCCGGAACGAACTGACTTCTTCTCTTTCCAAGCTCTTTTATGAATGATCTTTTCCGGGTCAGACAGGGGTGTTTTCGGCTGGGAGGTATCCGAACTCAAATGGGGCTTCCTGGAAGCCAGGACTTCCAATAAAATTTATCAAATAAAGACCAGTGGAGTCGCCAAGGTGAGAAATCTGCAACTCTTCACCTCTCTGTGCTCACCTGATTAGAGAGTGAAAATAAAATGTCGAACCCAGGGAAACAAATATTCTTGAATCCGGTCCCCGGCAACGGCGCCAGAAAGATGTTGTGGATGATTTTGTCACCCCCCTAGAGACAGCCTAGAGTTTCCATAGACCAGTGCCTAGGACATCTTAATATAGCAAGAAGCCCTTTATAGTTTGGGTTGTCAGTCCAAGGGGCTCACCTACTATCTCTTGTTTGAAACAAGGAAACTAAATTTGAATGGGACCAATCTCTTTCAGAAGCTGACACACATATAAGAATAATGTAGGAACATCATGTAAAACTTCAGCATGAAAGCATCAGACAGTTAAGAGACCGCTTACTGTAAAGAGGGCCGATTCAAATAATATATCACAGAAATCAAATATCAGGAAGTGAGTGCAATGAGGAAACATAAGAAGATATTACTGGCAGAAGGGCGCACCGATTTACGAATCCTTAAGCCACTAATATAGCAGAAAATATGAAAGAGTGAACATGGAACAGCATATCACTTCTAGGCCTATTTAAAGCGCTTGACTAATTCCAGAAAGGGCACCACTTAAGATGAATCCTTGCTGCAAAATAGTGAGCCACTCGCATTCTAGAACATGATACAAGAAGATAATTTGCATGAAAAGAGATAATGTATTAACACATAAGAAAAGTTACATACTGTGAGATACCAAAGACCAGAATCCTCAATACAGTTATAACCCCTCCTCACTGAGACCCTACGAGCTCTGAAACTTCATACAGAAATATTACAAGATGAATACAGTAGTCTTCTCGCTGCACAGTTTGCTGACAGAAATCTGGAACCACTCAAATGTCTTATTTCTAAGTATTTATAGGAAAGAGAGAAGCTTCTGGAGGAGGAGGGAGATGGGATACAATTAATGACTCAATTTTGATAAAATGGCGGAAAACATTCGCGCCTTATTTATGAATGACTGACTATAAATAAATACCTAACACTCTGTCTAAGGAAATAAATGCTGGGAGATAAAAAGCTCCTTATGTACAAGACAGAAATAATAAAATATATACATCGGGGTGCTTCTGGCTGAAGGCAAATCCGCTACCATAAGAGTCCTGAGAAAATCTTCCATTCAGTACTGTACGCATGGCCCTTGATTTTGAATTATAATCCTGGATCTTAAATGCGAGGCGAACTTCTCTAGAGGGTTCCGAGAATCCATATCTGTATTTTCTTTAATGGAAGTCATTTCATGCATCTGTTCTCAGTCTCTTTCATTAAATTTTGCCCACAGAAAATCATCCTCTAATATGTTCTTGATCTCTGAAACGGAGGCGGGGAATAAAAACGCCTTCTCTGCTATTTTGAAACCTGCAAAAACTCCAAAAATGTCAGAAAGACTGACTCGGGCGATGGCGTGGATAATGGAGGTGGAGATGGAGGAGGTGACATGGTCGCAGACAGAAGATGGAAATGCCCAGGGTGGCGGAAGCAAAACAGTGGAGGATTCCTCAACAAGACGGAATGCGGGTTTAACGTGACCTAGTATGGACGCGAGGAAAGAATAGGGGAAAATACGAAATAAAACCTATAAACACATATATGTATATATATATATATATATTGGCGCGAAGAAATGCTACGGGTGTACGGGGGCGAGATACATAGGCGCACGAGGGGCAAGTGGGGAGACGACGTGGCGGAGGAATCAACGGGTGGAGGTTGGTGGAAGTGACACGGTGGCGGGCCACATAATACGGCGGAGATGAAATAACGGACGTGTAACTCCGGTGAACGCTCACCGTCAGATCAGGACCGGTAGATCCAACGACTCAAACTAATTCCGCTGCCCGGCGATGGGATGACCTTTAGCGCGCGGGAGATGGGCGGTTTTCCATTCGTACCGAAGACATGTGGCATGAGATTTATGGCGTCGCTGCCCCCGCGGGAAATACCACTGCTTTGACGAGGGTGGTGCGGGGTAATACCGCCTGCTTCGGGCGCGCGGGGTACATATGGGGGGCCCTACATATAGGTTAACTGTCGCGCCGTAGATTTAATTTGATCGGACGGTTGCGACGGCGCCCTGGGTAATAAACAACAAGCCCCCTTCCCCTTCGGCCTGTGGTCCTGGAGCTCGGGTCACATGAAAATCGAGGCGGGAGGGGCTAAGGTCTAAAGGGCTTCGGCCCGATATATAAAATATGTGTGTTTTAGACATTATAAAGCAAATTTTCAGGCGGAGACAATAAAATTAAATAGAGATATTGGGGTTTTTGATCTCAAAAATCATTGGAAAATGGATTTAAAAGAAAAGGTGGTGAGAATTTGAATAAAGGAGGAAATATGTACAACGGGTCTCGATGTAGCTCTCATTATTCCCTGTCATAAAAATATCATTTACATACACCATAATATATACAATTTTTTTTACAACTTTCTTGATAAACAAATTTGCATCATCAAGATCATATTGTTTGGAATTGAGCTTCGAAATATGCTCATTCAACTTCTTGTACCAGGCACGCAATGCTTGCTTGAGGCCGTACAAGGATTTTACAAGCTTGCATACTTTATGTTATTGGCCCTTCACAACAAATAATTTTGTTTGGGACATAGAAACATTCTCTTTTAGATCTCCATTCAAGAAAGCAGTTTTTACATCCATTTGATGGAATTTCCAATTGTTCTCAGTTGCCAAGGCAAAGAGTGTCCGGATGGTAGCCCATTTTTTGTGGGGGGGAATTCTCCTCATATTGACCCCTTCCTTTTGTGAATTTTTTTTTCCATGAACCTGTATTTTTTCTTGTCAAGTGATCCATCTACTTTATATTTTTTCTTGAAGACCCAATTTCAACCTATTAGTTTGGTTCCCAATGGAGGATCAACCAACTTCTGGGTGCCATTCTTTATCAAAGCATCATATTATTTCTACATTGCTTCTTTCCTTTCATCATGAAAAGAGGATTATTTGAAGGAAGTTGGTTCAAAATATGTAGAAAAATTTATTTCACAATAATAAGAAACATCCATATCAATATGTGAATCAGAATTGTCTACATCACGTCAATTTTGTCTGGTTGAGCTCCTTATTCATGTCTTTCCAACCTCATCGGGACGAACACTTTCAAGTGTCTTTGTCAACCATTTTAGAGGACCTTTCTGAGATGGCCCAGGTTTCTCAGTTGACTGAGTTGGGGCTAAATCGAGATTTAGTCTCCTAATTCTATCAATCACATCACTCAAAGTTTCATCAGTGGTTGGAGTTTCGTGCGGGGGAGAGAGTGCTTCAAAATAATATTCCACAGATTGATCCAGTATAGTAATCCCCCCTTCAAGATGTGGAATCTCATTATCAAATTCTTTAAAATACTTTGCATGTCCGAATCTATCCAAGTGATCAAATTGTCGCTCAACAACATTGTCAATCTTGGGAGATTCAAGAAAGATCACATCTCTAGATATTATAAACTTCTTGGTCACTTCATCATAGAGACGATATGCGTTTGAGGTATTTGAGTACCCCAAGAAGATACATTTGTGACTCCTTGCACCGAGTTTGTTTCTCTTCTCCTTCGGTATCAAGGCATAACAGGTGGAACCAAAAACCTTGATATTTCTCGCCGAAGGAATGTGGTCATACCACATTTCATAGGGAGTCTTGTTTTTTATAACATTAGATGGACACATATTATTTACATACATAGCACATAGAACTAAATCATCCCAAGACATATGTTTAACATTCCTGTTCATTATCTCAGTTACTTCTTTCTATTGGGGATTATAAGGACAGTTGTTTGATTTTTGTTTTACTTAGCTACAAAGTATACTGCTCCATTAACATTGTCAGTGAATTATTCAAAGAAATATCTCCTGAAAGTCATGTGGCAGCAAGTTGCTCCTAAATCAAGCAACCAAACATCTTTCCATGAAGCAAGTGAAGCATTGAATAAGTCTTTAATTACTCCATTGTTGCAATGTGCCACAACATAATGAGCAGACTCAGATGCTTTACCCTTCCCTTTCAGTTATTTTACCTTTTCCTTCATTTCTTTCCTACTCAATTATGTCCCAAGGCAGCTTACATGTGTATGCATCATGTCCATATCTATTGCATCGTATGCAATGAAGATCATACCTTTCCCCTTGGAAATGTCTTCCCCCCTGCCTCTAAAAATATTTCTTCCTCTTCCTCTTTTGCCATCTCTTCCTCTATAAGAATTTTGTGCATGATTCTTCTCTTTATGTGCAAGGAACACAAATTATTTAGAAGACTGAGGAGTTGTCTTTTTCCGAAAATACTTCTCTCTTTCAGCAAGCTTCTTTTCAAGGGAGTCAAAAGTAATCTCCTTAAGGTTTCCACTTGCTTGCAATGACTCAAGATAGCGTGAACATGTGGGATATACTACCTTCACATAAGCTATGAGAGGAATATCTATTTCAACACTAGTGGCTTTTATGTCATGCATAATTTATATTACTTATGATTCTAAGGCAAGAGGGTCATCATTTTTCAACTCAAGATTGAACAACTTGATCATCAATTGAACAAATTCATGTTTAAAGTGTGAGTCGTGCAATTCCTTCAACTTATTTGAGGATTCAAAGGCATTTGAAAATGGATAAATATGGCGAGTTGCCTCTTCATTGACACTGCAATCAAGGCATATGCATTTCTATTCTTGTTTTCCCAAATGAAAAGCTAAGTTATCTGAAGTGGGATTTTTCTGGTGCACTGTCTCCTTCTCCTTCACAAATCCCTTTCCAAAACTCATTAAAAATCATGGCATGTTTTATAATTTGGGAACACTTGTGATAGTTGTCTTTGCTAGAGAGAACTACCCCCACAATGGAGATGGGTGAATGCATCATAAAGTCTAATTTGGCCTCAAAATATTGATGTCTGCAATTGTCTTCAAACAACGATTGTGATTTATTTCAATAATTTAAATAACACCATGATATTATCATGCTTTAATTTTATATGTTATATGGTATTCAAAATAGGAACTTATTGCATATACCATATATCACGTATATATATTATATGCCATACTCTCCTAAGGTATTATAATTCCAACTCATAGAAAGTTATTTTTCCTTTCTTTTAAACTCATGAATCCACATCGTTATACCATATGACTCCTCTTAACTCATATGAATCCACATTTTTATACCATACATTATATATGCCTCTTTTAAAATGGCTTAATAATGGAGCACAGTCATATATAACTCACAATATTTCACCCTTGAATATATGTCTTAGATAAAGTCTTCAAAACACTGTTTTTGGCCCTTGTGGATTTGCATAGGCATAAAAGTCAACATACATACCATTCAACGCAACTAGGTCCAACACATAAGTTTCAACAAATTCACAGTACGAATGTAGGGGTTTCGACCAACGTTCACCATTCCAGGTTGAACCAATGTTTAATCCTCCATAGCTATCATCACAGATTTCAAAGTATTCCATGCTCTTCTCAATTTAAAAACTCATTCTCAGGTCTTTCCAAGCAAGTGGTCGGCCTGTGTGTTCAACTCAGCCAAGGGTATAGACTTTTACATTGATGTAAATAATATTCTCTATGGATTTTAGTGGAGCCGAGAAAGCTCATGCAAATTTTTTTGTATATTTTCTTAGTGAAGGGAGATAAAATAAGAAAGGTATAGATTGGGTTAGCACGAAAACTAGACAAATTTTTGAGCGGATGGAGAATATGGTAGGGAATAAATGAAGACAATGGTAGATAATAATGGCAGTAGGAATGCAAGAGTTACAGGGCATAAAATGCTAAAAATGGGGTTGGTACCAATACCATGTCAGACCAGGAGTAACTCCATGAATTGAATTGATTTTTCATTAAGATAGAACATGGATATATAGATGGAGAGGGAGACTATTGGGTTTCATCTCCCAATGTCTCTTTGTCTTCCAACTCCATTTATTTTACTATTTACATGGATTTACCTAATCCCAAATATTAGGTGTCAACAGTACTAACCGAAACATGATGTGAGTACATAAAGTTTGTCATACAACCATACTTATAACCAAAATATAAACAGAATAATAACAATAATTGAACAACCAATAAAGTCACATCATAGCAAGTACACTTACTCATAAAATACAAGAGGAAGGGAGTTATTATTAACATATGCAAAACCCAACCAAGTCAGGGACTTCCACGTACCACTCGACCATATATTGGGTTGAACCAAATCTATCTTTCATCCAATCTCCCCCACGCCATATTCCAATCATGAATGTGGAATCTCATGGAATAAACTAAGCAAAACCAAACCAGGGCTTCCAGAGGTAAAACTGCCGCAACCCTCACCCAATGATTGAAACTCACAGTCGGACATCACTAACCATCACCATATCGGTCTCTAACAAAGTTGTCTAGGGCTCCAAAGGGTTTGTTCCAACCCAGCTTCTAGGACTAGTAATTCAACCCAAAAATTTCATTGGGCTCTAGAGTGTTTGTCCAACCAAGGCTTCCGGGACTAGTAACTCAACCCACCAAGGGCTTCAAAGCATTTTTCCAACTAAGGCTTCCAGGACTAGTAACTCAACCCAAGTTATTACAAGGCTTTTAGAGAGTTTGTCCAACCAAGGCTTCCAGGAACTAGTAACCCAACCCACATCCATAAGGAATATGAGCACCAATTAGAAAACAAAAGGGAAAACCCATACACCATGGCTATACAGGAAATGACAAGGCTAGGAAAAACCATTGTAAATCCAAGCAATCCTCCATGCCAATGATAGATCATAACCAAATAACCACATGCACATGTCATGCATGCCAAAACCGGTAAGGAAATCATACATGCAACTCAATACCTGCCAATCAAACCTGTTGTAGTTGTTGATCTTGTTTCTCCCTTGCGCTTTCCTTTTTTTCATTTTCCTTCTTGCTTTGAATCCAAATTATTCCCAATATCCTCCAAGAGTGCTCCAAGAAACTCTAAGTGTGCAAGAGTATGAGAGAGAGAGAATAGACAGAGAGCTATAAGCTAAAACTAACAAAAATCTAAATTGACCAAAAAGCCATGAGCTAATCCTCAAAAACATTTTTATCATTGAGGCCTCTATTTTCTTCATTTTCATCTCTTTTCCTTCAATTTTCCTCACATGCAATTTTGTAACCTTTCACCTTCATTTTCTCCTATTTTCCCTTATTTTCATAAATAAAATTCCAATTAATTCCACTTTTTCTTTCCAAAGCCTTTACCAATGCCTTTTAAAATTTCCATAGCCATTAATTAATCACTAGTGATCCCCATCATTATGTTTTTCCCAACTTTCAGCTTGGAATACATGTCCCATGACCTTGGTCTTATTTTTCCTTTATTAACTTTATTACATGGATTTTTAACTAGGGTTATTACACTCAAAACCCAAGGCAAGGGAGAATGTTCCTTTAGAAGTTAACGTCCAACAATATGGAAAAAGGAACATTAAAAGTAGGAAGAGTGTGGTCTTATGTTATATTCCCAAAAACAAGAAAACAAATGGTATGTTGAGTGGATGTTCAAGACACATGACAAGATATTATAGCAAATTCATTAAACTAAAGGAAGAGGATGGAGGTAAGGTAATACTTGGTTACGATCCATCTGCAAGAATAGTTGGGAAAGGCGCAATCATCATAGATAATGGAATAACTAAGGCTCAAAATGTTTTGTATGTGTAAGGAATAAACAACAATCTCTTGAGTGGTAGTTGAATGTGTGATGAAGGGCATGATATCACATTATATTCCAAAAGATGTGAAATTAGAAATGTTGATATAGGAAATCTTATGGAGAAAGCTAATAAAAGTTTCAACAATGTGTACATTATTGATGGAGTAGAAAGAGAAAAATGTTGTACAGTAAAGATAAAGAGAGTTGGATATGGAACAAAAGATTGGGACACATAAGTTTTGATAATATGGTAAATGTTACATAAACATAGGTCATGAAAGACATGCCAAAGATATCAAAACCACATAATTACCTCTGTAAGGCATGCCAACATGGAAAACAAGCTATGGTCTTCTTCAAAACAAAAGAATATTATACATCTAGGCCTTTGGAACTCATCCATCCATACCTCTTTGGACCAGCTAGGACTCAAACATTTAAAGGTTAGAGGTATTTTATGTTTTCCATCGATGATTTTACAAGGATGACATAGGTTACCTTCCTTAGATAATAATCAGAGGCTTTTCAAAAATTCAAAGCTTTCAAGGCTTTAGCTGAAAAT
Organism: Pinus albicaulis; assembly: GCA_034641835.2. Classification (NCBI taxonomy): domain Eukaryota; kingdom Viridiplantae; phylum Streptophyta; class Pinopsida; order Pinales; family Pinaceae; genus Pinus; species Pinus albicaulis. Next base: position 16,663,002 of record CM076579.1, on the reverse strand, counting down.
GAAACTGATCTAAAAATCAAATGCCCAATAAATGATAGAGTAAGTGAGTTTACTTCCAATGAATTCAACAAATTTTGTGAACGCCATGAAATTAGAAAAGAACTAACTATTACTAGAAATCCACATCAGAATGGAGTGGTTGAAAGAAAAAATCGAATAGTGCAGGGAATGGCTAGAACCATGCTCATTGAAGCTTAGTTACTAGATAAATTTTGAGGAGAAGTAGTTTAAACAACAGTTTATATCTTGAACAAAGTAAAAATAAGGGTATATGATACTAATACACCTTCTGAAATATGGAAAGGTATACCAACCATTGTTAAACATTTTAAAGTGTTTGGAAGCAAATTTTATATTAAGACAAATGAAATTTAGGGGAATTTGATTCCAAATTTGATGAAGGAATTTTTCTTGGATATACATATAGAATAAAGGGATACAAACGTTACAACAAAAGGCCATGAAATGTTGTTGAATGTAGTGATGTAAGAATAGATAAAGTGTTGCCTCGAACCCAACCACAACTAAATAACTACCGAGAAGCACCAGACGAAGAAAATCAAAACGAAGAGCATGATGATTGGCAAGAAGATGAAGGTGAGGCAGTGCATCCAAAAACCCCATATAGGTGTGTCCAAAAGAATCACCTAGATAGCCAAATTATTGGAGATAAGGAATCAAGAGTTCAAACTAGAAGGAATCTTGTTAGTACAACAAGCCATGATAACTTAATTATGTTATCCCTAGTGTAACCTCAAAACTTTGGTCAAGCTAGTCAAAATAAACATTGGGTTAAGGCTATGAATGAAGAACTAGATCAAATTGAGAAGAATGAAACATGGGAGTACGTTCCAAGACTTAAGGATAAAAATGTGATTAGAACCAAGTGGGTCTACATAAATAAGTTGAATGAAGATGAAAAAGTAGTAAGGAACAAATCAACACTTGTATGTAAAGGATATGCATAAGGCGAAGGTGTGGACATTGAAGAAACATTTGCTCCTGTAACCAATAAGGATGTTCTTGGCCTTTGCAAACTTTAAGGTGTTTAAATTTTTTTAGATGGATGTAAAATCAACATTTATAAATGAACAAATACAAGAAGAAATCTATGTTGAGAAACTGGAAGGATTTCAGCTATCAAAAAAGAAGGATTATGTCTGCAGATTAAAGAAAACCCTATATAGTCTAAAACAGACACCTAGGGCTTAGTACTCTAGATTGGATTAATATCTCTAGTAGCAAGGCTTCAAGAGAGGGACAACAGATAGTAACCTTTACATCAAGATTGAAAAGGACAACCTGCTAATCATTGTTGTCTATGTAGATGACATAATTTTAAGACTTGATGTTGACTCTATGAGAAAATGTTTTGCAACTAACATGCAAAGGGAGTTTGAAATGTCTATGCTAGAAAACCTTATTTCTTTGTTTAAAGGTTCATCAATAAAAGAACAATATCTTTATCTGTCAAACCAAGTACCTTAAATAAATATTAAAGAATTTTGGTATGGAAATTTTTGCACCCGTGAGTACTCCCATGACAATAAGATGCAAGCTCAGTAAGAACGATGAGTCTCTAGAAGCAAATCATACCATGTACAGGTCCATGATTGGTAGCCTTCTTTACTCAACAACATCGGGACTTGATATCATGCAAGCATTAGGTCTCGTGGGAAGATTTTATTAAACCTCAAAAGAATATCATGTGAATGTAGCCAAAGGATATTTAGATATCTATAGAGCACCATAAATTATGGCTTGTGGTATCCAAGGGGCAGAGATATTACTCTCAAAGCTTATACAAATACAAATTGGGCTGGTAGTGTTGATGATAAGAAGAGCACCAGTGGGGGATCCTTCTTTTTAGGCAGTTGTTTCGTCTCTTGGCTCAGTAAGAAACAAATCTCCATTTATACACCCACAACCAAAGAATAATATATTGCAACAAGTCCATCTTACACTCAAGTCTTATGGATGATACAAAATCTCAATGATATTCAAGAAAATGGTGATCAACCTATGCCCATTACGTGTGACAATACCAATGTTGTCGATATCTCTAAAAACCCTATTATGCATTCTAAAATAAATAAAATTCCTATCGAATACCATTTTCTTTGAGAACAAGTTGTTGATCAAACTACCAATTTGGAATACATTCCGACAAAAGAGAAAATCATAGACATATTTAACAAACCTCTACCTAGAGAAAGTTTTGAATATATTAGACAAAATTTGGGCATAATTTATTCCTCACGAGGGGAAGTGATCCAATTATTTCAGCCAAGAAGCATGTTCATGATGCGGGGAGTTCAATGAAAGAGTACGCATCAACTGAGGGGGAGTATATGTCCTTTTCCATTGATGTCAAAAAGAGACAATAAGTAGACATCGTGAGAATAAGCAAACATAAGCAGATAGGGGAAGTCTAGCCCAAAATCATCAATGCATAGGAGATCTTTGGCAGTGTTGCCATCAATGTTAAAGGGGGATATTGTTGCACGCGTTGTATTTGATGTCAACTGCAGTATCATTGATTTCAAAGTCTAACAACATGGGAGGTTGTTAAAAGTGTGATTAATAATGTTTTCAAAGTTTCATTTTCAGCAACGTATCTTTGAAGTCATTTCTTCTATAGCTCCCTAGTACAAATAAGTATGAAAGTTGTATGGTTGAATATATTGTTATGATACCTTTCTAACGGTATATGGCACTTTTTCTAACTCCGTAGGAATCAATAGAAAAATGAAGTTGAAGTGAAGAAGTCATAACAATATTCTAGTTGGTAAAAATTCCATATGATATTTATATCTAGGTCTTAGCAATTCATCTCGACAAGTTCCTCGACATCCTAGCTTCTCGGTAACCGGGGGGGTGCAATAAAGAAATTCTTAATGAAAATACCAGGTTTCATGAATCCTTCCTTAGCAATAAAGTGGACCCCAACTGACTTACAAGTACAATTGGAATGACATGTGGAGACAAGTGGTAGTGACATAGCTAAGGCGACGACGTAGTAGTGACATGGTAGAGATGAGGTGGAAAATCATGTGGCAATTTTTGATTGGTTCATGGAGTTTTGACCTGGTAACTTCTAAAGTCTTAGGATTCACAAGAAGAATTGGATTGGTGAAGGTTTCCTGTGTATTTTTGTTTTGTCCAAAATGGTAAAAAAGTGTCAAAATTAGCAGTGGAGAAAGGTTATCTAGGCATCCGGTGGTCCGAGGGTGGAGAAAGGTTATCTAGGCATCCAGTGGCCCGAGGGTGCATGAGATTGAAACTTGAATCCATATTAAATGGAAAAGGCAGATTGGTCAATGTTTCATAATCAAGGTTTTGTTTGAGAAAGATATTTGTTCTCTAGTTCATTTGGGCCAGCCTTTAGTAGGCATGCCCCATAAGAAAATATTTGTATCTGGATCTCGCAATTTAAGGTTATGGTCCATCTTATGGGATAATGTTGAAGCCAATGGAACTAAAATTAAAAGTAATTTAGGAAGATAAATTATCTGAGATTGAATAACTTGTTACTTGCAAGTGGACCCAAATCCAGATTTGTTGGAACACCTATTTAAACAAGGTCATATCGTGTGGTTTCATGTAGCTAAATATAAGCCCCCAAGGAGCCAAGGAGCCATTTATTTGAGTGTTATCTAAGTCATATGGGCATGATTTCAAGCAAGATATATTAAAAAAAAATGTATTTTTCTCCATAGTGAGTCGACCCTACTAGGATTTCATCATGCTAATGTCATATAAATAAGCCAGATAATTTTGGAAGTAGTGTGATTCAATCAATTGAGATAGAAGTGGTTTTGTTGTATGTAATTGTTTGCGATCATTTTATTATGTGAAGCGTGAAATAAGTCTATGGAAGACATGTGAAGATGTTAAATATGTATGTGATTAATATTGTGAAGTTTGTAAGTTCTATATTCAAAGTTGTTGTTTGAATGCCAAAGAATAACAACAAATTGTAGTCTCCAAGAGACCAGAGTTTGTACATGCAGAATAAAAGAGAAACATATAATAACTGTGGATAAAATAAAGCCAAAGATACATAACAAGGAATGATGTGAAAAACAAAGGAGTAACATAAAACATAATTGAAGGTATAAATAAATGATTCAGTAAAGCAATTCAAGTTGGTGCCTGTATTTTTCAAGGGACTAGTGTCTCCTTTGGTATGTACACGTAAAACATTCAAGGGGGTTGGTGCCTCCTTCTAGTTGGTGCCAGTAAAGCATTTTAGGTTGGTTCCTGCATTTCTTAGGAGATTGGTGTCTCCTTCTGGTTGGCGCTAGTAAAGCATTTTAGGTTGGTGCTTGCATTTCTCAATGGATTAGTGTCTCCTTTTAGTTGGTTCTAGTAAAACATTTTAGGGGGTTGGTGCCTCCTACTGGTTGGTGCCAAAATATCAATGTAACAGTAGGTTGGTGCCTACAAGATCATTCAATAATAAATTAATTTTATTATATATATATCTAGTGTATGTTTATGTTATTGAGGTAATTGATATTATATATATGCATTGAAGCATTTTAATTAATTAAAATTGGCCATTATACTGAATAACCCCCCCCCCCCCCCCTCTCATAGAATAATCATATTTCCAACACCAACATGATGACCATCTTCCTAAAATTAGTGGTGCACTCTTGTACACTCTTCCCCTGCATTTGCTTGAAGTATTTCTATTAGATCCATTGGTCATCTACATACCCAATAGGGTAAAATTGGGACTTGATGAGGGTTTTGAAGTCCTCCCACCCCATTTTTGGCAGATCACCCTCTAGCATGAGTGTTTCTAAATGGATTTCCGACCAGGTCAGAGCATGGTCGTATAACTTCAATATGGAAAATGGAATTTTATACTCTTAATTTACATGGTGAATTCTAAAATAAAATTTTAATTGTTATAACAAATGACTTGGTTTTAATGCATCTATCTCTCATTGGTATGGCTTTATGTCATCCTTCACTTCCGTCTGGAATAAAAACTATGAATGGTTGAAAGCACTCCAAACTTGGGTTCTCTTTCTTGGGACATTTTCTTGCTCATTTTTTGAATCTCCATGATCTCCTGATTTCCACACTGATTTGATCTTTGATTCAGAACCTCCATCTTCTTCAATTCCAAGTTTATTTGCTAGAGCCACTATAAGGGGTTAATATTGCAATTGATGTTAAGGAATTGTGCTTCTAGCTTCACAAACCTCTCTCCTACCAAATCACGAGGGTTATTGTTGATAGACTCATTGGCAATGGATAGGGTTCTATGAATTTATGCTTAAACCACTTCCTAAATCCCCTAGAACTTCTCACAAAATTGCCCAAAGAAACCTGCTCTAATACCTATATGATTTGTAATTTGTTTTGGAATAAAATACATTAGCATAGAATGGAACCTGTACTCCTAGTTCCTTGATATTTAACATAACCTAATATCCAAGCAGGGGTAAGTTTTTCCTCCCTAAACCCTCAACTAGATTTATGGGTTTGAAACTTCTTGAGTCTTCTTGAACGTCCACATAGGACTAGCCCCATATGCATAAGCTATGGGGGATAATATGGCATCATCTTGTACCACGGTCGTCAACACGACATGTCAACTTTTGGGAGGCATAACTTTTGCATGCAAATTCCAATTGATGTGATTCGTGTACCATTAGAAAGGTATTTGAGAGTGAAACAATGTCTCGAGGTCTGATGGTACAATTAGAAAGTTTGACCCCAAAATATGATGTTTAATTCCTCAAAATGGCTCCAAAATGTTTCAAACCCTAATTCTCCAAATTGGGACTCATTGGTAAAAATGATCTTGCAAGCTAATCCATCTAATTTTTCCACCTTCAAATCATCAAGATAATGAAAATAATATATTGATCCAATCTAGATCATTCTAACCATGTCAATGTTCCACTAGCATTGTATTCTAGTTGGAACACTTAGTTGTAATATGGTAATCCAATACTAATTTCTTGGTTACTTCATCTTCAATAACTCAAAAAATCTTTTGGTTATTATCTTCCATTGGAACTCTCTTTTTCTTATGAATTTTTTTAGCAGTGCACAAATTCCACTATAATTTCAAATCAACTTCTTGTAGAATATTTCAAATCCTTAAAATATTCTTACCTCAAATGTGTTATTTGGAATAGGGCACTCCACAATGGCTATCACTTTTTTGAAATCCATATTCAACCCATTTTAAGATATCACAAATCACATGTACATAAGTTCTTCCTTAATACCATAACATTGTAATAGATTTATGAATAATTCTTTCACTCCAACACTTGTTTCATGTGTTTTATGTGCTCTTATTTTGTCTTGCTAGAATATATCATCTCACCACAAACTTGCTTGAGTATGGTTTTAAGACTGCCATTCATCAACCTCATGAAAGTGTTGGGTGCATTAATCATCCCAATGGCATGACCAATGATTCATATAATGTTTCTTTTGTCATGAAGCGTGTCTTTGATTCATTACCTTCCCAAATTATGAATTAATGATATCCACTCTTGAAATTTATCCCAATGAAGTGCTTCATGCCACTCAACAATCCATTAAGTCACTCATTCTTGGTGTTGGAAATTGATCATTTATGGTGATCTTGATGATGAACCTTGAATTAATACACATCCTCTATTATTCTCTTTTTTCTAGTGCCAGTATAATGGGTACTACACATGGACTCAAGATTTTCCTAATTAATTATGAAAACCAGAGACTTACGTATTGTTCTCCTCATCCTATATCAGATTTTATTTATGGGGTACCCTATTTGGCAAATTGAAACCTCGAATCAAACCTATTTGATTGAAATTACTCTTCAGTTGTGGAAATAGTCTCATAAGTTCATCAACCAACACAATTCTCTAAACTCCACTAGTAACTCCTCAACCTCTAGTTCTTTCCAACTCTTCTTCGTTATAAGTTTTGAGATATTTGAGCATAAGCGTGAAATAATGCCTTGCCTTCATTTTTTCCTTCAAAAAATCCTCTATTGTAGATAGCGTCACTTGATTACCATTGTTGTCATTTTACTTCCCTTTTTCCTCATTGATGGGGAATCATATAAATCTTCTTCCACTCTTCTCCAACAAAAATGTGTTCTTCACCCCACCATGAACAACTTCCCTATCAAATTGCCATGACCTTGCTAACCAAAGATAACAAGCATCCATTGACATAGAATCACATAAAAATTGGACATGACAATTCCCTTAGTGGAAACTTACTAAACACCTTTCTAACACAATGGCATGATGCCTATTTTGCAAACAAGAGACTATATGAATTTGGGTGAGGTGCACATTTTAGATTCAACTTTTGAATAATGTTTCAAACCGATAGCATAAGGACAAGACATAAATCCATAACACTATTCCATTATTATTTTATAGACACCAAATTTTGAGTGTTACCTCCATTTGTAATAACACAATGACACTTACCTTTGATTTTTCATATGGGTTTGAAGATAGTCTTATATTGTTCTAATTTATCCTCTTCAAGCTACTACTTCTCCATTTCCCTAATCTAATCAATTCATACTTTTGAGTTTTTGACTTTCTAAGCAATAATTTCCATCCATTGTTTACTTCAAATATCTTAAAGCCTTTATAAGTCTCTCCTTTAGATCTTAGAATTTATAAGCTTCTTCTCTTTGTTGAAAATGCAGCAAGAAAGTCTCAATTTTCATTTAGCCTTAATAGAGTTGAGGAACCACATCAACGGACAACTTGGAGGATTTAACTGAGGTGACATGGCTTTTGTCACTCAGTTAAGAGCACATATTTTGAGTCTATGAGTTCAAGTTCAGTTTGCTTGTATTGATTCCTAAAAAATAGGAGTCTAGCTTAGTTAATTCGAGTTAAGGGCATGTATTTTGATTGTATGTAGTGATTTCTAAATTTTAGAAGCCTAGGTTGAGTTAATTTCAGTTGTAATCAATTAAACTAGTTTTAACTATTAATAGAAATACTTGGTGGTCAGTTAAGTAGTGGGACATCAGTCTAACTCAAAGATAATCTATTTAACTAATCAATTAACTAATAATTAGCTCATGCATGCAAATAATATGAATTTCCCAGTTGTGGTGGAGTTTCCAAGGCAATTAACCAACAGTTGTAAACTAGTTGAGTGTACAAATGTTGCATGAGGTTAGGTGGACCATACTTGGGAATTGTGCAATGAATTAGAAGAATTTACTATTTAATAGGGGACTAATTCCTCATGGAACAATGCAAGTAAGTGGGGGCTCAAGCATATGAATAAATTGGCTAAGTCTGGGTCATAGCTTCTGAGTGAGCAGAGAGATAGGTTATGCACTTGCAGGTTGTGCTCAGTTGATCAAAGCAATTGTAACACATTTCTATTCATTTGATTAATGAAAGAAAACATTGGGGTTTTTAGCAGTTTTCTTTCACCAAGAAAAATACCTGTTGCATGTGTGTTATTTCTTCTTACATGTCTGAGATTTTTGTTCTAGATTGTGAATTACTTTTTGCATAGCAATAGAGTAGGTTTGTGTCTTGTGCTTTAGTATATTACATGAGCAATTGAAAATCTACAACATAATTTCTACATGGTATTAGAGCAGGATTAATGTTAGAACTAATGATTGAAGTCCTCATGTACAGTGATCATTGAAGAACTAATGAGTTGTTAGGAGGGGGAGTTGATGGAGGCCTAGTTTTGGGTAGATCCAGAAGACCCCGTGTGCACAATTTTTAACGAACTAAGAAGGTTGTTAGTGGGTAGATTAGTGAGACAATGTTTAGTGACACAAAAAGGAGTTGTGATCATTGATATTGGCATTTTGAGGGACAGAGATATTTCCCATAGGGAGATTGAGACTCACAGGTGTTAGTTTTGTAGCATCAAATGTGTTCTAGCCATGAAAATTTGTTGAGAGGCTAGAATACATGAGATCTCCATAACCTAGAAATTGTTTCTGGAAATTCCGCCTAGAAGTGGCTTAATTAGATTATTAACCAGTTAGGGAATATGGTTAATTAATCAGAATTAAATAAGTCAAGGTGAGAATAATCTAGAAACTAACGTGGATCAACTCCAAGATAATCCTATCCATTGATTATGTTTTAATCTTGGTCGTTGGTGCTCCAACAAATGATTATAAGAGGAGGTCGATGTGGTGATGGAGAAAACACTTGTAGAGTTCAATTTCATAGGCAAATGATTTCCAGAGTAGTAGTAATCAGTTTTTGGAGAGAGAGATAGTGAGATCGAAGCAGTTTGAGGGGAAGGGACAGTGATCTGGAGGAATTTTTTTCCAAATCTAGAGAGGTAGCAGCAACAGGGAAGAGTTATCCCATTGAGGTAGCGCCGAGGGACAACGCAGTTGCTTTAGCCAGGTAGTTTGATTTGGAGGAAGGAAAATTATTTCTTAGTTATATAGGTCGGGAAGAATTCCTAGAGGGATGGAGAGATTATTTTCTCAGCATCAAAATGTAGAACGACTTCATTAGAGCTCAGTCAAAGGAAATCCATCCAACTAGCTACACAGAGCCCCAGGAGGCTGAGTTCTGGTAGAAAAAATTATGCCTGAAATTGCTTAAGGGAGAAGGGTAATCTCCCTTCAGTATTTTGCCTAGATTTTCTTTCTGTTTGGATTGCCATTTGGGCATCCATAGACGTACTCAGATTTCACTGTTGCATAATAATAAAACCCTCATTTTCTACATTGGTTTTCCCAAGTTGGGTTTTTCCGGGGACTTTTGTCCAAAAATAATTGTGCTCATTTTATGTGCGTGCTAGAATTTCTTCCAACGTTTATTTTTCCACAGTTTTATTTGTGAAGGTTTCAGTATGTTATATTCAGTATTTTTCGTAGGAAATAATAAATAAATTGTTAAATTAACAATTAGGAGAATGTTTTCCAGTTGCTACAATAGGATTTCGGTTTGAGGAATTTTCACATGGTATCATAACATAGTTGATCAGTTGGAGAGCTTAGTAGCAAATATAGGAGTTTCGTTGTTCATTTTGGAAAATAGTTCAAAACCCAAGGGGAAATAAAGTCACTCTTCCAAGAGGCCGAGTTGCTTGAGGAAAATCAATTTTTATGAGAGGTAGAAAAAAATTCGAGTTTTCCAGATTGAGTGATTCCATAGGCAGAGGGAGCAACTCAATATTTTCACAGAGCATATCTCTAGCTATATGCAGTAGTTTTTCACCAGGTTGCTAGAACAGAGCTAGCGTTGGGTGGAAGGAATAAGAGCACACATTGAGGGAAAATTTTCATCAGGGAACTTCTAGCCTCAAGAAGTTTGATTTCCCTTACATATCATCAGTCATTGCAAGCATAGTCTCTCATTCCAGAAGGGAGTGTGAATATCTGAGCAAAAGGGAAGAGGATATTTTTGACATTTTTTCAGAGATGGCCACTACAAGGTTGAGATATTGGGACAGGGTGGACGGTGCTTCCAAATATGTCATCTAGAAGGGAAGGATCTCCTTCCTTCTAGATGAATTTGGCATGAAGGCATATATCGATAATGTGGTGGTTGTTCCCACAGATGCAGATCAATTGAAGGAGTACAGAAAGGAGATGGCACGAGAAAATATATTTATCCTAGATGGAGTCAAGGATCATGTGGTCTAGCATATAGATGGTAAGGATACTGCCAAGCATATGTGGGATTATCTCGCCACGTTGTATGAGCTTACTTCCAAGCAACGAAATATGTATCTCGATGAGAAGCTAAGATGCATCCGAATGAAGAAAGGGGAAGGCATACAACCCTTCCTCACTAGGATTCAAGAGGCCCAGGATCAGTTGTCAACTGTTGGGGTAGCGCCTCAAGCTTCGAAGCCAGTGTGGTTGGCACTCAATAACGTCTTAGAGGATTGGCAGGTCTTCATCCAAAGTATATCAGGCAGAGACACACTACTTTGATGGGAAAATATGTGGGTTGAATTACATTAGGAGGAGATGAGACAGGCTCTTTTTAAGAGCTCCATCAGTGGCAGCAACAGCGGCAGATCAAAGCAGGTGGAGGAGGAGGAGAATGTGGCCCTCGCATCTAAAAGTCCCAGTCGGGGACAAGGGGAGCAGAGGAATAAGAAGAAGGACCTGTCGAAGGTCAAATGCTTTAGGTGTGGTGAGATAGGCCGCTACAGTACCAAGTGTCCTCTCAGGAAGAAGGACAAGGAGGAGAAGCAGGACCAACAGGAAAATTCTGTAGAGATCGATAGGCTTTCCTCCATGCTAGAGGAATACTTCGCAATGTTCATCGATATACCTCTAGGAGTGAGGTGGGGTGACTTGGTTTTGTAGCCCCAGAGCACTACAGATGGGAAGGATCCTAAGGATTCCACCTCTTGGATCAGTACCTGGCTACGGGGACCATAGTTTTTAGTAGCAGGATGGACTAGTGGCAGTTGGTGCAGTCAAATGCCAGAGTGACAGTTGCAGATACTAGTAGCAGTCAAATGCAGGGAAGCGCATTGGCACAGTGCAAATTCAGCAGGAGCACAGAGTCGTCAGTGCTAATAGAAGTTAGGACTCATATGACAGATGCATCATATGGAACAAATTTGTTTCAGTATTTTAGATGCTTCTCAGTTGCATTAGTTGCAATTGTATCTTTTATCACTCCCCTCGCTTCCCAAAGTTGAGAATGGAACTAAAGGAAGGTAACCATAAACCAACCTTTAGGTCAGGTAGCTAGCCATACCAAAGCCAGAGAGGGCTCTCTCAATTTCAATTAGAAGCCAATGAGATGACTAAATATATAATTATCTTAGGCTAGTTATGATGCTTAGTAGGTTATGGTTTTTGTTTTTTTTAAGTTTTGTTGGATAGGAATGACAGTTAGGGAACTAGAATTACGATTTAGGTTATGTTTCAAAAGTTTAGTTGCAGAGACAAAGATGAGGCCAGGTAGGTAGACTCATGAGCATACTTAATTTTTCATTGTGTATAGGGTTTTTAAAAATAAGGAGTCATAATGAGCATCTAAATGAGTTCATTCATCAGAAGAGTAAACACATCCATGTAAATCTTATAAAACATAGCATAAAAGGCAATGATTTATGTTTATAAACTCATAAGATTAACATATTGAAGCATGAATGTGATGAAAAAGGTAACATAACATTTAACTTGATGAATAAACAGAGAAGGAACAATGCTCAAAAGTATATCACTGGAATCTCAAGGGTATAGCTGCAACATCCTTTGATTTCAATGAAAAAAAGAGTTTGTACAATAGCTCCACTGCAAATAATAACTATCCAACACTTAAAATGGCTTTAGTTGGACTACATATAGGAAATAAGAGTCATGACACCTCATAGGGTCGAAATCCTATCCAAAAAGCATCATAATTACATCAAATGAGTCACTTCCTAGAATATAGGGAATTTAGAAACTATTCCCTCAAATTCAACTAAAGACTAGGAGTGTGCGTCTCCTTCATTTAATTAAATGTTTCCTTATCATAAGAGGAAAAAAGACCCAATTACTAAAATTAAACTTCATAGAACAACTAAAATTTGAATTCTAGATTTTTCCTGGCTTGACAACTTTCCAAAGGGAATCTAATGCAGAAACGTAGCGCCATTTACAGAAACGTCACACCTCTCTAGCAGAATCATCATGCCTGTTTAGAGGTGAATTTGAACCACTTTAAATATTTATTAGAAAGTCTTAATATTTTTCTAGGTATCCTTATGTGTCTAATTTCCAATGCACCTTCAAAACTGAGAAAACACTCACGGGAAGACCTTCAAAACTTGATTCTCCCAACCTCACTCCAGAAGCATCGCGCCTGGTAAAAAGGTGGTAGAAGCATGAAAAAAGTGATGTTTTTTGGATTTTTATTCAAAACAAGAAGGTGAAATGCAAGATTTAGGTCATATATGTGATGTAGAGGTGAAAATAAATCCAACCATATAGAGTTTTCCTCATTTGTATGCTCTGCAATGACCAATTTTCCAGAATTATAAAAAAAAAAACTGCAATTCTCGGGCTTAAAGATGGATCAATATCTCTCTAAACATACTTTTTTTTGAAAAACTAAGAGAATTTTTTGTTCTTTGTTATGTTATGAAGAAAAACCTCCTCCAGTTTTCCAAAATACTTTCCCATTTGTTCAGAATCCAATTTTTAAGTTGATCACTTAAAAATTGCAGAAGCATAGTGCGCCCTCAGCAGAAGCGTCGCGCCTCTTTGAGAGGGAGTTTGGAGGCCTTCCCAGAGTATTTTTGGGATTAAAGTGGTATTTTTGGAAATATTATGATGTTTGATACAAAATGGAGTCATCAATCACTGCAAACCCCTTCTCCAAACCCCTGAAAATTTGATTTTAAGACAACCTATCCAAAAGTGCAAAAAATGACCTGGAGCAACTGTATTTTGAGAACTTATCTCAAACCATAATACCTGTGCAGAAAATGAAGGAAATTTTTGTTCTTTGGCCTATTATTGACAAAAACCTCTTTTACTTTTGTTAAATTCATCTCCATTAATTCAGAAACTGATTTTGAAGCAAAACTATCCTTGTGTGCAATGTAAATCTTAGCAAATGATCGCAAAGCTCTAAAAATGATGCCATGGGTCTGAGTTGTCTCAAACCTGGAATGATGACCTCCCTTATTATACTTTCTCTTCTCACCTTCCATGATTTTTTCTAGAAAAAGGAAACCCTAGCTTGATATGAAGGAAATGAGGGGTGAAAACTAGGAAAACATGGGAAAATGGGGCAGCAAGTTTAGGGAGGGAAATGGAGGGGATAGGAGTTAGGAAAAAATCTGAAAAAAATAGGGGAGACAGGGTAGTGTGTTAGGAACACAATGCAATTGAAAATTTTGGAAATGGGTATGATGAAGAGGGAAAAATGGTCAAAACATTGAGTTTACCTAGTTTCTCTACAAAAACGTAGTGAAAACTAGGGTTTGAGTGAAAATGGGGATTATGAGAGGTATGAGTGATATGGAATGACTTGGTAAGGTATATGGGTCATGTGTGAAGGTTACTAGATTATGAAACTAGGGGTTTTATTGCTGAAGCAAGCTAAACATCAATGAAACCAAAAATTTAGTTAAAAACCCTAAAAGAGGGAATCCACCCTTTGCTGAAGAAATTGAACTGAATGAAAGGTCAGCGATGATCACTTACTGAATTGGAAGCCTTTGAGACTTGAGCAATGATTAACTGACCCTTTTGATGATTTCTTGGAGCTTTAAAGGGAAAAATGTAGCAAACTGTCAATCTTTGGATGGCTGTGGAGAGTTATGAGCATGAGAGAGGAGCTCTTTTGACCATGTAGCATATTTCTTTGAGAAAAGAAACAATTTCTTTACTTTATTTTATTATCTTTGCTAACTCCTAATGAGGATGCTTTGTATGGTGAAAATGACTCTTTTTTTCTTTCTTTCATGACATGATTGGACATTGTGGTGGCGAAACAAATGAGACCTAGACCATAACCTAGATGGAGGTATGTTAACTGATCTATGACCCTAGGTGATTGATGAATGACATGAACTTTGAGATGGTGATGACCATGAGTGCAGTGAAGGGAGAAACATTTTAGACCTAGACATATTCAGTGAACAAAATTTTATTTGAAAATTGACTTGAAACATGAAATTTTGACCTAGGACCACTACTCAGTAAATCTGAAAAAAGTATATTTGATCACTGAACATTAAGATACTAACAACAACAACAACATATGAGAGGGAGTTGCAGTGTTGGCAGCATTTCATCAGGGTCAACAACAACAACATATGAGAGGGAGTTGCAGTGTTGGCAACATTTCATCAGGGTCAACAACAACACATATGCAACTCATATCATAGTTGCACAGTGGTTGGTGGGCAGTAGTAGCCACACATCAGCAAAGTGACAGGAGATGATGCAGAGACAGGGTGTTGTGGCAACAGGTGCAGCACTAGAACACATTCCTTTCTAAGAGGGAGTGTTATTTTTTGTAGCATCGAACGTGTTATAGCCATGAAACTTTTTGGAGAGGCTAGAATACATGAGATATCCAAAACCTAGAAATATTTTATGGAAATTATGCCTAGAAGTGGCTTGATTAGATTATTAACCAGTTTTCAAATATTTCTTAAGTCTAAACTTAGGTAATATGGTTAATTAATCAAAATTAATTAAGTCAAGGCGAGAATAATCTTGAAACTCACACGGATTAAATCCAAGATGATCCTAGCCATCTATTATGTTTTGTTGGCTCGAGGGGTCCTGACCCAGGTTCGGAGTTCAAGGTTTTCCAACAAACCCCTATACTACTGGCCCTTTCGGCAGTGACCTACTTGCACAGGTCAAAGTCTCACCCGAAGTAGTAAGGGTGGGTGCTGGAACCAGGTTTCCATACCCTGAGAAAGGATAGGTAATGCAAGCAGAGCTACGTTCAGCCCTATGATACCCAGATCCCCTTGTTCTACGCAGGGCCAGGTAGGTCTCTATTCGCATCCACGTGCGCTAGATCTATAATTATATACTTTATGACAGCAGCACAGTATTGCATAAACAGATCAAAACATATCTAGATACGGAAAACACACTCACCTAGATCTTTCGCAGCTTAAATACAGAAAGCACACAATGCAATAATTTCTAATGATTCATACAAAGAGTACTCACAGATTCAATTATCTATCAACCTTTCTTATTCATCAATTCCTTCTTACAATTCCCTTCCCAGCCTGCACACAGCAGCAAGTTCCGCACACAGCTAGACTCTAGATCTCCGCGCACACAGCCAGCAGGAGTCCTTTCCCCAAAAACCCAAACAAACAACTTAACCCACAATTCGCATCAATAGCTCTTATTTTTTCTACTTTGCAATACAAAATGTTCCTCTATTTATAATAATCTAGCCTAGACTTTCCTATGGTCCGCAAACCATGGTTTTCGGACCCCTGGTTTACCCTTTTACCCATTACAATGCGTTCGGGGCTTTGACCCACCCCAAAACCCCTACGCTAGACTAAATCTAATCAAAAGTATTCAAAATGGCCCAGTTTCGCAGCTCGTAGGAGACCCTGTTCCAACAGTACCCCAACACAATCTTGTGACTCATCCCGAGTCACTGTGGTGGTGCAACTGTTATCTACGCACGCAAGGTATTGAGGGCGCTGAGAATTAGAGGGAGCACTTCCTGACTTTGGGCAGCAGCTCGTTGTGTGATGTTGACAAGCGTCAGGGAGGCAAGGCCTTCCAGAGTCGCGGTAACATGTTCTAACATCCGGTGGAGGCGCGTGATGGCGGTATGAGCATCTTCGGAGATCTGGAGGGTGGTATCACCCCATGGTTTCAATCGCTTCCTAATGACATGCTTGGCGTGGCGGAGACTCGCAATCGTGTCTATGAAGGCTAGACGTTGCGCAGAGACGTGGGAGGGCAAGGGAGCTTCGATCTGATCAAAAGCAGCTGCCTTCTGCCGTAAGTCTTCCTAGATACGCTGAAGCATGGGGTGGCACCGGACCACTGTCTAGAGCTGCGTAGCCGCTTCGACCAACTGAGTGCCCTGAGTAATCTGCTCCTTAATAATATTCATTGCCTTTGTAATCAATGCAACCCGTTGCGCCCGAACTTTCAGGGTTATCTCAGGTTGCTTCTGTGCAGTCCGGCCACGGTGACGGATCTCTTGTGACACAGTGGTGTATAATCCTTGTAACACCTCTTAGGATAGCTGTTCCAAATCGATTTGTAGGTCCGTAGCTGTTGGGTTGTGGTCGTTAACTATGACAATGCGAGGGAGTGAACAAATATGGCTTTCTTTGGTCGATAATCTGGGACTGCGAAGAAGTCGCAACATATTCCTATATCGCTGTGTTCCTTCCTTGCATAGGACGAGTTGTAACTTGACTGTGACAGCATGGGTGGCGAACCGTGGCAATTGCATACCCTCCTTCGTAGTTTCATCCGAGGCCATCCAACTGGGTCCTGCGATCGTTCCCAGGTTGTGAAGGTTGGGAACTCCCGTCGTGCAACTGTGGTGCCTCTTTGCACAAGGTGCAAAGTCAATTCTTCCTTTAGGGGGCCAGCGACCAACAATTTGATCAATCTTGGCATCCCCAGACCTTCTCAACATGATGTCTGCGGGTGCTGAACTGGTAGGTGCCGGAGCGTTCGGCAGTTCAGGGACCGCCATAGCAACCAAAGGACAGGCTTCCCAAAAAACGTCAACGATCCCAAGAATCCAACAGGAAGAGAATAGAAGCAAGGTGCAGAGATGATATGGAGCATGTTGCGAAGCTATCCTGTCGACCTTATACTATCTAGAGCTATCTAATGGAAGAGTAACCCTTACTTGAAACTTACCATCGGCCGTCCGGAACAAACTTGCCATAAATTTCCGCATTAATGGCCAGCCACCCATTCTGCATAACGGTAAGGTTCCCTTCCTACCAAAATGCAGTGTTCAGACAATCGTTAGTCCTACCTGAGGGCTTTCCCATGGATCTTTAGACTTCGGATGACGCCTGCGTGCTATTCGCTTACCCCGAATTAAAGCTGACACCAGGTGTTTTGTAACACGGTTCAGGTACCATTCCAGCAACTTGACCACCATACTTCTTGACAAGCGTGCTTTTCCCTTGGTCAGGGCATCCGTGAGCGGCAGGGCTACGTCAAGCATCCTTGTGCCATCTGTCACCGGAGATGTGCGCAAAGACTCATCCCACAAATTCTCCCAATTGCGCATGGGCTGGTGTAGCTCCGCATCTAAATACCACGCATTCGAACACAAGCCTCGGTCAGGGGTTACTAGGTGAGCTTGTTTGGTCGGGGTCTTGTCGCACCCTTGTGCTTCCCAAGCTAGTAAACATCTGTGTGAGACCCGTCCTCCAGCTGGGGCTCCAAGTCACAGTATCATCTTATCCCAGCACTCCTCCCAAGTGAGGTATACTGGTATCCCACCCATGTGCAGGCAGCCTGCGCAGGGCTAGCGGAAGTGCCTCTAGCCTGCGTTCCTTGGGAACTTTGGCTTCAACAAACTCCTTAATATTACATGCGTCATCAAAGTAGGGCAGGCCTCTTACCTTGGTAGAGATGCGGCGGAAGTTCTTGGTGACCCGAAGACATCATAGCATCGAAACCTCGTGCAACCGTCCTTGCCAATTTTCCAGTTCCTCATCAAAGTTGGAAAAACATTCACTGTCCTTTTCTCAGCAGAGTACTCCTTCTGCCGTGGGGTTAACTCGGTCTTCGTCTCGCGCAGTCAATTTGTAAATGTGATCTATTTCCTCCTCTTCGCATGCTGGCTCCATATACTGCACACCTTCCACGGGATCTAGTGGTACTATTACATGTGTACCATTATTCTCAAACACCATGCTGAGATTTTTGATATTGATGACACCCCCCATATCTATAGCCCAGTCTAGTCCTAGGAGCGCAGGGTAGGGATCCGCATCTTCCAAAATTTCTATTACTTCAAAGTTAGCTAGGACTTTTACCCCTGCGATATTGACCATGATTCTTGGCAGCCTTCCCAGAGGAATGATTTTTTGTTGATTTTCCATTTGCAGCTAGATGGTGGACCATTCCAATTTAGGCTCTCCCATTTGTTTCCATGTCTGCTTTGGTAATACGTTTGCATCTGATCCAAGATCTAAGATAACTTGATCCATCTCGTAGTCACCAATCTGCACAGTCAACCACATTTCTCTTCCAGTGCATTTTTTATAGCTGTATAGTTTGTGTACATCCTTGGTCCCGAGAATCAGATTGGGCCGAGCTGCGCAGTTATTCATTAATGCATGAAGGTTCTCTATGGCCTGTGGGTTACGTAGCAGCTTCAAACATGCCTGCAAAAAGGGCTCAACCCCCTCCTCTATCTTGAGGTGTGTTTTCAGCTGCGCGGGCGCTGCTAATGTGTCTTGTCATTTGATGTTCAATCCTTCCCGAGAGGCAAGCACTTCCTTTGCTCCCTGGGTGACCATCCCGCTGCGTGTCATGACTTTCACACTCGGGTCGACTTTCCTTAGCTCGGTTTTAACTCTTTTCACATTCTGCGTAGGGGTGGGCTGTTTGTCTTGCATCTTGGTTATTAATATTGGGAAATATTCAACCACATGATCTAGCTGTCTACAATATTTGCATGACAGCCTGGTGGGATTTGGGCATTCTCTGGCGAAGTGTCCTACCTCTCCGTAGTTATAACAGATTAGCTGCCCACGTCCTCGTCCTGCGCTTCCCCCCTGACCACCTCAGCCCCTGGTTGGAGAACCTCCGAAGTTCGCGGAAGTTCTTGGTGATGTAGGGTCTGATTGTACCCTATAAAATTTCCCACGATCTATCATCAAGTCATAAGTGCGACATTTCTGCTCATCGTGTCCCACTGACCGGCAAAATCTGCACCATTGTTGCTTCAGTTCTGGAACATACGCACCTAGCCGAGGGCAATGGTTCGTATCATGCAGTCTTGCTATACGGCAGTCATCGCACCACATCGTAGGTCCGCTCGAGCCTAGTCGTGACAAGATGGGTTCCCCACTTGCTCCTGGGCGTACCGAACTAGGTCCTCCCACCTGCATCTAATCTTCCAATATAGGGCACTAATCCTTCGTATGGCCAGATACCCGACATCGTATGCACCATATATCTACGTGGGCGTCCTTTTCTCACTCCTTTCACAGGTTTTGAATTTCCATGTGCATGGCCCCAAGCTATTCCTGAATTTGTTGTACCCCTACCGATGTATCTTCTCTGGGTGCAGCGTTTAGTTTCATATCAACTTCCACAACTTTTTCCTGCGACTCAAAGTTTGGTGACTCATTGGCGTGCGCAGGTGAGGTAACAGCATAGCAATGAACCATTCAGTATGTTTTCTATCGTCATACTTGAATCCTCCTTCCCCGATTTCTCTCTTCAATCGCTGATCAGCCTCCCACACCAATTCAGACGCACCTTGTTTGAAGTCCTTTACTTCCGGTACCAATTGAGAGTAAGATTTTGGCTTTCGGAACTATTTCTTCATAGCGTCTTTGATATCTTAAATAGATGCACTCCCATTCTAGGAAATGTATCTCATATACCAGTCCAGTGCTCTGTCTTCGAATGCTAGGGACAGTTGCGCCCTCTTCACCGTATCGTTTGCCACATTTTGTGCAGTCCAGACAGAATCTGCAACAAACCAAAATTGGTCCATATCCTCATCCCCTACCCCCTTGAAGGTAGGTAGTCTCAGGTGCGCAGCCATATCGCTGTCCAACGGGGGTGGTGGTATGGGCAAGTTCTTACCTTTGTGTTGCCTGGGTGGCGGTGTAGCCGGGGGATCTTGCGCAGCTGGTTCTTGCAACAGATTATAGGTAGATCTCCCCCCGTCAAGGTTGGTCCGATAGTATTTACCACTGCACGTCGTGCTTCTGTACAGATCTGAGGTCATTCAGGCGGTATGACTACACAGAATGCTCTTTTCACACAGTAATATTTTAATCAGCAACAATAATGTCCTCAGAAATTTTCCCTAGAACCCTTTAAAGAATCGTCGTTCGGCCTTAGAGTGCGAGACAAACTGATCAATGGAAAATTCTGTCACAAATCCTCCTAGCACACTGTCCACCCAGTGATCTACTGTGCGCGTGATAGTATTATCAATTCTTTCCAGCTGCTGGATCAGCTCTAGGGTCCACTAAGTGACTCGTTCGTCCTTCCAACACTTCTGGAATTCTACGAGTCTGGCCAGACACTCCTGAAGCTCAATCACAAATGTTACAAAGAATATTTCGTAGCTTGCTATAAGAATGTACCAATTTTTCCACCTTTCCACCGTTAACTTCTTGCTGCGATTTTCTTTTACCGTGAATTCCTGCATCTGCTTTTCGAACCAGTCCTCAATTTCCTTTCTTTCAGGCTTCCAATATTCTCTTGTCATTACCCGATCCCTTTCTCAAAATTCTCCAGGTCCCGGCAACAGAACCATTTTTTGGCTCGAGGGGTCCTGACCCAGGTTCAGAGTTCAAGGTTTGCCAACAAACCCCTATACGACTGGCCCTTTTGGCAGTGACCTACTTGTGCAGGTCAAAGTCTCACTCGAAGTAGTAAGGGTGGGTGTTGGAACCAGGTTTCCGCACCCTGAGAAAGAATAGGTAATGCAAGCAGAGCTGCGTTCGGCCCTGTGATACCCACGTGCGCTAGATCTATAATTATATACTTTTATGACAGCAACACAGTATTGCATAAACAGATCAAAACATATCTAGCTACATAAAACACACTCACCCAGATCTTTCGCAGCTTAAATACAGAAAGTGCACAATGCAGCAATTTCTAATGATTCATACAAAGAGTACTCACAGATTCAGTTCTCTATCAACCTTTCTTATTCATCAATTCATCAATTCCTTCTTACAATTCCCTTCCCAGCCTGTGCACATAGCAGCAGGGTCCGCACACAGCTGGACTCTGGATCTCTACGCACACAGCCAGCAGAAGTCCTTTCCCAAAAAACCCAAACAGACAACTTAACCCACAATTCGCATCAATAGCTCTCTTTTTTTCTACTTTGCAATACAAAATGTTCCTCTATTTATAATAATCTAGCCTAGACTTTCCTATGGTTCGCAAACCATGGTTTTTGGACCCCTAGTTTACCCTTTTACCCATTACAATGCTTTCGGGGCTTTGACCCACAACAAAACCCCTGCGCTAGACTAAATCTAATCAAAAGTATTCAAAATGGACCAGTTTCGCAGCTCGTAGGAGACCCTGTTCCAACAGTTTTAATCTTACTCGTTGGTGCTCCAACATAGGATTATAAGAGGAGGTCAATGTGGTGATGGAGAATGCACTTTTAGAGTTCGATTTCATAACCAGATCGATTTCCAAAGTAGCAGCAGTCAGTTGCCAGAGAGAGAGTCAATGACATCGAAGCAGTTTGAGAGGCAGGGATAGTTATCCGAAGGAAATTTTTTCTAGATCTGGGGAGGCAGCAACAAGAGGTCTCAGTTATCCCAGAGGGGCAGCGTTGAGGGACAATGCATTTGCTTAAGCCAGATAGTTCGATTTGGAGGAAGAAAAAACCATTCTTAGTTCTAGAGGTCGGGAAGAAGTCCCAGAGGGTCGAAGAGACGATTTTATCAACGTCCAAATGCAGAACGACTTCATCAGAGCCCAATCTAAGGAAAGTCATCCAGACAGCTATGTAGAGCAGCGTAGAGGCTTACACAGAGCTCCAAGAGGTCGAGTTATGGTAGACAAAGTCATGCCAGAAATTGAGGGAGAAGGTTAATTTCCCTTCAGTATTTTGCCCATATTTTCTTGTTGCTTGGATTGACATTTGGGAATCCATAGATGTACTCAGATTTCACTACTGCATAATAAAAGAAAACCCTCATCTCCTGCACTCGTTTTCCCAAGTTATGTTTTTCTGGGGAATTTTGTCTAAAAGTAATTGTGCTCATTTTATGTGTGTGTGCTAACATTTCTTCCAGCGTTTATTTTTCCACAGTTTTATTTGTGAAGGTTTCAGTGTGATGTATTCAATATTTGCCATAGGAAACAACAAATAAATTGTTAAATTAAAATTAACAATTAGGAGAATATTGTCCAGTTGTTGCAATAAGATTATGGTTTGAGGAATTTTCACAAGAGGGAGTCTATTTTTATATGGAGCAACCCTATAGAAGCTAGTACTTCAGGATCCAGGGAGATAAGACTCTTTATTGTAGTAGTTTCTGCAACAGTGTGGAAGAAACAACAAAGCAATAGCAACAATAGTATGTCTATATCTTATTTTTCCGTGCACGCATCCATACCTCCAGGTGCGTGGTTGGGCGATGTAGAGCACTACTCCCAAGAGTTACATAAATTTTGGCAGGGTCCATTGAGGCATTCTCCTCATGTATCATTACCTTGCTATGGGGTCCACAATATTCAGTAGGAAGATGATCAATGTTAGTCAGATACTAAATAGTGCAGAGGAGTGTTGTCAACAGAGTAGGAGGCTCAGTAACAGAGTCAACAACAACATAGTTTTCCCAGTAGACAGTTGCAGACACATTTAATTCAATGTTTATTTTGGATGCTTCCCAGTTGTATATGTTGTAGTACCATCAATAACAATGAGATGTGTTGCACGCGATACATTCAATAGGTGTAAGGATAGGGGTGGTTGATATTCCCTTTCTTGCTGAGAGGGAGTGTTGAAAATGCAACAAGAAAGACTCAATTTTTATTTTTCCTTAATCAAGTTGAGGAAATTCGAAATTTCACATCAACAGACAACTTGGAGGAGTTAACTGAGGTGACATGGCTCTTGTCACTTAGTTAAGAGAAAATAATTCGAGTTAATGAGTTTAAGTTTAGTTTTATTGTGTTGATTCCTAAAAACTAGGATTATAGCTTAGTTAGTTTGAGTTAAGGGCATGAAGTTTAGTTGTATGTACTGATTCCTAAGTTTTGGGAGCTTAGGTTGAGTTAATTTCAATTGTAATCAATTAAACTTGTTTTGACTATTAAAATAACTATTTGGTGGTCAATTAAGTAGTGGGACATTAGTCTAACTTAGATATCATCTAGTTAACTGATCAATCAACTAATAACTAGCTCATGCTTGCAAAGAAATCGAATTGCCTAGTTGTGGTGGATTTTCCAAGGCAGTTAACCAACAATTGTAAACTAGTTGAGTGTATAAATGTTGCATGAGGTCAGGTGGACCATACTTGTGAATTGCACAATGAATTAGAGGAATTTCCTATTTAATAGGGGCCTAATTCCTCATGAACAACGCAAGGAAGTAGGGGTTCAAACAGAAGCATAAATTGGATAAGTCTGGGTCAAAGCTTTTGTGTGAGCAGAGAGATAGGTTATGCACTTGCAGGTTGTGCTCAGTTGAGCAAATAAATTGTAATACATTTCTATTCATTTTATTAATGCAAGCAAGCATTAGGGTTTTTAGCAATTTTCTCTCCCGAGGAAAAATACCTGTTGCATGTGTGTTATTTCTTCTTACATGTCTGATATTTTTGTTCTAGATTGTGAATTAATTTTCACATAGCAGTAGGGTAGGTTTGTGTCTTGTGTTTTAGTAAATTTCATGAGAAATTACAAATCTACATCATAATTTCTACGCTCTTGGAATTATTGGTTCTTGCACATCATCACTCACATTGCAAATATCTATCACAATCCCTCTTCTTTGCTTCTTCCATGGTGTCCATATTAGTAAACATTTCTCTTATTAACTTCATTATCAATGCCTCTTTATTGTCCTTGATGCCACACTATTATTTCTTTGTGTGGGATGTTGTTGTTTTCTCATGTAATCTCTCATTTCATAATGTAACCCAATTGTGCTTCTCCACTGAAACTTATTTTATTTTCCTCGAACATTATATCTAATAACTCATATACTTGAATTTTTCTTAGAATTCATGTATTAAATGTGATTTCATATCAAATTGGCATAGTCATATACAAGACTACAATTCACTAATTAGCGCACACAACACTTTAATTGGAAGCAAAACATAACTCAGTAATAGGGTCAAATTCATAAACAACACCATCTATTAAGTAGAAACTTCAAAATTACACTAGGTCTTAATGGGATCTACTTTTGAAATAAAACATGGGGTTATAATTTTCTCAAAAGATTAAAATTACCCCTTAATATATTCCCAACTAAGCTTATAATGTGATGAATGAGATTTTCCTTCTCTGTTTTTTTTTTTCTCCTTCCCGCTATCCAACATGCTTCTTCATGTTCTTTCCTTTCTATTAAATTTTCCCACCTATCCACCAAACACACTAAAACTTTAACAAATAATGCATGTGATTCTCATTTTATGAGTTAAAGGCATGTGTTGGTTTTGTGGACCCCTCATTTCGACCTTTGTTCATATGTATTATAGACCTTTTCACAATACCAATGTTTTCAATGGGGAGGGGATCCAGTAACATGTGCATGCCACCGTAACCCCCTATTTAGGCTTCTGTAGTCTACATACCATCTATCTTCTAGGAATATGAGAATGTGAACACTTCCCATTTGTAAGATTGACAACAACAATTGCAATGAGCATCAAGGACAAATCAATGAGCATGTATGGTTCTATAATTGACGAGGAGAGTCCCCTTGCATGGAAGATCAACTGTAAGTATCAATTAACATGTGTGCATCATTATTATATGTAATATTTGTGATTAGGCATCATATAAACATTAAATAGATTATCCAAAATTAGAAGTAAGTTTCTTATAAATCATCTCGTATTGTATTTGTGACAATCAAAAGTGAGTAGAAGAGATTGATTTACCTAATATTTCCCCACCCTTACCATATAGTCACAAAAACAATTTCACGATGACATTTACTTGTGTACCTATTTTTTAATTTAAAGATACCATGGGAAAGGGGCACTATAAATTAGTGCAAGTTAAAAACTTTTTATTTTATTTTTAACTACTTAAAGGAGAAGAAGAGAAAGCTAAACAAGCAAATAGCCAATACTTATGTTGATGCCATGTTAATATAAGAATAATAGTATATGAGAGTAGGCTTATATGTTCTTTCCAACCAATAATTAACAAAAACCTAAAAATTGCTTTTAAAACACTTTTTGAAACTAAATTATGTAAATGGTTACTCAAATAGTGAGGAAGTGTGTCTCGCAATCTCCTCACTCACTTTCAACTACATGAATTTTGATTGTTAATGTTATTTTATTCATATTGTTGTAATCTATGTCAATAGTTAATTTGTTGGGTCCTTATAATACTAATGTAGCCCCCATATTGTTATTGTTGTGCCCCATAGAAGCCCACTATTTGTATTATTGTGCCCTTACATTATTATTGTTATGTAAGCCATAATTATATTTTGACTCCTTATATTCCTATATATACCAAGGAGGTCATTTCATTTGTATCGTCCAATAATTGATCATTTATGTGATGTAAAGGGAGGTTTCCCCCTCGAAGTGGCTAATTATCTATTCATTGATCTATCTTTTCTTATGTTTTTGTGACTTTTTTGTTCTAGATACATAAAATTTGGTATCAAAGCTTTGGATCCTAGGGTTTTGCTACTCCAAATATGTCATCTTGGTATTTTCGATATATATATATATATATATTTTTTTTTTTTTTGGCGAGGCTTCAGAAGCTGAAAAGTTTACCACATGGAGTCAAAATCTTGGTGAAGCTTTTGTAAAAATTCCAGATATTTTTTCACTATATTTTAAGAGATATGGTCCAAGGAATTTAGGGTATATGCATGATTCAAAATTAAGTCTCAAATAGGCGACCAAGGGAAAATTGTCATAACTTTATCTTCGAGCATCGGATTTGAATATTGTAAAACGTTACTGAAATTGTACGGACTATAGTTTCTTGTGGACGAGTTTCAGGGCTGAAGGTTGAAACT
This sequence comes from Pinus albicaulis, assembly GCA_034641835.2. Lineage (NCBI taxonomy): Eukaryota > Viridiplantae > Streptophyta > Pinopsida > Pinales > Pinaceae > Pinus > Pinus albicaulis. The sequence continues at coordinate 16,636,621 of CM076579.1, read as the reverse complement.
GTGACACATTTCAGTCCATACAAGTTAGTTATACTGAACCAGTTCATAATCGGGTCATCGTGGGAGATTTGGTATAACTTGATCTTAAAGAATCCAATTTTCTTCTAACTTATGGTGTTGGAAAGAAGACACCAAAAACTACCTTAGGATGAAGGTTCAGACCATGGGAGGCTAAAATTACAGAGGTACAATAATTTCAATATCGAGCTCCTAAAAACAAGAAAAATGTGTGTATTTAATAAAATTTGCATAACTTTTGTTTGAAAAATTAGTTTGAAGCGATTCAAAGGGCATATTGAAGCATAAATATATTTATTTGGTTCCAAAATGTCTCGAAACAAAAAAAATGGATACACCGAGTAAGCCAACAAAATTCTCTACTATGGCGCATGAAGAAGAGGAAGAAATGCAACATGATATATCAAAATTACGAGACCAAGTGCAACAAATTTCGCTCTCGCAAAGAGTAACCAAAAATCAACTGGAAGTTAAGACGAATGGTTTAAAAGTAGACAAGGAAGGTTTGAAAGATGGTTTAAAAACATAAATAAAAAGGGACGCAGAATGTTTGAATGAAGGTTTGACTAAGTTGATACAAGAAATGATTCCTACTAGTGACAAAGTACTCCATGAAAATCGTGATGATGACAAAATGAATATGAGTTCTGATTTTAGAGACTCCAATGTTGGGTTTGAGACCCACCACATTCCAAAGATCGATATTAGAAAGTTTGATGGCAAGGATACTACAGATGGAGAAGTTCTTTGATCTACATGATGTGCAACACACACAAAAGGTACACATTGTATATTTATATTTAGAACCAAATCAATTTGTAAGGTATCAATGGCTTTGTTCTCATAAAGCACTAGTCACTTGGATAATTTTTATGGAGGAATTGATAGCACATTATGAGGATACAAAGAGCAACATTGATCCAAATGGAAATTCACCCCTGGTGTTTAACCATGGTAATGCAACTAAAGGTTATAAATAACTCACCCATGGTATTTTCCCACCCATGGTAATGTAACTAAAAAAGACTATAAATAAAAATAATCCTTTTGTAAGAGGGCAGATTATCCAACAATATGTAGTTGCAACCATAAATTTATGATCTAATAAAAGTTGGTTCCTGATTTATTTTCTAGTTTGGTTCAATTTTGTTTTTTTCCTAGTGCGACAATTACTTAGATCTTGGTGGTGGAATTAGAGGAAGAGTTCTTGCCCTACTAGTTTTTTAGTTTTATTTTAATGATGTCTCGAATATTTTTTTCCAAATTTACAAGTATGTTTTGACCATTCTTCATTCGCAGCTGTGAAATTTTGCTTGAATGCCCAAATCTGAAGGAGGATGGATTCGAGCATTCAATGGCCTTCATCTTAGTGCCCATTGATATCTTCAATCTTTCCACTCTCGGGGATCGCTAGTCTCAATGTTTGACATAGCTATGAGAGGTTAATTATCAACAGACGATTTAGGCAGTATCAAATGATATTTATTCTATTGTCAAATAGATAATACTTTCAAATATATTTGTTAGAAAATTATGGTGGGGTTTTCAATCGTGTCCAATCACACCTACCTATTGTTGCGGTCGCATTTCTCTAGCAAGATTTACAAGCACACAGAGAGCTAGTATGTAGAACCAAGGGAATGGTCGCACTGTTGTCAAGGGCTCCCCAATGACATTGCTATCTACTGCCTGGAAAAGCTCAAAATTGGTGCTCGTGTCATTGTCTCAGTTGTTTCCAGCACATGGAAATCGACCTTGAACCCCCAATGCACATTCACATCAGAGGCTCATGTCGCAATGGGCGATTCGATGCCCAGCAGAGATGACTCAGCATAACACAGGTTGGGCGAGCCATTTTGCTCTTTTTTCATTTAGAAAATTCAGTGATTTAGATACTGATACAATTTTTCATGGAGAAATCACTCTCGTTATTGTTTTATCTCATATATATCTCCCATTTCGAGAACCCATCAAGGGTATATGCACGCATCATCTCCTTTCACAATGATAGGTTGTTCATAAGCGATCTGACATTGTAGCAGTTAGACATCAATTTTTCTTGGACGTATGAGCCAGGAAACAGGTCCATCTGCATGGTCTTCACAGCCCAGATAAACACTCTAAATGACTGGGTTGCCTAGGGAATCAACCCAATGGCGGAAATCATGGGCGGGATTTGATCCTTGATCACATTTAGACACTCTAACAAAAGCCTCATCATGTTGATGTATGACATAACGACTGCTAACAAGGGTGTGCCTCTCGAACCATCGTCAATCGATTATGATGCGGTTGAAATGGCTACAGAGTTCAAGAATAACCAAATCACTATCTTTGTAACTTCGACACTCAAGCACAATCATACCAATGTGAATCATATGTGGAATACCGACATGAGAATCACTGGATTGGTTCCTGGATCACACACCTTGGTTGCGGCTAATTTGGAGAGTAAGGGAACTATATATCTCAAATTTGGAATGGGGACTACATCTACTAGAAGTCCACATCAAACATTAAAAAATAGACATGGGGTGTTGAATGTGGTTAGTTGGGGTATATTGATCCTAATTGGGATACTTACGGTGAGGTATCTGCCCTCATATAAATCTACAGATCCTGCCTGATTTTACTTCCATTAATTTTTTCAGATATCAAGCTATGTTCTTAGTGTGGCTGGTTGGGCCACTGGTCTTAAGCTGGGAAGATACTCTAAGGGAATTGTGCATAATGAACATAGAAACTTCAGATGGGAAATTTTTGTATTCGGAACATTGCAAGTCGTTATGTTGCTTCTGAGGCCCCATAAAAACCACACCACCATGGAATTCCAAGATGTGGGGCTCAGCTACTCCAACATGTTGGACGCCTGTAAAAACCATAATGACTATTGGGTTATTTTTCAGTCTATGAAATTGGGGAAATGGGTATGTTTTGTTTATGGAAGCATCATTCCATGGCTTAGAATACTACAATGGTCAAGAGCTATGTCAGAACTAGAGTTCTATTTTTCTGTCATGGCACTAGTTACAATGACATTGGAGTTCCTTGGTTTTCTTTCTCCTTCAAACCATGGAGGTTTAATGACAGTTATGTTTCTATGGGTGTTTATGGGTTTGTTTGTTGAATATGCATTGTCACTTCTATATATGATGTTCAACAACACTAAATGGAAAAATAACACATTGAAGACATCATTCTTATTTCCAGACATTTATTTTTGCATTTTCGTTATTCTCAATGCGTTGATATGGGGTGGGAAATCATCTAGTGCAATTCCTTTTACGACTATGCTTGCTTTGGTAATTTGTTGTGTAACCAGCTCCAAAAATAGAAGAAAAGAGATATCAACGCCTTAGAAATGAGCCACTTCGAGGGGGCAACCTCCAATACATTACATAAATGAACAATTCTTGGATGATACAAGTTACAAAACCTCCTTTCTATATATAGGAGTCCATGGGGCCATAATGTAATCCTAGTGGGCCACAATGTAATCCTAGCCGACCTAACAATAATAATTTAAGGGCACAATAATAACAAAATGGGGGTTACAAGGGTACAATAATAACAATAAGGGAATATACTATTAATATAGGGACCTAACATGCCCCTCTCCTTCAAAAGAGTGTTGTCCTCAACACTTGAGTAGCTCTGGGTGCTTCTGTATAAAATTCTCATCCTCCCATGTAGAATCTTCAGTGGGTAAGTTCTTCCACTTGATGAGATACTCTGAAATTGATCGATTCCGTAGTTGTCGAGTTCTTTTTTCCATGACTGCTTCAGGTTCCAATATTATTTTCCCTTCCCCATCAAGTTCTGGCAATACTGTTTGAACTGGAAGATTTTCACCTATAACCTTCTTTAAGCATGAAACATGGAAAACTGGATGTACTCGCGAAGAAGCAGGAAGCTCCAATTTGTATGCCATAGTACCAATCTTTTGCAACACCTTGTAAGGACCATAGTACTTTGGTGACAATTTATTATCCTTCTTAGCTTGCTTGAGGGACATTTGTTTGTATGGTTGTAGCCGTAAAAATACCCAATATCCTACATCAAAACTTCTCTCGCTGCGATGTTGATCTGGCTGTTGTTTCATTCGATTTTGTGCCAAATTCAGGTTATCCTTTAAGAGTTGGAGAACTTCTTGCTGATGCTCGATGTGATCTTCCACTGCTTGAACCTTCGAATTTTCCCTTAAAGATGATGTGATGGATGGTGGATGATATCCATAAAGTGCCATAAATGGGGTCATTTTTGCTGCGGTATGGAAGGAAGTGTTATACCACCATTCAGCGAGAGGTAACCACTTGACCCATTGTGTTTGTTTATCGGATACAAAACAACGAAGATATCCTTCCAAACATTTATTTACTATCTCAGTTTGACCATCAGATTGAGGATGATAAGATGAGCTATGAGCTAATTGAGTACCCAAACAAAAAAATAACTCCGTCCAAAAATTTCCAGTAAAAATGGGATCTCTGTCGCTCACAATAACCCTTGGGCTTCCATGTAGCTTTTGAATTATATCCATAAATGTAGTAGCAACTGTACTTGCTTTAAATGGATGAGATAATGCACAAAAGTGTGCATACTTGGTAAGTCTATCAACTACCACCATGATGACACTCTTTCCTTCGGACTTAGGTAAACCTGTGATAAAATCCATTGAAATCTCCTCCCAACGTTGACTTGGAATGGGTAAAGGTTGTAGAAGTCCCGGGGTCTTAATTGTTTCCACTTTATTCTGCTGGCAAACCAAACATTCCGCCACAAACTTTTGAATATCAGATTTAAGGCCATCCCAAAAAAATTCTTTCTTCACCCTGTGGTAAGTTTTTAAAAATCCTGAGTGTCCTCCTAAAGGAGAAGTGTGCAATTCCAGAAGAATATTTTGTTTTAGTTGGGAATTCTTGCAAAGATACAAGCGATCTTTGTACCATAAGGAATCATTTTTCCAATTAAATGTATCAGATGTACTAGGATCTTGCTGCAACTTTTGAATGAGTGTCCATACATCTTTGTCCTTCTTCCATTCATCTCTTGCTTCGGTTATCCAATCTGGTTGGATAATAGAAATGGCACAAGGCAATGCTTCCACCTCTTCATTCTTTCTTGAGAGTGCATCTGCAACAACATTAAGCTTTCCTTTTTTGTAGATTATTTCAAAGTCATAACCCAACATCTTTGTGACCCATTTTTGCTGCTCTTCTGAAGATGGTCTTTGTTCCAAAAAGTGTTTAAGACTATCATGATCAGTTTTTACCTTGAAGTGTCTTCCCATTAGGTAAGTTCTCCATTTCTTTAGTGCATGCAGTATTGCTAACATTTCCTTCTCATAAATAGGTTTCTGTAAATACTTTCCTTTGATTGGACGACTTTCAAAAGCAATGGGTCTTCCTTCCTCCATTAAAACTGCACCAATTCCATTTCCTGAGGCATCACATTCCACAATAAAGGTTTTTGTGAAGTCTGGCGTAGCTAAGACCGGTGCTAGGCACATTGCCTCTTTAAGACGTTCAAAGGCCTTAGTTGCTTCAGGAGTCCATGAAAATGCATCTTTCTTCAATAATGTTGTTAGAGGTGCTGCTATTCTCCCATAATTCTTAACAAACTTGCGATAATACCCTTTTAACCCGAGAAATCCTCACAACTTCTTTATGGTTGTGGGGACTTTCCATTCCTTAATGGCTTTAATTTTGTTAGGGTCTACTTTAACACCCTCGTGAGATACAATATGACCCAGATATTCCACCTCTTGTACTCCAAAGAAACATTTGGATTTTTTTGCATATAATTGTTTTTCCTGCAATAGTTTGAGCACCCTGTCAACATGTTCAACATGATCCTTCCAAGACCTGTTGTAGATTAGTATATCATCAAAAAATATTAGCACAAATTTTTTAAGGAAGGGTTTGAAAATGGAATTCATCAACCCTTGAAATGTAGAAGGTGCATTGGTAAGGCCAAAAGGCATGACCAAAAATTCATAATGACCCTCATGAGTTTGAAATGCTGTTTTTGGAATATATTTAGTCTTCATTCTAATTTGATGATATCCTGAACGAAGATCCAACTTGGTAAAATAAATTGCTCCATGTAATTCATCCAATAATTCATCAATCACAGGAATGGGAAATTTATCTTTAATGGTGAGCTTATTAAGCTCCCTATAATCCGGACACACTCGCCATGATCCATCCTTCTTGTGTACCAATACTACAGGAGCAGAGAAAGAACTTTGACTAGGTTGAATTATACCCGCCTCTAACATTTCTGCAATCATACGTTCAATTTCGCTCTTTTGGGAGTAAGGATATCTATAAGGCCTGATGTTTGGAGGAACACTTCCTGGAATCAAATGAATAGCATGATCATGATCACGAATAGGTGGGAGTCCTTTGGGAGTTACAAACACCTTGGAATGATTGTCCAAGACTTTTTGGAGATCTGCAGAAATAGATGATTTTGATGTTGGAACTTCTAGTGAGCATAATTGTGCAATTACGCCTCGTTGTTCTTTATTTAGAAGCTTTTTCATGACATTAGAGCTTATTATCTTTCCCAGCTTCCCTGCAATACCCCGTAATTCGACTTCCTTTCCTTCTGAAAAAAATTTCAAGAAAAGTTCTTGAAAATTAAAAGCTACCGTCCCCAAAGATTGTAACATTGTACTCCTAGTACAACATCAACACCTCCCATAGGAATGGAAAGCATTGGACTAGTCAATACATATTCCCCCATGGTTAGCTTGATATTATGGCATTTTCCAGAGCAATTTATAGTTCCTCCATTTGCAACCATCACTTGACATTCAGGTGCTGGGTATAGGAAACAATTTAATTCCTTGGCTACCTTACAATGAATAAAATTATGGGTGCTACATGAATCAATCAACACTATTACCTTTCTCTTCTTGATTTGTCCTTTTATCTTGAGAGTTTGAGGAGTGGTAATTCCTGCCAGTGCATTACACGATATGGTTGGATTCATTTCTTCCTCTTCTGGGGCTGGTTCCTGGTGTATATCCTCTTCTTGTTCATTTTCTTCTTCCTTTTCACAATCTATGTAAAATAATTTCTTCTCAGCACACTTATGACCTTTAGTGTATTTGCTATCACAACTGTAGCAAAGCCCTTTTGCTCTTTTTTCTTCCAATTGTTGTGGTGTCAACCTTGTAGGTTGTGGAAATCTAGACGTAGAAACACTTCCTTCTTTATAGAATTGAGTGGTAGGCTTCCTTGTCGCAATTATTTTACATTTAAATTTTCTTGCCAACCTGAATGCCTTCTCCAATGAATCTGGTTCCAAAACACAAACTTCATGTTGGATGTTATCCTTTAAAGTGCCTATGAAGAGATCGATCCTGTGGTCCTCTGGAATATCAGTTACCCTTATATTCAATTTTTGGAAGTCCTCAATGTGCTGCCCCACTAAACCCTTTTGTTTGAGATTTATCAATTGGCTAAAGAAGGTGTTTCTCTTTGTATCCTCATAATGTGCTATCATTTCCTCCGTAAAAATTGGCCAAGTGACAATTTTTTTACGGGAGAAAAGCCATTGATACCATACAAATGTATTTTGTTCTAAATGTAAAGTTGCAATGCGTACCTTTTGTGTGTTTTGCACATTATGGAGATCAAAATATTGCTCCATTTGTAGTATCCATGTTACAGGATCCTTTCCATCAAACTTCCTCATATTCATTTTTGGAATATGGTGGTTCTTCCCGCCAACATTAGAGGTTATGAAATCACGATTAACATTTATTTTGTTCTCATCATGAGGTTCTTCTACTATATTTCCGCCATTAGGAATCGTTTCTTGTTTTAAGCTTGTCATCAAGCCTTCCATGTATGCTTTTAGATCATTCTTCAAGTTTTCCATGTTGTCTTTCATGTTTTCATCGATCTTAGCTTCCATGTCATCAATCTTAGCTTCCATGCCCACTTCCATGCCATCCATATTAGCTTCCAAACCATTCATCTTAGCTTCCACGCCTTTCTTCAAACCTTCCATTTCATTTTTTGTTGTTCTTTGCGAGAGCGAAATTTGTTGCACTTGCTCTTGTAATTTTGATATGTCATGTTGCCATTCTTCGTCTTCATGAGTCACAGTAGAGACTTCTAAAGGCTTAATGGGAGTTGAATTCTTTTTAGGGGCCATTTTAGAATCCAATACTGATATCTATTCTACAATATTCCCTTGGAATCAATTCAACTTGATTCTTCAAACAAGACTTATGCAATTCGAAAAAAAAATACACACCTTTTACTTGCTCTTTAGGAGCTCTGTATTGAAATTGAATTATCTCTGTAATTGAGAATCTTCAATATCTGAAATTCACTGCTGTAGTAGCCTTCTGAACTGTCTTTCAAATGCCACAGGTATGATCTGATTTGGATTCTTCAAGACAAAGTTATTTCCAATCTCCCACAATGACCCAATTTTGGACTGGTTCAGTAGAGCGCACTTGTACGACTTGCCACGTGTCATTGTTTCGTCCTTCATCTCTGAAATTGATAGCCAAGAAACGGAAGTCCGTGCGATTGCAACCAATTTTTACGGCACTCCAATCCGATTCCCAGAGAGAGAGTTATTGAACTTTTCCCACAATCACCTCTTTGAGATGAAATTCAGGAGCCTGAAAAAGCACTACCTTCCACAGATCATATCTCCAAAAATATTGCGAACCAAGTTCTGAAATTTTTTGACGAATTTCCTCAAGATTTCAGCTTCGCACCATATGAATTTCAGACTCTGACCCTTCGTACAAAAAAATTTATAGCGCAAATGCCACGATGACCTGTTTATGAGCCTGAAAAAATACCTAACTTCCACAGATGATATCTCCTCAAATATTGCGAACCAAGATCTGAAATTTTTAGAAAAACTTCCTCAAGATTTCAGCTTCGCACCCTAAAAATTTCAGCTTCTGAAGCTTCGTAGAAAAAAAGTTATAGCGAAAATGCCACGATGACCTGTTTGGAGCAGCGAAACCCTAGAATCCAAAGCTCTGATACCAAATGTTGTGTAACCAGCTCCAAAAATAGAAGAAAAGAGATGTAAACGCCTTAGAAATGAGCCACTTCGAGGGGGAAACATCCAATACATTACATAAATGAACAATTCTTGGATGATACAATTTACAAAACCTCCTTTCTATATATAGGAGTCCATGGGGCCATAATGTAATCCTAGTGGGCCACAATGTAATCCTAGCTGACCTAACAATAATAATGTAAGGGCACAATAATAACATTATGGGGGTTACAGGGGTACAATAATAACAATAAGGGGGGCTACACTAACATAATAAGGGGCTACACTATTAATATAGGGACTTAACATAATTTTATGGTTTGGAATTTTCATTCCATTGGTCTTTATGGGAAATATGGTAATTATTCTTAAGGCATCATGATTATTGATGCATTACATGTTTGTTGTAGAAATTTGCTGAATAATGATTAATTATCCACCGAGACTATCCTGATCACATACAATTCGAATTTATATGCAACACATAATCTCTTCCACTCAGATCATCAAACATGCGGAAATAAAATCAAGCGATAACACATCAAATCATCATACACATTAACAAAGTATGTATGGGGAAAGCTTATAGCTGAAAACCCCGCAGCTATTGTGTATATTATAATGGAGAAATCATGTAACAAACTCAGTACAATACTCCTCACAAGTACTCAGTACTGTCTCATGAAGTTACACACAATCTAGCTCAGTTTTGAACAGGTTACTGGTTCAAAACTCACCGCCAATTGCCTTGCCTCTATTGCGCAATCCAGGCCTGTCTATATAGAGATCCAAGGTTCGAATCTCCTTGGCTTGAGAGCGCAATCATCATGGGCAATTCCTCCAAGTGTGGTGCAAATCTCATGCACAACTGATGTCGCCACTGATAGCTAACTCCACCCTTTCATCTACCTCTTTCACTGGTCTCCACTGAACTGATCATGCACTGTAGTGAATTGATGTATTCTTGAGTTGAATAATGAGTTAATAATTAATGAATTAAATAATATTTAATTCACTCCACTCATAACTAATTGATTAGCTAGTTAAACTAATCTCAACCAGTTCAACTAAAATAAACAGAACACAACTCCACTAGCTGTCTCATTAACTCCACCAAACTTCTGCCACTGAAGTCCTAACTAAATTCAACCATGCATGATGCCATCAAGTCCTAACTCCCTCTCAGCAAGATATGGATTATCTGCAACCCCTATCCTGCCTCTGTGGAATTCGAACTTGCTCCTGGTGAGCGCCTTCGTCAGGATGTCGGCATCCTGATCCTCCGTGGGAACATATGAAAGCATCATGATTCTCCGCTGAACACAATCTCTGATATGATGGTACCTGATGTCGATGTGTTTGGAACTATCATGAAATAATGGATTAGCCGAGAGTTTAATGCAACTCTGGTTATCACAGTAGATCACTGTAGGCTCCAAATGCAACCTGAACAATCCTGCGAGGATCTTCCTCATCCAAATAGCCTCGCATGCAGCCAAGCTAGCTGCCATGTACTCAGCCTCTGCTGAACTAAGTGCCATGGATCTCTGCTTCCTGCTGTACCAGGAAACTGCTGTGGACCCAATGTTGAAAACTCCTCCAGATGTGCTCTTCCGGTCCGTTGGACTCCCTGCCCAATCTGCATCAGTGAAGCCAGAAAGCTTCGCTCCATCCTCCTGTCTGTACCATAGACCATATCTCGATGTGCCTCTAATATAGCGCAATACATGCTTGCCTGCCTTCCAAAAGAGCTTGGTAGGCTTAAACATAGCTTGCGAAAGCTGGTTAACTGCATAGCATATATCGGGTCGTGTATTGACCAGATACATAAGCGACCCCACCAACTGTCGATAGACAGTGGCATCCACTACCTCGGCTGAAGTAGCATCCTCCTTCCTCCAACCACCAGGAAGAGGAGTGTCAACAGGCTTGCAGCCTTGCATGTTGAACCTCTCCAGAATCTCCCGGGCATACTTGCCCTGAGAAACAAACAGTCCTCCGCTGCGCTGCCAAATCTCCAATCCTAGGAAATAATGAAGGATGCCCAAGTCCTTCATCTCGAACTCTCGTGCAAGATCCTCCTTGCATGAAAGTATCAATTGCTCATCGCCAGTCAAAATCAGATCATCTACATACAGTACGATGATCAACAGCTTCCCCTCCACCACAATCTGGTACAGGTTTGGATCCGCCTCACTCTTAGAGAATCCAAGCCCGGTGAAGTAGCTGTCTATCCGAGTGTACCAAGCACGAGGTGCTTGCTTCAGCCCGTACAATGCTCTCTTGAGTCGGCACACATGCGACTCACTGCTGAAGATCTCGAAACCTTCAGGCTGCTCTATGTACACCTCCTCCTCAATAACTCCATTGAAGAACGCAGTCTTCACATCCATCTGATGAATGTGCCACCCCATCTGCGCTGAGAGAGCAAGGATCGTCCGTATGGAAGAGTACCTTGCGACAGGTGCAAAGAGTCTCCTCATAGTCAATCCCCTCGATCTGTGAGAAGCCACGGGCGACAAATCTCGCCTTGTACTTCTCCACACTCCCGTCAGCCGCCTGCTCCACCTTGTAGATCCATCGCGAACCTACAACTGATTTCCCAACCGGTCTTGGGACAATCTCCCATGCACTGTTCCTGATGATCGAATCATATTCTTCGATCATGGCATCAACCCATGCGGGTTCCTCCACAGCTTCCTCAAAAGAGGATGGCTCCGTCACAACACATTGAATCACAAGAGCCATGTATCCAGTGTACCGATCTGGTGACTGTCTCTGTCTGCGTTGTGCTATAGGTGGTCCTACAACCTTCTCTGCATCCCGAGCCAGTCGCTCAGCTTCTGTAGTGCGCATGCGCCCTCTGATGGTTGGCGCTGCCTGGGTGGTTTCTTCCACCTCCTGAACCTCCTCTTGTGGCTGATCCACATCCGGAAGCTCTTCCTTAGGAACTAACAGCTCCTCATCTGCATGCAAGTGTAGCTCCCTCTCAAGCGAACACTGCATGGCTTTCTCCTCCTAAAATTTTATATCCCGTCGCACAACAGTCTTGCGACTGTCTGAAAAATACACCCAGTAGTTGTGAGGTGTATCAGTGTACCCCACAAATATTCCAACCTCAGCAGTTGGATCCAGCTTCCTTCTCGCATCCTTCGTCACATGCATGTAGACGGGAGAACCAAAAATCCGCAAATGGGAAATATCAGGCCTCTTGCCAGAATAAGCCTCCTCCGGTGTACTCATGCCAAGAACCTTGTGAGGACAACGGTTCTGCACATACACTGCTGTATTGCATGCCTCAGCCCACAAGTGAAGGGGTAGGCCCTGATCATGCAACATCGCCCGTGCGGCACCCACGATCGTTCTGTTCTTCCGCTCAGCCACCCCGTTCTGCTGTGGGTTATGGGGTGCGATGAGCTCTCTCTGAATCCCTTCTGCGCTGCAGAACTCCTTGAATTCAGCCGAGATGAATTCACCACCGTTATCACTCCTTAGAGCAATCACCTTCTTCCCCGACTCCTTCTCGACCGGTGCTTTAAACTCACAGAACTTCGCGAATGTATCGCTCTTCTTCTGCATGAAGAAGATCCAGCACTTTCGAGAGAAATCATCAACAAAGATCACATAATACTTGTGCTTTGCTGTCGAAGCAAATGAGAAAGGACCACACACGTCTATGTGAACTCTCTCAAGGATCGTCGTGGCGCGACTATCCTTCTCGTGAAAGGTGACTATCCTTCGTGAAGAGTGGCTTTCACAATACTCCCCCAAAGTACACCCCTTGCTGTGATCATTGCGTAAGAGTGCACTTAAGGCTTAGGTAGAAATGCCGCTACGAGAATCTTCAAAGCTCCATGGTGAATGTGGCCCAATCTCCTGTGCCACAGGTTCGCCCATAATCCCCGGCTCACCACTTCTCCCGCCTTGCATGCCATAGGCTGCGCGACCATCACCTGGCTGTATAGGTTCTTGGTTCGGGCCTAGATTCGAGATAGGTGGTCTTCACTGGCGCGGGGAAGGCTGCCTTAGTGAACCACATCATACCCCATATCCTCCAACATCCAACCCACAGAGATCAAGTTCTTCTTCAATCGGGTACATGCATGACATCCTTCAATACAAAGGGCTTACCAGACTCCCTCTGAAAGGATATGGTACCGATACCAGTCGCACTGTATCTACCATCATCGCCCATCTCGATGTGCACACCCAAATCTTTGTCCTCCAGATCTGAGAACAAATTTCGATCTCCCATCATATGAAATGACACACCGCTGTCCAAGAACCACACCGATCCCATCACACTTGAAACCAAGCATGCGATCAGTGAAAATTCAAGCTCGAACTGTGAAGCCAAAGCTTCTCCATCTACAGATCTTCCTGCTTGCTTGTTCTTCTTCTTCTTTGGACAATTGGTAGCATAATGTCCGTGATAATGGCAGTGAAAACACTTCACTTTCACCATATCCTGCTTCTTGCCCTTTGCACCGGAATGAGAAGTCTTCTTACCCTTCCCCTTATTTGCTTTGGCAACCAAAGCGCAGTTTTCTTCATCAGCTCCCTTTGATGAAGATCCATCACGAGTAGTCCTCCTTATCTCCTCCTACATGAGATCCGCCCAAAGGCGCTCCCATCCTGGTAGCTTCTCCCGACCATTGACACTATCTTGATATGAGTGCCAAGCCTTCGGAAGACCAAGGAGAGCCAGGTCGACCATGTCCTCGTCTTCGACAGTCACCCCCACACTTCCCAACTCATCTCTGCATTGAGTGAACTTCATGAGGTATTTGGCGATACTGTCGCCCTTCTCCATCTTGATGTTCCTGAGCTTATCTTTGAGCGCCAGCTTCCTTTGGTCGCTCTTACTCTGGAATAGATCCATCAAAGCTTTCCACATTAAATATGGAGAAGCCTTTCCATGCAGGCTGGATAAAATATGATCCTTGACGCCCTCCAACAGGATCCTTCGACATTTCGCCATCTTCTTTTGCCATGCATCGACTTCAGCAGGATCAGTGGGCTTTTGGACATCCGTATCTACGAACTCCTTCAGACCATTATCTTCTAATACTGCCTCCATGCGATCCTTCTATGCAACATAATTCGAACTGCCTTCAAGAGCATATTCGAGTCGCAAACCGTTGAAAGACATTTTCAACACCGGCACCAAGAAAACAAAACTGCTGCAAAATTTGAATTCCACCTCAAAGCTCAACCGCTCTAGATCTGTGAGAACAAATTATTTCTAGCACAGAGATTGACTGCAAGGGGCATTTACTAGACCTTTCACTTTCCGAAGAAAGATGAATCCGGAGGCTACCTGGCCCGCATGCAGACTCTGTCTACCGAAATAAGTTTGTAATCACTGTGATGATCAATCTCTGCTTCAATAGCTCCGATGCCATGTATAAATTTGCTGAATAATGATTAATTATCCACCGAGACTATCCTGATCACATACAATTCGAATTTATATGCAACACATAATCTCTTCCACTCAGATCATCAAACATGCGGAAATAAAATCAAGCGATAACACATCAAATCATCATACACATTAACACAGTATGTATGGGGAAAGCTTATAGCTGAAAACCCCGCAGCTATTGTGTATATTATAATGGAGAAATCATGTAACAAACTCGGTACAATACTCCTCACAAGTACTCAGTACTTTCTCATAAAGTTACACACAAACTAGCTCAGTTTTGAACAGGTTACTGGTTCAAAACTCACCACTAATTGCCTTGCCTCTATTACGCAATCATGGCCTGTCTAAATAGAGATCCAAGGTTCGAATCTCCTTGGCTTGACAGCGCAATCATCATGGGAAATTCCTCCAAGTGTGGTGCAAATCTCATGCACAACTGATGTCGCCATTGATAGCTAACTCCACCCTTTCATCTACCTCTTTCACTGGTCTCCACTGAACTGTCCATGCACTGTAGTGAACTGATGTGTTCTTGAGTTGAATAATGAGTTACTAATTAATGAATTAAATAATATTTGATTCACTCCACTCATAACTAGTTGATTAGCTAGTTAAACTAATCTCAACCAGTTCAACTAAATTAAACCGAACACAACTCCACTAGCTGTCTCATTAACTCCACCAAACTTCTGCCACTGAAGTCCTAACTGAAGTCAACCATGCATATGCTCACCAAACCCTTAGGAATAGCGTAATTCCTCTGTCAGATGCATGAGCCACTTCCAAGACTCGAACTGAAGTGCTCCAAGAGAGTAAACTGAAGTTTATAGTCCAAATATTATTAAGGGTAAATAATATTTGACTTCCCTATTTTAAGGAGAGGCAGTCTAAAAATAGACTTCGACCTATAGGTCCAAAAATAGAGTCCCATCTATTTTTACCAACATGACCAATACTCCAAGAATAACATACTGCAATCCCCGGACCATGCTCCATATGTCTAAAAATAGACATAGTCTAAAAATAGATTTTGTGCCAGAATTTGCCTGCGGGCCCACTTAGTGAAGGCGACTTCATTTTACTAAGCTCCATCATCTTGCTGCATTTTCAACATTTGTAAGCCAAAGGCATGTTGAAGTTTTATATTCTATCTTTCTAGCCATGCATTTAATGACTAGGGGTGCCCATGGTTATTGAACTATATTGAAGCATACTTCTAGCTACAACAAAAGACCCCTCGTTATGCCAAGGTAATTTCATTATGGGTCTATCAAAGAACGATAATGGGAATAACAAATGTGAAACTTGAGTACTTGGAGGAAGCCTTCACAAAATCTCATTGGATGGTGAGAATTTACAAAGACAAGCCACCAGATCTCTACTAGATAGATCAATAAGTAATCTTGAGGTTCATTATAGGGTATCTCTATCCTCAAACCCTCATTCATCATGGTTATAGGTAAACCACACAAAACCTTTCGTCAACAAAGTCTATTTTCTCGGTCACACATTGTCCACCTCATAGTTGGCCCACCAACATTACAGGGTATCTCTATCCTTGGCTCTTCATTCATCATGGTTATGGGTCCACCACACAAAACACTTGTCATTGAAATCCATTTGCTTGGCCACACACTGTCAATATCACAGTTGGCTCACAAGGATTATAGGGTATCTCTATTCTTAGATCTTCATGCATCATGGTTATGGGTCATCCACAAACCCCCGATTATGGGTCAACCATGCAAAACCCTTGTCTTCAACAACACTTGGTCATATAGAAATCATCTTCGACAAAGGCTTCTTTGGAGGGAACTTAACGCAATGGGGACCATTACTTCCTAAGGGGGGGTGAATGATTTGAATGGAAATTCACCCATGGTATTTAACCATGGTAATGTAACTAAAAGCTATAAATAACTCACCCATGGTATTTACTCATGGTAATGTAACTAAAAAGGGATATAAATAATCAGCCTTCTTTTGTAAAAGGGCAGATTTTCCAGCACAATGCAATTGCAACCATCAATTTTAGATCTAATAAAATTTGGTTCCTAATTTATTTTCTGGTTTGGTTCACTTTTGTTCTTTTCCTAGTGTGGTAATTACTAATATCTTGGTGCCCCCCAAGATCAAGATCATATACCTTCTTTAGCCAAATGATAAATATCAAACAAAAGGTTTAGTATGGGGAGCACATTAAGGACTTTCAAATGTTGAATATCAAGGTAGTTTTTATTCCAAAGGAGCATATGAATGGTGTCTTCACGAGGAATTTAAAGGATAACATCCCACATGAGGTTCACCTTTGCAACCTAAGTCATTGGAGAATGAATTTAGTGTGGCAAGAAAAGTTGAAAGCAAAATTATGGCAACAAGGAGTTCTAGCACTCAAAACTATAAAGATGGAAGTATTACCGCTCCTAGATTCCCACAACCTACAAGGTTGACACCACAACAACTGGAGGAAAAAATAACAAATGAGCTTTGTTACACTTGTGATAAATAATATACTAAATGCCATAAACGTGCTAAGAATAAATTATTTTACATAGATTGTGAAGAGGAGGAAGAAAAGGAACAAGAAACATCAAAAGAAGAAGATATAGACCAGGAACCAACCCCAGGGGATGAAAAAGAAGAAATTAATTTGATCATATCTTGTAATGCATTGGCGCGAATTACCACTCCTCAAACTCTCAAGATAGAAGGATATATCAAGAAGAAAAAGGTAATAATGTTGATTGATTCAGGTAGTATTCATAGTTTTATTCATTATAAGATAGCGAAGGATTTGAATTTCTTTCTATATCCAACACTAGAGTCTCAAGTTATGGTTGCAAATGGAGAAACTATAAATTGCTCAAGGAAGTGCCATAATATCAATATAACCACGGGGGAATATGTATTGAATAGTCCAATGCTTTCTATTCTAATGGATGGTGCGAATGTTGTATTAGGAGTCCAATGGTTGCAATATTTGGGACAACAAATTTTAATTTTCAAGAACTTTCCTTCAATTTTTTCTCGAAAGGAAAGGAAATTGAATTGAGGGGTGTCACAGGGAAACCTAGGAAGATAATCAACTCCAATGACATGGAAAAACTTTTGAAGAAGGAACAATGAGGGGTAATTACATAACTATGTTCACTAGATGTTCAAACATCTAAGTCATCCATTTATCTAGATCTCCAAAGAGTCATTGACAATCGTTCTAATGTATTTGAGATTACCAAAGGTCTCCCACCTATTCACAATCATGATCATGCTTTCACTTTATTCCATAAAGTGTTCCTCCAAACATTATACCTTACAAATATCCTTATTCCTGGAAAAGTGAAACTGAACATATGGTTGCAGAAATGCTAGAGGCGGGATAATTCAACCTAGATATTGGTGGATAAGAAGGATGGATCATGGCGTATGTGTCTGAATTATAGAGAGCTCAATAAGACTCCTATTAAAGATAATTTTACCATTCATGTTTTGAGGAATTGTCGGATGAACTACATGGAGAAATTTGCTTCATGAAGTTGGATCTTCGTTCAAGATATCATCAAATTAGAATGAAGACAAAATATATTATGAAAACAACGTTTAGAAATCATGAAGGTCATTATGAATTTTTTCTCATGCCTTTTGGCCTTCCTAATGCACCTTCACATATTTCAAGGTTTGATGAATTCCACTTTCAAACACTTCATTAGAAAATTTTTGTTAGTATTTTTTTATGATATACTAATCTATAGCAAGTATTGGAAAGATCATGTTCAACATGTTGATAAGGTGCTAAAAATATTAGAGGAGAAACGATTGTATGCAAAATCCAAGAAATGTTTCTTTGGGGTACAAGAAGTGGAATATTTGGGTAATATTGTATCCATGAAGGTGTTAAGGAAAACCCTAACAAAATTAAAGCCATCAAGGAATGGAAAATCCTCGCAACCTTAAGGAATCTTCGAGGATTTCTTAAGTTGACAAGGTATTAACGCAAGTTTGTTAAGAATTATGGGAAGATAACAACACATATAACAACATTACTAAAAAAAGATGAGCTTTTTTGGACCCCATAAGCAACTAAGGCCTTTGAACATCTCAAAGAGGCAATGTGCCTGAGCTTCGGTATTAGCTACAAAGACTTAACAAAAACCTTTATTGTGGAATGTGTTGCCTCAGGAAATGGCCTTGATGTTGTTTTAATGCAACAAGGAAGACCCGTTTCTTTTCAAAGTTGTCCAATCAAGGGAAAGTATTTACAAAAACCTATTTATGAGAATGAAATATTGGCAATACTACATGCATTGAATAAATGACGCCCTTACTTAATGGGAAGACACTTCAAGGTAAAAACAGAACATGATATTCTTAAATACTTCTTAGAAAAAAGATATCTTTAGAAGTGCAACAAAAATGGGTCAAAAATATGATATGTTATGACTTTGAAATCATCTACAAAAAAGGGAAGCAAATTATTGTTGCAGATGCACTCTTGAGAAGGGATGAGGATGTGGAATCATTGCTCTGTACCATTTCTATTATCCAACTTGATTGGATAAATGAAGCAAGGGATGAATGGAAGAATGATGAAGAGGTATGGACACTCATTCAAAAGTTGTAGCAAGATCCTAGTGCATTTGATTAATTTATTTGAAAAAATGATTCATTATGGTAAAAAGATTGCTTAAATCTATCTAAGAAATCCAAAATTAAACAAAAGGTTCTTTTGGAATTTCACACCTCTCCTATATGAGGGAGCTCGAGATTTTTAGAAACTTACCACAGGGCTAAGAAGTATTTTTTTTAGATGGACTTAAATTTGATATTCAGAATTCTGTGGCAAAATGTTTGGTTTTCCAACAAAATAAAGTTGAGACAATTAAGACCCTAGGTATTTTACAACCATTAGTCATTCCAAGTTAGCATTGGGAAGAGATCTCAATGGATTTTATCACAATTTTACCCCAAGTTTTAAGGCAATATTGTCATCATGGTGGTAGTTGATACAATTACAAAGTATGCACACTTTTGTGCACTATCTTGACATCCTTTCAAATCTAGTACAGACACTATTGCATTTGTGGAAACAATTCAAAAGCTACATGGAAATCAAAAGATTATTGTAAGTCGTAGAGATCTCATTTTCACTAGAAAATTTTGGAAAAAAATATTTTCTTGTCTTGGTGCTCAATTAGCTCATAGCTCATCTTATCGTCCTCAATCTAATGGGTAAACTGAGATAGTGGACAAATGTATGGAAGGATACATTCATTGTTTTGTAGCTGATAGAAAAACACAATGAATCAAATGCTTACATGATAAAAATTTATGCAGGAATGCAATAAAATACAAAAATAAACATAAACGCAGAGATGCAATAGAAAATATACTTCATTTCATTAATATCAAATAATTGAAATAAGCTTACACACGGAATGGTAAAAAACTAGCTCAGGCGATGGTAACTTAACTCTGAGAAGACATGTGGTGGCTACATGCCTCTGAACTGTGTTACAATGAGGTTCAAGGGCCTTTTTATTATTGAACAACATGGGAAAACCCTAACCCTAGAGATGGAACAGCAAGATTTTGTGGGCCTCGTTGGGGTTAGTTGGGCAGTCATCTTCTCAGGGTCATAACTTGGTCATATTATCTCTGTTTGGCGCATATGATATATCATTAGAAATATATCTCTAAGTACTACTTGATTTTCCACAAGACCCTACGTAAGGTTATGGGTCTACTGCCAACCTCATAAAAACGTCGTTTAGGGGGTCAAAATTGCTCCAAAAGTTTAGGGCTTGAAAAACTGATAAACATAGTAAATGTTGTTATAAAAAAGGAAAATGATGAAACTAACTGGAGTTCTATTGATCAGAATCCAGATTAGGGGCAAAAATTAGCTAACAAATGAAGGTGCTCAGAATTTCACCAAACTAGATGCAAAGAGACCAGCTCGTCGCAAGGAATCCAACGCAACTCGTTTCGTTGAAAACCGAGTTCAAATGAAGGAGTTATGGTCTGTTGATCGTCGTTTAGAATAGGCAAATTATAATTAAAAACAAAAAAAACAAAAACAAAAACAAATAATAATAATAATAATAATAATATTGCAGAACAAGTACAACTAATGACATGACAGTCCAGTGAGCATGCAAAGAATCTTCTTCATTTTTAGCCCAATGGGACTGTTACAAGTGTCACTGTTGGATTCGCCAGTTTGTTGTGAAGGTAAAATTATCCTGTTCATTTTTATGTGCCTGAAATTATTTTTAATATATTAAGGTTGGTTTAATATATTATATATATAAATATATATTTAATATACGAGTTGTCTTTAGTGCGACTTTTTGAAGGCTTTTCTGGTTGATTTTTCTGGTCTAATCTATCTAAAATCCGCAGTAGTTCATTGAAAACATAAGTTTTATGGGTAACCTTGCACAATCAAAGTGCCCTAGGGGCTTTTCAGGGTGTTGAATCCATATATACAGTAAAAAAATTAGTTTAAATAATAGAAATCAAGATTCAACCTCAACTTTTTTCGTTGGATTCCAGCACCGGAAACTCCAAAAAGTCGCACTAAAAATAACTCCTTTAATATTTATGGTTTTTTTTTTTTTTAATCATATATATATATATATATATATATTTCCAAATCTTAATATTATTAAAATTCCACATATTTTCATAAAACCCAAAGTTCGAATTTATTCTAATATGGGGGCATACATTAAACTTTGGGTTATTTTAAATGTGATGGCATATTCATTAAAGGTTATGGTGGATTTGAAATATGTTGCAATATGTTATATTTAAATGGTGGTCCGTAATCAAAGGTTGGCGTAATCAAAGGTTCATTATCCAAACATTGGAATGAGTATAAGGTTTGGGTGTTGGTTTAGTAAAAGGCGTTGCAAAAACAATATATGAGGGGCGAGGTTGGGGTTCGACCCCGTAACGTCCCCCTCTCCACTCCCGACATTTACAAATAGGCCACAAACTTCACATTTAAATACTAATGCGTGAAAATTATATTTTCATGCGGTTGCAATGCCAGATGGCGAGAATGGAGCGGTTCAGCCCTCCTCCCAATGGAAACGCGACAAGTTTCCCATGATTAAGCGCCCAATTAAGTGCGGCTTATTGTGCACTAAGCATGCTTATCCATTAATTAATCTTCAATTTGCAGTTGGCATATTTTAGAAGATTCCCCAAATTTAGCGGAATTTCCAGATTTGGCGGAGCTAACTGGCAGTTTTCCAGATTTAGAGGCAGAATCTAGGGAAAACTTTAATGAGGCATATCTCGGTCAATTTTCGACCAATTTTTGCTCAAGGATAATCATTATTAGTAGATTTAGATTCTTTGAATCCATTAGAATATCTTGAAGAGCCAATGGAGCTCATCTACAGGTGCTTTTGGCACGTTGAACAATTTTGAAGCCAAGGGCCACCAGGAGGGAAGGCCATGCCCAGATCAGCTGAAGGCCAATTTCAGTGAGTGAATAGTCAATTTTTGATGTATTTGATGCTATAAACACAAATTTATAGTTTATAGAGGCATTGGAGTACATATCAAGGTGATTTTGTCACTTTGGAGATTAAACAAGCCCATGGCCACTAGGGTTAGAGGTCAAGCCTAGAGAAATTGGTAACCAAATTCAGAGATTGGATAGTCAATTTTGGGGTTTTCATGTCTTTTGAAGCCAATGGAACAGTCATAAAATCCATGGGAGAATCATAGGTGCTTGTAATCAGACTTTTGACTCATAATCCCAAGAGGGCCTAGCTAGTTAAAGCAGGTCCATGGAGATGTAGCCCATGAGAGGTGAACTCCATCATCATCCATTGTGTTATGTGATTGTTGTGAGTTATATTTTTGCATTTCATTTTATTTTCATGAGTTTTTAATTGTTAATTATCTCATAATTACCTCATGAAAGACACATGAAACTTGACAATTTAATCCCTTCACAAATGGTTAATTGAGTCAATCCTTAAACACATTTTTAATATTGATGAGGGAGATTGCATAGTAATAAAAAGTTTTCCCATATTCAGATAAAGTTGGTATCAGAGCAAAATTTTAGCTCATTTTATCCAAGGTTAGCTATTGGTTCTATAGTTATTGGTTGTTGAATTTGTGCAAGGAGAATTTAACATTTTGCCAAGTTTATGTGTGAAGGATAAGGTCAAGATTGAGACTTCAAATTCTCAAACCACAACAAAGAAGCTTTGTATGCATTGCATGTGTGATGGAAGCTTCATTAAGTGATGTTTCTAGTCAATCTTCCCTACAAAAACTCTTTGATAAAGAGATTTTGTAGAAACTCTACATCACGATTTATAGGATGCAAGAGAAGTATGAAGATAAGAGGGAGAGAATTAAACTTCAAGAGCAGTTGATTGCCATGAAGGAGGAGAATCAAGAGCTTTTTGAAAGGATGAATGAGATGGAGACTCAACTCCATGTTTCAAATGAGAACCTTGAAAGGATACATGAGATGGAGACTCAACTCCATGATGCCAAGGAAGACTTGGCCAAGTATGTGCTTGAAAAAAAAGGTATGCAATTCAATTTTATCTTCAATTTACTCTCAAGATGACTGTGTAGGTTCTTTTGAAAGACACACTAGAGGAATAGGGTCCAAATTATTGAATAAGATGGGATATGAAGGTAAAGGACTGGGAAAACATGCACAAGGCATAGTTGAGCCAATTGTTGTTGAGGAAAGGCCTAAGTATTTGGGTCTTGATTAAGGACAACATTATGGAGAAAACTCTAAAGCCAATGAGGCACATGAAGGTGTTCCAATAAGGACTTTAATTTCATGTTCATTACCTCAAGCTTGTGAAGATTGTGTTCATGAGGAATGCAAAAGTTTCACCCACTTTGCAAGAAGGTGCTCATAAACAAGCAGCTAATGAGAATAGCAAACAAGAGGATATTGAAAAATCTAAATTCTTTGAATTCATTGTTGGTATTCCAAAGAGAGCCACTACCTCATCAAATTCACCTCCTCAAGAAGGCGAAAAAGGTGAATGTTCAAGGTATAAATCTTCTTTTAATCAAGTTTCTTTTGATTATGATAAACATGGCTAATTCTCACATAAGATTTGGAGAAAAGTTGCATGTTCCTTTTGTGGTTTGGATAACCATAATGTTTCAAAGTGTTGGAAGAAGATAGCCATGCACAGGAAACTTTTAAAGTAAAGGAAGCAGCAAGCTAAAGGTCCTTTGAACAAAGCAAACCATGTTGAAAAGAAGATGCAGTTGTTTTGCACTCATTGCCATAAGCAAGGTCATCTTGTAGACAAGTGTTGGACTTTGTATCCAGCAAGTCATCCACGGCCTTTGAAGAAGGTGGACAAAGAGAATGGCAAGAATGGAAAAGAGGATTCCATAATTGATGTGAGTCAAGATGATTCACATGATGATGATGTGCAATTGAAAGAAGCGCCATTGAAATGGTTTGGTAAGAGATGGTTAGATTTCTTATCCAATTAATGCTTTGCATGTCTTTTGATGTTGATGCATTTCTTTGCCAATGGAATGCATTTTGTGTGTTTATGCCTAGAAGGTGATTGAAAGTGGAGTATGTTGACTCACTTTATTGCAGCAAAATTTGTTCATTTCAGCTTTAAGTACATGTACATAAGAATGGAGTTCTTGTACTTATGATTGTACTTGTGAGAGAGTTGAAGAATTGTATACATGCATGAGAGTTTGTGTGTATGAACAGTGGAATTCTGATGATTTCATTGTGCTTGAATATGCATGAGTAATTGACTTGTAGTGGTCGATTGATTTGTTTAACATGCATGATGTCATCTTGAGAGTGTTGATCATTTTCATATGCATGAGCGTCGGCTTGTGTTGGTGGATTATGTGTTTAATGCATGTCATATCGACTTGGAAGAAGTTGATTTTGTTTCCAAAGATGAAAAGGAGATGTTGACGAAGTGTTTCATGAAATGTGAAATTCATTCTGTTTACACATGCTTATGCTTGACTTGAGATTCATTTGTTTGAAGAGGCATGTTTTTGTCGACTTGTGTTTGGCGATGAATTTTGACACCAAGATGTGAGAGTACATGGCGATGTTCGCATGATGTGAAATTGTTGCTTGGAAGGAGCAAGAGGATATGTTGTGAAGTTATTTCTTGCATGGTGTGTTTGCTGTGACAAAATGTCATGAAAAAGTTTGCAGCCATTGTAGGCCATTTTATGTGTTGACGCCAAGAAGAGAAGGAGATGGCGAATGCATTCTTCCAGATGTGGAATTTGGATCCGTGGAGGTAAAAGAATGGTGATTTCTTTTCTTATTTTTACTGATGTTGGAAGCTATTTGTTGTAGTTCACTCAGTGTCCAAAGGAGGAACAAGATTCTCAGTGGGAAGGCACCAAGGAATCGATTTGGTACAACAAAAGTGTTATATCAGCAAGCAACCAACAAGTATTGGATTGGGTCAGCAGCAAAAGGAGAACAGTGGTTGAAGAGCCAAGCCATTTGCAAGGCAAGGCAAGGCATGTCAGTGACCAAGTGGTTGTCATGACAATTTCTCCAAGTAGAATCAAGATGATAGAACTTGGGAAATAGAAGCGTGTTCAGTACTCATGAGATAACCATCTTTTGGAGGTCCAAAAGCATGTTAGTGGGAAGGGATGATAAAAATCTGGATTAGGGGCAAAAATTAGCTCAAAAATGAAAGTGCTCAGAATTGCACCAAACCAGATTCAAAGCGACCGGCCCGTCACAAGGAATCCAACGCATCTCATTTCATTGAAAACGAATTCGAATGAAGGAGTTATGGTCTGCTGATCACCATTTAGAACATGCAAAATTTAAAATATATATATTGCAGAATAGGTACAGCTGATGAAATGGCATTCCAGTCAACATGCAGAGAATCTTCTTTAGTTTTATCCCAATGGGACTGTGACAAGTGTCACTGTTGGATTTTCCAGTTCGTTGTGAAGGTAAAAATCGCCCAATGTCCTCCAAGGTTTAATGTGGGTTCATTAATTTTTATGTGCTGGAAATTATTTTTTAATATATTAAGGTTGGTTTAATATATATATATATATATATATATATATATATATATATATATATATATATATATATATATATATATATATATATATATATATATATATATATATATATATATAGTTTGTGGGGTCTTCGTTAAACGATGATGAGGTGGGATGTTATAGCACTTATCACAGGTTCAATTCCCTTCCCCGATCGGGGTGATGTATCTGGACATGTTAATGAAGTTGGAGTAAAAAATTAAAAAATTAAAAAATAAAAATAAAAATAAAAAAGTGAAAAAAGAGAAAAAAATGAAAGGTACTACCAAACTTACAATATATATATATATATATATATATTTCCAAATTTTAATATTATTAAAATTCCACATATTTTCA
Organism: Pinus albicaulis; assembly: GCA_034641835.2. Lineage (NCBI taxonomy): Eukaryota > Viridiplantae > Streptophyta > Pinopsida > Pinales > Pinaceae > Pinus > Pinus albicaulis. Next base: position 16,610,691 of record CM076579.1, on the reverse strand, counting down.
TAAAACCCAAAGTTTGAATTTATTTTAATATGGGGGCATGCATTAAACTTTGGGTTATTTTAAATGTGATGGCATATTCATTAAACATTATGGTGGATTTGAAATACATTGGCATATGTTATATTTAAATGGTGGTTCGTAATCAAAGGTCCGTTAACCAAACATTGGAATTCATATAAGGTTTGGGTGTTAGTTTATTAAAAGGCATTGCAAAAACAATGTATGAGGGGCGAGGTCGGGGTTCGACCCCGTGAACTCACCCTGAGGGGCGAGGTCGGGGTTCAACCTCGTGACCTCCCCCTCTCCACTCCCAAAATTTACCAACAAGCCACAAAATTCACATTTGAAAATTAATGCGTGAAACTTATAATTTAATGCGGTTTCAACGCCAAATGGCGGGAATGGAGTGGGCTAGCCCTCCTCCCAATGGAAACACGACAAGTGTCCCATGCTTAAGCACCCAGTTAAGTGCGGCTTAGTGCGCACTAAGCATGCTTATCCATTAATTAATATTCAGTTAGTAGTTGGCAGATTTTTAGCAAATTCCCCAAATTTAGGTGAACTTCCAGATTTGGTGGAGCTAATTGGCATTTTTCCAGATTTAGAGGGAGAATCTAGGGAAAAAATTAATGAGTCCTATCTTGGTCAATTTTCGACCAATTTTTGCTCAAGTGTAGTTATTATTAGAATATTGGCATGCTATGAATCCATTGGAATAGCTTACAGAGGCAATGAAGCTCATATACATGTATTTTTGGCACGTTGAAGAATTTTGAAGTCGAGGGCCACCAAGAGGGAAGGCCATGCCCAGATCAACCGAAGGCCAATTTCAATGAGTGAATAGTCAATTTTTGATGTATTTGATGCTCTAAACATAGTGGTATATTTTATAGAGGCGTTGTAGCACATATGAAGGCGATTTTGTCACTTTTGAGATTAAACAAGCCCATGGCCACCGGGATTGGAGGTCAAGCCTAGAGAAGCTGGTAACCAAATTCAGAGATTGGATAGTCATTTTTTGGATTTTTATGTCTTCTGAAGCCAATGGAACAGTCATAAAATCCATTGTAGTACCACAGATTCTTGTAATCAGACTTTTGACACATAATTCCAAGAGGGCCTAGCTAGTTAAAGCAAGTCCATGGAGATGTAGCTCAAGAGGGGTGAACTCCATCATCATCCATTGTGTTATGTGATTGTTGTGAGTTATATTTAGGCATTTAATTTTTTGTTCATGATTTTTTAATTGTTAATTAACTCACTATTACCTCATCATAGACACATGAAACTTGACAATTTAACCCCTTCACAAATCATTAATTGAGTTGATCCTTAAACACATTTTTAATACTAATGAGGGAGCTTGCATGGAAATAATAAGTTTGCCCATATTCAGATCATCTATGTGGAATAGGCAGGTGGGCTCCAATATCCACCTGAATCATTTCTCCCCCCTTATGAAAATGGTCCCCATTGCGTGTAGAGCCTCCATGAGGTGAGGAAATATCTGTTGAATATTATCCTTGTTGAACCACTTGCCATGGTGAAGGAATTGGCCTACTTTGACAACTCGATATAGTTGGATCCTCTACTAGCGGGTGTTCTTGATATGTATGTCCATGATCCAATCAGTTGTGGCATGTTCCATGCAGTCTGGGTTTAGCTCTGTTGGTGTGAGTTGTTCAACAATGTCGGATGTGTCCAACAATGGTGGAAAGTAGGATCGAAGGCGGTCCAAATTGAACATTGGTTGTAGACCAAGGAATATTGGAATACTAAGCTCAAAGGAATTGTCCCTTATAGCCTTGGTGATGGTATATGACCCATATCAAAGCGAGCGAAGCTTGCGGTGGGGCCCAACGAGGCACTCCTTCTACAAATGTAGCCAAACTTTGTCGCACACCTGGAACTTGTATGGCACCCGATGTTGATCATGGCATTGCTTGTACTTAGCATTGGCTATGTCCAATACGTCGTGGAACTATTGGCGAATGTGTGGAATGCGCTCAATGAAGTTGTTCGCCTTGTTGGCTTCGTATTGGACATGAGTTTAATTTTCTTGAGTAGCTGCAAATGGTGTGGTAACATTAATGGGACATAATGGTTGGAATCCCAAGACTACCTGAAAGGGGTTGTGGCCAGTTGAGGTGTGGAAAGCCCAATTATAGTTGTGATGGACATAAGGGAGGCTTTCATCCCATGTGTGTGGATGCTTCGATTTGTACATGGACAAAATGTGTATGATCATCCTATTGATGGACTCTGTTTGGCCATCAGTTTGGGGGTGGAAAGCTGTGGACTTAGTGAGCTTGTGGTCTAGCATAGACCAAAGACTTGACCAAAATGTACTTAGGAACCCATTGTCCTGATCTGAGATAATGGACTATGGGACCCCAAAGTGTAGAAATTTATTAATACTGATAGTATTACCAGATTCTCTTGTTCTAACAAATTAATCTTATGTTAAATACAGAATCCTTCCACTTAATTCTTTGCGGAAATTAAATCACCAATTGCAAACACATGAAGAAAATCAATCGCACATAAACATGGTTGTTTAACGGGAAAGCTTAAAGCTAAAAACCCCAACTATCATATATTATGTATATCAATGGATCATGTAATAATCTCATACAAAGCTTAGTACATCAAGCTCTCAGTACAATCAACAATCATTACACATTGTCATGTAGAAATTTGCATATCTATGCGCCAATTTCTTGCCTCCTAACAACCTGCCTCCACTGCACAATCCCTGCTGAAGAAGACCTCTGAATGAATTCAAATTGGCCTTGCCTTGACTGCACAATCCTCATTAGCATCTCTAATGTGTGTCAGATGCATTGAATGCATCACTATAGTCACAACAGATAGTCCATCTCATCCTTTCACCTATATATCCACTGGAACTGACATGCAAGTAGTTAACTGTTGTATTTGTTTAGTTGCAAGTGAGTCTCTAGTTATGAATTAATTAAATAATTAATTCACTAAACTCTCACTACTATATCTTCAGTTATAATAGATACAACTATCACAACTGAGTTTAACTCACTTAACTGAGTTAAACTGAATAACAACTCCCATAACTACTCTTCCAACTCTGTCACAACTCTGCCACTTCAGTTCTAACTGAGTCCTCCATGCATGAGTCACCAACCACCCTAGGAATTGCATAATTCCTTCAGCCCACTGATTTTCCAAATATTTTCATTGAAATAAAGTGCTCCAAGAGAATAAGTTGATATTTATTGTCGGATTATTATTAAGGGCTAATAATAATCGACATGCATCTATTTTTAGATTGATGATCTATAAATATACTTCGCTCAATATTCTAAAACTAGAATCTCATCTATTTTTCACATTTGACCAACCATCTACAAATAACATCCTACAACTTATAGAATATGCTCACCATGTCAAAAAATAGACATACACCTAAAAATAGCCTGCGGGCCCCACTTAGTGAAGGTGCTTAATTTTCACTAGGCTCATCATCTTATTGAATCTCAACACTCCCTCTCAACAAGATAGGGATTATCCTTCACCCCAATCCTGCCTCTATGGTATTCAAATTTGCTCCTGTTGAGCGCCTTCGTCAGAATATCTGCATCCTGATCTTCTGTAGGAATGTACTGAAGCAACATGATCTTCCGCTGCACACAATCTTTGATATGACGATAACAGATATCAATATGTTTAGATTTATCATGAAACACAAGATTAATTGAGATTTTAATGCAACTCTAATTATCACAATGTATCACTATAGGATCTAAATGAGAACTGAACAAACCGACCAGGATCTTCCGCATCCAGATAGCCTCACATGCAGCTTGAATTGTTGCCATGTATTATGCTTCAGCTGAACTGAGTGCCACGGATCTTTGTTTCCTGTTGTACCAAGAAACTGTTGTAGATCCGATACTGAAAACCCCTCCTAATGTGCTCTTTCTGTCCGTTGAGCTGCCTGCCCAATCTACATCCATGAAGCCATGCAACTTTAACTCATCTGTCTATCTGTAGCATAAGCCATACTTAGATGCACCCCTGAGATACCTTAGGACATGCTTGCCTTCCTTCCCAAAGAGCTTGGTAGGCTTAACCATCGCTTGACTAAGCTGGTTCACCGCATAGCATATGTCTGGTCTTGTATTAACTAAATACATGAGCGAACCCACTAACTGTCGATAAACAGTGGCATCCACTACCTTTGCTGATGTAGCATCCTCTTTCCTCCAATTTCCTGGAAGAGGAGTATCCATGGGTTTGTAGTCCTCCATGTGAAACTTACCAAGTATCTCTTGAGCATACTTGCCTTGAGACACAAATAGTTCACCTTCTCACTTCCATATTTCCAATCCAAGGAAATAATGAAGGAGGCCCAAATCCTTCATCTCAAACTCCTTTGCACGATCTGCCTTGCATGAGTGTATCAACTGCTCATCACCCATTAGTATTGAATCATCAACATAAAGAAAAATGATTAAAATCTTACCCTCCACCACAATTTGGAATAGGTTTGCATCCGCCTCACTCTTGGTGAAGCCAAGTCTAGTGAAATAGTTGTTGATCTGTGTGTAGCAAGCATGGGGTGCTTGCTTCAGCCCATACAACGCTCTTTTGAGTCTGCACACATTCAACTCGCTGCTGAAGATCTCAAATCCTTCAGGCTACTCAATGTACACTTCTTCCTCAATGATCCCATTAAGGAATGCAGTCTTCACATCCATATGATGAATGTGCCAACCCATCTGCGTTGAGAGAGCAAGGATGGTCCTTATGGAAGAATACCGTGTGACGGGGTCAAAGGTTTCTTCATAATCAATCCCCTTGATCTGTGAGAAGCCCCGAGCAACAAATCTTGCCTTATACTTCTCGACGCTCCCATCAGCAGCTTGCTTTACCATGTAGATCCATCTTAAACCTACCACTGAATTACCCACCGGCCTTAGAACAATATCCCAAGCATTTTTTCTGACAATGGAGTCATACTCCTCCACCATGGCATCTACCCATGTGGGCTCCTGTGTTGCTTCTTCAAAAGAAGATGGCTCTGTCACGATACACTTACTCATAAGAGCCATGTATCTAGTAAATCGGTCAGGTGATTGTCTCTGTCTGCGCTGTGATGTAGGGAATCCTACATTCTGTGCCGCATCAAGCTTCAGTCTCTCAACTTCCGTGGTATTCTTTCTGCTTGTTCTAATGTTTGGTTCTGCATGAGTGGACTCCTCCACTCCATGAATCTCCTCCTATGGCTGATCCACATCTAGAGGCTCATCTTTGGGAACAAGTAGCTCATCCTCTACATGCAAGTGTAGCTCCCTCTCAAGCGACAACTTCATATCTTTCACCTCATTGAATTTTATATCCCGTCGCACCACAGTCATCCGACTGTTTGGAAAATACACACAATAATTATGGGGTGTTTCTGTGTACCCCACAAATATTCCAACTTTTGTAGTCGGCTCCAGCTTCTTCCTGGCGTCCTTTGTCACATGAATGTAAACAAATGAGCCAAAAAACTTCAAATGAGATATATCAGGCTTCTTACCAGTAAAATCTTCTTCAGGTGTACTCATGCCAAGTACTCTATGAGGAAAACGGTTTTTCACATAAACCGCAGTGTTGCATGCTTTCGTCCACAAGTGCATTGGTAGGCCCTGGTCATGCAGCATAGCTCGTGCAGCACCCACGATCATTCTGTTCTTCCTCTCCGCGACCCCATTCTGTTGTGGGTTATGAGGCGCTATTAGTTCTCTTCGAATTCCTTCTTTGCTACAGAAGTATTTGAATTCGTTCAAGATATATTCACCACCATTATCGCTTTGCAGAGCCTTCACTTGCTTCCCCGACTCCTTCTCCACCAATGCTTTAAACTCACAGAACTTTGAGAATGTTTCACTCTTCTTCTACATGAAGAAGATCCAACATCTACGAGAATAGTCATCAACAAATATAACATAATACATGTGTTTTGCTGTTGAAGAAACCGAGAAAGGTCCACACACGTCTGTGTGAATTCTCTCCAGGATCACCGAAGCTCAGTTCTCGTTCTCATGAAAGGTGGCCTTCACAAACTTACCCATAGTACATCCCTTGCACTGATATGACTGCGCAAGAGTACCCTTGGGAAGTCTAGTAGAAATCTGCTGCAAAATCTTCAAGGCGCCATGGTGAAGATGGCCCAATCTCCTGTGCCATAATTTTCCCTCATCCCGGCTCACCACTTCTTCTACTTTTCCCATCATTGCAGCACAGCCATCTACCTCCAGCTTGTAGAGATTCTTAACTCGAATCCTTATCCTCTTGGTTTGTGTAACCAACTCAAAAAAGAGAAGAAAAGAGATATCAACGCCTTAGAAATAAGCCACTTCGAGGGGGCAACCTCCAATACATTACATGAATGAACAATTCTTGGATGATACAATTTACAAAACCTCCTTTCTATATATAGGAGTCCATGGGGCCATAATGTAATCCTAGTGGGCCACAATGTAATCCTAGCCGACCTAACAATAATAATTTAAGGGCACAATAATAACAAAATGGGGGGTTACAAGGGTACAATAATAACAATAAGGGGGTTACACTAACAACAATAAGGGACTATACTAGTAATATAGGGACCTAACATGCCCCTCTCCTTCAAAAAAAGTGTTGTCCTCAACGCTTGAGTAGCTCTGGGTGCTTTCGTATAAAATTCTCATCCTCCCATGTAGAATCTTCAGTGGGTAAGTTCTTCCACTTGATGAGATACTCTGAAATTGATCGATTCCGTAGTTGTCGAGTTCTTTTTTTTCCATGACTGCTTCAGGTTCCAATATGATTTTCCCTTCCCCATCAAGTTCTGGCAATACTGTTTGAACTGGAAGATTTTCACCTATAACCTTCTTTAAGCATGAAACATGGAAAACTCGATGTACTCGCGAAGAAGCAGGAAGCTCCAATTTGTATGCCATAGTACCAATCTTTTGCAACACCTTGTAAGGACCATAGTACTTTGGCGATAATTTATTATCCTTCTTAGCTTGCTTGAGGGACATTTGTTTGTATGGTTGTAGCCGTAAAATACCCAATCTCCTACATCAAAACTTCTCTCGCTGCGATGTTGATCTGCCTGTTGTTTCATTCGATTTTGTGCCAAATTCAGGTTATCCTTTAAGAGTTGGAGAACTTCTTGTTGATGCTCGATGTGATCTTCCACCGCTTGAAACTTCGAATTTTCTCTTAAAGATGATGTGATGGATGGTGGATGATATCCATAAAGTGCCATAAATGGGGTCATTTTTGCTGCAGTATGGAAGGAAGTGTTATACTACCATTCAGCAAGAGGTAACCACTTGACCCATTGTGTTTGTTTATCAAATACAAAACAATGAATATATCCTTCCAAACATTTATTTACTATCTCAGTTTGACCATCAGATTGAGGATGATAAGATGAGCTATGAGCTAATCGAGTACCCAAACAAGAAAATAACTCCGTCCAAAAATTTCCAGTAAAAATGGGATCTCTGTCGCTCACAATAACCCTTGGGCTTCCATGTAGCTTTTGAATTCTATCCATAAATGTAGTAGCAACTGTACTTGCTTTAAATGGATGAGATAATGCACAAAAGTGTGCATACTTGGCAAGTCTATCAACTACCACCATGATGACACTCTTTCCTTCGTACTTAGGTAAACCTGTGATAAAATCCATTGAAATCTCCTCCCAACGTTGACTTGGAATGGATAAAGGTTGTAGAAGTCCTGGGGTCTTAATTGTTTCCACTTTATTCTGCTGGCAAACCAAACATTCCGCCACAAAATTTCGAATATCAGATCTAAGGCCATCCCAAAAAAATTCTTTCTTCACCCTGTGGTAAGTTTTTAAAAATCCTGAGTGTCCTCCTAAAGGAGAAGTGTGCAATTCCAGAAGAATCTTTTGTTTTGTTTGGGAATTCTTACAAAGATATAAGCGATATTTGTACCATAAGGAATCATTTCTGGTTTTAAGCTTGTCATCAAGCCTTCCATGTATGCTTTTAGATCACTCTTCATGTTTTCCATGTTGTCTTTCATATCATCCATCTTAGCTTCCACGCCATCCATCTTAGCTTCCACGCCATCCATTTTAGCTTCCATGTCTTTCTTAAAACCGTCCATCTTCACTTCCATGCCTTTCTTCAAAACTTCCATTTCATTTTTTGTTGCTCTTTGCGAGAGTGAAAACTGTTGCATTTGCTCTTGTAATTTTGATAGATCATGTTGCAATTCTTCATCTTCATGAGTCATAGTAGAGCCTTCTGAAGGCTTAATGGGTGTTGAATTATTTTTAGGGGCCATTTTAAAATCTAATATTGATATCTTTTCTACAATTTTCCCTTGGAATCAATTCAAATTGATTCTTCAAACAAGACTTATGTAATTCGGAAAAAAAATACACACCTTTTACTAGCTTTTAGGAGCTCGATATTGAAATTGAATTATCTATGTAATTGAAAATCTTCGATATCTCAAATTCAGCCCTGTAGTAGCCCTCTGAAGCTTCTTTCAAATGCCACAGGTCTGACCTAATTTGGATTCTTCAAGACAAATTTGTGTCCAATCTCCCACAATGACCTAATTTTGGACTGGTTCAGTATAGCGAACTTGTATGACTTGCCACGTGTCACTGTTTTGTTCTTTGTCTCTGAAATTGATATCCAAGAAACTACAGGCCGTGTACTTGTGACCACTTTTGACGGCACTCCAATCCAATCTCCAGAGAGAGATTTATTGAACTTTTCCCACGATCACCTCTTTGAGATGAAATTCAAGATCCTGAAAAAGCACTACCTTCCACAGATCATATCTCCAAAAATATTGCGAACCAAGCTCTGAAATTTTTTGACAAATTTCCTCAGGATTTCAGCTTCGCACCATATGAATTTCAGATTCTAAACCTTCGTAGAAACATTTTTATAGCGAAAATGCCACGATGACCTGTTTAAGAGCTTGAAAAAATGCCTAACTTCCACAGATGATATCTCCGAAAATATTGTGAACCAAGCTCTGAAATTTTTAGACAATCTTCCTCGGGATTTCAGCTTTGCACCCTAAAACTTTCAGCTTCTGAAACTTCGTAGAAAAAAAGTTATAGCGAAAATTCCACGATGACCTGTTTGGAGCAGCGATTCCTAGAATCCCAAGCCTCTGATACCAAATGTTGTGTAACCAACTCAAAAAAGAGAAGAAAAGAGATATCAACGCCTTAGAAATAAGCCACTTCGAGGGGGCAACCTCCAATACATTACATGAATGAACAATTCTTGGATGATACAATTCACAAAACCTCCTTTCTATATATAGGAGTCCATGGGGCCATAATGTAATCCTAGTGGCCCACAATGTAATCCTAGCCGACCTAACAATAATAATTTAAGGGCACAATAATAACAAAATGGGGGTTACAAGGGTACAACAATAACAATAAGGGGTTTACACTAACAATAATAAGGGGCTATACTAGTGATATAGGGACCTAACAGAACCATTTATTTTATGTCATAGGAAATCTTTTCTTTATTGGAAATGTTGTCATTGATGGCAAAGGAGATGGCAAAGGAGGAGCACCTGAAACAGCAACAAGGCAAAGAGAGAAGCAAAGTAGTAGAGAGGCAGAGGCAGCAGACAGGTAGCAGAGGTAGCAAAGAAGCAAAGTAGCAGAGAGGCAGCAGTAAGAAAGCATAAAAGGAGCACAAAGGAGACAGACATGAAGTAGAAGCAGAGGCAGTAGTAGAAGGACCATTTGCTTGGAGATTTGGAGAGACAGAGTAGTGAGGTTGAAAGGGGGTCTAAATGGGTCTATGATGTTGTGGTGTGCAATTATGTGTTGTGGCGTTAGTCGATCAGGGTTTATAAACAGTGTTGAATAAATAAACTCTGTGGCAAGGGTTTTCTGCATATAACTGAAGAAACTCCATAAATTGTTGAGACAGGGCTGACTGTGAGATCAAGAATGAATATTCATTTGTGTAAATTATGTGTGTAAATGAATGAATCTATCGTAAAAAGGGAAAATGATTTGAAAATCACGCCATAGACCAGAAAGACTTGTAATTATATTTATATATGAAGGAGTCTGATCTGAAATAGAAGGGCATTCACTGTTGAATTATGGTTGAAAGTATTCAGAGGTTATGAACAGATCACAGAGGTGGAAGAAATACCATATAAGGTTTCCGAGAGCTTAATGGTAGCTTAAAGGTCGATTGAAACTTCTGTATATATACATATGGGACTTGAGATTCAATTCCGTGCGAATATGCTTGAATGATAAAGTCTGAAATAGGCTCTGCGATTAAGGGAAGAATAGATGTTAATTAATGTCGATTATATCTTTGAATTAAATGCAATAAAGGTCTGCATACGTTGAAGAGGGTTTAAGGATTGAAATTATGAATTCACTGTTCGAATGAGGACTCGGTTCTTTTTAAGTTCTGTATTATTATGTTGTGGAAGGATTTGAATAAAAAATCTCTGTGTGAAAGGTCGGCTCACTCCTTGAAGCTTTATTTGACCCACACGTTTCCTATAAAACTCTGTATGTGGAGAATTCGGGCCTTTTCAGAATTCAATTACGATTGGTATAATTTGTGTCGAGTACTGTTGATGGGTATCGAGAGTGGTATCGAGTTTATTAATCGATAGTGATTAAGAGTATTAAGATCGCCAATCAGGCAATCTGTGAGTTTTATGATAGAACAGGTGGGACAATCTGCATAGGCAATCAGGAAATTATAGAGGATTCATTATGGGTGAATGCACACGGAGGTTGTGGATGAATGGAAAAGGAATAGCGCGGGTGAATGGATGCGGAACTGTGAACATCTGATCGAACCTTGAAGTGTGTAGTGAAAATCTGGTGGAGCTGTGCGTTATAGCATGTGGAAACTGAGATGAAACCGCAGAAAACCTGAAAGGTGGAACTATGAACAGAACGGAACCTTGAATGAATGGTGGGAGCTGTTTTGGAATAGTGAAAGTGGATTTCGCGTGACTTAAAGACAGTAAGTTGTTTCACAAATAAAAACATGATATCGCTCTTTAAGAGCCACGTGTCCTAAGGTGGTATTCCAAAACCATTTTTATCGCGCATTTTTGGTGACTTAACCTTCATGCAGTTAATTTACGCGATATTGCGCGTCATCCGTCGGATGGGTGTTGAATCGAGGGTTGGAACGCGATGAATGATCCACCGTTGGATCATAAGCGAAGCTGCATGGTCGAGGATACAAAGGTAAGGTTGGTTTTTGAACTGTGTAAAATAAAGATTGTGGGGCCCGAACGATATTATATATTGGCTGGAGTTTGGGTTTAAACCAAGGTTGATATCTCATACGAAGTATGGAATGATAATGTGGTCCACATATATATTAATGAATTATGGGACCAATTACATTCAAATGTGGATTTATATCGGAGCGGTAAACGTGTTGAAACCTGATTTAAGGAGAGGGTGAATCTCTTAAGTTGTGGTTGCTATAATAGTATGTGTTGATATTATTATATGGTGAAAGAAGGCCAATAAATAGTGTATGGTTTTATAACCATTGTTAAGGAGTAACTTCGCATTTGAGGTTGAGAATTGTATTGAAGATCAAATTGGAGGTGAACTTTATACACAGCTTTTAGAGTGGACAAGGGAGTCATGGAGGGGTACCCCGCCATCATTGTGGGACCCATTTTAACCTTTTAAATGGTTGAAAATGTGAGCATTAATATGGAGATTAATGACCGAAAACCTTAGATGTAAGGTTTGTTGGGGTTTAACATGTGTGTGCATATTATATACATTTGGAATGATTGTTATGGTTTGGACCATAGAAATGAAACAAGTTCTGCATGAATTATGGATTGAGATAAATCCAAAGTCAAAGATTTGAGACATGCTTCGTGAAGTGTATCGAATAAAATCATACATGTGATATTGGTTAGGATTTCACTTAAAATGAAGTGAAGACTTATTTAAAATCTGGGTTAATAATATATGCAGGTTGAAATATTTTGTGGGCTCGAGAGATAGACAAATGTTAAAGGTGCATTGGGCTTTTGGTTTAAATTATATATGCAGATCTGCCATACAGATATGGGGTTTCATAACCATGGAAAAATGAAGCTTCCGCATTAATTCAATTTGCCCAGTTCAAAAAATAAGAAATGCTTCCACATGTAAAGATTGCTAGACCTTGAGATTTGTTTGGGGCTAAACTTGTAAAACAATTATATATGCAGCAGATACACAATTGCAGTGAACAGGTGAATATGCATAGGAATGAAAATGTGGGTTTGACAGGTGTACATGCACAGAAAGAAAGAGAGTGTGCAGAAACTGAAAAAGGCATTGAACAGCAAAGGTATGAAGAACAGTTACATGACAGCAGTAGAAAAGACAAAACCAGCAAGCCAAGGGCCAGAAAAAGGGTTAAGTGAAATTTATATATGTAACTGAAAATGTGAATGTAAATGTTTTAATTGATTCTATATTGTTTGTGATGCATTGGCAAGTCTCCGAAGGAAAACAAAAATCCCACTGTAATATTGAAATTAGTACATATTGTTATATTTTTATAAATGAGCTGGTAAAAGAAATGAGAAGGCAGAAGGAAAAGAGGCATGGCTGTCCATTTCAAATTCCCTGAGGAATGCTAACAGTCATAAGGAAATTTCTATAAATAATATCTCATAGATATGCATAGAGAGGTTAGAGAATGCAGAAATGAAGCTGTGAGGCAGAGAAGAAGAAGGAGTTGATAGAGAATCTGAGAAGATGCAGAAATGATACAGGGCAGATATGAGGACTGATGGACAGCGGAAAAGAAGGAACAGAACAGAGCTGATATCTAAGGTAAATCAGCAAGTGTTTTCTTTTGAAAGAGTAAGGAAGTTGGAGCTTCCCTATCAAGTTGTAGCTTGATAGATGTCAGTTGTAGCTGACTGAGGTTGGAGCCTCCTGTAGGTTGGTGCCTGTAGAAAATTGATGGGAGTTAGAGCTTCCTTGCAAGTTGTAGCTTTCAGAATTGAGGTAGGAGCCTCATGTGGGTTGGAGCCTACAAAAAATCAGTGGTGAGAGGGATTTGGAGCTTGCCTTTGCATCACAACAATAATAAGATGTGGTTTTCTCCCTTTATGGGTTTCCACTTATATCGGGTGTCTCTGTGCATGATGTTTATGTGTTGATATGGTTTATCTAATCAGCTTAATACGTGCTGCTCTCATATTATGTCTGTTGTTACATTATCTTAATACTTGTTGCTCACACTCTAAGATTACTCACATATTAAGTTGAACATGAAATGAAGGTGTAAATAAGTCTTAATGGAAAAGTTTTAAAAGTCCATGAATGTGTTAAACTGATTCACCCCCCCTCTCAGTTTAACTAAGGGTTCAACATTCCCTCGCTGAAAACAACGTCATAACCTCTGTCCTCCAACATAGCGACCGAGACCAAGTTCTTCTTCAAACCTGGAACATGCATAACATCTTTTAACAGAAATGGTTTACCTGAATCCCTCTCAAAGGTAATGTTTCCAATTTTGGTCACATTATATCTACCATCATCTCCCATCTCTATATGCATTTGGAGATCCTTCTCCTCCAAGTCACTAAACAACTCCTTGTCTCCCGTCATATGGAAGGAAGCACCACTATCAAGATACCACACTGATCCCATTGCACTTGAAACCAAGCATGCAATCAAAGAGAAATCAAGTTCAAATTGTGAGGTTAAGGTCTCATCCACTGCAGCTCCAACAACATTCTTGTTCTTATTTTTCTGTGGGTAGTTAGTGGCGAGATGCCCATGTTCGTGACAGTGAAAACACTTCACCTTGGACAAATCCAGCTTCTTGCCTTTAGCCTTAGATTTTGGATGGGATTTCTTCCCCTTCCCTTTCCTTGCTTTGGCAGCCAAAGCACAATCCTCTTCATCATCATTCTTCGATGAAGAGCCATCCCTGGTATTTCGCCTTATCTCCTCCTGCCCAAGGTTCGACCAAAGTCGCTCCCAATCCGGCAGTTTCTTCCGTCCATTGACAGAGTCTCCGTAGCTGTGCCAACTCTTTAGAAGCCCAAGGAGAGCCAAGCTCACCAAGTCATCATCTGCAACTTTAATTCCCACGCTCCCCAACTCATCCCTACATTGGACAAACTTCGTGAGATATTTTGGAATAATGTCGCCCTTCTCCATTTTGATTTTTCTGAGCTTATCTTTCAGCGCCAAATTCCTATGGTTGTTGTTGCTTTGGAAAAGATCTGTCAAAGCCTTCCACATTGCAAATGGAGTGGATTTCCCATGAAGGCTTGACACAATATGGTATTTCACACCTCCCAACAGAATTCTTCTTGTCTTCGCTACCTTCTTTTTCCATGTGTAAAGTAATTCAACATCACTAGAAGTAGGCTTAGGAACATCGCTATCGATGAACTCCTTCAGTCCATTATCTTTAAGCACCACCCCCATCCTGTCCTTCTAGGCTATGTAGTTCGAGCTACCCTCAAGGGCATACTCCAACTGCAGCCCATTGAAATACATTTCAATGAATACTCAACTGTCGCACCAAGAAATTTATGCAGCAAATTCGAATTGTCCACCAGCACAAAACTCAGCACCGCTTCAATATTGCAATCTCTAGTGATTAACACTGCTTCGATACCATGTAGAATTTTATTAATACTGATATTATTACCGGATTATCCTGATCTAACAAATTAATCTTATGTTAAATACAGAATCCTTCCACTTAATTCTTTGCGGAAATTAAATCGCTAATTGCAAACACATGAAGAAAATCAATCGCACATAAACACAGTTGTTTAACAGGAAAGATTAAAGCTAAAAACCCCAACTATCATATATTATGTATATCAATGGATCATGTAATAATCTCATACAAATCTTAGTACATCAAGCTCTCAGTACAATCAACAATCATTACACACTATCATGCAAAAATTTGCATATTTATGCACCAATTTCTTGCCTCCTGACAGCCTGCCTCCACTACGCAATCCTTGTTGAAGAAGACCTCTAAATGAATTCGAATTGGCCTTGCCTTGACTGTGCAATCCTCATTGGCATCTCCAATGTGTGTCAGATGCATTTAATGCATCACTATAGTTACAACAGATAGTCCATCTCACCCTTTCACCTATCTCTCCACTGGAACTGACATGCAAGTAGTTAACTATTGTATTTGTTCAGTTGCAAGTGAGTCTCTAGTTATGAATTAATTAAATAATTAATTCACTAAACTCTCACTAGTCTATCTTCAGTTAGAACTAGATACAACTAGCACAACTGAGTTTAACTCACTTAACTGAGTTAAACTGAATAACAACTCCCATAACTACTCTTCCAACTCTGTCACAACTCTGCCACTTCAGTTCTAACTGAGTCCTCCATGCATGAGTCATCAACCACCCTAGGAATTGTGTAATTCCTTCAACCCACTGATTTTCCAAATCTATTCACTGAAATAAAGTGCTCCAAGAGAATAAGTTGATATTTATTGTCGGATTATTATTAAGGGCTAATAATAATCGACATGCATATATTTTTAGATTGACGATCTATAAATAGACTTCGCCCAATATTCTAAAAATAGAATCTCATATATTTTTCACATTTTACCAACCATCTACAAATAGCATCCTGCAACTTATATAATATGCTCACCATGTCTAAAAATAGACATACACCTAAAAATAGCCTGCGGGCCCCACTTAGTGAAGGTGCTTAATTTTCACTAAGTTCATCATCTTATTGAATTTCAACACAAAGTGTACCCACACTCTCTCAAAGAATAATTTAGCAGTGGATTCTGTTGTGATATTCTTCTTGCATGCCGCCATAATGGCCATCATAGAGAATTTGTCGACGACCACAAAAACACAGTCGTTGGCATGCTTGGTAGAAGGAATGCCCGACATGTAATCCATGGAGATGGATTCCCACGACCGACTAGGGGTAGGCAGTGGAGTATATAGGCCTCGCTTCTTAATGGTTGGTTTGGAAATGATGCATGCACTAGAGGATCTGATGTACTTCCCGACATCATGTCGAAGGTTCGACCAAAAGAAATACTTTCCCAGTATTACCATTGTTTTCTCGACCCTGAAATGTCTAGCAACCCGAATGTAGTGTGCTTCCCAAATCATCTTAGCATGCTCGCTTTAAGGAACACAAAGGTGTCCTAGGTGGCATAACAGTGCATCCGGGAGGTGAAAATATGGAACTTGCTTACCCTCCAGAAGCGTCTGGTATGTGTTGCCAAATTTTGGATCACTTTTGTAGACATGCAGCCAACCTGAAGTCTCATGCCCACAAGAGTCAAGAACAGTGGTTAACACCAAGATCGGTGATGGTTGGTTGAGGCAGTCTGCAACATTATTGGTGTTTCCCTTCTTGTACTTGATGTTCAAATGGAAATTTTGTAGGTATGTGGACCGTTTCTGATGGCGATCGTTCTGCAACTTCCCTTATGTCTATATGAACCACATGGGTTGGTGATCTATATGGATGACTGTTTCCTGCCCTAAAATGTAATGCTTCCATTGTCGACAAGCTTACATAATGGAATACATCTCTTTGTCATAGGTGGGATACTTCCGTATTGTGTCTGAAAGTTTCTCATTGTGATATGCCATTGGATGCCCTTTCCGAGTAAGTACTGCCCCAATAGCATAATCAAAGGCATCTATCACGATCTCAAATGGTTGCTGCAATTATGGTAATGTGAACACTAGTACAGAGCAGAGGTGATGCTTCAAATCTGCGAATGCCTTCTGTTGAGATTCAGACCAAAAGAATTTTTATTTCGCTCCTCCCTTGGTGACTTGACTCAAAGGCCAAGTGATATGAGAGAACCCCAGCACAAACCTGTGGTAGAAATTGACAAGATCTAGAAATTTGTGGAGCTCTGTTAGAGCGGTTGGGGCTGGGCAATCTTGAATGACCTAGATCTTGACTGGGTCCACATGCAGCCCCCTCTCATCAATAATTTACCCATACATTGAACCGGGGTCATACCAAAACTGGATTTCTCTGAATTGTCACATAACTTGTGTTGTCACAGTGTTTGGAAGACTTGTCGAATGTGGTGGAGGTACTCTTCCCAAATATGCCTGAAGATCAGGATGTCATCCAAATAAACCACCACGGATGAGTTAGTGAATGGTCGCAAGATGTCGTCCATCAGCCTCATGAAGGTTGCGGGAGCATTCGTCAACCCAAAACACATGGTCAACCATTTGAAAAGGCCCTCCTTGGATTTGAAGGTAGTCTTCCACACATCAAAGGGTTCGATTGGTACATGGTGATACCCGAACTTCAAGTCAATCTTGCTGCAATATTTCGCATCCTTGAGTTGGTCCAGAAGGTCATCAATCCTTGGGATGAGATATCTATTCTGGACAGTGATCTTGTTTAGTGCCCGAAAGTCAATACAAAGTCTCCAAGTCCCATCCTTCTTCTCCACCAACATGATCAGGCTCCCATAAGGCATTGAACTCGGCCAAATGTGACCTTTATGTAGTAGCTCCTAAATATGCCTCTTGATTTCTTGATTCTCCAAGGCAGAGTGCCGATAGATTGGTCCCTTGGGTAGTGACGCGCCTAGGGTCAGATCGATGGAGTTCTTGACCTGACAATGTAGAGGCATCCCTGCCGGTGAGGTGAAGATGTCCCTATACTCCTCCACGATCTTGTCCATTTGTTGTTGTCGCGTGGAGGAGCCTTGTCTATAGGTCTTGGCCACAATATTCTTCTTTCCCTGATGGCAGATCATAAGGAGAAAAAAAAATATCGGTTGGGAAATGAGCTTATCACATTTCTTCGCAATGATCAAAGAGATGGTCGTAGGTAGTGCTACCTCTAGTATCCTGTACAACTTATTACCCAAAGTAACAATAACAATGCAAGGCTGAGACTCATACACAACATGTCGCTTCCACAAGTATGGTTGGCCTAATAATACATCACAAACTTCAAGAGGAGCAACATCACATAATACCTCATCCGTGAAGGGCTTGATGTTGTAGGGAAGGCGACACTACTGGCTAATGCGTAGATCTCGTCTTTAGTGAAGCCACCCGATGGTGTATGGTTGTGGGTGTGTTGTGATCGGTAGGCCCAGTTGCCTCACGACCCCTGTTGAAATGAGAATCTTTTGGCTCCCGCTGTCGACAATTAACTACAGTGGGGAACCCTTCACCCACATATGGGAATGGAAGAGGCGCTCCCCCTCCTCTGGATCATTGATTTTTTCCTTGTGGATCTTGGTAGTGGAAACGGTGACATTAGGCTCCACATTGGTAATCTGCCTCCCTTTGTCATTCTCCTTGTCAGGTTCTAACTCAGAGTCAGAACATGCATATGATTCGGAAGCCTTCAGCTCGGCCACCAGTGACTACTTGGCCCGACACTCACTTGTGTTGTGAGTGGAGCTCTTATGGAACTCACACCACTTTCCTGTGTGCTTCTTTGGCTTCGTGGAGTTGTTCTTATCTTGCGGCTTCGACAAGTTGTCCTAGGATGACTCGCCTTGGTCTTGTCCTTTATTCTGCAGTTTGGGTGTGCCTTTCCCTTGCTTCTGATTCACAGATCCAAATTCTCTCTTCTTCTGTTTGAATTTCTTCTTAATCTTGGCAGCATACTAATATGTTGCACCAAGTGAGGAGATGTCGAGGAAGTCAATTTC
This sequence comes from Pinus albicaulis, assembly GCA_034641835.2. Classification (NCBI taxonomy): domain Eukaryota; kingdom Viridiplantae; phylum Streptophyta; class Pinopsida; order Pinales; family Pinaceae; genus Pinus; species Pinus albicaulis. The sequence goes on along the minus strand of CM076579.1, from coordinate 16,591,960 downwards.
CTCCTGTATGTATCTATGCAGACAATTGTGGTACTTAAGCACCAAATGTTTCTCTAAAACTTTGGTACCCAACTTTGTGTGCAGGGTAGGGAACATATTCTTTAGCTCATGCACATCTTGATCCCTTTGCTACCGCAACATAGTCCATTGTATGTACTTGTCCTCATAGCTCCCCACGAGGTAGTACTCTTCCTTGATGGCGTCTCAGAAAGAATTCTAAGTGGGTGCGACTAAGAATAGGGAGGATTCCCCCTCGTCCTTTTTCTCACAGTAGGTTTCCCACCAGTCCTTGACATGGGGGGCGGCTTTGAGGGTTGCAGAAGTAATCTTTTCCCAATTGGAAAATTCATGAACCAAAAAATATCCTTCTAATAGATTCAACCATATATCTATGAAATTTGCATCTATTTGGCCCTCAAATATGGGAATGCGGAAGTTAACTTGTACCTTAAAAGGAGTGGAATCTCCAGAGTGGTTGTTAGATGAAGATGCGTCGTCGATGGGTAGCCGCCGAAGGATCTGGGCAAAGCTATCCATCATCGCGTTCCTTTTTTTCTCGAGGGCCTCCTCAAGAAATATTTTGATAAGATCTCCTGCTCTCTCGTCTTTCTTTTCCTCCACCATGGGAGGTCATCAGGGTTTGTGAGGTTGATCTTCAAAAGGTTCAACCAAATCGAGCCCTAACTCCTTATACCCCGATCTCGTTGGGGACATGCAAAGAAAGATCGAGAAAGAGCATACCGCACTGATACCACTGATCCAGATTTATGCATGAACATAATAAAATACATAAATAAAAATAAACATAGAGATGCAGCAAAAAATGTACTTCTTTTCATTAATATCAAATAACTTAAATAAGCTTATAGACAAAATGGAAATAAACTAGCTTGGGCGATTATAGCTTATCTTTGAGAAGAGATGTGGTAGCTAGATGCCTCTGAGCTGTGTTACAATGAGGCTTAAGGGCCTTTTTATTATCGAACAACATGGGAAAACCATAAACAACCAAAACCCTAACCCAAGGAGATGGAACACGAAGAGTTTGTGGGCCCCATTGGGGTTAGTTGGGAAACCGACTTCCTGGGGTTGTAACTTGGTCATATTATATTTGTTTGGCGCATACGATGTATTGTCAGAAATATCTCTCCGTATACTACAGTATTTAGCGCAGGCCCCTACTTAAGGCTATAGGCCTGCTGCAGACCTCAAAAAAACGTCATTTAGGGGGTGAAAACTGCTCCAAAAGTTTAGGACTCGAAAAACTGCTAAAAATAGTAATACTACTATAAAAAGGGGAACTGATGAAACCAATTGGAGGTCTAGGTGGAATATGTGGGTGGCCACTAATATCCACCTAGATCATTACACCTGGCAAAATAGTGGATAACAACTCCTTCATATCGCAAAAAAAATGACCCCATTTATGGCACTTTATGGATGTCATCCACCATCCATCACATCGTCTTTTAGAGATAATTCTAAGGTTCAAGCAGTGGAATACCACATTGACCATCAACAACAATTTCTCCAACTCTTAAAGGATAATATGACTCTAACATAGAATCAAATGAAACATCAAACATATCAACATTGCAGTGAAAGAAGTTTTGATGTGGGTGATTGGGTAATTTTACGACTACAACCATACACACAAATGTCCCTCAAACAAGCTAACAAAGATAATAAATTATCACCCAAGTACTATGGGCCTTACAAGATGTTGCAAAATATTGGTACTATGACATACAAATTGGAGTTGCCTACATCTTCACGAGGACACCTAATTTTCCATGTTTCATGCTTAAAGAAGATTATTGCTGACAAGCTTACAGTTTAAACTATATTTCCAGAACTTGACGAGAAAGGAAAATTCATATTGGAGCCCGAAACAATCACAAAAAAAAGAATCCGACAACTATGGAACAAATCAATTTCAAAGTATTTCATTAAGTGGAAGAACTTACCTATTGAAGGTTCCACATGGGAGGATGAGTATTTTATTCAGAAACATCCAGAACCACTCAAGCGTTGAAGACAACTCTTTTTTGAAGGAGACGGGTATGTTAGGTCCCTATAATACTAGTGTAGTCCTGATATTGTTATTGTTGTGCCCCATAGAAGCCCATTATTTTATTGTTGTGTGCTTACATTATTATTGTTATGTAGGCCCTAATTATATTTTGACTCCTTAGACTCCTATATATACCAAGGAGGTATTGGCATTTGTATCATCTAAGAATTATTAATTTATGTAATATACAAGGAGGTTTCCCCCTCGAAGTGAATTGCTATCTAGTCATTGATCTATCATTTTTTATGTTGCTCTCAATATTTTGGATGTGGATACATAACATAATTACATTAGTAAATGTGTTTATTTTAGAAAAAGGTTTCGAAATTTTTAATTTAATTAGGATGGTAGGGATTTAACTTCCATGAAATGTGTTAGAATTAGTAATAGTCATAGACCAAAGGTTAAGATTCATCTCAAAAATAGTTATGCCCTTTTTACCCTTTTAGTTAAATTGTTTAATTAAAATAATCATAGGAACATGTGTCATATGAATATGAGTTGAGATTTTTTGGGCATGTTGTATTAGTAATCCATGGTATTGTAACAAAGCATATTTACAAGTTAAAAATCTCTATTGTGAAGTGGGGTTGAATATCCATGGTTAAGAATTTAGTTACATGTTTTTTTAACCATGGATATTCACCCCCACTTCATCATAGAGTTTTCTAACTTGTAAATATGCTTTGTTACAATACCATGGATTACTAATACAACATGCCCAAAAAAACACAACTCATATTCATATGACACATGTTCATATATATAATACTAGATTACATAATATCAAAATCTTTTTGTCATGATCTTCATGATTAGAAACCAAACCAATGGAAAAAAATTAATGTCTTTTATCCCAAATGTCCATATACTAATTGGATACATACAAAAATATCTACTCACAAAAACTTCATTATGCAATACATTATGCCACAATATTGGTAAATTCCAAGTGAAGTAGAAAAACCACGAAAATTATCTTCATTAAGAATGATGTCGAGCAGACAAAAACACTTTCATTAAGAAAGTCACTTGTCCCCGTCTCTTGTATCAAATCTTTTTTTCTTTCCCTTCCTCTCTTTTTGTCTTTCGTCGCATGCTTTAGGAGTATCTTTGAAGCTTTGTGTTTGGGTGCCAAGACTTGTTGGGAATAAGCTTGCTCCCTTCAAAGTCACATTCTTTCTATTTTTTAGTTGTAGATAGGTATGTCTAAACATCCTTTTTTCCTGATTTGGTTTATTTACAAGGTCCTTACTTGTCCTTTCTTCAATGGGGTCTGAGAGTGAGATTTCATCCATATCCATGTCCTTTGACCCATTAGCATTCCATGTTCCTTGTATGACTAGCATATCGATTTCCTCTTTTGGTGCGTTCTTTGTGGATTTCTTTGGCATTTTTCTCTTATGAGCTCCCACCTTTGGTATTTCATTGCCCTTCTCTTGGTTTGTTTCTTGACGATGTACCTGATATGATATTTCCTACTCTTTTCTAGTTAATGCCTCATAATGGTTTTTGGACATAAGAGGCTCCTCTGGTGTTGTTGCATTTTGTGCATGAGGGTTTTTTTGAATAAGTTGGAATTTTTGAAAACCCTCACGATCCAATTTATGATGACTTTATCTTGTTTCCTTTGCAAGACTCAAAGGACAATCCCTAAAGAGATGGTCGTATTCATGGAACTTGTGGCTTCTAAACTGTGCATTCTCATAATCCAAAGGTTGTTTCCAAACTTCATCATGGTAGGGTATTTTGAATGATTTTTACAGTGGTTGTGAGATATTCATATACACGTGTATCCTCACATATGAGTTGTAGTGTCCTCACTTGGCCACTTTGGATATTTTCACAAAATCTTCAATCACATTTCCAATACTTTCTAAAATTTCCTCTTCCCAAAATTCTTTTGGCAGAGAAAATAGGCGAACCCAAATTGGGTTGATAGTAACTCTTTTAATTTAATTATTATTTTTTTATTCAGGTTGTACCTTTCTTACCAAAATTTCATGAATAACCTCGCATTATTGAAAAAATACAGACCGTTCTTGTATACCCTGTTTCTATCTTCTTGATTTGTAAAAATCATTGTAAAGAAACCTTTTGCTCCCACCTCGAGATCAATGTGTCCCTTTTGCTGCCAATATTATTGGGTCCATACAACCAATTCTCTCTACATTGTCCAAATTCTGATAAAATTACATATTGAGGCATGATCCTTCATGTGTTGTTTGTAGCTCTAAATTTTCCAATTTTACTTCATATTTTGGATCCTTGATGACTTAGGGAGGCATATCCATTGCATGCGGTTTTGTCAATTCACCCCCAGTGGAGAATCAAATTTTTTTTTGTCTGCACGACTTGGACCTGAAGCCCATTGATCGAGTGCTTTCATTTGATGGCTTGAACTAGAACCTCCATGCTTTGTGACCACATTTTGAAGGAAGGGTTTTCCCCCCCTCTTGAGGTGTTTGCCATGGATGCTCTCACACCACACTAGATAGGTTAAGTTCCAAACCAATGCGGAAACAACACAAACGAAATTACTTATGCGTAATGGCATAATTGGGCCCTACAAAAAATCGTAGCTCGTTTGCTAAATAAACCCTAACAAAGCTCTTATAAGGGATTTTCCTAATAAAAATAAAAATCTTGTATAATTTTTAATTTATATATGTTTAATATTTATAGGTTAAGAATCTCCATGATAAAGTGTAGGTGAATATTCATGATTATTAATCTCATTACAATTTTTTTTAAAACAAAAGTAAGGATTATATTAAAATTTGCACCTGAATGCAACAACTACACAGGAAATCAAGTACATTACTTCTTCTTTTAGAGGGTCCTCCAAGGAGGTACTAAATAGTGTAACAAAAAGACTCTTTCGAAAACAGACTGGTACAATAGACTGACATACATAGAATTTGTAGAGTTGATTGAGCAAATGGACACATTTACAATAAGAAAACAGTAGTAAATAGGAGAGAAAGATTTGTATGGAGGTATGCTGAGGAATAAATATAGTTTCCCCATGGGTCAACTAGATGAAATGGTAGTTATATTTTGGTTTTAGTTTGATTTGGTCTACTACTTTAGGTCCTCAATTTTCTACCAAAATTCATCAATTTCATCACCTTAATGAGTTATGTTATCTTTTAGGGACTCAATATCATCTATGAGAGAGATGGAGGATGTCATATGCTCATGAAGTTTCCAATTAATGTCCATATTCTCCAGCGGTAGGGCTTCAGTTTTCAATGAGCATACGTTCCACATGTTGTTGTCCCCAACAAAAACTAAATTCCTTTTCCTGATCAACATAGGAGTGCAAGGGAAAAAGGAATAGGTGTCAAAGAAGTCAGGGCTTAGAGGATTCAGAGGGCTGATGACAAGGTTTTCAAGAAAACCATATAGGTCATCAATTCTTTCAAAGCAGGAAAAAGCCAAACATAGATTAGGAGCATCGCCAAGGGAGAATGACTTATTCTCACAAGGAGGATCAAGGATTCTTCGTAAATTCAAAATAATAAGAACATACAGTTTGAAGCGAACCAAGAGTAGGGGAAAATTCCAAATTAAGGAGAAAGGCAACCAAGAGCGACTAATGGTAGAAACAATAGGAAAATTTGCACCTGGGAACAAGATATACCTAAAAATTAAAGGGCCTAGTTGTGTAAGGGAGACATGCCAAATGAAACACCCACAAGCTTAAACATCCTAAATAATGCAGTAGACTCGAACCCGATAAAAGAAGCTTCCCCAAGTGGACTGTGATACCTCGCGAGCCCTAAAGATGGTCGAGGTATCCAAATTTCCCTAATTTACACTATGCGAGCTCAAGCATTTGCAACAAATGTGTAAGAGTAAGTGTAATTCGGATTTATGCTGGAACGCAATAAAATATAGAAATAAACATAAACACAAAGATTCAGTAGAAAATATACTTCATTTCATTAAAATCAAATAACTGAAATAAGCTTACAGACAGAATGGAAATAAACTAGCTCGGGCGATGGTAGCTTATCTCTGAGAAGAGATGTGGCGGCTACATGCCTCTGAACTATGTTACAATGAGGCTCAAAGGCCTATTTATTATTAAGAAACAATGGAAAACCCTAAACATCCAAAAACCTAACCCTAGGAGATGAAGCGCCAAAACTATGGGCCCCGTTTGAGTAAATTGGTACATCAACTTCCCGGTGACGTAACTTTGGCATACGATCTCCGTTTGATGCACATAATACCTCATTACAAAATGTATATCTAAGGACTACAACTTCCAAGTGAAAAACACTAATTAAGTGGCGATGTTGGTGTCGGTTTTCTCGAAAAACGTCATTTAGGGCCTCAAAACGGCTCCGGAAGTCCGGGACTCGAAAAACTGCGAAAAAATAGTAAATTGTGCTACAATTAAGGAAACTGAAAAATTGAAAGAGGCAATGGTGGAGGTCCAAGTGGAATAGTCTGGTGGCCACCAATGTCCACCTAGATCAAAGTCACAAAACTAATTATCACCAAGAAATTCAGAAAATGTAGCCCATCTAGAATTGGCATGTGCAAGACACCATTGGGAGCAATTGAGAACAAATCCCACTGTATATTCAATTGGGAACTATGGCAGAAAAAATAGGCACAGGCCATGGATTTAATTCAAAAACTAGAGAGCCCACACACATTGTCAAGCCTATCACCATTAATTTTCATTATGGCCAACCTTCTTGATTCCATCATTAAACCGGGTGTAGGGTCAAATCGAGGTTGGTTGTGCTTTATGGTCTCGATTGTTAGAGCGTGTGGAGTTATTGGGAATAATTCCCATGCATGGGCCACACTCACTCCTAGAGCCACAATGCTCATTTATATATGCCCCTCCATTGGAATATAAAGTACAATGTTTCTGCTCATATTTCCACTAGAACTATAGTGATGCGGCCTGAGCATAGGAGACTATTGCATTTTCATTGAACCTAAGGTATATTTCTCCATCCATGGGAGACGTTTATCTTCATCTGACCCACTCTTAGAAGGCAAGCCAGATTAGCCTGTCTATATGCTTCCATGTTTTGACCTCTAAGTATATTAAAAAAGGACTTCAAGAGGAAGTGTTCAAGTGGACATGCAATTCTTTGAAGGACTTTGAGTTGGTTCTCTTTAAGAGATGAGCCTTTGTGCAAGTGTTGAATAGTGAGGAGAGAGTCTCTAAGTATTAGGATGTCAAATATTCCCATATATTTTTAAAATATTTAATCCAATCAAGAGGCCATACATTTTCAGCTTGATTATTGGTCTTCTTTGTGAGCCCCAAAGAGTAATTAATAGCTATTTTCCTTTCGGGATTAAATATAATCCCTCCCCCATTTAAAAAACATGTAATGAAGGTGTGTGTGTGTGTGTGTGTGTGTGCCCTAAAACTGCATCCACTTGGCTAAGATATTGTCTTCCTCAGATGTAAGGAAACAGGTTAACAACCCATGACCTAGAATCCTACTCCTTACGAACCACCAGCAGGTAATTTTGGGTGGCGTGGTTTTACTTGAATAACAATGATGAGTCAACTTGAATTTGTAGATAGTAGCCAATGATGTCTATCCTCACTATTGGTTTGAAAACTGAGTTATGATAGGCTTTCCCACTTGCTTAAAAAAAATATGTGTTCGTGTGTGTGTGTGTGTGTTATCTTTTTTTACCTAGAAAGAAAGAAAAAATACCCCATAGTATTTCCTCACATTTGTGGATGGTAAACTGGGTAAAATGGGCCCTCACTCCAAGAGAATTGAAAATAACCGAACCCGTGATCAACAATAACTAGTAACAATATTAAAGAACTTCAAGTCTCGCTCTATGCCACTTGAGTTAACCCTTGGGGCTAGATATGTTTAATTTATATATTAATTATTTTGATAATAATAATGTTATACTTTACTTATTTTTTTATGTTTTTTTCTTAAATATTGATAATGGTAGATGTATACTAGCTATCAACATTTTCCAATTATTTAATTCATATAGCTACACTAATTTTATAATGTGTGTTGATAGGTTTGTCTAATTCCTAATAAGCCATCCATAATTTTAATTTAATTATCAGTAATTATTAAGTGGATGATAGAGATTTAAGTTCCATGGAATATGTTGGAATATTCATAATTGCGCTCTCCAACCCAGTATGGAAGAGATGTTGTAATGTCCTATATGTAACCCTTTTGACTAGGTCAATTTACATAAATCTTGGATCCGGGTGACGTGACAAACGTGCTATCCCAAGGCGTGCGATGACGCAATAGGCATGGGATTGGTGGCGCCATGACAGGCAGGTCACACCACGTCGCTACAAGTTTCAGTTAATGGTGTTAATGCTGCAGATGACGTCCTGTTGTGACCTCAATTGGAGAGACACAACCATAAATCCTCCACAGAGCCTTCACCCTCGCATTTAACCCCCTGCTCTCAAGTGCAGCTCTTTCGCAGCTCTCCTCCCTGACTTGGCGTGCTCTCTGCACCTCAGCCTAGTCTCCTGCTTCGCTTGCACCTCTATGGCACCAAGGCAACGGAAAAAGCCTCGCAGAGGCAGCATCTGGGGTGCCCTTCTTGCCAGGCTAACTAGAGACTCAACTGACATATTCTTCCACTCTGAAGAAGAGCCCTCTTCTGCCCCCTTCGCTCAGTCTGTTGCCATGACTTCCGACTTCTCCTCTGCCGCCATAGCTCCTTACGATCCACCCGCAACCCCCCTCATCTCCTTTGCTGAGCCCTCCATGTCGCCCCCCTGCCCAGAGTCAAGTGGGAAAACCGCAAATCCACCATCCCCTGCTCCTTAACACCTCCTCCCAAGAAGTTGGAGAACCTGCCTGTTAATGCCTCCTCTATGCACATTCCCAACCTCAGGTATTACACTGCAGGTGGCTGGAGCAGGTGCGATGAGAATGGAGAGTCGCAAAAGGTCCCTCACGTCTTCACGGAGGAGGAAGAGGAAATATCTTGTATCTACGGGTGTCCAATGATGGAGGAAGAACCAATGGAACCTAAAGCAGACCATCATGGGGAAGCGCGCAAGGACTGAAGGTTTTTGCACCACATTTCACTTCTGGACATACTTGATATTTGTAGTTTTTTTCATTTTTACTTATTGTTTTAGCGAATATAGATGTTTCAGACTTTTCTAGACAATCCAAGGGCTAGTTTCCCTGTCATGGGCAGCCCCTCCTTCTGATATTTTGGAGAAAATTGCGAGCAGGAATTGAATAATTTCCTCAACTTAGACCATGGAATGTAATATATTTTGTTAATCAATAGAATTTAGAATAGCTTACAAAAATAAAATACATAAAATAAAAATAAAGAAAAATAAAATTAATAAAATTAATACTTAAATATTCTTCTTACTATATGGAAGAAATGAACTTTCTCAAAAATTCAACAAAGTCCTTTGTTTCTTTCTAGTATTTGATTCAATTTATTGTTCTATGCAGCACTGTTGTTGACCATGTGTTTTATAATAAGGAGGGAATCCCCCAAAACATTCATAACATTGGTCCCTCTTTGCTGAGCAATTGTGAGGCCATAAAGCAATCCATGTGGCTCAGCTTGATTGTTCTTCATTTTGTCTAGCCCTCAAGCATACCAATCTACTATTGTTCCTTCATGGTTAATGAGAACCTCTCCCCCTCCTGCCACCCCAAATATTCAGCCCATTTTACCATGGATATTATTACATTCTAAATAGACCTTGTTACAATACCATGGCTTATCAATGCCACATGCCCAAAAATCATAACTCATTTCAAAATCAAAATCAAAATATTTGATAAATATATTATTGTAATTGAATTTTGCAACATTTTTTAAATTGAAATTTAATACTTAATATGTAGAGATGTTGTAATGACCTATAAACATTTTGAATTAGTCAAAATAAAATACAAATACAAATACAAATAAAGTAAATAAAAATTAATAATAATTATTATCAATAAAACATTTTGACTTGATCAAATTACATAAAATAAAAAAATAAAAAATAGATAATTAATAATAATGTCTAAATTCATCTTAACTCTGGATGTACCAAGCGTCCAAAGGGATCAAATCTCTTGAGATGCAAACCTCTTTTAGAATGAAAAGACATAACCTCTTTTAGAGTGAAAATACATTTAATTAATTTATCTCAAATTAATTAATTAAAAAAAGATCATATCAACACATGTCATATTGGACATATGGTATTGATAAACCATGATATTATAACAACAACCATTTACAAATTAAGAGTTTACATGATAAAGTGGGGATGAATCTCTATGATTAAAAATATATATTAGTATATGTGTTTTAAATATATATTTGTCTCTAACTTATTTATTAATTTCTTATAATTTATTAATACTAATAGTTTAAAATATAATTATAATTTAATTAATTAAATCTTTAATTTCTTATAATTATTAATAATAATAATTTAAAATAAATTTATAATTTAATAATTAAATTATGCACTATTTATTATTATTATTTTAAAATGTCTACCAACTGGTCATTATTCACCAAAATTTATACATAATTTATACATAGCTTATAATAATAATTATTATTTTAAAATGTCTACCAACTCATCAACATTCACCAAAATTTATACATAGGTGCATCACTATTGTTTTTATTAGTAAACAAAATCCATTGTTGATGTTATTAATTACACTGAAAGGGCGTTCTCTCTATGGGCTTGGGGTGAGCACACTGTTTACCCAGCCAATCGCAGGGTTCTATTTTCGTCCTCCTTCAAGCAATCAAAAACCTGATAGGTAGCATGGTTTCCCAGGTACTTCGTCAATCAAAACCTGACTCGTCAATCAAAACCTAACATGTAGCATGGTTTTCCCAGGTACTCCGTCAACAACTGGCCCTTGTTCGACTGTTCTAGTCTCGACATGAGCGGGAAAATGGACCCAGAATTTCATTTCCTAGGTAATTCGTCACTAGCCTTTCCTAGTTCATATCTCCACGAGAGACTGGAAATGGATCCCGAATTCCATTCACCAAATAGACGTTTTACCAATGTCACCCTCCTTGTCACGGAGTCTGCCCTCTGAAACGAGTATTCCAGCCAATGTCGAACAACTCGAATGTCGAATACCAAATTCAACATGCTCAATGGTGAACAGATTGAAGATCGATTTCTGAGATAGAATCTTGAAATTGAGGATGAGGAATCAATGTTTATCCCATTCTTTATTTCCTACCCATAATGGGAGTTCATCTCTATACAATTGAGTTCATAGTTTTGCAATGGAGATACAGTTCTTGAAGTCCACTCCCTGCAGAATGGAATAACTCGGATTTGGCCTGCTTCTGCCTCTACTTTTTTCCAACCTCTCCCCTTTTAAATATGAACTGATCATTTTCATCCAAGTTTTCTTCCTCTTTGGAATATGATCTCTCAGTCAGATTCCATTGGACTTGATGACAGTTATCAGATAGAAAACAACAACTAGCCAAAATAAGGAAAACTTACGAAACACCATGATGACCTGCAAAACAAAGAGAAAAACAAAATTCAATCGAATGACAAAGATTATACGGTTTAGAAGTACACTTAACAGGTTCGTAGTGATTCAACATAGCAGAAATATAACTCTTCTAACACCTCCATTGAAGATATAATGCACACTTGCAATATATAAGAAGGAGGCACTTTGGTGTTTAATTTGAGAACCTTTTTTTTAGAAACAATACCATCTGCAACATTCAGTCAAAGTAGTATAAATAGGGATTTTGTAATGAATCAATCAATAGAGGTTAGTAAGAAAAGCACATGTGCGGACCTAAGCACTAGAAGAGCTACGTGGTTCCTCAATTCTGAATTAAAACCATACGTGGAACATTTCTGTGTTTTGTTTGTCGATGTTTCTCGTCACTGCCGTCATGTTCTCCCACATGAAACACATCTCAAATAATATGATTCAAGGCGTCCTGTCGTCATCAAATGCGAACAAATTGTTGTTAAACAAACTATTGTCCACGGTAAAGAGAGCATAAAGTTGATCTTATTGTTGTAAGAAGAGTTGAAAATAATTAATATTATTTTATTTTAATGGAGAAATGGCTACATTGTTGTAACATAGCTCCTTAAGTTAGGATTAGTTCCTAGGATATAGGAGTTTGTTTACAACTTCCTACTCCTTTGTGATGTACTTATAGTTGTATCATTTGATTAATGAATGTAGAGTGTACTCTCCATTTTGTGTGCAGTCTCTAGGTGCAGTACTCACCTGAGAGTTGCCTCTTATACTCAATTCAGTTTTTATCATGGTATCAAAGCTTAGACCGGGTGAGCCTAATTTCCTTTAGAGTCCTAAGTGGCTAAAGAGCCCTCACGGCTACAAAGCCTTCACGGCTACATAGCCTTCGTGGCTACGGTGCACACAACAGCTTCAACGCTCACAAGACGAGGTGGACTGCAGCAAACACCTCAGTCACCGGGTCTCATATTTTTTTTCTTCTAAGCACAGGAGGGTCGACGCATTTTCCAACCTGACAGTCGCGCCGATAGGCACAATCAACACCCACGCTGATTTCAGGTCACTTACATCGATTTCAATTCAGCGTGGTTTTTTTGGTTCAGAAAGGCGCTGACCTCCTTTTTGGCAGTTCTTCACATGGGATTTGCTCCTTTGTGGTGGATCTGAGTCACAGACACAACAACTCTACAAATCGGTGGTGGATCTGAATTGCAGTCACAGAGATCGTGCAAGAATGGTGGCAGATTTGTGATTATGTTATGGTATGTATTGAGTTTTTTGTAGTGTAGCTTGTAATTATTCAATTGGTTATAATTAATCGGAAGATCAACAATCCGATCAGTCCAGTATGAATATCTTTACAGAAACATATCTCAACGAGTCTAGCAAACTTGATGGGTCTAATTATACCAATTGGAAATTTAGGCTACAGACACTTCTTGAGGGAGAGAATGCGTAGTCAATTGTCAGCAGTGATGAGCAGAAACCGAATATTGTAACAGGGACAACCGCACTTATACAAGACTAGGATAAAAGGGAGAACAAGGCAAAAGTTTTACTGAAGATGTTTGTTAAAGACAATATTATCCCACACATCAGAGATGGAAAATCGTCCAATGATATCTGGACGATGCTCAAGAACTTATACCATACACAAAACACAAATCGCATCTTTTCACTCAAGGGCAAGTTGTTTTCGATGAGGATGGAGGAGAATGAATCTGCTGCTAGATTCATAGCAAGGGTTAAAGATCTGAAGGATAGATTGGGCGACATCGGGGAGAAGGTGTGTGATTCTGATCTAGTCACAATCGCGTTGAACAGAATGAAGGATGATTATCAAATGTTCATCACAGGCTTCAAAGCACGAGATAAAGCCCCTGCATTTCAAGAATAGATAGGAATTTTATTACAAGAAGAAGAGCGGCGACAGAATTTGAGACCTCAGAGTGCTGATATTGCGCTGATGGCGAAGAAAAAGTTGTACAAAGGGAAAAAGCCACAGCAGCAATAGAAAGGCGGAAGCACTTTTCAAAAGAGACCATTTAGAGGTATGTGTGCAAATAATTTTTCTAGCATTAAATGCTTTTACTGTGGGAAAAATGGTCATCAAGCTAAGTTCTGCTTTAAGAGGTAGATAGATGAGGCCAGGAATAAGCAGAGTAAGCACATAGGATATTTTTCTGATGAAGGTAACAGTCATGATCTTCAATTGTTTGTAGTTGATTGTGCTCTTTCAGCTTCTGAGGAGGATGAGGACGACATATGATATGTTGATTTTGGCGCATCCTCACATATGACAGGTAAGAGAAATTGGTTTGAGTTTTTTGAAGAAACCTCTTGTGGATCTAAAATTTATCTAGGAGATGAAAGAGGCTATGAGATCAAAGGGTACGGTGATACTCCGGTAATGTTGCCTAGCGGTAACATCATACATATTAAGAATGTGATGTATGTGCCCGCGATTAAGAAGAAATTAATCTTTGTATCAATGATAACTGCTCAAGACCTGCAAGTTGAATTCTTCAAGACATACTGTGTCATAAAGGACAACAAGATGGAACCAGTTGCATCAGGAGTGCGTGTGGGGAGCCTGTACAAATAGAATGTCAAGAGCATGCCACACCAAGCCTTGGTTTCAACGAGATTGACAGCCGAAGATATCTGGCACAAGAGATTTTGTCACATTAACTTACAAGACCTCATGCTACTTCAAAGAAAATGTATGGTCGATGGACTCCCTGCTTTTCATAGTGTTCAGTTAGATTGTGATGGATGTGCATTAGGGAAAATGCATAGAGAATAATTTCCTTTGCATGTTGATAGGAAGGAAAGAGATATTCTGGAGCTAGTGCATACACCTATGCAGACTAGGTCGCTAGGTGGTGCATATTATTTTCTACTGTTTACTGATGACTACACTAGATTCTCTTGGATATATATTTTTAAGTAAAAAGAGTCAAACTTTTCAATGTTTTAAAGAATTTAAGACTCTAGTGGAGAAGCAGACAGGGAAATTTATAAAAATTCTCTCCTCTGATCAAGGGGGAGAATACAAGTTGGGTGATTTCATGAATTTTTGCAAATATCATGGGATTGTTCAACAGTTCACAGTGCCACACACTCTGCAACAAAATGGAGTTGCAAAACGAAAGAACAGAACCCCTAGTGGAATGCGCACGAAGTATGCTTCAAGGTAAGCACATATCAAATGGTTTTTGGGCTGAAGCTATCAACACTGTTGTTTAAACATGGTTATCGATGAAATAGGTAACTAAAGTGGTACCTACTTTTTAGAGGTAGCAAAAAAGCACACAATTTTGAAAAGTGGTGATGCAGAATCACCCTTTTTTTTTGTGCATATTTTTGAAACTTTAAATTTTTTATTTATGAAGTATGAATATTTGTTTTCAAATGCTAGTGATTTGCAAAGGTGGTGATGCAGCATCAACAACATTTTTTTGGAGTGGTGATTTTCATGTTGGTAATAAAACATAAAATTAAAATTAAAAAACATAACCAAAAAATAAAATAAAATAAAATAAAAAATGTAAAAATAAATAAAAATGTAAAAACAAAAAAGAAAATTAACTTGTAAAATTTAAAAATTTTAAACAAAAATAAATAAATAAAACACAAAAGAAAACTAAAAAATTTGAACTTTAAATTAAAAAATGGGGAAAAACACACACACACAATTTAAAAAATAATAATAATAATAATTTAAAAAAAAAAACCACATAATAAATAAACAAAATGATTTAAAAAAAAAATTAAAGACAAAATTTAAAAATAATTAAAATACAAAAATAAAAAAATAACTAAAACTTCAAAATTTGAATTTGAAAAAAAAAAAAAAAAAAACCAAAATTATTAAATTAAACCATTTTTAAATTTTTAAAGTTAAAAAATAAAAATAAAAAACATTTTTCAATTAAAATTCAAAACAATTTAAAATTTAATAATAATAATAATAATAATAATAATTTAAAAAAAAATAAAATTTAAAATTGAATTAAAAAATCAAATATTAAATATTAAAAAAAAAAATGAAATTTGAAAAAAAAAAAAAAAAAATTTAAAATTAGGCGGCCCCTCGGCCCAGGTGGCGGCGGAGGTCGGCCGCTGCGCAGGTAGAGTGGCTGCACGCAACCCCCACCTGCTGGGCAGCCCCACGCCCGCCCAGCGGCTGCCCTCTGCCGCCACCTAGGCCGACGAGCCAATTCATTTTCAAAATTTTAATTTTTTGTTTAAATTTTTTAATTTTTATTTAATAAAATTTTATATTTTTTTAATTAATTTAAATTTAATATTTTTATTATTATTATTATTATTATTTTTTAAATATAACATTTAAACTTTGAAATTTAATATTTTTTAATTTTATTTTCATTATATATATATATATATATATATATATATATATATATATATATATATATATATATATATAAATAATTTTAATTTATTTAATTTTCTCCATTTTCAATTTTAATTAAGTTTTTGTTTTATTTTTTATTTTAATTTAAAAAAAAAAAATTAATTTTTTTTTTTTTAATTTTCTTTTTTATTTTAAAATTTGTTTATCAATTTATTTATGTATTAAAATTTAATATATATATATATATTTTTTACATTTAATTTTTTTAATGTTAATATTATTATTTTTATTATTATTTAATAAAGTTTAGTATATATTTTTTTAATTTATTTTTTATATTTAAAATTTATTTGTTTTTTTAATAATGGTTTTTTAATTTAATATTTTATTTTATTTTTTTCATTTTTAGTTTTCAATTAATTAAAAGAAAAAAAGAAAAAAAAAATTAAGTAATGTTTTTTTCTTTTTCTTTTTTGGAGTTAATTTTTAATTTTCATTTTAATTTTTTGAATTTAATAAAAATTTATATATATTTTTTTATTTTAAAAAATGTTTTTTTTGTTTTTAATTTAGTAAAATTTTCCTTCTTAAATTTTTTTTTTTTTGTTGGTTTGTTTGTTTTTTTTTTTTTTTTCCAATTTTTAATATATTTTTAAATTTTTTTAATTTTGAATTTTTTGAATTTTTTACTTAAAAAACTATAATGAATTTTTTTTTTTTATTTTTTTTTTTATTTTTTTTTTTTTTTTAAGTTATCTTAAAATGGTTTTTTCATTTTTATTTTTTAAATTTTTAATATAAATTTTTATTATTATAAAATTTTGGTTTCAATATTTTCCATTTGCGGCGTGTTTTTTCACCAAAAAAATTGTAAAAATAAAATAAAATAAAATTTTACCTCTATTTTTAAAAAAATTGAAAATATACCCCCAAAAAAAGAAAGGTTATTTCAGAATAAAACATTTTTTTAAAGATTTTGAAAATTTACCCAAAAAAAAAAAAAGAGGTTATTCCAGAATACAAATTTTTGTTTTCGGGATGTTTTTTCATGGGTTTTTTATGGTTTTTTTGTTAGAGTTCCCTTTATGAGGTAATAGTTCCTGTTTCATCAGTAGCTATGTTTTTATTTAAAGAATGGGAGTCCTACTAAATGTCTTAACTTTAAGGCTCTGTTTGAAGCATTTTATGGATTTAAACCAGCAGTGAGTCATCTAAGAGTTTTTGGGTCAAAATCCTTTGCCCATATACCCAAGGAGGATAGAAAGAAGTTAGATCCCAAGGCCATGAAATGTATCTTTGTAGGATATTGCACTGAGTTTAAATCCTACAAGTTGTTTAATCTTGTGACTCATAAAATATTTGCAAGTCGAGATGTTATATTTCATGAGCAGGTTGAGGAAGGAAAGGAAGACAGTCATAAAGAATAGCACATTCCATTATTGATGGAAGAAACAAGTGAGGATAATCAGCAATAGGAGCAGAAAGATGAAGAAACAGGTGATGTAGTCAACAAGGCAAGCTCGCTCAGGTCTGAAGCAGATAGATTTGAGGTGAGTCCTCTACCGAGAAGATCAGGTAGGCAGACTCAATTACCAGCCAAATTGAAAGACTGTGCTTTAATGTCAAACATTTTAAATTTTATAGAGCCCACAAACTATAAAGAAGCAAGTCAATCTGATGAGTGGAGGGATGCAATGAATGAAGAAATGGAATCAATTATTAGAAACCATACTTGGGATCTAGTAGAACTGCCTGAAGGAAAAACACCCATAGGTTGTAAGTGGCTTTACAAACCTAAAGTTAATGCAGATGGGAATATAGAAAATTTTAAAGCTAGACTGGTAGCAAAGGATTACTAACAGCAGGAGGGAATAGACTTTGAAGAAACCTTTGCTCCTATAGCCAAACTGAATACCATTAGAATATTAATTTCATTAGCAACAAAATATCAATGGAAGCTACACCAGCTAGATGTTAAGTTTTCATTTCTGAATGGTGATTTAAAGGAAGAGATTTATTTATTCCAGCCTGAAGGGTTTGTCAAAGAAGGGGAGGAACATCTAGTGTGCAGGTTGAAAAAGGCACTATATGGTTTAAAACAAGCACCCAAGTCTTGGTACGAGAAGATTGATTCATTCTTCTTATAGCATGGTTTTCATAGGAGCATGAATGATCCAAATCCGTATACCATGTAAAATAAACAGAGGAAGATTATTTTGATTTCTTTGTATGTGGATGATATGATTATAACAGGTAATGCAAATGCTTTGATCAAAGAAATCAATTTGCAGATGTCGCAAGTTTTTGAAATGAAATATCTTGGAAGTCTACATTATTTCTTGGGTCTGGAGGTATGGAGAGACTCTGGACAAACTTTTCTTACTCAAGGGAAGTATGTCAGAAGTATGCTCACAAGGTTCAGGATGGAGCAGTGTAAAACAACATCAACACCTTTGCAGCAGAATCTGAAGTTATGTAGTGACGATGGCTCTAAGGAGGTGGATGCCACTTTGTATAGACAACTAGTTGGTAGTCTGATATATCTAAGTACAACAAGACCAGACTTAGCATACTCTGTTAGTGTGTTGAGCCAGTTCGTGTCTAATCCACTCGAAATTCATTGGACGACAACAAAAAGTGTGTTGAGGTATCTTCGTGGTACTAATGATTATGGTATTTTGAACACTGACACATTTGATGTTATTTTAGCAGGTATTTCAGACTTAGATTGGGCAGGTGATCTGGATGACCGAAGATACATCATAAGTTATTAATTTAGTATTGGATCCAGGGTCATAGCATGGAGCAATAAAAATCAGAGTACTATGGCATTATCTTCAACTGAAGCCGAGTACCAAGCATTGTGTGCAGCTACATGTGAAGCTATCTAGTTGAGAAGGCTTCTCCATGATGTAGGAGAAAAGCATAAAGGGGGAGAGTTGAAAATAATTAATATTATTTTATATTAATGGAGAAATGGTTACACTATTGTAACATAGCTCCTCAAGTTAGGATTAGTTCCTCCTAGGATATAGGAGTTTGTTTACAACTTCCTACTCCTTTGTGATGTACTTAAAGTTGTATCATTTGATTAATGAATGTAGAGTGTACTCTCCATTTTGTGTGCAGTCTCCAGGTGCAGTACTCATCTGACAGCTTGTTGGACATTGGTTCAACCCTCCCCGTGTGTTTCACGACATGGACTAACCGCCTCTCGTGGATCCTAACTCTGGCTATTGTAGCGGAGACTAACGCCTGCGGGTTTTGGTCTAACGACAATCGTGATTCCAACAAGTGGTATCAGAGCAATAGGTCTCGAGTTTGAAAGTCTCTCGGCTCGCGTTGGGGGGGAGATTGTTGGACATTGGTTCAACGCTCCCCGTGTGTTTCGCGACATGGACTAACCACCTCTCGTGGATCCTAACTCTGGCTATTGTAGCGAAGACTAATGCCTGCGGGTTTTGGTCTAACAACAATTGTGATTCCAATAGAGCTGCAACTTCTACTCAATTCAGTTTTTATCAAGAAGAACTGGTCGTTTACATGGACAAGTTGCATCAGCTGCTGCAAATATTGATAAAATCAATTTGTGTGTTTTTTGTATGTTATTAGGTGGAAGAGGTATTTTTATGGCGTATGTGTATTTGGACAATTTGTTGTGTTCACAAAGAAGACTTGGTGTACTCCCATTACAAAGATTTATTTCCCCTTAGATTAGGTCTTTGTGGATCTAAAATTATAAATATCAGTTTGGTATGTTCACAAACAAGACTTGTTGTACTCCCATTACAAAGATTGATTGCCCCTTAGATTAGGTCTTTGTGGATCTAAAATTCTAACTATTTCTTTCTTTACTAAAGTTTTGTTTCAAAATTTTGTTTATGAACATTTTAGATCACTGGTTTTAGCGTCAACATTTGTAAGATGATAGAACCTACACCACCCTTTGATATTACAATGAGGAAAGATACCTTCCTTTATTTTTTATTTAAAAAAGGAATAAAAATGGCTACTCATTGTTTATATATATATATACCTTGTGTGGATTCAGTCTTCAAGGAGGAAAAATGCACTAATTCTTGTTGATTTGGTCATCTCATTAAATGCCTTGTGTTAGTGGTCGATTGATTTAAGTTTTTATTGTTATGAACACCTTAATGTCGATGTTTGTGGAATTAATGCACAGATTCTTATTGCGATTTAGTTTTCTTTTTATGGTTATGTTTTCCCTATTTAGAATGATCAAGGATATGTTGAATGCAATATGTAGTCTAGCTTGATGGGTGAAAAAGAGATCTAAGTGTGTAAACCTTGGAGTGCTAAGTGTTTGAGAATGAAGGCGTGGAGTCCTATGTAACATTGATGAAATAAATGGACCAAGTATGTTATGCAAATTTTCGAGTGTGCATAAAATCCCGTGTAATGCGTATGGTGAAAAATGATGGAGTGGTGGTGCAAATTTAAATAATTATTTGGCTAACTATGCAGAGTGTTGAACTTTCCAGTAGTGCGGGAATGAATCGAAATTGATAGTAACTTTGTGCATTGGTTTTGCTTCAACACATGTTGGTGGAGCATGTAGTGGTGCAACTGAAGCAAATGGTTCAATCAAAATGTTAAATGATCATTTGTTGTATTGACTTGAGTTTTAATTGTTGTAAGGATTTAAGGTCAAGTGTGCAAAGCGTACATGGTATACCTGGGCTCATGGTATATAAAAAAATATACATGCATAAATTGTACGCATTATGTGATTTCGAGAGATTGATTTCTAGCATTGGATCAAAAAAATTATGTGTATGATGCAAAGCTAGTGTTTGAAATCATTTAATACATAGTGTTCATAGATCAAGCTAGATATGTTTTCTATGCTTGTCCCACAGATAGCAAAGATCTAAAGAATTTTGTTATGGATAAATTTAGTAAACGGGTATGGGGAAAAGAGTTGGATAGAAAGAAGAAGTACTACATCGAAGAATTCAACCCTATGTATGATATCCAACAAAAAGAGTACATTGGAGCTACCATTCTGTGGAGAGCAAAGGTTCTTATTGCTCAATTAAGAACCAACTCGCATCATCTTCGGTGTGAAACAGGGTTGTGGAAAAAGCCTAAAGAAGCTTGGGAAGAATGAGTGTGTACATTTTAAACGTCTGGAGCAGTGGAATTGGAAAAAAATTTCATTTTGGAATGTGATGCATTCAAAGACATCAAAGAAAGTTATGGGAATATGTTAGCATCGGTTTCTTGGCATTATCTTTTCAGTGATGAGATAGTTGGAAGGTTGGGATAGCTCATCATCAATTTGAACAAGAAGAGGACTGAAATGCAAAAGGCGAAATCAGGGAACCCATAGCCCCATAGGCTATTTTTAGTCTCGTGGACGTTAAAATTTCATTCATTCATTCATATGCATGATGAATCAATAATGTTGTGTGCACCGGTAAGATATTGTTAGATTGGGTGAGATTTGTCCGCGATGAAAATGAGTTTATTCTTGGGGAATGGTACTCATATTAGTTCAACAAAGTTTGCAATAAGCATTATCACCTACCACACCACATTACTGATACAATATTTTCAAATCAAAATTAATTTGGGGTGTAAAAATTTATTTAGGTTGTATTGTCTATTGACCGATTATGAGGCATTGAGTTCATGGAAATGCCATGGGTTACACGAACATAATCATTCATCTCTCCATCAGCCAAAGGAAAATTTGAGAGAATATCATTGATGCATGGGAAGCATAGATAGTGTGTGGAAGAGAGTAATTCAACATATGAGATATTTTATGTTTATATGGGTATTTATATATTTAAAAGAGGAAACCAAAACATTGCTAGAAACTATAAAACTATCATCATCAACCCACTGTTTGCCAAATTCATAATAAGAATTATAATTAAAAAAAATAGAGAAAAAGGACTAAAGAGCTTGAAAGGAAAAGTTTTTCCTTACCAAAGCTCTCCATCACCTCACGCTTGGGAAATAAAATGCATACACATAGAAAATAATTATGATACTAAAGCTAAAGAATTATGGAGATTTTTTGTTGAGCTCAAAGCAACTTTCAATGTTATATTGGAAGTAGTTGTAATGACTTGGCTATATGAACATGGAAAGCCTAAAATTAGAACCACTTAGAGTCTTTTAGAGAGCTTAAACAATATTTTCTAAAGGGTTCCTTTGAATTCCACATTCCTCCCACTCCCTCTTATCGTCAGTCCTTTGCACCCTCTCAGTCCAATTGTAGAGAACATCGGGAACAGGACAACGTTCCTCGCAAAACAACAAACAACGGTAGAGAACAATGACGACAAGTTCGATAGGTCTCAGAAAAACGAGAGGTCCGAGAACTGTGGTAACAATGGAATAGGAGGGAACAACAACAATGGGACCCACAAAGACCAGTGAAAGAGGGAACTGCGAGGGAACAACCAGACCAGTGTCCACAAGTGTTTTGAACCCACATCTATTTTTTAGTTTATTTGTTTATGTGCATTGTTGGTGTGTCAAGAAAGAAAACAAAAACCTTTCATATATGGCTTCCTTAAAATTCGGTTAAACTTCTCATAACTAGCAATAGTTAAGATAACCTGATATGGGGACAAGGGGACCCAATGTAGAAAAATTGTTCGTTTTGGTGGAAAATAAATACCCAAGAAACAATGAGCAAAGAAAAAACACTTCAAACAAGTGGGATGTAACAGACAGTTACCAAAGGCAATTACTAAGCTCAGTACTAAGGAGACTTTTGGACGAAAGTGGATGCACATCTTGGAATCCCAATCTCTAAATCTCGGGGGGTGATAGGAAACCATATTACAAAACTATTGCAGAGAGCATAAGTGGGATATGAAATACGTATCTCCCTGTTATGAAACCAGCTCCAAAATAGAAGAAAAGAGAGATCGACGCCTTAGAAATAAGCCACTCCGAGGGGGCAACCTCCTTTACATTACATGAATGAAAAATTATTGGATGATACAAATGAAAAAACCTCCTTCTATATATAGGAGTCCATGGGGTCACAATATAATCCTAGCCGACCTAACAATAATAATATAAGGGCACAATAATAACAAAATTGGGGTTATAGGGGTACAACAATAACAATAAGGGGGCTACACTAACAACAATAAGGGACTACACTAGTAATATAGGGACCTAACATGTCCCTCTCCTTCAAAAAAGTTTTGTCCTCGACGCTTGAGTAGCTCTAGGTGCTTCTGTATAAAATTCTCATCCTCCCATGTAGAATTTTCAGTGGGTAAGTTCTTCCACTTTATGAGATACTTTGAAATTGATCGATTTTTTTGCTGTCGAGTTCTTGTCTCCATGACTGCGTCAGGTTCCAATAATATTTTTCCTTCCTCATCAAGTTTTGGCAATATTGTTTGAGCTCAAAGTTTTTCACCTATAACCTTCTTTAAGCATGAAACATGGAAAACTGGATGCACTTGCAAAGAAGCAGGAAGCTCCAATTTGTATGCCATAGTACCAATATTTTGCAACACCTTGTAAGGACCATAGTACTTTGGCAATAATTTATTATCCTTCTTAGCTTGCTTGAGGGACATTTTTTTGAAGGGTTGTAGCTGTAAAAATACCCAGTCTCCTATATCAAAACTTCTCTCACTACGATGTTGATCTGCCTGTTGTTTCATTCGATTTTGTGCCAAATTTAGGCTATCCTTTAACATTTGGAGAACTTCTTGTTGATGCTCGATGTGATCTTCCACTGCTTTAACCTTATAATTTTCTCTTAAAGACGATGTGATGGACAGTGGATGATATTCATAAAGTGCCATAAATGGAGTCATTTTTTATGCAGTATGTAAGGAAGTGTTATACCACCATTCAGCGAGAGGTAACCACTTGACCCATTGTGTTTTTTTATCAAATACAAAACAACAAAGATATCCTTCCAAACATTTATTCACTGTCTCAGTTTGACCATCGGATTGAGGATGATATGATGAGCTATGAGCTAGTTGAGTATCCAAACAAGAAAATAATTTCGTCCAAAAATTTCCAGTAAAAATGGGATCTCTGTTGCTTACAATAATCTTTGGGTTTCCATGTAGCTTTTGAATTATTTCCATAAATGCAGTAGCAACTGTACTTGCTTTAAATGCATGAGATAATACACAAAAGTGTGCATACTTGGTAAGTCTATCAACTACCACCATGATGACACTCTTTCCTACGGGCTTGGGAAAACCTGTGATAAAATCCATTGAAATCTCTTCCCAACGTTGACTTGGAATGGATAAACGTTGTAGAAGACCCGGGGTCTTAATTGTCTCAACTTTATTTTGTTGGAAAACCAAACATTCCGCCACAAACTTTTGAATATCAGATTTAAGGCCATCCCAAAAAAAATATTTCTTCACCCTGTGGTAAGCTTTTAAAAATCTTGGGTGTCCTCCTAAAGGAGAAGTGTGCAACTCCAAAAGAATCTTTGGTTTTAGTTGGGAATTATTACGAAGATATAAGCGATCTTTGTACCATAAGGAATCATTTTTCCAACTAAATGTATCAGATGTAATAGGATCTTGCTGCAACTTTTGAATGAGTGTCCACATTTCTTCGTCCTTATTCCATTCATCCCTTGTGTCAGTTTTCCAATCTGGTTGGATAAAAGAAACGGCACAAACCAATGCTTTCACCTCTTCGTTCTTTCTTGAGAGTGCATCTGCAACAACATTTAGCTTCCCTTTTTTGTATATTATTTCAAAGTCATAACCCAACATCTTTGTGACCCATTTTTGCTGCTCTTTTGAAGATAATCTTTGTTCCAAAAAGTTTTTAAGATTATCATGATCAGTTTTTACCTTGAAGTGTCTTCCCATTAGGTAAGTTCTCCATTTCTTTAGTGCATGCAGTATTGCTAACATTTCCTTCTCATAAATAGGTTTATGTAAGTACTTTCCTTTGATTGGACGACTTTCAAAAGCAATAGGTCTTCCTTCTTGCATTAAAACATCACCAATTCCATTTCCCGAGGCATCACATTCCACAATAAAGGTTTTTGTGAAGTCTGGCGTAGCTAAGACTTGTGCTAGGCACATTGCCTCTTTAAGATGTTCAAAGGCCTTAGTTGCTTCAAGAGTCCATGAAAATGCATCTTTCTTCAATAATGTTGTTAGAGGTGTTGCTATTCTCCCATAATTCTTAACAAACTTTAGATAATACCCTGTTAACCCGAGAAATCCTCGCAACTGCTTTATGGTTGTGGGGACTTTCCATTCCTTAATGGCTTTAATTTTGTTAGGGTCTACCTTAACACCCTCGTGAGATAAAATATGACCCAAATATTCCACCTCTTGTACTCCAAAGAAACATTTGGATGTTTTTGCATATAATTGTTTCTCCTGCAATAGTTTGAGCACCCTATCAACATGTTGAACATGATCCTTCCAAGACCTGTTGTAGATTAGTATATCATCAAAAAATACTAGCACAAATTTTCTAAGGAAGGGTTTGAAAATGGAGTTCATCAACCCTTGAAATGTAGAAGGTGCATTGGTAAGGCCAAAAGGCATGACCAAAAATTCATAATGACCCTCATGAGTTCGAAATGTTGTTTTCGGAATATCTTCAACCTTCATTCTAATTTGATGATATCCTGAACGAAGATCCAACTTGGTAAAATAAATTGCTCCATGTAATTCATCCAATAATTCATCAATCACAGGAATGGGAAATTTGTCTTTAATGGTGAGCTTATTGAGCTTCCTATAATCCAGACACATTCGCCATGATCCATCCTTCTTGTGTACCAATACTACAGGAGCAGAGAAAGAACTTTGACTAGGTTGAATTATACCCGCCTCTAACATTTCTGCAATCATACGATCAATTTCACTCTTTTGGAAGTAAGGATATCTATAAGGCCGGATGTTTGGAGGAACACTTCCTGGAATCAAATGAATAGCATGATCATGATCACGAATATGTGGGAGTCCTTTGGGAGTTTCAAACACCTTGGAATGATTGTCCAAGACTTGTTGGAGATCTGCAGAAATAGATGATTTTGATGTCGGAACTTCTAGTGAGCATAATTGTGCAATTACGCCTCGTTATTCTTTCTTTAGAAGCTTTGTCATGACATTAGAGCTTATTATCCTTCCCGGCTTCCCTTCAATACCCCGTAATTCGACTTCCTTTCCTTCTGAAAAAAATTTCAAGAAGAGTTCTTGAAAATTAAAGGCTACCGTCCCCAAATATTGTAACCATTGTACTCCTAGTACAACATCAGCACCTCCCATATGAATGGAAAGCATTGGACTAGTCAATACATATTCCCCATGGCTAGCTTGATATTATGGCATTTTCCAGAGCAATTTATAGTTCCTCCATTTGCAACCATCACTTGACATTCTGGTGTTGGGTATAGGAAACAATTCAATTCCTTGGCTACCTTACAATGAATAAAATTATGGGCACTACCCGAATCAATCAACACTATTACATTTTTCTTCTTGATATGTCCTTCTATCTTGAGAGTTTGAGGAGTGGTAATTCCTGCCAATGCATTACACGATATGGTCAGACTCATTTCTTCCTCTTCTAAGGTTGGTTCCTAGTGTATATCCTCTTCTTTTGAAGATTCTTGTTCATTTTCTTCTTCCTCTTCACAATCTATGTAAAATAATTTCTTCTCAGCACACTTATGACCTTTAGTGTATTTGCTATCACAACTGTAGCAAAGCCCTTTTGCTCTTTTTTCTTCCAATTGTTGTGGTGTCAACCTTTTAGGTTGTGGAAGTCTAGGTGTAGCAACACTTCCATCTTTATAGATGTGAGTGGTAGGCTTCCTTGTAGCCATAATTTTACATTCAATTTTTGTAGCCAACATGAATGACTTCTCCAATGAATTAGGTTCCCAAACGCGAACCTCATGTTGGATGTTATCCTTTAAAGTCCAAATGAAAAAAATCAATCCTGTGTTCCTCTGGAATATCAGTTACCCTTATATTCAATTTTTGGAAGTCCTCAATGTGCTCCCCCACTGAACCCTTTTGTTTGATATTTATCAATTGGCTAAAAAATGTGTTGCTCTTTGTATCCTCGTAATGTGCTATAATTTCCTCCATAAAAATTGACTAAGTGACAATTTTTTTACGGGAGAAAAGCCATCGATACCATACAAATGTATTTTTTTCTAAATATAAAGTTTCAATGCGTACCGTTTGTATGTTTTGCACATTATTGAAATCAAAATATTGCTCCATCTGTAGTATCCATGTTACGGGATCCTTTCCATCAAACTTCCTCATATCGATCTTTGGAATATCGTGGGTCTTCCATCCAACATTAGAGTTTATGAAATCACGATTAACATTTATTTTGTTCTCATCATGAGTTTTCGCTACTATCTTTTCACCATTAGGAAACATTTCTTGTATCAACTTTGTCAAACCTTCCATGTCTACTTTTAGATCATTCTTCATGTTTTCGATCTTAGCTTCCATGTCATCCATCTTAACTTCCATGTCAGTTTCTATGCCATCCATTTTAGTTTCCATGCCATTCTTCAAACCATCCATCTTAGCTTCTATGCCTTTCTTCAAACCATCCATCTTAGCTTCCACGCCTTTCTTCAAAACTTCCATTTCATTTTTTGTTGCTCTTTGCGAGAGCGAAATTTTGTGCACTTGCTTTTGTATTTTTGATATGTCACGTAGCACTTCTTCGTCTTCATGAGTGATAGTAGAGCCTTCTTAAGGCTTAATGGGTGTTGAATTCTTTTTAGGGGGCATTTTAGAACCCAATAACGATGTCTATTCTACAATATGCCCTTGGAATCAATTCAAACTGTTTTTTCAAACAAGACTTATGCAATTCGGTATAAAAAATAAATAAATAAATAAACAAATACACACCTTTTTCTTGCTTTTGAGGACCTCGATATTGAAACTGAAGTATATATGTTATTTCGGATCTTCAATATCTGAAATTTGGTGTTGTAGTAGCCCTCTGAATCTTATTTCGAATGCCACAGGTCTGACCTAATTTGGATTCTTCAAGGAAAAGTTATGTCCAATATCCCACAATGACCTAATTATGGACTGGTTCAGTAGAGCGAACTTGTACGACGTGCCATGTCTCATTGTTTCCTCCTTCAGCTCTGAAATTGATACACCTAAAACTATAATCCGTGTACTTGTGGCCACTTTTTACAGAATTCCAATTCGATGCTCACAGAGAGAGTTATGACGATTTTCCCGTGGTCACCTCTTTGAGATGAAATTCTGGAGCCTGAAAAATCCCTAACTTCCACATCATATCACCGAAAATATTGTGAACCAAGATTTGAATTTTTACACGAAGTTCCTCAGGATTTCGACTTCGCATGATAAAATATTCAGCTTCTGAACCTTCTTATAAAAAAAATTTATAGCAAAAAATCCACGATGACCTGTTTGGAGCAGCGAAACCCTAGAATCCAAAGCTCTGATACCAAATGTTATGAAACCAGCTCAAAAAATAGAATAAAAGAGAGTTCAACGCCTTAGAAATAAGCCACTTAGAGGGGGAAACCTCCTTTACATTACATAAATGAACAATTCTTGGATGATACAAATGACAAAACCTCCATCTATATATAGGAGTCCATGGGGTCACAATATAATCCTAGTCGACCTAACAATAATAATATAAGGGCACAATAATAACAAAATTGGGGTTACAGGGGTACAAAAATAACAATAAGGGGGCTACACTAACAATAATAAGGGACTACACTAGTAATATAGGGACCTAACACTCCTAGAGTTTTCTCAAGCCAATGCATTTGCAATAAATGAAGGATTGATATTTTGAATGCAAAACAATACAAGGGGATTTTACAGCATAGGCAGGCCAAAATGATGAGACATTCACAGAGAAAAAAACTCGCATGGATATTACCAAAAATAGATAAAAATAATACAAATATCACAACCAAAATGCTTTGGTTAACAATAGAGCAGACAAGCTAAAATGGGGATTTTAGCAAGAATAAATATGACGTAACAAAACAAAATAAGTCTAGGTCAAAGCAAAAAAAAAGTGAAGATGCTCCATCAAGCAAAGAGATATCAATAAGGACACATACAGCCCCACAACCATGCCATTGTTGTGGTCGTCGGAGCTCTATGTAAGCGAGCTCATAAGCATGAAAAAGAGAATTGAGTATATTGAGCTAAAGGGACAACATGAATTTGTCAAGTTAAAAGAAATTTTGGAAGTCAGTCAGAAACTTGAAAGAGAAAACAAGGTCCTAAAAGAGCAGGTAATAAAATTACAAAACAATATGGAAAGAGGGTAGCAAGAGTTTATCACACTTAAACAAGAGTTAGAGCAAACAAAGACAATAAAAGAAAAAGACATAGGGGCAAGGAAAAATAGCCACTACAAGGAAAAGGCCCTCTAACAGATGTTTTTGAGGAAGCCCTTGTAAAAATAGCCCAGATATCTGTTTGTAGCGGAGGTCACTAAAGGAGGTTGGTGGGTGCAGGTTTTTGCAGATGTTTTTTTTTGCGATGCATTTCAAATCATAACATGCACCAGTGTGTTTTATATAAAGTGCATCGGTGCATACTATCAAATGGCACATCAAGACATTGTGCTCTTCGTACAAACCGACCCGGTGCGTCTCAGTAATCTAGCGCACCGGTGCATACTATCAAATGGTACACCAAGACACTGTGCTCTTCGTACAAACCAGTCTGGTGCCTCTCAGTAATCCAACGCACTGTAAAGAAGTGCGGTGCACCATTGATAAAACCGCCCAATGTGTCTCATAATCGAGCACACCGAAAAAGGGTTAATTTAAACAAATTATCGGCCGTAAAAAAACCTTCATTTTTACTTGTTCAATGCTCTAAAGCTCTCAGCACTGGTGTGAGTTTTTCTTCTTTGAGGCGCCCTGCCATCAATGCTCCCATTGCCCGCATTGCTTCCGTCCATTGCTCACTGTGTGGAGTTCGATTTTTTGAAAACTGCGGGAAAATTATTATTTTTAGTATTCCTTAGCAAAGATGCCTCCTCGACACGCAAATGTGTAGGTAGTCTACTTGTTTCTCAATAATTTAACCTTTTAGTGGATTAATTTCTCAAATTCACTTGAAATTTATAGTTTAAAAAATACTATATATATTTTGTGTGGTGCGTTCGAGCCATTCGGCTCACACCATTCGCGGTGCTTCCAGTAAATTTACAGGTCACACCGTGCACGGTGTTAACAGAAATTGCATCAAGTTCCAGTACGGTACCGAGAAAATGTGCATCGCTTTAACACTAAAATAGTGCAGTGCGTGTCGGTTGCCGGCCACACCGACCATATAAATATTTTAAAAATAAAACACTATCTACGGTTGTATGGTAGTGCGATCGTTTACCGAACCGCAGCTAAGATTATCTGTTAATACATGCAGTATATATATATCGGTTATACGATTGCACGATAAACATGTTTGCGGTTGAGTGTCATTTATTTTAGGCACCAAATGCTTTCTTATTTTTAATAAAAGTTATATATATATATATATATATATATATATATATATATATATATATATATATATATATATATATATATATATATATATATATATATATATATATATATATATATATATATATATATATATATATATATATATATATATATATATATATATTTTTATTTATTTATTTTTTTTTTTTTTTTTTTTTTTTTTTTTTTTAATATGTGAATCATTCGACATCAGCAAAGAGAGAAGGAACAACAAGAGCATATGGAGGACCATTATAACGTGATTCAACAGTGACAGGCACGGGAGAGGGAGAGACTTTTGTACCATCGCCCTATTACGACACCCACCCAGTTTCTCTTAAGGGAGGTAGGTCTCCTCAAGTTCTACGAGGAGGCTAAATCCCTGAAGGGGCACAGTGAGTTATTAGGATAATTGATCTACAGGTGGGATGCCCACCGACAGGCTTTCCGGGTCGATCCTGACTAGTGGTACGAGCCCACTAAGGAGGACATTTATTTTATTACTGGCCTATCTAGGAGAGGGTAGGGTTTTTCCCAGTTCCCAGATGTCCCCGTTGGTTATGCAACAGGGAGTTAGTTGGCGTACTCCTAGAGATACATTAGGGACGATATACTTTCTCCTGGGTACCCGGGTGTCGATGATCGATTTGACACATTGCCGTTTGGTCC
Source organism: Pinus albicaulis (assembly GCA_034641835.2). NCBI lineage: Eukaryota > Viridiplantae > Streptophyta > Pinopsida > Pinales > Pinaceae > Pinus > Pinus albicaulis. The sequence goes on along the minus strand of CM076579.1, from coordinate 16,560,794 downwards.
GAAGGAGGGCGCATCACTAGTACTGACGACCATTGCACACTATACTAGTGACGAGTAGCACATTAGTTGCCCAATTTAATTTTATGTTGATTCTTTATTCCAGATGCCATGACTTGTGAGATGGTCTGCCATTTTTTTATGGCAAATTTTTATAGAATTAGATAGATGTCGTTCTTAGGAATGTGGGAGGTTGACCTTACCTTTTGTTTCAGAGTTATTTTATTTATTTTTTGAGAGGTTTCCGGAGACGAGGCCTACTTTTGTCTGGCAGCCTCGTATGTCGATGTTACATGTATAGATGCAGATGTGGGGCCAGATGATGCCCAAGAGGGGATTGTCCGACTATTCGGCTAGGATATCTAATGATGCACTAGAGCTGCTAGCCAGTGTTGATGATCACATGTTCGTGATGGTGTCATGGCTGTACACGGGTTTGGATTAGTGAGGGTCTACCAACATCCTCTTCACACAGGATGAGCCACCGAATGCTATAGGTAAATTAATATAGTTTCATTTTATTGTCTTAATTAATTAATTAGAATAAAATTTATTCTAACATGTTCTTTAACTCGTTTTATTAAATTGTTTAATGAAATTGTCTAATTATTATTGTGTATTATATATTTTGTAGATATTGGCACATTCGTTGGGGACATGATTCCACCCCACCGGATGATCTTGTAGATCATGATGACAGAGGCCGTGGATCACGGTGACAGACCTGATCCTCAAGTGAAGATACCCTCAGGATACGACATAGGGCGAACATCTGATTTAGGAAGGAGTTGGGTGACCAACTGTGTTGACTCCTGGTTGATGAGGGAGTCCGTCGTGTTACAATCAGAGAGATCTAGGTTGATCATAGGCTCACAGAGCTCTGGAGAGACATGCCCCGTGATATGATGACCCTTATACATCATATCGTTGGAGCTTCTAGGCTACTGGAGGCTAGGAGGGATAGGAATTGTGGAGATGTGCGACAGAGTAGCTCATCGGATGATCATGATTGTGAGGGGAGTGATCATCATTCTAGTACTCCACCTCCTCCTCCTTCACCTCACGCTGGAGATGAGGAGCCAACATCAAGTCTTGATCAGCAGGTATCTTCTGAGCAGGCACCATCTCAGCAGACACAACCATCAACTGAGCAAGTACCTGATCCTGAGCAGGCAGGTCCATTTGAGTAGGCACCATCCACTTAGCAGGCTGCACCATTGACTCATCAGTAGGCACCTCTTGAGTAGATGCCATCTGATCAACAACCACCTCCTAAGTAGGCACGTCATCCATCTAAGCATGAGGCTGCACCATCCACTGAGCATGCCTTGAGTACTAGTTATAGTATTGATGTAGTACCACTAGATATTTGACATTTATATGCAGTTGTATTACAATTGTATATTTTTGACATTATATATATATGGTGCATGTATTTTATATTCATGTTGATGTACTTAATTTACATGTTGGTGTTCATCATGATGTGTATATTGTTAGGTCATGTTAGATATGTTCATTTAATGTGCTTGCAAATAGATGTGTATGTGATAGCAGTTATTTGACATAAGATGTATAATTGATGTTTGTGTTGTGATGATGTTATACAATGATTATGTTTTGTTAGATGATCATGATCACGATGATTATATGATGTAAGCGAATTTGAATGTGTATTTTAGAATATGATGTTTGTACGATGGTTTTTTTCCAAAGAAAAAATCGAACCTTCTATTGAGTGAATAAAAAGTTACAGAGTATATGCCTATTGGCATTCCGAGAACTGTATATTCTTGTCTCCCCTGTACAAGGGATAAAAGAAATATATAGTTGTCATGTGATGGTGCAGAAAAAATAAAAATAAATAAATAAATAAATAAAAATATATATATAATAATAATAATAATAATTTTGAGTTTCTGGCCACCCCACAAAATCCCTGCTATGCATATGCATAAAGCATCAAAAAATAAATCAAAACATCCTCATTTGTCCCAGGCCTCCTCTTTTTTGAGGAAAACAACCCAAATAGGAGCAAAGAGATGTTTCAGATGTGTATTCAATTTTTTTCCCAGTTCATATATATAGGGGAATGTAAGTAAGCATAACAGAAAATAAAACTAGACACCAGCATTCCAGGCCTCCATCGAAACGGAAAACAGCCCGGTCAAAATCATTTAAACAGTATGAAGTAAAAGTAGTACTGCTAGATCTGAAGAAACCGATAAGTCTGATATCTACATAAACAAAACAAAAAACTGGAATACTGGAGAAAAAACAGGAGATACATAGGCATGTCTATGTTCCTGCAGCTGCAAAAGGAGTTCAGGTGGGCTTTACTGGACATATGGCGGTTGATCCGAGAGGCAGATCAAGTCCCCATCAGATTCTTTTATGGCCCAGCCTCCCAGAGCTTTTTGTACGCTATCTTTAGAAAGTGAGTCTGCTTCCATATTCTGCGCCCTGTATATATGACATACAAATAATTCATCAAAATAACGTTTTAAAGATAAAAATTCTTCTAAAAGAGGCACCAACATAAAGTTTTGATATCTAAATTCTGCGTTGAACCATTTGATAACATTAAAAGAGTCACCAAAAATTTGGGCCTGTCTTAGTCCAAGGTGAATAATCCAACAAAGGAGATGTTTGAGGGAGAGGAGTTCTGCATAGTTATCGGATCCAATTCCTAGGCCAACTGAGGCATAGAGAGTCTTTCCAGAAGGGATATGGATAGAGATTCCAACTCCGCATAGATTTTGGGGATTTGAGGCCCCATCAAAATATGCCTAGGGGATGTCTCCTCTGATGTCTTCTATCCTAACTTCTCTACCTATCTTGGAAGGGTTGGAAAGAGGGATGTTCTCAAATATAGATACCCCTTCAACAACTATATAATCTCGAAGTGGAAGTGTCACAGAAAATAACCACATATTCAGCGTGCCTTGCCCCATGACTTTATTAAACAAATATTTTTGATTCTATAAAATGCATCATTAGAAATTTAAATTAAAAATGGGCCTCATAAGAAAAATATACAACAAAAATAAACTTTATAACAACCAATAGGATTCAAGATGATGATGTCATCCATAATGGATGATTCACCATTTTTGGAGTAAAAAAGTAAAAATATTAAAAAATAATAAAATAATAAAACTACTTTTTCAACTCGTATTTTAAACTTATCTCCCAAAATTTTTACTCAAATTTAGAGCACGAGTACTCGTTGGATGTAAATTTAATTCCTCATCGAAGATACCATGTTAATACTTCGATGAGTCCTACAATCACATTTTTATTTATTTCATTTCGTGTAACCCTCAGTTCTTCGAAGGTATACAGCATGTAGACACTCATGGATGGGGAATTAAATTCCGCATCCAACAAGTACTCCCGCTCGAAATTTAAGTAAAAAATTTGGGAGATAAGTTGAAAATATGAATTGAAAAAGTAGTTTTTTCATTTTTCCCTCTAAAATTTGATGATGTCATCAAATCTTATTAGATTTTTTCCACTATTATTTTATAATTTCCTTAGGAGGCCCATTTTAGACCTCAAAATTCCCCTAATGGGCATTGTTCCACCAAGAATGCCAAGCATCCTGGAAAGAAGGACCTCCCCATATGAGTTTAATGTTTAACAAGCACAATGTTTCCCACCATATTTGAAGATTGAACAGATAGTCTAGAAACAGATGAAGAATGGTTTCCTCATTTCCCTTACAAATCGGGCACCATCCAGGGCCGATCATAGTCCTTTTCTAAAGTATATCCCAAGTTGGGACTTTACTTTTTAGGATACACCAAAAGAAAAGCCTGGATTTTGCTGGTGCCTTAAGTTTCCACAAATCCTTTGACCACCAATCTGAATCACTCCAGCCTTTTTGAGACATCATCTAATTATAGCCAAATTTATGAGTGTACTTCCCCAAAGGGTAGTGTACCCAGCTCAGCGAGTCAGGACGATCATGTAATCTGACATTTGATCTTTGGAGTTTTGAAATGAAGCCCCTCCATCCCTCCATCCATTGCTCGTCAATTTGGAGATCCGCTCCTAATTTCCAAGCATGTCCCCAAATCGTAGACTGGCCCTCGAGACCTGCCTGACTGAGGAATTTGATCCCTTTTGTAGATAGATGCTCTATCAGGCCCCTGGAAAGAGCAAAGGACCCGTTACATCCTGCCCAAGGATCTTGGCCGATTCTGACTGATTCTCCATTCCCCACCAACCACACCAATCCTTTTTCGATGATATAGATGGATTCAACCGTGGCTTTCCATATCACCAATGCATGCAGATTTTTCTTATGTGGTGTTCTAAGCCAATCTTCTAATTGGGTTGGATCAATATACTTCCTCTTGACGACCATGGTCCAAATATTTTCCTTAGTAAGTAGTCGCCAGCCCAAATTGCAAAGGCATTGAGATCCTTGATGCCCCAGCCCCCCCATTCCTTTGGTCTAGATACGTTATCCCATGACACCCAAGGGAGTACAAACTCCTCCTTTGACCCTGCCCATAGGAATCTACTGCACAGGCGCTTGATTTTTGATAGGATTCCTTTAGGCACCCAAGTTAACGTAGTCCAAAAAACAAGGATGGCTAGGAGGACCGATTTGATAAACACTAAATGACCTGGCCGAGACAACCACTTGAAGCTCCAATGTTTAATTCTATTTTCAATTTTAGCCACTAGCTAGTGCCAATCTGTAGTTTGGTATGTATCTAGCTTGAGAAAGAATCCCATATATTTAAAGTTGTCTGATAATTCCTTTGCTTCATAGGGGAGATCTTCTGATATCCTGCCCATCTCCAACTCAGATAGGCCTTCTGCGGTAACCGAGGATTTTTGAACATTGATACATAGTCCTGTAGCTTTAAGGAAAAGGTCTAAAATGTCTTTGAGTTGCCTTCTTTCCATCCAGGAGCCCGAGCTAAACAAGAGTATGTCATCCACAAAAAGAAAATAGGTGATACTTAGAATAACAACAACCTCGATCCCTTTGATATCCCCTCTCCTTCTAGCTTCCAAGAGCATCTGGCTAAGACCCTCCGCAGCCAAGAGAAAAAGGAGGGGTGAGAGGGGACATCCCTGACGCAGACCTCTCTAGCTCTGAAAGAAATAGGTTGCTGCCCCATTGATCAAAACCACAAAGCTGACATTGGTGATGCACCCCATCACCAATTGATGAAAGAAATTATGAACCCCAAGTGGGTTAAGAGCAACCGAATATAGAGCCATCTTATGCGGTCGTATGCCTTAGAGAGGTCAATTTTAACAATAACACCTTTCTTCCCACTCCTCTTAAGGCTATGAAGAGTCTCTTGGGCCACACCCTGAATTTGTCTCCCATCCAGGAACCCGAACTGTTCTTTAGATATATTCATTGAGAGTATGGGTTTGACCCGAACAGCTATCACTTTTGCTATAATTTTGTAAATACAATTACAAAGTGATATCGGACGAAAATCATCAAATTATTTCGGATCCTCCTTTGGGATGAGGGCTACAAAAGTTGAATTGAAAGGTTGATGAATCGAACCATTGAGCCGAGATTCTTCGACCACCTCTGTCAGTTCCTCCCCCAGTGACTCAAAAAAATGTTGGAAAATTCCACCGTCCATCCATCTGGCCCTGGACTTTTATCTTTCTGCATATCCTTGAGGATGCCTTCCACCTCCCCTTTTGTGACAAGCATCATGATATTCTCATTTTCATCCTCTTCCGCGTAGCAGGGGAAAAAGCGAGCCACTCTGATCACTTCTGCAATAGATGCCTCAGGAGGGGCTTTGAAAAGGGACTTGAATTGGTTAATCCCCACCTTAGCAATTTCATCGAAAGATTTAGCAGTTTGGCCATCCTCCATCTACATCCCCTATATGGTCTTGATGTTTTTCCTGCCCTTTGCATAATTTTGGAAGAATTTTGTATTTTTTGTCCCCCACTGACAACCAGATGGCTCTACTCTTTAAGCTCCATTGTTCTTCTCTGTCCTTCAAGATTTTCCTACGAGAGGCTTCCAGGGATTTTATTCTATCCCTTTTTTCAGAATTTTCATATTCGTCATCATCGGGTGACTCCAGCTAATCTAATTCCATTCGTATCCGATGGAGGGATTCGTCCTCTTCCTGTTTTTTCTTCTTTGCCCACTCCAACGTTGCCGTCTTCATCAGTTTGAGTTTCCTCATAAACAAAGAGCCCTTATCCCGCTCCAAATCGGCCTCGTCCGCCTTCCAAGTGTAGTGAAATAGTTCATTAAAGGACTCTTCTTTCAGCAAAGATGAATTAAATTTGAAAGGGGCACCCGGCTTTTTGTTCGATCTTGTGAGCTCTAAAAGAATGGGCATATGGTCTGAATTTTCCCCTTCCAAAATATATTTCCTGAAGATTGAGATTTTTCCCACCAATTCCTCTTTGAGGAGGAAATGGCCCAGTCTCTTAGCAATCCTATCTTCCCCCACTCTCCTATTCCTCCAAGTCGATCTGGGCTTGATAGGGTCAACAACCACCAATCCCAAGGAGGTTAGCTTATGAAGGAAGAAATCAGTCAGCGGGTCTGCCAGGGCATTTGGTCCCCATGCTTCCGATAACCCCAGGGAGAAATTTAGGCCCCACTCGACCACCAGGTTTGTGCTCCTCATCATAGATTTGGATAAGAGCGAATTCCAAAAGGGGACTCTATCCATGCAGGGTCCATATACATTTAGAATTAAGAAGGTTAGATAGAGTTTGATTGAGTAAACCTCTAGCCCGATAGCTTGATCCATACCCCAAGAGTTTAATACCTTCAGTCTTCCCTCTTTACAGCCCAACGCTAGACCTCCAGATCTCCCTTTTGCATCCAGAGTGAAAAAGGACCAACCCGGGACAAGTTTGCAGAGGGCTCTCTTAATGTCATCACCAGGCCCTAGTGTTTCTTGGAGCATGAGAACATCTGGAGACTATGATTTAACTAACTTCCTTAACGATAGCTTTTTGGAGCTGCTAGCTAGCTCACAACAGTTAAAGGAGAGAATAATCATTAGAGACCAAGGGAGGGGGATTGCACTACTCTAAGCACCCATGAGAGGGAAATTTTTTTGCCATCGATCCTGGATCTCAACTAGGCTTTTGAGAGGTTTAAATTCCTTCCCCTGGCCTTTCGGGGATCCATGGAAATGGGAAGGGGGCCCAGTCCTCCCATGGCAATGGCAAGGGGACCCAGTCCTCCCACTGCAATGGGAAGGGGGCCCAGTCCTCCCACCGCTCCTTAAGGTGGGGGCTTATTCTCTCTAGGCCTGAGGTTATAGTGCATTAATACAGAGGAGGGATCAGGGGGGAGTGGATCCAGAGGGGCAGAGGGGATAGGGGCAGATAGCTTAAGATCAGGGATAGCAGTAATAATACTATCTAGGGATTCAACCACAGATTCAGAGTGAAAAATAGGATCAATATAAGGTCTGGAAGGACCAAGCTCAAGCAACACACAACATGAATAAATTAAATCAGAAAGAAAAGCGGGGGTAGAGACCAGAGCCGTACCCTCAGGAATAGGGGTCGGGGTGCCTTCTCCTATATTCCCGACAAGAGGCAGTTCAACTCCTTCAGCCCTGGGAGATGATGTTATGGAAGCTGGATCTATCTGCATATCCTGAGATCCCCCTTACGTCTACTACGTTGTTCCACCTTCTACCCCTTCCATAGCCACCACTCCTTCCTCGGAAATGATCTTGTTCTTAGGTGTTACCTTTGCAGCTACATACTCCTTTTTCTGTTTTCTTCTACGCCTGTAACCCAGTCGACATTCCTTGGTCAAATGTCCATAAACGTGACATCGGTGGCATCGAAGTGGCAGGTGCTCATAATCGAGCGTCTGAGTAAACGTGAGGTCCTTATATGATAGATTGATCTCCTCATCCAATCCTTCTTTTGGGTTTAGGGATACAAGAATCCGGGCCAAGCTTTTATCCATAGTCTGTTGAAAAGAGGATTCAACCTCCAATAATTGCCCCAAAGAGTTCCCAATTGCCCGAAAAACAGAGTCTGTCTAAAAAGGGAACGTCATCCCAGGGAGTTTAACCCAAACTGGTGATTTGTCTATCTTTTCCCTCTGTGCGTCGAATAAGGGATTCCATTTTTTGAACAGAATGGGTCTCTTCCCCAAACTCCAATTCTGGCTGAGAACCCATTCTAGTCCTTCCTTCTTGTTGAATTTGATCATGAACCAGCCACGCACCAGTAAAGTTACTTCAACCTGACTCTCCGGCCCACCTTCCCAAGAATTTGATGTCAATTCTTTGATATAGTTAGCCGAGAACTTTTTTCCCTTTACTTTGCCGACAAGTATGGTATCCACAGCTTCCATGACTTCTTCAATATGTAGATCCACCCCAAGAACCAGATTTTGAGGGGTTTCTTTCCTTTTTATTATCTTAATATTCTTTCTCTGACCTCCTGCAACCTTGTTTCCTTCTCCTGTATTGTTACCCTACACTTCGAGAGGAGCATTGAGTCCCTCCAGCTTAGACAGCCGAGGCCAACCAAACTCCAAACTTGGAGAGACTAAGCCACTTAGAGTTTTGTCACTCGAGAAAAAATTTCCCTTTAAAATTGACGAAGTCTCCTTTTCTCTGCTCACGCCTAAATCCTTCCTTTTCCCTATGACATAGCCCAGCAGGACCCAGAAAATTTTGAACCACAAGAGGTGAATGAACTTACTTGCGGTAAAATTCGACTCTTTTGCTGCCAAATCTGAGAAAAGGGGGGGTTTGTTTAGCTGTCTGCTCTGACTTTTATCTGATAGCCAACCTCCTAAGGTCACACTGTTATACAGTCAGTCATCCTGCAAACCAAGGACCTTCTCCTTCTTCTAGACCTCGCCCGTGCCTCGAGGGTTTACTCCTGAAAATTTGGAAGGATAAATATACCGCTCGATGTTTTTCTCCAAAACGTCATACCCCCAAACTGTTAAGATGTCGCCAAGTTCGAGGTCTAGGTCCACCGTTTCCCGTTCATTGACCATGGTTATCTGCACAGAAAAAAAGGTAAAAAACAAATGGTGAAGGGTTACGCAAAATGGAGCTAAAGGCGTGTGTTGTAAGCTCGAGGAGGCAGCAAGTGTATAATAATCCGAAAACCTTGTCGCCATCCTTCCATTACCCTAACATTGCTGCACTAAGAGGGCTCCCGGATCGAGGACTGTCATGTGCAGGGTCGTGTAGCCCCAAGTGGCCTTCGTACACTGACTCCTTGTACAAGTGTGGCAGGCCTAGTGTTGACTAGAGGCTAGGGCACCGTGACTAGTAGGATTTGAGCATGCCTCGAACTGCCATTGTTAGGGTTTCGAATCTCCATCGCTACCTCATATATCATTTTTTGATCTGCAATTAGCATTAGGATTCCTTTGTTTGTACGATAGTTATTGTTGTATCTCAAGAAACAATCCCTTGGTTGTGGTAAGGAATCAGTGCTCAAGACATTTATATATATATTTCACGAAAATATGATATCGGGTAGTCTTTGCTCAATCACCTTCAGAAATTAATTATTTAAACCCTCAAGAATCTAATATAATAAATGCTTCACAATGCCATTATCTGTTGATATTAATTGAAGTGATAAGAAGAACATGAAGGAAGCTCAAACTGATATGCTGATAAATAGGATCTATCACTTTAAACTTCAAAAGAATTTCATGTGAGTGGAATAGTTAAAATGAAGGAGCGCCCATTAAGGATGTTTAACTCTTACTTACATATGTAAAAAGAGACCCACAACTACATTACTTCATTTTATTCATACAAAGAAAAGGCATAATGGAAACTGGAAAACACATCAACAACAGAAAATGTAAGAATATTGATCTTCATTCATTAATCATCAGAAAATTGAGTACAAAATTTATAGTAGTCCAAAGGTCCAAAACTCAGAACCTTTTCCTTTCTTTTCTTCATGTTTAAATACAATGTAAAGCAGTTTGTAACTGCTCAAACTACTCTTAATTGCTCAAACTACTTGGAACTACTTAAACTACCTATCACATATCATCAAAGTATCTCATTACAATCGAAATATCTTAGCAAAGATAAAATAAAACTAAAACTTTAATCTATCTGTTGAACTTGAATTTGCTTCGCTGCTACTACATTCTCCTGATTGGCTGACGTGTCCTTCTGAGAAGATGAGGGATCATTAGGTAGATCAGGCATCCACACTCTACATTTCTTCCACACTTCAATATTTTTCTTGGGATAGTTCATCAGCTTGTGGTACTCTATCCTAAAGGCAGTAATCCTGCTGAATGTTGGTCGCTCTGTAAATAAAGTATTCACCATCCACAATAATTGAAAATGCCTCTAAAGAAAATTAATAACCGTTGCTCCCTTCAGAATCTAAGTTTTCTCATGAGTGTTATCCACCTTAATTTTTGTTAATACCAATAATGGTTCATAGGAATCCCATGATAAAAGGTTGCCTTTAATATCCCAGCATGATGGCAATCCTGCTCTGGCTCTTTTGTCATAAAAATTATCAAATTTGTTCACTGCTTATTTGATCTTTATCAACTTCTTTTCAGTTGTCTTCCTACAAGCAGGTTACGTCACTGCGGAAGGCCTTTAGGGTACGGAGCACTCATCGGGGCCTTGCTCCTGCAGTGAATCCATATTGTCGATCAAGATAAAGCGGTCGGTTAGTGGGGTCAATTGCGGAGGCACCTTCCCCATTAACCCGTGTGTTGATTGTTCCCGCGGGTTGTTGCCTTTAATCTCTGACAAGACAACTCTTGGATCCCGCTTACTTATTCGCTCGAAAATTAACCAAGACACTAGGTCCCACCTCTGCGGATCCTTCAAAATATTTAACTCTAGTCTTTACAAAAACATGCAACTTTGGTTAAAGTATGAGGAAGTTATAATTTAACACATGTTTTTATATTTTCCCTTTTTTTGTATTTTTGAAAAATTAAAATAAAGATATTGCAAATTAGCCACAACTTCTAGCTCCACCTGGGGATAGTGTTTTTTGCCACGAAACACTAAGAATCGCAGATTAGTGCCTTCACTTCGGGCATGGAGTCAAATGTTGTTTGATGAAATATGAACAATGATAAATCTGGATATGTACAATTGTGAACCATAAAATCTTAATGTTGGAAGTAATATTTGAGATACTGCCCATTCACAGGCAGTTGTATTGTTTCTCCATCAAGGTTCTCCAAAATGAATGTGTTATTTGATCTTACCTCAGCAATCTTGTATAGGCCATACCAAAGTGGGTCGAACTTACTGTGTTGTCCCTTTTCTTATCTTCTAGTGTCCCATCTTAACACCAAATCTCCAGTTTGAAAAAGAATTTCCTTTACTTTTCTATCAAAAATAGACTTCATCTTTTCTTGATAAGTGATCAAATTTTCTCTGACTTTGTTCCTACTCTCACTCGATTCTATAACCTTGTTCAACCTTCTCACTAGTGCGTTAGGTTCTTCTTATGCTTCTTGAAGGAAGGAAATCACTGGTCTAGCCAACTGAGTAGGAAATAAAGCTTGAGTTCCATAAACCAGTTCATAAGGGGACTTACCTGTAGATCTTCTAGTAGTTACTCGTATTGCCCAAAGAGCGAATGTCAATTTTGAATCCCAGTTTTTCTGATTTTCACTAATCGTCTTCTTCAAAATCTTGACCAATGTCTTATTAGAAGATTCAACTAGCCCATTCCCTTGAGGATGATATGCTGTGGAGTGAGATAAAATAACATTACATGTTTGGCAAAAATCAATGAATCGAACTGAATTAAATACCTAGGCATTGTCGGTTACAATATTGAATGGACACCCAAACCTGCTGAAGATGTTTTCTTCTAGAAACTTCATTACTACTTGGTCATTAACCTTTCTGGTAGGTATTGCCTCCACCCACTTTGTGAAACAGTCAGTGGCAGTCAGAATCCACTTGAACTTTCCACTTGATGGTGGATTAATCTCCCTATTTAAATCTAATCCACATTGCCTAAAGGGCTCTTAAATGAACACTGGGAGAAGAGGTAGAGGGGCTAACCTTTTATTTTCTGCAAATAACTGACATTTATGGCAGCTTCTAACCAGTCTGTATACATCGACAAACAAGGAGGGCCAGTAAAAACCTGATTTGAGAAATTTATGAGTAGTAACCTTCCAACTATAATGGCCTCCACATATACTCTCATGATATTCTTTTACAACTTCAATCGATTCACCTTCCGTTAAACATAACAGGAAGATGCCAACAGGATCCTTCCAATATAACTTAGCATCAATTACGACATATGGTTGGGATTTGAGCTTAAGGGCTCTATATTTTGTTCTATTTAGTGAGGTTGGGCAAGAGAAAAAACATAAGTAATGAACAATATCCTTATACCAATCAGAGCACATAAATTTGTATGTAATTTTTATCTTTGTGCTGCTCTTACTCCTTTCATCAACAGCTTCATCCAAGGGTGCCACTAAATTAATCCCTAAAGCTTGAAAATTTAACTTTGTCAGCAGTTTTTCCAAACCCTAACCTTTTACCAATTTAGTGGGCTTGATATCTAAGTCATCCTCTTGGAATTTAGCTATCCACTTTCCTCTTTTATCTTCAACATCACTCTGAACTAACACATCCTTCACAATAGAGTTAGGAACATAAGCAACTATCTGAGACTGCAGCACATAAGTCATGAAGGTTTTTAATTCTTTGACTAACATAAACCTATTTTTCCAAAATGTTATACTTAAGTTCAGCGTCCCTGAGAACTTTACTGAAAAATGCCACAGGCTGCTCTTTACCATCTTCATTCTTTTGCAACAACACAACAGCAATGGTAGTAGGTGATGCAAATGAAAATATTTGAAAAGCCTTTTGATAATCCGGACTGATCAGAACTGGAGCTTCTTGAAGGGCTTCTTTAATCGTAGCAAAGGATTCTCTAGCGTCCTTATCCCATTTTACTTATGCATTCTTCTTCAACATATTTGTTATGTTTTTTACAATTCTGGCATAGTTCGGGACAAATCTCCCCAGGAAATTTTTTTTTCCCATAAACCTCTGGATATCCTTTTTACTCCTTGACAAGGGAATTGTCTGAATAGATTCTACTCTCGCTAGGTCAATTTTTACTATATGTCCTAACAACTTTCCTTCCTCCAAAGAAAATAAAGATTTTTTGGGATTCAATGACAACCCAAATTTTCTGCATTTCTGGAAAGCCTTTTGTAAATGCTCCAAGTGTTCATCATCCGAACCTGAAAAAATGGTCACATCATTCAAATATATAACTACAAACTTATCACCCACAAATTCTATGTTCATTTCCCTTTGAAAAGTGGCACTTGCGTTCATAAGGCCAAATGGAATTCTTACATACATGAACGTTCCCCAGGGCGTGGTAAAAGTTGTTTTCTTCTGATTTTCTTTTTCAACTGCTACCTTATTGTATCCAGAGAAACCATCAACCATAGACAATCTGTATGCTCCTGTCACTTTCTGTAAGACATAGTCCATCTTGGGCAAAGGATAATTATCTTTAAGTGATCCCTATTTAAATTCCTAAAGTCAACACATAACCTTATTTATCCATTCTTTTTCCTCACAAGAACCAGGTTAGAAACCCAATTTGAATATCTAAGTGGGACTATAATTTTTTCCTGCGTCAATTTTTTTACTTCTTTTTCAATTGGAGCAAGGAGCAATGGATTGATCTGTCTAAGTTTCTGTCTATGGGGCTTGATCCCATCCTTCAACGATATCTTGTGCTGAATTATGTCTATGTCATATGTCTTGAAATCCTCATAAGACCATGAAAACACATCCATACATTTTTTAAGGAGGTCAATATAGCTTTCTTTGTAATTCTTAGGGACACCTTTAATAACTTGACAAGCTTGGGCTCCTGTTGGGTTCCCAGATTACAATCTTCCATCTCACCCTCTTGAGGTACCTTCTTTGGATCCATTTCTACATCATTTGAATCAAATAATATTTCAAGAGGAACTGGTCCTCTGGGAAATATGTTATCTTTCTACTGGATTATTTTTTGATCGCCTATTGATTGCTTAAGATTTGTTAGCTCTTCATTATGATCAATCTGTTCACTTTATTTGTCTATTTCAATATCTTCAAAGTTTTTAGTCATTGTCAGAAAATGATTTATCTGCTCATCATCTTCAAATACCTGCCAGTGCTTGACATTATGAGGAATAGACGGTATATGCCTCATTTCAATTTCATACCTTAGTTTCGAATTCATAGGTGGCTTGAAAGTACTAGCTGCAACTGCCAGCGAATCTGCCATTCTATTTTCTTCTCTTGGAATGAATTGAAGATTCAATGCTTCAAAATAATTCTAAACCAAGTACCACACTTCACTTCTATATGATCTTAGCCTTGGATGCTTGGTTTGACAAAGGTTTTTAATATGCCTTATAATCAACTCAAAATCACTAAAAATGGAAATACATTGGATTCCCATTTGTTTAGTAGTTCGAAGACTTAAAATTAATTCCTCATACTCAGTTACATTATTCATTGATTCAAATTCAAGCTTAAAAGAAAAAGGCAAAAGATTACCTTTTGGAGATATCAATAAAAATCCAGCTCCTGTTCCATCTTTTGAATAGGCACCATCAAAGTAACACTTCCAAATTTTGTTTGAACACAGCTCATTATGTACAATTGCCGAAGAGAGTTGCTTCTCTAAGTCTACAACAAACTCTGCATCTTCATGCAACATAAAACAAGAAATATCTTCTTTTTCTTGACCATAAATGGGGGAATTTCCTGCATCTTTCTTTGTGGTAGTTTTAAAAAATCTTGTTTCTCTATATAGCCTTCTTTCTTCCCCATTAAAAACAGTAATAATAGCATATGTGAAGTCCAGTTTTAAAACTCCTCCAAGCTTCGCTCCCCGAGATCTGGACAAAAGCATACCAAACCTTGCCGGAATATCTGCGACCACTACATCCATCATGATACTTTTGGCTGGAATTTGGGCCAAGGATACCACCATGTCTTTGATAAGCCCAACACACTTCACCTTTTTAGGATCAAATGAATATAGGTCTCTATAGGGTTTAGTAATTTGTAAATTAAGTTCTTTCATTACAGATAATGGCATGAGATTATGTGAAGCACCTGAGTCTAACATACAATTATGAAGAATGAAATCATGAAGAAGCAACGATATATAAAATGGGGCCGGAACAAAAGAATCTACCTCCTCCACATGTGGACCAAAAGTGACCACTGGATTTTATTCTTGCAAATTCACAATATCACCAATGTCATCAGACTGAGAAATATTAATGAATTCTGCAATCTCTTTCTTGTAACCTGGTGTCTTAGCTAGCTCAAGAAGGGGTACTTGGATTTTGACCTTTTCTAGCTCCTTCGATAGACTGAAAGCTTGATTTTGTTTGAATTTTTTTTTCAGGTTCTTCTTGATTTCTGCTAGGATTAGAAATTTGTTCAAGCACAGTAACGACCTTCTCCAAATTACTAGTATCAATAGACTTGTTTTGGGAAGTCTCAGCCTGTTGTATTCCTGTTCCACTTGCTGGATTCATAGGCTGTTTCCCCTTATCAGATTGTTTTATTGAGTTCTTTGGTTGTGGAGTCGCCATTAGAGAAGGGATTGACTCTTGCTGTTTCTCTTCATCATCCTACGTCCTTGATCTCTTTCTTGATATTAAATCATATTTCTTATGCAGCTCTGCTTGCATAAAATTTGTAAATTTCCTACAATGCTCATCCATCTCTTCTTGGTCGAAGGACACCTCAGATTTGGTGTATTCTTCTTCACATTCTTCCTCTTCCTCGTCTTCTTTCGTGTACATAGCAGATATCTGATCTTCAACTTCCTTTTGATCATCTTCAACAGACTGTGAAAGTGTTGCTTCTATATACAGTGGTTCCTGAACTTGGTCTTGATCTCTTCTCTCCCTCTGCAAAATTTGCAGGGGCTGCTTTCTAAATTGGGGATTGAAAACTCCTCTATTTTTTTGTGCAAGCCTTTGGGGGTTTTTATTCTCTAACTCCATCTTTACTAACGTATTCGACAAATTATTGATAACCTTTGTCATGTCATCAATCCTCTAATCCTGTGGTGTTTCTTCTTTGGCCTTGCCTTTCTCTTGAACTGACTGCTTTTCTTGTGTTTTCCCAGTGGAAGTCATGTTTGCTTCAATTTCCAAAGCATCAATTTGGATTTTTTCAAGAGTAGGAGATCTCCTTTCTCTTAGAGTGAAGCTGAAGTCTGTTTCAAAGGCTCTAGCAAAAACTACCCTTGCTCCAACAGGAGGGGGCTTCATTTCTATGGGTAAACTATTGTACAATTTTTGAATCTTTTAATAAAATTAGTCATATTTTCATTTGGATTTTTCTTGTTGCATTAAACTCCGTCAATGAGTAACCATGATATATTTTTTTTCACCCCATCTTTGGGTGAATTGTGTTTCTAATTCTTCCCAATTATTAATTGAGCCATTCAGAAAATCTTTAAACCATTTTCTTGCCTCTCCATTCAGAGATTGTACAAAAAGTCTCATCACTACATCCAGATGTTCTACATTTAGATTCTTAGAAAAAATGGAAAACAATGGCATGTGATGTTCTGCAATCACTTCATCTTCACCGATAAAATGAGGAAGTAACTTGAGGTATTCTTGGGGCATGGCATTCATAGGTTGCGGAATATTTAACAGTGCATACATGTCCATTAAGAAAGTAGGGGCCACCATGTTTACGCCTTGGTTAACCACTCCTTGAGTAGGTGGGGTTAATGAACCGGTTGTGAATGTGAATGAAGGGGATGAAACGACTAATATGGGAAGGGGTTGATGAACGACGGTGGAAGAACCAACAAATGTATTTGGTTGAGCTTGCGTGAAGGTAAATGAAACAAAATCAAAAGATTGTTCTTCTAACCTTGGTTCTTGAAAATGGATAGGTGGGGAAAATGATTCATGTTCCAAGAAAGTGAGTTCCCCGGAAATATCCTCAGATGAAGGGTTATGCGAACTGCTGTCAGGTGCAGGCAGTGTAGGATTAGGTGTGGAAGGGTTTTTTGGATTCCGAGCCTTTTTAGAAACCAAATTTTCAGGATTTGATAGAATAGGAACTTTCTGTTGCGAGGTATCTGACCTCGTATGAGGTCTTTTATACACCAGAATTATGGAATAACAAACACAACTTGATATTTCCCCCTCTATGAACAACCAGAGAAAATATAACAAGAACCCAGGGAATGAACTTCACTTCTTCACTCCCTGACAACGACGCCAAAAAATGTTGTATCTCAAGAAACAATCCCTTGGCTGTGGTAAGGAATCAATGCTCAGGACACACACACACATGTGTGTGTGTGTGTGTGTGTGTGTGTGTGTGTGACGAAAATATGATATCGGATAGTCTTTGCTTAATCACCTTCAAAAATTAATTATTTAAACCCTCAAGAATCTGATATAATAAATGCTTCACAATGCCATTATCTGCTAATATTAATTGAAGTGATAGGAAGAACATGAAGGAAGCTCAAACTGATATGCTAATAAATAGGATCTATCACTTTAAACTTTAGAAGAATTTCATGTGAGTGGAATAGTTAAAATGAAGGAGTGCCCATTAAGGATGTTTAACTCTTACTTACATATGTAGAAAGAGACCCACAACTACATTACTTCATTTTATTCATGGAAAGAAAAGACAGAATGGAAATTGGAAAACATATCAACAACGACAGATGAAAGAATCTTGATCTTCATTCATTAATCATCAGAAAATTGAGTACAAATTTTACATTAGTCCAAAGGTCCAAAACTCAGAACCTTTTCCTTTCTTTTCTTCATGTTTAAATACAATGTAAAGCAATTTTTCACTACTGAAACTACTCTTAACTGTTCAAACTACTTGGAACTGCTTAAACTACCTATTATATATCATCAAAGTTTCTCATTACAATCGAAATCTCTTAGCAAAGATAAAATAAAACTAAAACTTTAATCTATCTTTTGAACTTGAATTTGCTTCGCTGCTACTACATTATCCTGATTGGTTGATGTGTCCTTCTGAGAAGATGAGGGATCATTAGGTAGATCAACCATCCACGCTCTGCATTTCTTCCACACTTCAATATTTGTCTTGGGAGATTTGATCAACTTGTGGTACTCCAGCCTAAAGGCAGTAATCCTGCTGAATGTTGGTCACTCTGTAAATAAATTCTTCACCATCCACAACAATTGAAAATATCTCTGAAGAAAATTAATAACCGTTGCTCCCTTCAGAATCTGAGTTTTCTCATGAGATTTATCCACCTTACCTTTTGTTAATACCAATAATGGTTCATAGGAATTCCATGATTAAAGGTTGCCTTTAAGATCCCAACATGATGGCAATCATGCTCTAGCTCTTTTGTCATACAAATTATCAAATCTGTTCACTGCTTCTTTGATCTCTGTCAACTTCTTTTCAGTTGTCTTCCTGCAAGCAGGTTACGTCACTATAGGAGGCCTTTGGGGTACAGAGCGCTCATCGGGGCCTTGCCCCCACAGTGAAACCAGACCGTCGATCAAGATCGGCGGGTTGGTCAGGAGGGTCAACTGTGAAGGCACCTTCCCCATTAACCCGTACGTTGATTGTGCCTACGAGTTGTTGTCTTTAACATCTGACAAGATAACTCTTGGATCCCGCTTACTTATTCGCTCGAACATTAACCGAGACACTAGGTCCCACCTATGCGGATCCTTCAAAATATTTAACTTTAGTCTTTACAAAAACGTTGCAACTTTGGTTAAAGTATGAAGAAGCTCTACTTTAACACATATTTTTATACTTTTCCCTTTTTTTGTATTTTCAAAAAATTAAAATAAAGATATTGTGATCCGGATTTATGCAGGAATGCAACAGAATAAACATATAACCATAAATACAGAGATACAGCGGAAATAACACTTCATTTCATTAATATCAAAGAACTGAAATTTGCTTACAGACAGAATGGAAATAAAACTAGCTAGGGCGCTGGTAGCTATCTCTGAGAAGAGATGTGGCAGCTACAAGCCTCTGAACTGCGTTACAATAATGCTCGAGGGCCTATTTATTATTGAGAAACAATGGAGAATCCTAAACATCCAAAAACCTAACCCTAGGAGATGAAGCGCCAAAACTATGGGCCCCGTTTGGGTAAATTGGTGTTTCAACTTCCCAGGAACGTAACTTTGGCATACTATCTCCGTTTGACGCACATGATACATCATTAGAAAGCTCTATCCGAGGACTACAACTTTCGCCATGAATATAATTCCAAAATGGAATGATATTCGCTGAAGGCGCGATGCCCAAAAAACGTCGTTTAGGGCCTCAAAACGACTCCGGAAGTTCAGGACCCAAAAAACTGTTAAAAATAGTAAATTATGCCAAAACTGAAAAAATGAAAGAGACAATGGTGGGGACCCAAGTGGAATAGGCGAGTGGCCACCAATATCCACCTAGATCATATTGCAAATAAGCCACAACGGTTATCATGATCATGATGTTTATTTTTAATATTAAATCATGATACTTATTAAATATTATGTATTGGTAATTGTAAAATTGTGTAATTGTAACTGTATGTATCATTATTGTAATTGTAATTGTATGTAAAATTGTAAAATTGTAATTGTAATTGTATGTAAAATTGTAATTGTAATTGTAATTGTATGTAAAATATTTGTAAAATTGTAATTGTAATCGTAATTTTATAAATTGTCATGATTCAATTTTATTAAAATTGTAAAATTGTAAAATAGTAATTGTAATTGTATGCATCGTGTTTGTAATTGTAATTGTATGTAAAATTGTAAAATTGTAATTGTAATTGTATATAAAATATTTGTAAAATTGTAATTGTATTGTGAAATTGTAAAATTGTAATTGTAATTGTATGTATTGTCATGATTCAATTCTATTAAAATTGTTAAATTTGTAAATTTGTAAATTAATTGTCAATTTTGCACCATAATTATCATAAGTAAAATGTATACCGTACATATTGTTAAATTACCATAATTGTAAATTTGTAAATTTGTATGAATATAAATAATTGTAAAATAACAAATTTAGAATAATATGAATTTTTGTAACAAAAATAAAGTTTAGAAAATAATGCAAATAAATTCATATTTAGAATTATCATTATTTTATTATGATCTTGCATACCAAAAATAACAATATACATTAATGCATTTTTAAAAATTTTGAAGATATCATTCACACACATTTAAAGCAATCAAGTAGTTGTATTATTTTAGGAATTGACATAAAAAAAGAGCTTGATACAGTGCATTGTTTTCGAGATCAACATAATTGCAAATTATCAAGTGAAATGATTTTAACATTAACGCAATGCAAACCAATTAATTTAAAATACATATTATCATGTTTTGAAAAAAAATAGTCTTAGTTATAAGGTTAAGTCTTCTTATTTATAAAAACCCCTCTTAATTAGTATAAATGATGAAATACCACATGTACCATATCACTCTCTCTTCTCATGATCACCCTCATTATCGTCCAACTAGCTTGGCATGATAACACTATTGTTCTAAAAAATATGCTTTGGTCCAGGGTTATGTCTCAATACGAACCACCAATCCCTATCCAACACATCTGGGTAAAATAACATCTAGTTGCAGTGTTTGGGGAAAACATAAGGCTCCTTAGCTTCATCCCACATCTTCCTAGAGTTGATACATATCAGCCTACTATCACGATCTTCCTTTACATTATTCCGATCAAAGGTGTCCCACCACTTGCGCCTAAAAATAACACATTAGAAAGAAGAGAAGTCCACTTCAATGATCTCTTGTATCTTTCCGATGTAACCTAACGTCTCTTGTATCACGGTGGCTAGCTCGACTAGATTGATCGAACTCGACTTCCACTCCATAGTCTTGTGTCATGTGTCCATCATCGGCATTTTATGTGCAAAAAATAGTGTCAAATTGCCCACATAGATGGGAGCAAATGCACCTATAAAAAAAGATAAAAAAATAAAATAAAAATAATAATAGTGTCATGTGTCCATCATCGACATTTTATGTGTGAAAATGGTGTCCATATGCTCACATAGGTGGGAACAAATGCACCTATAAAAAAAGTCAAAAAATCATAGTGTCATGTGTCTAATGACCCAACTGTTAAAATACAAAATATAGATGTTACATTTCAAAGGTGCATTATTAAGTTTAAAATGTACATAAATAGATTATTACTGAGTTGTTGCACCCAATCCCTACGTTTAGCGCATCATCTTTAGCACACGGGTAACGACCAGTTACACCGTATTTCTCTTTGACTTGGTAAGCAACCCAACTGTTGGGGCATACAATTGACATATTTCCTTTTAAATGATCGGGATAGGACACACTTCTACCATTCAAACCTCTAAATTCTTTCCTATCACTATCCCATTTCATCATCTTTTGTTCGTACAATGTGACCTACGGTTGTGTCACTTCGAAATTGTAATGAACGGATTTATTGATTGCTTCAATTTCTGCAGTCGCTGATGAAATCAAACCGACATATAGTACATACGAGATCAAAATATGCATTATATCGAAGTTCAAAGTGAATATTTACTTTGTGTAAATTTGAAAAATTATAAGTCACTTACTCTTTATAAAGCATCTTTTTCCATTTGTTTGGAGAAGCTCCCCTTCTCTTTTGTCTTCATCCCTTTCATCGTCCCAAATCACCACACCTGGTCTTTGTCGATCTGCTTGATGTACTCATTGCATAATATAAAGACTCATACGATATGTACCCCTATGCCATAGACCCCTAGGGTTTTGCCCTTTGTCGAACAAAACCTTTCATTTTCTTCATGTACCTCTTTAAGAAGAACATCCAACGACAAAAAACCACCCCAAATAATTCGACCTCATCTACTAGGTGGATTAGAAGATGAACCTGCAAGTCCATGAAACTCGTCGGTAGTTCCTTCTCAAACATACAAACAATCTCAACTATATCTTGACGCCACCATGGAATGCTAGCCACATGAATCTCCTTTGACGTGATCCAATGTACAAATGCAGATAATTTAGATATGGCACGTCTTAGGTCTTGGGGGAAGTCATGTTTCACACACCCATGCACGAACAAAGGATAATGACACTACAAAGTTATAAACACATGCAATAATATACAAAATTAGTTATGTTTTATGATCCTTGCATGGGATAAAATTTATTAATATAACAAATAATAAAAACATGCTTTTGACATTATACATACTCTTAGAAGATTCAAATGGTCATGCGATTTCAACCCCGACAAATGATCTTCCACGGTGAAGAAACACAGTAGTGAAGACCCATATGAAGATGGAACCCTCACACCCATTATAACTTCCTTTTCCAAAGAAAGATCATATTTTTTTTAAATCCATGGGACATCACCTTCTTTGAAATGCCAATTAGAGGGACCAACCTCTGATCCTGTACTTTCTAATTGTCTTGGCTAATGTTTATTTTTAGTTTTTGGAGTAATAAGATATTTCCTAGCAGCTAATACGTCACTTTATTTCAATGATATGTGCCTCCATAAAGAAGATGAAACATTTTTAAATATATGCATGGGATCTAATAAGTGGGTAATCTTAAGATTCTCCCAATATGGGAGGTTATAAAAGATAGATTTCATTTTCATCCCAATGGGCAATTTCTCAAAATAGGTGTCGAAGAATTATGTATCATCGAACATAGGCTCCCCATTTGAATCGAACATTTCTATTAACTCCTCCTTCTCTCTCTCATATTCTCTAAGCCACTCAATTGGTGTTGTTATTGTAGGCCTTTGGGTTCTCTATCGTTTACCATTGAAAGAATATGTTGCTCTTTTGTAAGAGTGTTCTTCTGGGAGGAATACCCTAGAGTAGTCATACATTGGCTTTCGTAGGTCGTTGGACCATCTAGATTTCAGAGAAGGTCCACAACATTTACATCCATAATACCCTTTTATTACAAGACCTGTGAAATTATTGTATTCAATATGCATGACACGTTAAAGAATATCATGAAGATCAGAACATTTACAACGAATTAAATAATTAATATGCGAAAGAATATTTTTACGTATATAAACAAATCAATAAACATGTAATTTACCAGAGCAAACTCCTAAGCTTGGATAATCATGTGTCGTGTAAGCACATATGCCATACAACGTAAAAATCCTCTCTGCTCCGATGGGTTTTGTACATTGTATACATTTATCCCATCTCATAATTCTTTCAATTTATCTAACATTGGTTGTAAGTAGACATCCATATTCTTCACTTGTCTTCTACCAAGGACTATGAAAGCCAACATAAGATGTTCATTCTTCACGGACAACCATGGTGGAATATTGTTATTGATCACTACTACAGGCTAAACAGAATAGTTGGTGTTCTGGAGGGAATATGGATTGACACCATCCATGGTTATGCTGAGTCGTAGACTTCGTACTTCATCCTTGAATTTTTCGGGCCATGTATCCTTTATATGCTTCATGGCTATTGAATCCATTGGGATTCACATAGCTCCCAACTCACTTCTGTGTGAGGCATGCCATCCATGCAACATAGCTAATTCTTTGCAGCGAAAAGGTATTTGGATCCTTGGGATTATAGGCATGTGCCTCAATATATTAAAAGGATGACCACGCGATTTACTCTTCTTCTTTTATTTATCATACATGTCATGCCCACATTTCAGCCATATCTCTTTGTCAACATATTCTCCTCTATATAGAATACAATCATTTGGACATGCGTGATATGATATGTATTCAACAACCAACATTTTCAACAATTTCTTTGCCTCTTCGCAGTTACCGGGCAAGACATTATCACTCGGAAGAACCTTATCTTTGAATATCCTGTAGTTGGGCATGGACAATATTAAATGTACCTTAATGCCATTAATTATTAACGTTCATAAAATTGACCACTTGTAATGTTGATTATGTGACGATATTTCTCAAAATATAAAGGACTTGATGGTCAATTACCTCAAAATTTCCAAGAAACGTGCATTCGAAAAGCCAAACTTTGCTTTCAAGTTA
This sequence comes from Pinus albicaulis, assembly GCA_034641835.2. Classification (NCBI taxonomy): domain Eukaryota; kingdom Viridiplantae; phylum Streptophyta; class Pinopsida; order Pinales; family Pinaceae; genus Pinus; species Pinus albicaulis. The sequence goes on along the minus strand of CM076579.1, from coordinate 16,536,711 downwards.
TACAGTAACATTGTTGTCCCCAACTGTGTAGACTTTGACTCACCGCCAGGTCCAAAGAGAGGGGTGGTGGAAGCAAATTTAAGGCTTTCGAAAAAGGTATCAATGATATGAGCATCATCCCCTAGGTGATCATCGTTCTGGAATGCATCTAAAACATTGTCTCCATGGCAGTCATATCCCTTAAGTAATCATCCATACTAACCTCTATTTGATTGCCTCCATTGCCATCTTGTGAAGAACTACTATTGTTGTGGTCATTCCTAATTGGTGAATTTAGACGTAGTGGGAATTAAATAGGTGGTTGATTCAACCATTCTTGGTATCGTTCCTCTCCGAGTTTTTCTCTTAATTCAACCTTCTCTCGATTTGTCATTCTCGTGAGGTGCAACGGAAGATGGTTGGTAGGTTGGTGATCATCATTAGAATCCTAATACATGATTAATTGGTTTGACGTTGAAATAATTACATTATACATGTTGGACACCTAATCTGCTAAGGGTTAAGGCATGGGACAGGGACAACCAAAGGAAGTCCAAGAGACCTTGGAATGTTGAATCCAAGGGTCACCTAATGTACTATAAATGTATATCATTGTAAATAATAAATTAACTCGCACTTATATTTCCCTATGTTGTCTATTATTCCATATTTTATTGCTGAGTTTAACATGGTATCAGAGACATGATGTGTGGCCTTCTGAGCATTTATTAGAATAGAGGTTGTTACAGTATTTCCATTCCTCTGTTGTGAGAAGACCAGCACTGCAAATAGGAATATCCTCTGACTGTCAGAACTGCACCTAAGCATTTCTTTGCACCCAGACTGCACTATGCGCCTCCGTAACACTCTTCCCATTACGCTCCTCTTCCCATACTTGACCATTGTATACATTTATTCTATGTGCGTTTGTTTGGTGTATGCGCACAAATCCGAGAGTTTAGAGTGCATCATTGAGGGTTGCAGTGTTGAGGAATTCTCCTCATGTATGCATCCCCACTACCCAACTCCTCTCGACTCCATAAAGAGCACTCCACACCTGTTGAGACTCAATTCCTCTCCCACTATGTCTCTTCTGCCACCGTGGATCCTCCTCAGTGTTGGTATAAGCAACCTCTTCCCTTTGCGTGTTCCAAAGACACATTTACCATACTAGGGTCTCTTTTCAACTTGAATGAATGAATTTGCTAACATGTCCTCAATCTTTGATCGTCTGTATATCCTGACGCTTCCAAATTATGAAATTTGCCCTAATTTTCTTGGCGTTCACTTTTTTCACCGCATATGTACAATACTTTCCCGGCTTTTTCGAACTCTGGTTGATTATTTCAATATAAGTGACCATAATTCCTTATTGCACATATTTTACTATCCTCTATTCGTTCCTCTTTCATGCAGCTGCAACATTAACTTGGCTTGTTGTTATATTGAAGGACATAATTGCCACATTCACAATCCGAATTTTACAGTGCAGCTCTAAGTTATTTAAAGAAAAATCACAATTTCTTCAAAATGTCTAGTCACCGCAGACTTATTCCCTTCGTTAATGTAATTATTCTAAACCTATCAACAAATGTATTCTTTGAAAGCTGCAATTTGCAGTTGAAAAGAAAATTTTATATTTCTTGCTTGGTTTTTGCCTGCAAATTTGACATTTTTGTTTGATTCCGACCCAATTGCTACGAACTCTAGCTCCTTCGCATCGATGTTCACATATTTGGCTCCATATGGAAAAAGGATTACTACAAATTGAAACATTTCTTGAAATGTTCCTTTCAATGAATATACAACATTGCTTGTAGGCATTGTTACCGTGAAGTGAATTCCAGGCTGATTAGAGGACTAGAAGATCTCGTGGCTCCTTGCCTTCCCATATACGCAGCGGCACTTCGACTCCAAAACCCATGTCTGCGGCATTGTGGTGTGGTATCACACCATACCATCACTCCACCAGAGCCATCGTATTACCCATTGAAGTACATAGCCATTGAAGCTCGCCTCCATCTTCAGAATCAGAGAAGTCCACAAATGAGTGTCTATAATGCAACAACGGTGACATGTGCTAGTGCAAGTGCTGTTCGTGGAGGTATGCGTTGGGTGGAGGACTGAGATGCCATATTTTTGAAGACTGGTCGAAAAATCTTCTCTTTAAAGTGAATGGTATGTTGATTGTTGCGTTGAAGTGAATGGTATATTGCATGGTATAATGGTTTGTGTATGATGAATACTGGAGTTTTGATTAAGATATATGCATAGTGTTGAGGTAAATATGGTGCATTTAACTTCATTCATTGGTATGAAATAATTATGGTGTGAATCTTACCTGCATAAACGACATTCCTGTGGATGATTCTCTGCAATAGAGAAGGTATCCATTCAAGTATTGATACCATTCATTCAATTTGATGTGTTGAAGCATTGATATGTCAAGTTGAAATTGATAAGCGGCCTGTCTTAGAATAAAGGAGCCCAACGAATAGTCCATCTGGAGTGTTGCATTAAATCATTAAAATACTTGGTCCCTAGTTTTTTAAGAATGCATAACATACAAATTTTTAAACCAAGGTTAATGTTATTGTAAGGCACAAATTTGAAAGGCTAACTCAGATGCAAAGAAGCACACATAGTCCAAGTTGATTATTTTCTTATTAAATTGTTGTTTAATATTCAAATTGCTAATCACCGGAGTTTGGACCCATTAAACTGAAGGCAGAAGATCCAAGTTGATAAAACTTGGACAAACCAACGCTAAGAGAGAAGTATATGGATGCGGAAAGTAAAGTTATATTGGAAATTAAAAGCATTATTTAGCCTGCCTTAAGAGCTATTGCACATTGTTGTTTAATTGGTGCACTTGTTATGGCTCAAATTGAAAAATTATTAGAGTTATTAAGAAATCTAATTGTATCTACTACTGAAGGCACGATGATAGTCAACAAAAACACTCTTTGTGATATTAAAATCTGTCTGCAATATACACAGGAGAAGATTGATTTTTTGCAGGTTAAATCTCAGCTACAACAAGAGGAGTTACAGCAAAAGAGTTGTCATTATGAACTTGTTTTTGTTTAGAACAATAAGACAAACTCCCATCAGCAACAAGATATTGGTCAAATCACTGAGCCCAGTACAAAACAGTTTTTTATGCAGATGTAGAAGCTCATGCTTCACTTCCCAAGCCCATCATCAGACCTTGGGAAGAGCTTGTCCATAACAAGCACATAAATGGTCTTGGATATGACAAGGAGGTTTCTTTTCATATTCCAGACTATTCCAAGTCCATCAAATTTCAGAGTGTCGGATTTCTTCATGATAACTCACCTTCAACTGTTATAGATTCTGCTCTTCCACAACAACAACAACAAATTGTAAAATTTCAATACTGTGACTGAGTTGGCCATATGAAATATCACTGTTTTGATATTCACCCATGCAAGCAATGTGGTCAGCACACTCATTCTTCACACAGATGCTTCAGAAGCAAGCCTCCTACAAGAACAAAGATTCATCTTGGATTGATCGCTTATTGGCAATGGGCATCAACAGCCAAGAAGATGTTTAAGTCATATGAAAGAATTTCTTATAGAATATTAAAAGGTCTCACAGTTGAGTTTTCTCCATCATCTCACCTCGTATCTAACAGGGGGGAAATGATGGTGATCTACAAGTTTCAAAGCCACACCAAGCGAGCTTGAGCCACAACCTGTCATTCTAGGTTCAGAGTTGTAGCCAGAAACACAACAGTTCAAGCGATCCTGAGCCACAACCTGTCATTCCAGATTCAGAGTTGTAGCTAGAGACACAACAGTTCAAGCAAGCCTAAGCTACAACCTATCATTCCAGATTAGAGTTGTAGCTAGAGACACAACTTCCCTTGGGCATGCCTTTGGTTGATGGTGAGCCTTAGACTATCTATGCGAGGTTGAGTTTCTTCCTCTTCAAACAATTCATGACACTTCCTCTCGCAAAAGACTTCAACTTCTTGCTAGTTTTGGTAGAGTTTCGGGAAATGCATCAAGCATTCTAGAGTTGGTGGTCATCCTTAAACCATCGCAGGTTGTATACCTCCCTTCTTATAGGTTGAAGGTCTCCCTCTTAAAAATATGAGGAGCAATTCTTCTAGTAGAAGACCTCAACTTCTTGCCAGATTTGGAAAAGTTCCGAGAACTGCACTAAGTGTTCAAGTGTCGGTGGTTATCCTTAAACCACCTCCTTATGCCAACATTTTAGGGAGCACATTCAGCCTAGTGCTGCCATTTTTTATTACAATTTTCTTCTTGGACTCACACATACCCCTTCGGATTAAGGGGGGGAATGTTGGACACCTAATCCGCTAAGGGTTAAGGTGTGGGAAATGGACAGCCAAAGGAAGTCCAAGAGACCTTGGAATGTGGAATCCAAGGGTAACTTAATGTACTATAATGTATATCATTGTGAATAATAAATTAACTCACACTTATCTTTCCCTATGTTGTCTATTCTTCCCTATTTTATTTATGAGTTTAATAATACCAAACAATTATTACCATCATTGTCCCAGGATTGTGGCTAGAAGATCGCATGTTTCAATTAGCAGGGTTAAGCGACTGTCCATTTTCATTTACCAACCGTGCCTTGCGGTATGTTGCTCCTGATAAGAGTTTCCGATGTTTTGGAACTGTTTGAATATTTTGGGCATCTGAAGTCGATTCTGAAACTGCATGAACCTGCAAATTTGTATACATTAATTTTATTCAGTTGATTAACATGGATAAAAATAAATAAATTCAAGTAGATAATGAGAATACAAATAAAATTTGAAGTAATTACGTCTTGATATGTATAGGGAGAACTCTGCGATGGACTTTGAGAAATATTATGGAACGAGCTAGATTTTGAAGAAATTTCCATTTGATATAATTATGAGATTTTCTCCCTGCATTTGAGCAAAATCAACTATAAATTTTGGTGTACATAAAAGTAATTTTGGTGCCTTAAAAAAGGAGTTACTATTATCGGTGCTAATGTATTGTTAACCGCATCGGTGCAGTTTTATTACCGAACGCATCGTTGCTGTTAGTTAACAAATGCACCGAATATTGGGAAAAAAAATTGCGCAAATTTATTTTTTTTAAGTGAAAAAAAAAATGGTAAATTGAAAAATGAGCGGCAAATTATTTTCGGAAATCTAATTTCATTAAAAAATAAAAATAAAAATCTTTAAATAGTAAAAGCTATTGATTATTTCTTTACGGATGCGGATGTTTAAATGTTTTGATGGGACTACCATCCTGGAGTACCTCCCAAGGAGCTTCGCATGGGGAGGCCATATGGCCCCCCGCGGCTCCATTGATTTCAAATTAAATGCGCCTGCACGCAGGCCTTTAACTCTCTAGTGATGGCTTAACTCCATTCTCGATATGCTAATTTGATTCATAATGGCTCCTGCTTCGAGCACTCCAAATCTTTCTAGCTCTGTGCGCGGCTCCTTGAATCCCATTCCCAGAGTTTGCTCGGCAGCTTGTGCTGTGCCCAGTGCCCAAACTCACACTGGTTAGCATTGTTCACTTCTCAGTTGTCTTGAAACAATTCCTGAGTGTCACTTTTCTCATAGTGCCTCCTGTCATTCCAATTTGCATTTTCCTCCTGGTTCTCACTGTGTTCCTACTCCCATCCGAGCAGATTCCCTTCGTCTTTGGCCTTTTCCTTCTGCTGTTACCGCTATGCCTAGGCTAAGACACCGTATGAGGTGCCGCAGAGGCGCCACTCGGGGCAGGCTAGCTAGTGAGCATCCTTCCTCCAGTCATGGCGACGCTCTCTCCACTGAACACACTGAGAGATAGAATACTCAGGACTCCCGCCAGCAATGGGATCAGGATAGCCCTCCTGGCTTCACCCAAGATCATCAACCCTCTTCTCATCCTCCTGGAGATATTCCTCCTCCGGCTTGCGCTGGTCCCCGTCCCTCTGGAAGCCACATTCTTCGACAAACTTCGCAGAGAGCGGAGTTGCGCTTTGACTGTGCATTCGACCGGCCTACCATCACTGCTTATATCACCATTACCCTTCGTGAAGAGTCGACCCTTCAACCCCCTCCTTTGCATGCGCCTCCGCCCATTCCCTTGTTCCCTCGGTCCGCCCCTGCTGCTACTTCTTCTACCGATCTTAACACTCCCCTCGCCTCTGACATTCCCATCCCGGGTCAGGTTTCTTTGCAAGTGGAAGCAAATCTCTCAGGCATAGATGGCGTTCATATGGAAACTGTTGAAGACGTAGAGGAGCATTACGGGTGTCGAATTGAGGAGGAGTAGCCTTCTCCACCTCACACGAATTTGCCCTCTCTGCCTTAGCTCATCATGGTATTTACACTCCAACATCTGGATGATATTTTGGTTTTTGTTATCTATAGTAGTAGAAGCTGCATGATAGAACCGTCTGTCTTTAGTTCTCTTATGGTGTATGTACTGAACTATCCACCGATTTCCCTTTCAAGGGCGGTGCACTTTCTTTTGACAGAACTGGTTTCCCGATATGGGCAGTTCATCATTTTGTTAATAGCATGGACATCAAGCCCAGTTCAGGCTCCCGCAGCTGAACTGAGGCATTTTTGTATCAGTATGTTTATATAATAGAATTAGCTTAATTTAGAAAAAAAAAAAAGGGAAGCTATTGATTATTTCATTATTTTTGCAAAACCTTTTAGGGAGGGATTTGCACGAGAAACATACCTGGAGCAAGAGAGCACGAGAGCATTGTGGAGTAGCAAAATACTTTCGAACAACAACACTATTCAGAGAATCATAATTTGAAACATCTGGTGATTCACACAAAAACCCTGTAGTATAGTAAAATTGTTAAATTTTACTGTAATAATTGTTTTTTATTACAGTTTCTGTTAGATTTAATACATGCATAGTAAAATTTTTAAATTTTACTGTGCATTTTACTAATAAAATCATCTACAACTTCTATTCCTATTTACATTTAATTAAAATTCAGAAGAAAATAAAAGAATAATAAAAAAATAAAAATTTAACTCTTACGTTAAACCCTTGTTTCTTCTTGTTTATGTGACTTCACAATTATGGTTTTTTATTTTAGATTTATATGGTTTGTATTACTATATATATAGGCGTATGACATCTCACCCATAGGACCATTTGAAGAGTCAGTTTCCAATCCCTATCGGCCCTTGCATGATTTTTTTTAAAACAACTTTTGTTAATCGGTGCACACTGTTTAAAATAGCGCATCGGTGCACGATTATAGTATAGCGTACCGGAAACGTATTGACAAAAAACATTGTTTGATAAAACATTTTTTATTAATTTATGTTTATGTTAATCGGTGCTCCGATATTAATACAATGCATCGGGTCTCCTTGTTGACAAAGAGCACCATACAGTGTTTCATCTGTATTGGCGGTGCATTTATAAAAACCTACCGCACTGTGTTCGGTGCGTAAGTTGCGAAAGTCGCACCATTTTCTTGATTTTTTTTTTTTTTACCTGAAAAATATGTGATTTATTTATAAAATATATTAATGAATGATACATGTTTTATATTGATAAAGAAATGGCTGACAAGAGTTCAAGTAACAACAATATTGATAACACATCCATAAAAGCAAAAAATGCAAGTTTTTTGTAAACTATTTACAAAAATTATTATTTTTTGAACTATATGTAAGTTTAACTAATATGTATTGTTTAATATGTATCACGTAGCGCCACAAAATGGCGAAGCTCGATAATATTAGTTTTGATCTAAGACTAGAAGAGTGTAAAAGCTTGATGGAAAAATTATGGAAGGATGAATCAGGTGAATGAAAAAATACTATTGATCCAATATGAATTTTTTTATTTTATTTTCATTAATAACATACTTCAAAATATTAGATAACATGTTTCAAACAATATATTAATTCAGATATGTTTAATGTTCTACAGGGACCAACAACGAAGAAAATGAATGTTGTTCTAAGAAAAGAAAAAAAATAGAACATGCAAATGAAAATGAATTACTCCTTAACTCATCTGGAGTGGTGCTAGAGGTTAACAAAAGGGGGCAAAACTTTTACACAACTTTGAGGGATCTAGTGGAATGAATGTATAGACGTTCTTTCCACTTACAATACAAAAATCAATCCAATGGTTCTAAGAACCAAATTTTATTTAAACTACAGGAAGAGTTTCCAGAGAATTGGTCAATGAGACATGTCAGACTTTAAATAGCAAAAAATTACAACAAAAAAGAATGATTGAAAAAGTATTATTCCTTTAAATGTTTCTTTACAATTATGTGTGTATATTACTACAAATAAATCATTTATAAATATCATTTTTGTTCTATTTAGTTTTCATATATCAATATAAAAATTAAATAGTTTATTGTCATTTTACATTTTCACGAAGATTATGAAAATCTCAAAGGTTGAACGGGCTCATATCATAAATATGCCAGTAGGAATGTCCAAAATGATGTACAAGGAGATGGTTAAAGAAATGGACATAATTGCATTGCACAAGAAGCCATCTCAAAAACAACATGCTTCAAATGTAATATGTAATAATTGAATTTTTTTATTAGGTACAATAAATAAATAATTTAACATTAAATATTAACTTTCAAATATTTTCTTGCAGAAAAATAAAATAAAATGGAACCCATTTAGCACATAAAACAGTACGATAAGGAAGAAAATGGTTGATATTTATGTTTGTGAGTAATTGTTACTTCCTTAACAACTTAACTAGATTTCATTTTTTATATTTTAATTTGTTTTACAACAATCATCATTGAATGCCTTCAAACACGTGCTAACATACAAAGAAGAACCATCAGAAGAATTGATTGACATTGGGTTAAATATGGTTGTCAATATATGTTGGCAAATTAGAAATTAATTGTGGAATTTGTAAGCATCTATCTTGTTTTACTAAGCTCCATCTATAGTTAATAGAACAAAAAAAATATTTTATATTAAATCTATGATTTGTTATGGGGTATAAAGCTTGCATGGAACAAAGTATGGAACTGCGCCAACAAATGAATTGTTGAAATATGACATGAAATTTGGTTTTGAAAGAATGTGTGTAGTTCACGAGTCAATTCTTGCTATGGTACATTTCTTTTCGATTTACATTGATGTATATTATTTAATATTGCAATTTTCATTATTCTCACCAATGTATATGCACTCATTACACTTTCTTTTTATGTTTGTAGATGGAACTTGAAGAAGAAGAACAATCAAGACAATGAACAAAAAATTCCTCCAAATAATGCAAGTCATGGAAGTAGCTCGAGCAGTGACAGTAGTTCCAACGAAGAATGATGATCAATATGTTTGAATATCAAAGCAAGGCATTGTATTTTTTGAAATATTTGTCTGTGAAATCAAACATTTTGTTTAATGTAATGGACATAGTGTTCCAATTGAAAGACAAAGAGATACCAATAAATGTCCCATTTTGTATAATAAAGAGTGTTTTATTCACATACACACACATATATAATAAAATACGTTTTAATTTATTCTATTGTGTTCTCCATTGTTGCTGTGAAATGTTACACCACTAATTAAATATATGGATGATTAAGTATTATAATAAAGAGATGCAAAATGTGATGATATGATATAACAAATTCATCCAAACATCACATTCAAATGCAATAATAAATTAATTCATATGAATATTATTATAAGATATGTGTCGACTTTTTATGAATAATGAATCTAAAAAAATAACCATAATTGTACTGTCATAAGTCGATGTTTCTAAAAAATAGAAAATGAACACCGATGTGTGTTAGTTACTGCACACCGATGCGTTTGTATGATATTGCGCACCGATGCGTTTCTACAACCTATGGGCACCGCACCAAATACCAATACCAATTAGAATGCCCAGTGCTCTTTATCGATGACTACCACCAGTATCGATGACTATGCACTAGTATGGTTAACGTGTCCGTGCGTTTTTATAACTTAACGGGCTGGTGCATTTCAACACCTTAACGACCCGGTGTGTTTTTACACCTTAACGGTGCCGATGCATGCACCTTTTATCGACCCGTTGCGTATTTGTGGGTGACACACATCGGGACGTTGCTAAACGCCCCGAGGCTTCTGAAATTTGTTTTCAATCTCGGTGCTTGGTATATTTACAGTATCGGTGTGTACATGTTAAAACACACCGGTGCGTTCACACATGATGTGTGCGCCGATGAGAAAAAACATCCGTAAAAACCTCCAGCCAAAACATCCGTAAAAACCTTCGGCCACCCAGTTTTTTTAGTTTTGTTGAAGTTCCGTTAGAAACTCCGTCAAAACTTTCGTTACAAAAAACAGATGTTGTAGCAACTATTTTTTGAAAATTTGGCCAATTTTATAACACTGAAAACCTCCTTTATAACCTCCGTTAGAGGGTCTTTTCCTTGTAGTGAGAAAAACAAGTGAGATGGAAGAATTTCAATCAATAATTGCAAACATGGAAATGAGAGAAATCAAATTAAAGCAACAAATAGAAGAAGCTAAAACTTGGGCTCAAGTGGTAAAAGAACCGTTGGTTGAGCAAAAAGAATCCATGGAGAGACAAATCAAGAGGCAATTAAAAGAACAAAAAGTTAGGCAAGACAAGGCAACACATGTCAGCATCAAAGGCTTGAAAGGCCGTGGAGAAAAAGAAAGAACAAATACGTTAACAAGGGATTTTCTCAGGGACAAGTTGAATTGGACAGGGTATATTTAGCAAGCAAATAGGATTGGTAGGAAGACAAAAATGGAAAGGATAGACATGTCAAAGTCTCATTAAAAAGTATAGAAGACATGGATATCCTAAAGCATAGAGGGCTACTTAAAGGAACTCATATTTACCTAGATGATGACTTGACACATGGCAGCAAAACGAGCGAAGGAAGGAATGAGAGAAAGTGAAATCAACAAGAGACGTAGGAAAATGGGCGTGGCAGAAAAATGGGAAAGCCCAAGTAAGCGAGCACTCAACAAATAAAAAATAAGGATTCAGGGCTCCTCGGGAGTATCTAAACATGGTGAGTTGGAATTGTAGAGTCATCCATGGTGAGTTGGAATTGTAGAGTCATCCATGGAGAAGAGGATCGGGATTGGGGCCCATAGCAAAAGGGAAAGACATTATTATCCTTACAGAAACCCACGAGCATGATGGTTGTAGGGTTCGAGAATTTGAAGGATACAATAAAATTTCAGTGTGGAACGAAGAGACTAGTACAGGGAAAGCACATGGAGGGATCACCATTCTAATAAGAGAAATGTGGAATGTAATAGTGAAAGTGGAAAAAGAGTATCCCAATAAGCAATTTATATGGTTAAAGATAACAAACAACAAAGTAACATTCAGGCTAGTTGTATGTTACTTCGCCCCAAAAAACTCAAATTTCTACAAGAGGTCAAATTTAGATAAAGAAGACCTTTATGCTGCTTTAAAAAGAGATATTGTCGCTTTCAAGAGTTTAGGCGGTATAGTTCTAATCAACGACTTTAATGTTAGGACAACAAACAATCAGTGCATTCAATGGGGAAGTGAGGGGAATTTGGACAACAATCCTATTTGGTTAGAGGAGAACGAAGGGCACACATGGAAAAGGACTTCTCGAGATGGGAATGGGAGTGTGTCGCACTTTGGAGCTGAGTTCTTAGGCTTATGTAGCCTCCATGACATGGTAATCTATACTGGCATGAAAGCTTTGCCAACATCCAGTGTCATCACGTGTAAAACATACAATGGTCAAAGTGTGGTGGACTATGTAATATGCTCTTGGAGCCTTATTTGCAAATTGTTAGAGTTCAATATTGAGGCTTGTCCTATAGAGATGAATTATGACCATATGCCTCTCTGTATTAAGTTAGGCATACACTCAAGTGGGTTACAGGAAGGCCAGACTCAACAAGGCCATAAGAAAGTGCATGCAAATTAAAGAATCCTCATAAATCAAGAAAACCAAGAGCTTTTTGTTGATGCCTTAGAAAAACACTTTCAGTGGGAAAAAATCAACACAAAAAACAAGGAAGACAATGCAGAAATAGAATGCATGGGCAACAACATGTTGATCCTCATACACTACTTTTTCATTATTAATCTAACCTATTATCATTGGATTTGGACTCAAAGACACCATTGAAAACCAATTTAAGCCCAAGAAATTACCACTATGTCTTGTGCCTTAATAAACCACATTTATTAGGTTGTTTATGGTCTAAACAGGAAACCCCAAAAGGAAATATTAAACAAACCTATATTTGTTTGATTTTTCTCATGGAATAATTAATTAAACCATAATTTAATTATTATTCCCAGTCATGTTTAACCCAAAAACAATGAAATTAATTAGATAAGCCTTTATTTATCTTATTATTTTCTAGGAATAATTATTTAAATCTTATTTAGATAATATTCCTTGTTAAATATGACCAAATCACCTACAAATAATTAAATAAATCATTATTTATTTAATTATCCTTCAACCACTTCCTTAAAAAGATAAATAAATCATTTATTTATTTATTATTAACAAATAAAGGGATTTGACCCAAGTCAAATACATTTTCCCTCCAACAAATATAATAAAATATTCCATAAAAGGTGGATCTAGATTTGGTTAACATTATTTTAATCATGCACCAAGATCTAGAATGACCCAATATTTTGTTATAAATAGGAGGGTTTTTCCTTTCATTCTTCACCTTTTGTTGCCTATTAGATCACTCTGGATCTATACACTTGGTCACTTTTTTCCATTATTTGCTGTGTGAGCTCCCTTTGAGCTCTATTCTTTGCATTGGGTTTTCTACACCAACAAGAGAGAGAAATCTTAGATTTGAAGTGCTGAGGACTTCCAAGAACCCATCCCACTGAGGAGAATTGGATATGCCTTCTTGTTTTCCTCCCAGGTGCCCAATTAATACAAAAATTCTTTCAAAAATTGTTCTTGTCTTGTCTATTGGTATATGGAGCAAACCCTTGTTTTTATTGCTTAATGTCTTTCCATGCATAGATCTGGTTTTTTGCAGCTCTTTTCTTGTTCAACTAACCACAGATCTGAAGATATTGGCAGCCACTTTTGTTGTTAGGGCTATTAGTTATGCGTAGCTAAAGTGGTCCTTTTTCGTACACTTCGACAAAGGATTCATATTAACAAATGGCGACTCCACACGGGTTTTAAATTACGACCGCTGTCGTTTTTCATATTCCTGCATATCCAGCTACTTCAGACCCTAGGGTTTCTTTTCAGCTGTTTATTTTTCCTATTTTTATGTTGTTTTTCTCACATAAAACCCTAAAACATTAAAATTTTTAACTTCCGCGTGTTTCTGGCCCTATTGCGCAGGTGACAGACATCAGCCGCAGCTGAGACGGCCACTTTTCCGAAAATCTGCTGCTGAGACAACCAGAATGGGAGGTCGCACTTTTCGGCCCAAAAAATGCGACCTGGACCTCCAGGTCGCACTTTTCAACCTCTTTTTCATGACTAAGACTAAATCTGTGTCGAACCCTCGCGACCCGCCAATTTTTCAAGGTTTTTCTGCACTCTTTCTGGTTTTGGCCGAAGCTTCGTCGTGTTTTCAAATTTCCTGTCTTTAAACTCGCTCAATCTAGTTCGATCTCTGCTTTTTACTCATGCAAGTGGGAACCTAGCCCCCTAGGGCTTCAGTACTCTCCACTTTTTGTGGAAGAGTTTTAGCTGTTTCAGCCGTCTGTTTTTCAGAGTTTCAGCCTTCCCTTTTTCAGATCTGAAACCTCCTCCTCAGATCCCTTTAAATCAGCCTTTCTTCCTTTCAAATCACCTCTTGTCGTTTTGTTGGGACCTCTTTTTAGGACCTCCTCCCTGTCCTTTCCGCTTTTTGCTGATTTCCTCCCTTTTTCTAGCCACCTTGCCTCTGTCTCTTGGCTGTGATCTGCACCTCTTTTCAGCAGCTTTATCCTTTAGATCCCTGTCCCTCCCGACCTTAGATCTATTGGCCTCTTTTCAGTGTGTTTTGACTAGATTTTTTCCCTTTTTTAGGCTAGTTTTGAGGGACCCGCCTTCTTGGGTTAGATAGATGCAATAGTAGCTGTTAATTTTCTGTTATTTCAGCATTATATACTGTTCTCTGCAGATTTATTTTTAGTTACGCAACACACTTTTTTCTTGCTCTCAAAACGAAAAGGGTTTTAAAAAATTAAAATTAACGCACACCACACATTGACCCTAAGTGAAGAAGCGCTTGGTTAACACCACCTGGCAAAGACTCTAAAATCAATTGTCACTGCACCTTTTCTGCCCTTGACCTCACTTGATTCTGTCCCTTTTTTCCCTTGTCGGTTTCCTTCTTCCCGTCATCATTGCGCCCCCAAGGCGCCTTTCCCGGAGACTTCTTGGCCTTCACCCTCAGTTTCCGGTTGATCGACCTGCTCCGTCCCGCCGTCGTCGAGCCAGTCCTCCTCCAAGTCCGCACTCTGACTCCTCTTCTGATTCATTGGGTTCTCCCTCTCCTCCTGGTTCTCCCCCTGTCACCTTCACTATGTCTGGTCCAGGGCCTAACGTTAGCAGTGCTCCAGGCCCTAATGCCGGAACCACTACTAGCGGAACCGCCACAAGAACTACCTCGGCCATACCCTTGCTGCCGTACATTGCAGGCCTCAGCCTCCTCGATTTTAATCAGTTGATCAATGACCCTATCCGCCACGATGTTGGTTGGCCTGCTATGCCAACCAAGCTCCCCTCCAACATCCCTAAGTTCGAAGGCCTTGCTGGAGAAGATCCAACCAATCATGTCTGATCTTTCCACATGTGGTGTTCCTCCAATTCCATTACCGATGACTCCATTCGTCTTCGTTTGTTCCAACGCACGCTTACTGGCGAAGCTTCTAAATGGTATGTAGACCAAGCCACCTCTTCCCATACCACCTTTGCGACCATTTCCCAAGCCTTTTTATCTTGCTTCCAGCTCCCTCTCCGATACGATACTGGTACGTAGCTCTTGACTTCCTTCAAGCAAACATCTTCGACCCACCTCTCTACCCATGTTCATGAATGGCGACGAAGACGCAGCTTATGTCAAGCTCCCCCCTTCGAAGATCGGATCTATATGGACTGGTTCCTTCACTCTCTCTTAGCTCCCATTGGCAAATATGTTGCCTCCCATTTCCCTCAAACCAAAGAAGCTGCCCTCCAAATAGCCTTGAAATATGACCCGATCTACGCTCAGTCCGGTTATGTTTATACCGTCCTTCCTGACCTCCCCAGGCCCGGTGGCGCTAACGCCCTGGGGGCATCTCATTCCACCGATGGTATCGATTCCCAGGCCCTTTCCCTTGGTAGCCTTGACCTCTGTGGGCCTCTTACGGTCTCCCTCAGGAGACATGACATGGTAACCTCCTTGACACTTAAGTATCTATGTACTGGCATGAAAGCTTTGCCAACATCCAGTGTCATCACGTGTAAAACATACAATGGTCAAAGTGTGGTGGACTATGTAATATGCTCTTGGAGCCTTATTTGCAAATTGTTAGAGTTCAATATTGAGGCTTGTCCTATAGAGATGAATTATGACCATATGCCTCTCTGTATTAAGTTAGGCATACACTCAAGTGGGTTACAGGAAGGCCAGACTCAACAAGGCCATAAGAAAGTGCATGCAAATTAAAGAATCCTCATAAATCAAGAAAACCAAGAGCTTTTTGTTGATGCCTTAGAAAAACACTTTCAGTGGGAAAAAATCAACACAAAAAACAAGGAAGACAATGCAGAAATAGAATGCATGGGCAACAACATGTTGATCCCTCTAATCCACAAAACCTTAAAGGGGTGCAAAAGGTCTCGACCTAAGAAGAGGGTCTCAAACACCTTTCTAACTAATCATTGGTTTGATGAAGAGTGCAAAGATGCTAAAAGATCCCTTAAGGAGAATGAGGCCAATAGTGAAAGCAAGAAGAAGTATAAAAAATTGATAAATACAAAAAGAGAAATTTATGTGATTGCAAGAAGGAAGGAATTAATCTCTTTGGGAAAGCACAACCCCAAAGGATTTTGTCGAGAATTACAATAAAAGAGAAAGAACATATATAATAATATTTCGACTACTCATTGGTTGGAATATGCAAAGCTTCTCTATGAGAGAAATCAAGAGAAAAGTAGCTCCCCCATAATCAACTCTACAACTGTGTTATTTTGAGTGGAGGATGTCAAGCGAGGTATAAAAAATTTAGCGAGTAGTAAAGCCCAAGATATTGATGGGTTATAGGCATAATTCTTAAAATGGGGTGTTGATATCTTGACCCCAATCATCGAAAGGATCTTCAACAACATCACACAAGGCAATTTTCTGGCAGAATGGACAACATGTATTGCTATCCCTCTTTA
This sequence comes from Pinus albicaulis, assembly GCA_034641835.2. Lineage (NCBI taxonomy): Eukaryota > Viridiplantae > Streptophyta > Pinopsida > Pinales > Pinaceae > Pinus > Pinus albicaulis. The sequence continues at coordinate 16,520,352 of CM076579.1, read as the reverse complement.
CAAAAATGGAGACATCAATAATCCCTCTAATTATCGCACTATTATGGTCAATCCTCTTCTTGGAATATTGTTCGGGAGAATGATGGAGCGTAGAATCAGCAGTTGGGCAGAAAAAGAGGGTAAAAGAGCAAAAGGACAGGCTGGTTTGAGGCCAAGGCATTCTACAATTGACATTGCATCACGCTTAGGCACGTCATAGAAAAAGTATTGGACATTCAGGGTGGGGAAACCTTTTGTTGCTTTGTTGATTTCATAAAAGCTTTTGACACTGTTCCTATGGATAAGTTTTGGAAAAGAATTGAAGAGCTTGGAATCCAAAATGAATATAGAGCTGCTGTCCACAAACTATAAAAGAAACTTAGTGCTAAAAATAGAACTCAAAAGGGCTTTTCGGAATGCTCTGGTAGTGACATCAGGGTCAAGCAGGGGTGCCCCCTTTCCCCCACTCTATTTGGTTTGTATATTGATAAGCTAGAAGAATGGCTAAACAACACTAGTAGAGAGGGTACTCAACTAGCAGGGTACGTCGTGAAGCTACTTTTGTACGTTGATGATCTTATCTTAATTACAAAATCTTTGCATGGTTTGAGAGAGAATTTGAAAGAATTTGAGCTTTTCTGTCAGGAAATTGGGATGCAAGTAAACATTAGTAAAACCAAAGTCATGATCTTCTCTTTGAAACAGAAAAAACATGTTAGCTTCATATTTGAGGAAAAATCCCTGGAGATGGTGGAAGAGTACAAGTACCTAGGAATTGTTTTTCACAATAGGCTCAGTTGTGAGACATGCACAACTAAAAGGATCCAGGGGGGTGGAGAGCTTCTTATCTTCTCCAGAACATATGCAGGGAAGCAGAATTGTGGGACTGGAGAACCAAGAAAACTCGTTTTTGGAGTGTTGGTTACCTCGGTTGTCTTATATGGATGTGAAGTTTGGGGTAGCAATATGCCAAATCACAAGTGGAGACAAATAGAAAGAATTCAGAAGTACTTAATCATTAGTAATCTCAAAGTCAAGGCAACAATCCCATATGAGATCCTGCTAGCTGAGGCTGGAATGTTTCCAATGTCTAGGCTTCAACAATCATTCGTTTGTCAAGTTATCTAAAAAATGTGGAAAACATGGAGGCACAACGTTGGCCCAAGATGATTTACATGAAGGAGATAAAGTGTAGGAAAAAAAATTGGAGGAAACTAAATAACAAATGGATGAGCAAATGGGGAATTAATTGGCAAGATTGTCCTAATTCTAAAAAGGAGATAAAAAAATTGTGTATTTGAAAAATTCAAGACTGCCATGTGGGAAAAACAGACTGGCAAAAAAAAAAAAAAAAAAAAAAAACCGATATATGTCAAAAACTATAACCCATCACAATTGCGTGAAGAAAATACTTATTTGAGTGCGGCAATCAAGGGAAAGGCTAAAATTTGAATAACACAACTGAGGACCGGATCTCACCACCTTAGGTGCGAGATAGGTAGATGGATAACCCCCAAAAAAGAATGAGATGAAATAATTTGTATATTTTGCAGAACAAGAGCAATTGAAACTGAATGGCACTTTATTATGAAATGTCCAGCGTATAAAAATATTCGTAATCAATTTGAAAATATCTAAAAATAGACAATTTGAAGAGACAAAGATTTACAAAACTACAAATTTATTGATAAAATTCACAGCAAAAAAAACTTTTCTATAAAATTGAGTATGATATATTGTATGATGTGGAATGTGAATCTCGGTCTAGTGGACATTATTAAAATATATCATATGAAAGGCGTACATAGAGGCTAATATTTCTTGGAGATCTAAAATTCTTATTGCTCAATTAAGGACTAATTCTCGTCAACTCTGTTGTGAAATAGGGCGCTGAAAAAGGCCAAAAGAAATGTGGAAAGAAAGAGTATGTATTTTTTGCTCTTCCGGAAAAGTGGAAACAAAAAAACATTTCATTTTAGAATGCGAGGCCTTCAAAGACAACAGGGAAAACTATGCACGTATTCTGACAGCTAGTTCTTGAGATAATCTATTCAACGATGAGTTTGTCGATAAACTGAGAGTGGTTATTGTAAAACTTCACAGAAAAAGAGTCCAATACAAGAGCAAGATAGAAAAGCAATGTGTTCCATAAGCTATTTTTAACCTTGTAAACATTAAAAAAATTCTTTCTTTCTTTCTTTGACACCCCACATAGTCGAACTCTGCGTGGCCATGACGCTTTGGCTGGCTATGCTCTTTATTCAGGCGGCTGAGCTGACATCAGTGGGTCCCTCGATAGCGGTTCACTCATACAACAGGAAAATGTGCGTGAGCTGACCTCTGTGGGTCTCTCGACCCTTCCGTTCAGTGATAGAACATGAAAATCTGCGTGAGCTGAGTCCTGTGAGTCCCTCGACCCTTCAGTGCGCTTATAGAGCATACAAATCTTTCTTTCGGGACGTACTCTCTACCTTCCTTGCCCCTGCGCCGGTCGCCGACCCCTCTCAGCCTTGACGAAATACAAGTTCTTGGAGTTGTATATTAGCTGCAAGTTGTTTCGAGTGTTTTTTTGGTTCAATTTTTATTGGTATTTGCGATGCCGAAAGTTCGAACTAACCGCATTAAGTATCCGAACGGATGGGAACTCATCGAGCCCACTCTCAGGGATTTGGACACTAAGATGCGCGAAGGTATGGATTAACCCACTACGAATTTGTATCTTTTGATTTTTTTATAAGACTAGGGTTCTCAACGGGAGAGTTTCTGTTTTTAAACATCTGTGGTTCATTCTTAATCCCTTTATGAAATTCACTTGTTTGTAGACGTCTCAATGCCTTTGCAAGATTATTTATTCTTGCAATCCCTGGAAATGGATTCACATATATAGTTCTAGTGTGCAAGCATAATCATTAGCAAATTGCATATTGACAAATTCCTTTCCATCAGTAAGATAGATCAATTGAATTTGGAAGATTATTCATTCTTGCAATCCCTAGAAATGGATTCACAGATATAGTTCTAGTGTGCGAGCATAATCATTAGCAAAGTGCATATTGACAAAGCCCTTTCCATCAGGAAGAGAGATCAATTGAATTTGACCTTAAGTTCTAGCAGCTTCACAAAGGAAATCTAAGGCTTAGCTAGATAAACAAGGGGCCAACGGATATAGTAGGCAACTGAAGCGATGAGGAATAATCTCTGCAGTCAAATTCCTTTAGTTTTGAAACATTTAGACAAAGTCCCAAAACCCAGCCAACATTTTGTCGCTTTCGAAAGAAATTTACAAAACTGAGACATATATTTGTAAACCTTTAATCTCGTGCGAGTGTCCTAAAGTGTACTATAAAAAGTCATTAAACCCACACTATTAAAAAGACAGGAAATCAGGGGCGACAGGTGTGGGGTTCTTATTTCTTGCTCGAAGGAATTATAGAGCGCAGTTTTGCATAGAACATCAGTTATATGACAGACAACCAAGCAGGAGCATATGCACTTTTCCAAGGTTTGTCATTGACACACCAATAGAACATGCAAAAGTTATTAGTGTTTGGGAATTCCACAATTATAATCATGCACATGATTCATGGAACAACTCCAAAGGACACTAAGTTATTGGCTCACCAATAGAACATACAAAAGTTATTAATGTTTGGGGATTCCACAATCATCATCATGCATATGATTCATGGAACAACTCCAAAGGACACTAAGTTATTGGCTCAGGTTCTTTTTTCTATAGTAGATTTTATCCGTATTACATTTAGTGGCAATATATCCCTTGTGTGAAGATAATATCTGCAAAAATTATATTTTATGAAATTATTGTGATAATTCAGTAGTTATCCTGACTCAATAGAAATAATCTATTAATCACCCTGTTGGTGCCATTCTCACCTTATAACTGGATTCTTGGTATTTTAATCCTCATTTTATAAAAGTGAGTTAGGGGATTGAGCTTTGAGGATACTACGGTCATTTTCCATCAAGAAAACAAGGGAAAGTCCACTGTTTTTATTGCCATGATTCTTCTCATGAGAACATTTATTTTTGTTTTGATGTGATTTTTTTTAATTTTTTTATATCTTTGGTCAGTTATGACTCAGGCCAACTAGCATATATCAATACTAATGTGTGATGTACCACTTGAGATTTTATCTATCTTCTATATCGGTTTTATTTTCATATTTATGTAGCAATTATGAAAATTTCTTAATCTAAGAAACCCTACTGTTAATTCTTGATTTACTTCTCCTACTTGATTACATACACAAGTTATTAATCTGAATATTCAGAAATAACAACGAAGTAAATACATATAACAACCTACACATACAGATCAACTACTGAATAACATGCTCATAGACAAAGTGACACAGATTTTTCGGACAAATGTCCCCGGAAAAACCCAATGCGGGAAAACGGTGCAGCTAGCTCTGAAGGGTTTTATTATTAAGCAGATTCTAAATACAACTATTCTGGGCATCAAACTTGGTTAGCTCGACAGAGAAAAAACACGGCAAGCAATACCTCTATCCTCGGAGACAAAAAATAAGGCTGATTCACACCCTCAAATGGGATTTACAGAACTCGAGCCCTTTCTGGCCCACCGGAAACCCCAGCACTGCTCCTCAACCCTTTGCGTCAGCCTTCCTGGCCTACGTTAGCCTCTGCGCTGCTCTGGAAGGGCCTGCATCACCCTAGAAGGGCTTACGTTGCCCCTGCACTTCCCTGACTAGGCCTGCGTCAGCCCTACGTGGCTCCTGCTGCCTTTGCGCTGCCTTTGTGTGGCCTTTGCAAGACTGTGTAGCCCCTGGCTGCCTATGCGCTTGTTAAATTTAGATAGACATGGAATGTTCTATGCTTAATGCAAATTTACTTCAATCTTTCTTAGGCCCGATTCAATTTAGCAATCACATAAACATGAAAGTAAAATGCTGATAGAACACAATAATAGATCAACAAAAGACAAGGCAATAATATAGATCAGATTTTACAATTCTTCTTGTCCAACAAAGATAGAGAATAGTGCGTGTTACGATAGTCAACAGGATGCATCACCAGCAAAGTCTTTCTCAACATTAGATCAGCCAACTCTCCAAGTGTCACAAACACAGCCCTCAAAGACAGCTCATCAAAAGTCAACGCTGAAAATTTAGGGCTTCGGTCAAACTGCTCCTTTTTCCTCGATTTTTGTGCCCTCAAATGCGGCCTCACAAAATCAAAATTTCTGCAAAGTTTGGAGGTAAAAACATTAAGGGTTGACCACGGTCAACGGTGGTCAACACACAACAAACAACCCTAAAACCAGTCCACACTTTTACCCAGCTTCAGCTCCGCACGTGTGAGGGAAAGAGGCCTCCAAAGGCTGATCGAACCAATCAAATCACAAGAGAGAATGTGTGATGAGTTGATGAGCAAATGATCTCCAAGTTTCTCCAATTTATATCAGTTAGTGAGGGTGTGTGACACATCTATTAGGCTTGTGATCCTACATTACAAATTTGGCTGACCTTGCACATGTGTGGAAAATAAAATCAAAATATATGTTCTGCTCATCCAAACAAGATGATCTTTCGATCAATCTTGCACCTCTCTGAAAGAGGAATCCAACAAAAATATAATCATCATCATATGAGCAACACAACATGGAGTTTGGACCTAGTTGCCCAAAATTAACACTCCCTCTCAACTAGGGAGAACTCCATCTGTCCACCTGTGCCATCCAGAGATCAGTACCATCATGTACCATCATATAGCATCGTGTGTCATCCTGCCGTAACTTGCTTTGCTGGCTCTTCTTTGCAAATGGAACAAAAGGTGAGTCACAAAGACATCACGCACAACTGACCCGTAGTCAGCTTAGAGGTTAAAACCTCTCTTGGACTCAAAAAGAGTCTCATACTAACTCGAAGTTAGTTTACTGACCTGAAGTCAGTTTAGAGGTAAGAACCTCATCAGACTTGATCCCAGATCAAGGTGTTGGACACTTGCCATCCTAGACATAGAGAGTACGATAATCTCTGATGCATCCATCGGTCTTGCTATTGGTCTCTATCCACATTTCCCACCTCATTAGCCAAATGAGAGGTACTTCCCATGAGTCTGAAACTCCATGGGTTGGATGCATGCGGGGCATAGATCAAAGAGAGGTGAACCAACTCAATATCATAACGGTGGGGCAGAAGCACAACAAGGTTCGGCAAGCTTATAGCTCCAAGAAGTTATCCCCAAGTCCCTTGGAGCTCCCAGAGCTTATAGTCCAACTCAAGCAAGACCCTCAGAATAGGGTCTTTCCACGATTCCAAGCTTCTCACGGAAGGTTAGGAACCTGACCTTCCCCAGGGGCTTCGTGAGAACATTTGCGACTTGTTCATCAGTTCTTATATGATCGAGCCTTACGGCGCCTCAATGTACCGTATCCCAGATAAAGTTGTACTTGATATCAATATGCTTGGATCGATCGTGGAACATGGGATTCTCAGAAAGACGAATCCCACTATGGTTATCACAAATGATAACGACTGTATCTAGCACATGCCCAAAGAGCTCACTGAAGATCTTTCACAACCAAAAAACTTCACAACAGGCCATACTCACTGCAATGTATTCGCCCGCAGCGCTGCTCAAAGCCACTAACTTCTGTTTCCTGCTCATCCAAGATATCGAAGCAGAACCCAAGGTGAAGCAACATCCAGATGTGCTCTTGCGATCCACCACATTGCCAGCCTAATCGACATTAGTATATCCATGGAGTCTCAAACTCCTGACAGTGTATCTCAGCCCATGGTTGATTGTGCCCCAAAGATATCTCAGTAGATTCTTGGCACCAATCCAGTGAATGTGATGAGGCTCAACCATATGTTTACTTAAAGTGTTCACTGCAAAACATACGTCCGGACATGATATCACTAAGAACATCAGGGCCCCTACGAGTTGTCGATACTCGGTGGGATTTCCCAGTTCGTGCCCAACAACGTTTCCACACAACTTCTTAAAGTTGAGTTCCATCGGTGTTGACACAGACTTATAGTCCACCATACTAAATCTCTCCAGCAGCGTCACGACATATTTTTCCTTGAGAAAGGAAAATCTTGCCTGGCCTCTGTCAGACCTCCAAGCCTAGGAAGTAATGCATCAGTCCTAGGTCTTTCATCTCAAACTCGGAAGCTAGCTCCCTCTTACACTAATGAATGAGAGGGTCAACACCTGTAAGGAAGAGATCGTCCACAGAGAATTAGAAAGAGAGGCCTTTCTCTATCAACCTTAAAATAAAGGTTTGGATCAACATTACTTCGAGTGAAGCCCAACTTCATCAAGTAGCTATCTATCCTCTCATACCAAGCCCTGGGGGCTTGCTTCAGCTTGTAGAGGGCTTTCTTCAACCTGCATACATAGGTGTCTCTATCTTGGACTTCGAAGCCTAGAGATTGCTCCACATACACCTCTTCCTTTATAGAACCATGCATAAAGGCTGTCTTCACATCCATTTGATGGAGACTCCATCCTTGTGTTGCAGTAAGGGCAATGATAGATCGGATGGTGGTATAGTGGGCCACAGGTGCAAATATATCATCATAATATATGCCTTACTTTTGAGAGAAGCCTCGGGCAACAAATTTTGCCTTGTACTTTTCAACACTTCCATCAGATCCATGCTTAATCTTATAGAGGCATTTCGAGGTGACAATAGATTTGTCCTTCGGTCTCGGGAGCACTTCCCAAACATCATTTTTTATAATGGACTCATTCTTCATGCATAGCATCCTTCCAAACTTGATGCTTTACAGCTTCTTCAAATGATCCAGGCTCAGATTGTACAATTGTACCCATGGCTGCTACCCTTGGTATATATTTGGCTTCTTGCTTTCACGGAATGTCCCTCTTGGAGCAATATGTCTCTCGGCATCTTCGAGAATATTTCTGATCCATGAGGGTCTTCTCTTATTTGAAGGAGGTGGATCAATAAGATCCATAGGTCCTTCAACATCGGGCATCGGTTCATCCTTTGACTCTTCTTGCTTCCCTGCTTCTTCATCTTCTTTGTCTTCCTTGGAACTAGGAAGATTTCTCACTTTCTTGAAGGCAACATCTTCATCGAAGGTGACACTGTGGCATATCACCACATCTCTTTGACCAAACACATAGATTCTATATGCCTTTGAAGTTTAACTGTAGCCCACAAACATTCCCTTCTTTCTAGAAGCATCCAACTTGCTTCTCTTTTCTTTCGGCACATGAAAGTAAACAGGACAACCAAAAACTCTAAAATGAGAAACATCAGGGTTCTTACCAGAGAAAACTTCTTCGGGAGTTTTTGGAATCCAGAGCGGAATGAGGGCATCTATTTTGAACGTACACAACTTCTCCCCATAGAAACTTCGAAAGACCTTGGTCACATAGCATGGCACGGGCAACTTCCACAATGGTCCTGTTCTTTCTTTCAGCAACACCATTTTGCTCAGGAGTATACGCAGTTGTGGTCTCCCTTTTAATGCCAGCTTCTCTGCAAAAGTCATTGAACTCATTTGACTCATACTCGGACCCATTGTCGGTCCTCAAAACTTTGATTCTCTTCTCGGTTTGATTTTCCACCAAGGCCTTGAAGGTACGAAACCATTTGAATGCTTCGTCCTTCTTCTTCAAGAAATATATCCAGGTCTTGTGGGAGAAGTCATCTGTAAAAGTCATGTAATAGGAACATCCTCCCAAGGATGTCATGGGCAACATACCAGATAAATCAAAATGTATCAATTGCAAGATATCAGTTGTCTTTGTGACACTTGAGGGGAATGGTCCCCTTGTATGCTTCCCTTCGACACAATCCTGACATAGACCTTCATGATCATCTTTAAATTCAGGTATCCCTGTCACCACCTTCCTTGCTTTGGGAAGGGTTTTGTAATGAAGGTGTGCAAATCTCCAGTGCCATAACTCTGTTTGAAGAGTTGTATCACATGACATAGCCCCCAATGGACTTCCTCCAACTTGGTAGAGTATATCAACTCTAAAACTAATAGTAAGAGCTTCTTTGAAGTTATTCTTCTAGATGCGTATCTTTCCATCAACGAATGCCACCTTGAACCCTTTGTCTTCCATTGCCGAAATAGACACAAGGTTCTTCTTCAAATCAGGTATGTACAACACATCTTGTAAACAGAGGACTTGACCTTGAGATAGATGAAGGGTCACAGTCCCTGTCCCTTTCACGGGATAGGTGGCATTATCTCCAAGGATAATTTCTAGATTAGTATCCTTCTCAATCAAATCAGAGAGGGCTTCTTTATAACCAGTGAGGTGCCTTGAAGCACCACTATCAATCAACCAGACATCGAGGGTGTCGGGAGGAGATGCAGCAGAGAGGGAAAATACAAGAATAAATTCATTTTTCTTATTATCAACAACATTAGACTCATCGTACCTGGAATTTCTTGACCTCTTGAAAGGTTGCCCATTTCCACTACGATCAGAGGGAGCCTTCCTTTTTCCTTTGAACCTGTTGTTCCTTTGATTGCCATTCCCCCTGGAGTTGTTGTTGTCATCATCTCTGTGAGAGTCCCTTCTATTAGGGCACTCCCTTGCATAGTGAGCAAACTCGTTACAAGTGTAACATCTTCCCTTCCTTCCTTTGGGCCCCGCTTTTCCATGGTTTTGATTTCTCGGACCACCATTGTTCCTCTTCTTTGCATGAGCGGTGAAGGCAGTAAGGTCATCTTCATTTCCATTAGAGGGATGATCTCTCTCCATCATTCTTGTTTCCTGTTGAGTGCATCTCGTCAATATTTCATCAAAATCAGGAATCACATTATTATTAAGAATAGTGGTATTGAATACATACCAATCACGGGGGAGACCTCCAAGTGCAATGAGTACCATCTCTCAATCAGCTATTTCTTCTCCAATAGCTAGAAGATTGTTCCTGATTTCAGTGAGCCTCATAAAATAGGATTGAATGGATTCATCCTTGCCCTTCTTGATATTCTTCAATTGATTCTTGAAGAAAAGAACTTGATTAGCATTGCTAGCCTTGAACATGCTAACCAACTTATCATACATCTCTTTAGATCTGCTCAGCTCAAAAATGTAAGCATCTAAGTGCTTATGAATAGAATCCCGAATAGATTTCCCCTTTTCTATACTTCATCTTTGTGGCAGCAGGTGCATTTGATGGAGGCTCAAGGATCTTTCCCTGCACATAATCCATGACATCTTGATCTTCTAATGCCAAATCCAAGGACATCTTCCATGCATGATAATCAGACTTATCAGTCAATTTATCATCGGACTTGAAACCCTTATAGGTTGAGGAGGCCATTGGTCCTTGATGGGATTTCTTCTTTGGTGATTGCTTTTCACGCCGGCTTGGGCTTTGTCTTCACCTCAGCTCTGATCCCATGTTAAATTTAGATAGACATGGAATGTTCTATGCTTAATGCAAATTTACTTCAATCTTTCTTAGGCCAAGTTCAATTTAGCAATCACATAAACATAAAAGTAAAATGCTGATAGAACACAATAATAGATCAACAGAAGACAAGCTAATAATATAGATAAGATTTTACAATTCTTCTTGTCCAGCAAAGATAGAGAATAGTGTGCGTTATGGCTGTCAACAGGATGCATCAGCCAGCAAAGTCTTTCTCAACATCAGATCAACTAGCTCTCCAAGTGTCACACACACAGTCCTCAAAGACTGCTCATCAAAAGTCAATGTTGGTCAACCAAAGTCAACGTAGGAAAGTCAACGCTGTAGATTTAGGGCTTCGGTTAAACTGCTCCTTTTTCCCTCGATTTTTGTGCCCTCAAATGCGGCCTCACAAAATCGAAATTTCTGCAAAGTTTGGAGGTCAAAACATCAAGGGTTGACCACAGTCAATGTTGGTCAACACACAACAAACAACCCTTAAACCAGTCCACACTTTTACCCAGCTTTAGCTCCGCACATGTGAGGGAAAGAGGCCTCCAAAGGCTGATCGAACCAATCAAATCACAAGAGAGAATGTGTGATGAGTTGATGAGCAAATGATCTCCAAGTTTCTCTAATTTATATCAGTCAGTGAGGGTGTGTGACACATCTATTAGGCTTGTGAGCCTACATTACAAATCTGGCCGACCTTGTTCATGTGTGGAAAATAAAATCAAAATATATGTTTTGCTCATCCAAACAAGATGATCTTTAGATCAATCTTGCACCTCTCCAAAAGAGGAATCCAACAAAAATATAATCATCATCATATGAGCAGTGCAACATGGAGTTTGGACTTAGTTGCCCAAAATTAATAACGCTACTCTGCTATGTTGCCTCTCTGCCTTCGTTGTATTCTTGGCCTGGGATCATACCATTTCCCTTGCCAATACTGCCCCTCGTTGCAGCTGAAACACTTCTGAAATTCTTAGCAAACTATGCCCTAGAATCTCAGCTTAGCTTCAGTGCTTCGTCAATGTGTGTGTTCTCCAACTGACCCTAAGCCCTTCTCTTATACCTTTCTCGTTGAAACATCAACGACCGTGATCTAATCTCTAATCGATGGCTAAGATTAGAAGATGCTTGATCCGCGTCACTTAAGTCATTCTCGTCACATGTTTGATTTAATTCATTTTAATCTTTTAATTTTCCTAAGTTAGACTTAGGGTCCTTAATTAAAAAGATTAATTATTTGAATATCTCTTAAGCTTGATGGAATTCTTCTAAACGCTTTCTGGGACTTGGAGATCTCATGTACTCCAGCTCCTCCACAAAATTTGGGAGCTAGAGCACATTCGATGCTACCTCAAAATCTTAACACTCCCTCTTAGCGAGGAATGTGCTCTAGCAATACTCTTCACTCTGAAGTACTGCTCTGATCTATGCTTGGCCTGCTGCCCTACATCACTGCACTGCTGCTGCTTTCTGTACTGCTGCCCATGACTTTGCCACGATCACTGCTATATCCGTACTGCAACTCCCTCTCAAATTACTGCATCGTGCTGCCAACTTTTGCACTGCAACTCAGTTGGTGAGAGTAAGCAACTGAAGGACCCCTGCCCAATGACAGACAAGTCAGTCGGGCTGCATCTCATCAATGAAGCTCCTTAGGCTGCTGCTCTGCACTGTCCTCTTGAAGCCACTACATTGCTGCAGCTCTGCACTGCGTAAGCAAGCCTCCTCTGCGCTGCTAAAGTCCCATCAGCTCCTCTGCGCTGCTACCTTTGCACTCCGCTGCTCGCTCTACAACGTCTCATCTCTGCCTCTGCTTCATCCATGATCTTTGCACCCACTGCTCCAGTCATTCCTTGCTACTGTAGCATGGATGTGATCCAAGAGTTGGGCCACTCAAGGATCCCGCCACCACTCTATAGTTGCTCTACAGATCAATATCGCCCCACCTCCATGGTTCATGAGCGCTCATGGCTGCGTCATCGTCGGAGCCATTGTCTTCTTTAGCTGTCGCAGCCTTGGAACTAGAAGCTTCGTTGTCCTTCTTCCTTTGAGGACAATTGCTGGCGAAGTGTCCAAGTTCGCCACATTGGAAACATTTGATCTGAGATAAATCACGCTTCTTAGATGCTAGGGCTACATCTTCCTCTTCCTCCTTCTTCACTCTGCTTGATCCAGTGCCGGTTTGCCTCTTGGTCATTCGATGAATTTCCTCTTATCGGAGGATAGCCCACATATCGTCCCAGTTTGGAAGGTCCACTCTGGAGTCTGCCCAAAATGCTTTGGACAAACGTTTCCCAATCCTCTGTGACTGCATTTAGAGCAGTCCTCACCATGACATCATCTTCCACCTTGACCCCCATAATGGTTAGCTGATCCTGAATTGCCTGCAATCTGAAGAGGAAAGGATCGATTTCTTCTCCCGTGGTCATCATAAATAACCTCAGCTAGTTCTCCAAAAGCATCTTCCTTTTGACGGATTTCCCTTGATACAGTGTGGTTAAAGCTTTCCACATCTCATTAGCCGTCTTCTTTTCAGGTATGTGTGGTACCACATGATCTTTAACCCCATCCATTATGAAGCGCTTGGAATGTGCCGCTGCTTCATTATGCTTCGTTAGGAGAAGGGCATCGGTTGGTGTAGCTAAGACACTCTCGACATGCTCTCGCAAGGCGTATGCCTCCAGGACTACCAGGATTCTGGCCTTCCAGATAGCAAAGTTGGACAAACTGTCCAACCTATCCTGATCACGCAGTCCATGTGGCCCCATCTGCTTAGAAATATGTCGGAATAGATCTTCCTCTCCTTGCTTCTGCTGCTACTCTCAATAGAAACTCGGATCTAGGCTCCTTTGCGAGAAAGGCACCCTCTGCTCCCTCTGACAACTGATTTCCTCCTTGGAAATCTGCCAAACACAATGAATCAACTCTCTTCGATCACCTTACGATTGATCCTCAGATTTCTTTTGGCAATGAAATCTACTGAGTAGCTGTTCTCCTCCCGCTCTTTGTCAACCTTAGCTTGGGTACGATTCTGCACTGACAGAATCTCCACCCCACCAACAACTACTGAAGATTTGAAGCTCTGCTTCCGGTCCACGACAAATCTGCACAACACTCGAAACTGGATTGCGTCACCCTGGCTGGCCTTTGCGTGAGCAGATTGGCTTAGCGCAGCCTCTGCGCAGCGATTGTGCAACGCAGGTTGCTCTTGCGTCCCTCTGTCTCTGTGTCACCCAGCTGGGACTGCGTCAGCCCCTGCATGGCTCTTGCTGCCTCTGCGTCCTTCTGGTGCTGAACTGCCCTCTCCGGATACTTTGCTGCTTCAGTTGCTCTTTGCAACACAAATTTCTTCAGCCGATTTGCTGGAGATCCAACTTGATCTGCAATTGCTTTGATACCATGTGAAAATTTCTTAATCTAAGAAACCCTACTGTTAATTCTCAATTTACTTCTCCTACTTGATTACATACACAAGTTATTAATCTGAATATTCAGCATTAACAACGAAGTAAATACATATAACAACCTACACATACAGATCAACTACTGAATAACATGCTCATAGACAAAGTGACATAGATTTTTCAGACAAATGTCCCTGGAAAAACCCAATGCGGGAAAACTGGTGCAACTAGCTCTGGAGGGTTTTCTACCTTAGCGCGTATCTCCGAATACAAAAATTTAGAAAAATGCAAATCCTAATAGCTCTGATAAAGAAAAAACACTAAGAAGCAATACCTATCCCTGAGATAGAAAATATGGTTGATTCACACCTTGAAACTGGATTTACAGATCCTGAGCCCTTTCTGCCCACCGAAACCCCAACGTTGCTCCTCGCTCCCTCTACATCACCCTTCTCGGCCGCGTTAGCCTCTCGTGTTACTCGAAGGCCCCGCGTCACCCTAAAGGCTTACGCTCGCCTTGCACCGCCCGACCGGGCTCGCGCGTCACCTTGTGTGGCTCCCACGTCTCCGCGTGGTCTCGTTGGACTACGTAGCTCCCCGATCGTCTCTCACGCGTTTGGCATGCACCCTTGCCTTCGTTGTATTCTTGGCCTGGGATCAGGCCATCCCCCTTGCTAATACTGCCCCTCGCTGTAGTTGAAACACTTCTGAAATTCTTAGCAAACCACACCCTAGAATCTTAGCTTAGCTTCAGTGCTCCGTCAATGTGTGCATTCTCCAACTGACCCCAAGCCCTTCTCTTATACTTTTCTCGTTGAAACATCAATGACCATGATCTAATCTCTAACTGACGGCTAAGATTAGAAGTTGCTTGATCCGCGTCACTTAAGTCATTCTCATCACATGTTTAATTTAATTCACTTTAATCTTTTAAGTTTCCTAAGTTAGACTTAGGGTCTTTAATTAAAAAGATTAATTATTTGAATATCTCTTAAACTTAATGGAATTTTTCTAAACGCTTTTTGGGTCTTGGAGATCTCATGTACTCCAGCTTCTCGACAAAATTTGGGAGCTAGAGCACATCCGATGCTACCCCAAAATCTCAACAACAATGAACTTATATGTATGTGAAAAGTCTATCAATTGGGCTGTAGACACAAAATTTCTCTACTTATTTTGCAACGGAATAGGAACAAAAATCAATACACAATCACACAATTAAACAACACAATTTTTCTAGGTAACCCAACTAGGGAAAACCCTTTGCTTGCTTGAGAATTTTATTGATAGGAAATTTAGAGCAATGGATCTCTTACATTACGACTCTGTCTCAATAGAAACTGTTAATTTTAGATAGCAATGGTATGTTCTATGCTTAAGCGCAATTTACTTCAATGTTCCTTATAAGCCCAATATCAATTTTCAGTTTAGCAATTACATTAGCTTAATCACTATGATAGTAAATGCTGATAGAACATAAACAAAATGCAGAAGACAAGCCAAGACAAGAGGACACAATATTTGGCGGATGCCAGGGAAAAAACCCAATGTGGGGAAAACCCTTTGATCAAATTCTTCTTATTTTTCTTCAATAGTTCAGCAAAGAGAGAGAGAGTACAAATATCAAATTAACTTGCCCAAAACAGTCCTGTCAAAATCAGCAGTCAGCAATAGTCAACTGCAGCCCTAACCAGAAAGTCAATGCTGGTCAAAGGGGCTCCAAAATGTCCTCCAAGCAGCTCGGTCAACAGTAGACAAATTCGGCCTTCCAAGAGTCAAAGTCAACCCAAAACAGTGATGTCAAACCCAGTCAAATGCTGTTGTAAAATCTACAGCCAAACCTGAAGTCAACGCTGAAGTCAAACTTGGTCAAACTGCTCCAAATGCATTGAAACCCGTGCCAATAAATGTGGCCTTAAAAAATCAGAATTTCTGCCCAAGAACTGAAGTCAACGGAGGTGTTTTGACCTCTGGTCAATGCTGGTCTGTTTCCTGCAATTTGGCTTGCAATCTGACCCTGCAATTCGGCCTCTTGTTTCACATGTGTGAGGTAGAGAGAGAGCTGCCCAGACTTGTACGAACCAATGAGGAGAGGAGAGAGAAGATGTGTGATGAGATGAGTGATGTCCAAATGAGGATAAGGTCACTCTTATTTATACATTTCGTTGAGGGTGTGGAGACACAACTGGTGGGCTTCATGAGCCTACATTTGACTATGGCCGACCTTGACAATTTACACATGTGTGAATAATAAAATCAAAATCACACTTCTACTTGTCCGAACAAGATGATCTTTAGATCAATCTTGCACCTCTCGAAAAGAGGAATCCAATAAAAATATCATCTCCATCATATGAGCTGTCCAAGGTGGAGTTTGGCCCTTGTTTCCAATTTGAACACTCCCTCTCAACTAGGGAGAAGTCCACCTACCAATCCATTTGCCAACTTGTACCATCTATATCATCCCTGCTCTGCTCTGTTGAACCATGAAGAAATAATGAAGAAGAATTGATCGAGAGTGAGTCACAAGACCTTGCCACTCTCTAGTGACCCAAAGTCAGTCTAGAGGTAAAATCTCAATTGATCCCTAGATCAAGATGTTTGGAGTACGGCAATACACGATGCGTCTGTCGGTAGTGCTATGGTCTCTATCCTCATTTCCCAAATCATTGGCCAGATGAGAGGTACTTCCCATGTGTCTCGGACTACATGGGTAGGATGATGCGGAAACACCAGCAGGGAAATAATATATCACATCCGGCTCACAATCACATGTAGGGAAAGGTTGAACAACATCCTACACGCATGCAAACCACCGAGAGTGGGGAAATGATGAACCACATCCCACCAACATGTCAATAATCAATTGTAGGGAATGAGCATTCTACATGTGGGGAAAGGGTGAACCACGTCCCACCGACATGTCTATACGCAAATGCCTGAATGCATCTCACACTGGGGGATCCATAGGAGAAGGTGAACCACTCATCCTGCTCATATGCCATAGGAGAAGGTGAACCACTCATCCTATGTATATGTCATCATTAGTAGGGGAAGGTGAATCACTCACCCTACATACATGTGTTCGGAATTGTAGGGGAAGGTGAACCACTCACCCTACACACATGTTAGCCATCATGGGGTATCACAGGGGAAGGTGAATTACTCACCCTATGGTCACTCATAGCTCCAAGAAGTACCCCGAGCCCCCAGGAGCTCCTAGAGCTCAGTGTCCAACTCATGCGGGACCCTCATAGGAGGGTCTTTCCACGATTCCAAGTCTCTCACTGAAAGTTAAGAATTTGACCTTCCCCAGGGACTTCGTGAGAATATCTATGACCTGCGCATTAGTCTCGATGTGATGGAGCCTTATTGCTCCCTGTTTTACCATATCATGGATAAAGTGGTCCCTCATATCAATGTGCTTGGAGCAGTTGTGGAACACGAGATACTTTGAAAGGTGTTGGCTTGAGGGGTCTTGACCCAGGTTCAAAGTTTATCGCGCAACCAATAAACCCTCCAACTACTGGCCCTTTCGGTAATGACCTGCTTGCGCAGATCAAAGTCTCACCCGAAGCAGTATGGGGGGGTGCTGGAATCAGTTTTCCGCACCCTGAGGAAGAAATCAAAACCAGTCTTTGTATTAGATCAAAACAGTTCAGTATAACAGACTTTCCCCTTACAATTACCCTTCTGCGCACACAACCAGTGGAGTCTGCACACAACCAGGACTAGGTCTTCGCGCACACAGCCAGCAGGAGCCTTTCTACCCAACCCAGACTTACAAAATGTATCGCTAAAACATAAACATACTTAGATCCAACGCATTACATCAAATCTACTTACTTAGACTCTATCTATCTCTATTTATATCGACTTAGCGCGCAGATACTATGGTCTCAAACCATGGTTTGAGGTCCACAGTTTACCCTTATAATCTATTTACATAAAAGAGGGACTTTGACCTGCCCCAAAGCCCCTTGAACTTTCTGCGCAGCGCGCATATGCAAAATTACATACAAAAAGTTACTAAAAAATGTACCCCAGGGGAGCTCGCTCTAAAAGGCCCCCAACACAAACCTGTGACTCGTCCCGAGTCACTATGGGGTCTGCTCCTTCATCTTGGCTTGGAGCATAGCGACAAAAGTTTTCAGTGGCAGCACCACCTCAAGACTCTGCGCAGCAGCTCCCTGCGCTTCAATTACCAATTTCTCTGTAGTGGACCCTTTAGTGGCCAGTTCAATGCTTCGCTGAGTTTGCTGAAGAGTCTTCAACGTGCCATCCAATGTCTGTGACAACTGTAGAGCCTCCTTGGCCCACGGCTGTATCCTCGTCTCAAGCAACTGTTCTCTCCGACGCAGGTCTCGATTTCAGTCTAAATTACCCAACCCTCTTGTAGGCGGGCGAGGTGCTGTGCAATGACGAGGGTAGGTGCCACCATCTGAATATCAACAAATTGTTGTTCTTTGACGCGCAACTGATTGCACAACTGTTGGACCATTGGGTCATTCTGAACTGAAGTCCAGACACCCATGGCCTCCTCCAAGAGCTGACCGCACTGTGTGACTGCGACAACAATGCTCTCTGTTACCTGTTTTACTTCGTCAACCCTCTTTGCTCTGACTTCCGGTGGGGTCTCTGGCTGCGACTTTAAATGTAAGTCAACAATTTGGTGTTCAAATTCAGCTCGCACAGTTTGAACTTAGGCGCGCGAGGCCTTTAATGCAGCGCCCAGGCCTTCTAACGTTTCTTCTGGGGCAACTGTGGCAGGGACTGCTGGCACGTCGTTGCACACTTGGTTGATTTTTTCTTCAAGTGCAGCGCGCTGAGCCTCGGCGGCGCGGCATGCTTCCTTTGCGGTTTGCTGTTTCTGGTGAGCTTCAACAACCTCCTGTTGCGACTCTACTACAATGGTGTGGGCACGGGCTTCGCGAAACTAGAGCTCATCCACAATCATATTGTGGATCAAATGCAATTTCCCTACAGGAAAACATATAAGTTAACATGTGTATCATTGCAACCTCGTAGTTACGCGTGCTGGCTGACTGATTCTACATGGATGGTCGGCTTAGGGATTTGAATAAGACGACTATCCCCGGTTGTAGGTAGGTCTATATTGAGCGGCCGCGCGCTAGTTGCATGCACGCTCGCTTGCATCTGGCTCGCTTGTGCAACGCTCACCTGAATCAGGCTTGCTTGAACTTTGAGCTTGTGAATACCAATTTGGACCCCATCGAGCGCAACCTTGTACTACACTTCTATGTCTGTCCACATATCTTCGGTTGCTGTCGTGACCGTGTCGGCTATTTGATTGAGATCATGTTCAGTCAGTGTAATCTCTTCTTCTCCCGTGGCCTTAGAGCCCTTTCGCTTCTTCCTAGATCCTCCCGCGGCCTGAGAACCACACTTTGTGCCCTTGGAAGTCTGAACTTCCACCTACTCCTTTGTCTCTTTTGGCGCGACACCATTCTTCTCAGGTGCAGTGCCTGTTTCTAGATCAATCGTTTCGCAGGTTGTAGTCGGCGTGGCCTCTTTTTCTGTGGTCTTCTCATTATTCTGCGTATCGGTGCGAGGCTTGGTAGGCGTCTTTAGAATAGAAGTTGATGCACCTGGCTCCAGCCAAGTTGGCGACCACTCTTCAGTGACGTGCAACAAATCGTCCTTAGTGACTAGATAGGGCAATTCATACCACACTCCTTCAACAACGCCCTTCGCGCGGATGTGAATGTTGTGGAAGGGTGAAAGCAAATCGCTCGATCATCTTGTGTCTTTGATGGGCACCAAAGTTGGAGACAACCTCGGCTTTGATTTTGCTGCACGAAGAAGTGAGGGTGTCGAACAATACCCAAAATATTCATTCTCCAAGATGCGAGGGGACGGAAGAGTCCACAATGTGGCGTACGCGCGACTTCACACATTTGCGGCTCTGTTTAGGAAACCGTTTCCTCTAGGGTCTTCCGACAAATTGGGGCTATCAAGCATGAGGGCCAAGCATCGCGTGCTTGCCCTCCTCATGTGTTTTAACGCATTCTCCGGAGACTCTTTGCATAAGTATTGAGACCCGATTATAAATTACTCTCCCTTCTCCTGTATACTTGGAGTTGGTCACTTAACGGGAACCTCTTCGTCTACCTTTCGCATCATCTTGCAAGCCAAGATGTGCGTCTAAGTGAACGGCGGGGTCATTGATTTCGGCGACACAAATCCTCTGTTGTGGCGTGACCTTTGATAGGTGTTTGATTTATCTGCCACCTTCTTTTTCTTGTGCTTTACCTCCAAAGTATTTTAGGATCTACGCGTTGATAGGCAGAGTAGGTGATTCGATGGATGGTATAACATCTATAAGGTATGCGCTCGCCCATCCAGTGCTTCATCATGCAATGTTCGAACGAACAGATGCTACAGAATGTCATTTATCGGTTTTGCGCTAAAATCAGGACTTACGATAAGTTCGGAAATACATGCGGGCCTGTCGGCTAGGCAGGCAGGCCCCCTATTAGAACCACCGTGATAAGACCTTTTCCGAACGATACGGAAACTTATCAACTTGCTCTGCGATGTCCCAATCCTCCATCTTGATTCTGAACGCACAGCGACATGTCACCTTGATAGGGACATTTCCAGGAATTAAGGACATGTTAATGCTTGACCGCACTTTGCCCAGATCTTTTGGAACTTTGGCTGACGCCTTGTGCGGTGCGACATAGGTCAGCAACCACGAGAATGGGGCCACTTCAACCACATCCTCCACCTCCATAATGGTCACCGAGGCCTGCACATGGGTCTCTTCTAGTGCTCGGCCCTTGATGGAGCGCGGCAGTCTTCTCCCCTGGGGACTTACGGGTCCTTGACCATACGACCTTCTTAGTTTTTGCGGGTGTGGGTGTCTGAAGTCGTATGGCAGGATCCTGGGCGCATAAGATCCTCTTTGGGTCATGTTGTCATGTAGCGGGATGCGGCACCCAGGGAACCCCTACGCGCAACTCCTCAAATCTGGATCCCAGAAGACTGAGACACCAGGCAATGATGTCGTGAAGGAGCTCAGGCAAACAATTCACCTGCAATAAATGGAACTGTTGACCCCATAGGTCATATTTATAGTTTTTGGCTGTATTTTCATGAAGATCACCATCATTAGTAATGCTCCTGCAATAACCATGGTTCCAGTAGCCATCCTTATTAAATGCGACCTAGGCGGCTCCCTTAAGCGGTAATAAAACTGTCTTTTTCAGTTCACCCCCATTCAGCTAGATTTTGGCACTTCTACGACCCTAGTCAACTCCCCTCGCGGAGCAGCTCATACGGTGCGTCGCATCTTCCTTTCACATCCGCCATCCCATTTGTGCGCATTCAATACCTAAGCAATATAGTCATTTGGTGTGTGCGGGGGAGAGGGTCATCCCCGTATGGCTTCAATCGGCTTCATTAACATACCCGGAAGATATTCTTCAGCTAGTGTGGTCTGGGCGTATTGCACCTCCATCGGTGATCTCAGCAACTATATGACCCTTATGTATACATCTTCAACTTCCTTGAAGTGGCCACAAACTTGTCGCTGTACAACATGACTATTCCAATCCTCCTTTAAACTACCTTTTGCTCGATGTGCTTATCATGCCATGTACCTTTCATGCGCCTTTTGAACTTCTTTGGTGGAAATTGACAATAAAAAGCGATCATCTTCCTTCAGAAAGGCAGCTATCTCTTATGACCTGTTCCTCACACACATACCTGTCAGCCATATTTGTGAATCTATATATGCACATACAGCGAACAATGTATTCCATCGGCAACGCAACGACTTCTTCCCATATACCATCTCAGAATCGATGTCCCTTCAGTTCACATGTTGACATGTGGTTCGATATGCCCGGAGTGATTGCACACGCGTCATGCCAATCATTCGTTAGCATTGCAAAAACTTTAGGTAGCATAGTCTCCAATATCTTGTGATGCTTCCATGCACCAATGTGCGTCATGCGGTGATATGGGTGCTCTTTGATGATGTCCAGACTCACAGATTGAAGTTCTGTCAAAGCTTTGATGGTTTCATTCATAGTGCGTTTGCCTTGCTATCATTTATCATTAGAATCTTAGGATTTCATCCAACAGAGTCATGTATTCTCGAAAATGAACTAAAAGTAATCGTATCTGCGTATACAATCCTTCGCTTAAAGAGCTTAGCTTGTCTGATCTAGTTACACATAGTCGGTCTACGATCGATTATGTAACTAAGCACTCTCTCTCTTCTCCTGGAGGAGTTAATAGGTCCGACAAAGTCTATGGTCCATTTTCAAATGCTTAGCATAAGCCATCTAGGGGATGCGGGGGGCATCTCGTCTGCAGCAGGCTTCTGAGTCCCTCGCGCATACATCACATGCGCGATAGTGCCATAGGCATCATTGTGCAATGTGGGCCACCATAACCCGGCTACCGCAAAATCTTTTGCTGCGGTTGCCTTCCCTGCATAGTGACCACGACACAATCCCTCCATGAGCGTTCATCTAAGATTGCATGCCTTTCAGTACTCCAAACATATCTTCGCAGGAACTTCTTACTGCACCCATCTATAATAATTGCACCATACAATAGTGAAGTTTGTTGCACTGTGACCATGAGCTCTTTCTTTTGTTGCATCTGTATGTCCTGCACACTGTCTCAGCGTACTTCGGAAGCAGATCAATATTTGGGAAATGATCATCAACTACCTTGATCGTTATAACAAATCGCACTATCTGGTAATCCATCCTCCCAAGTTCGCTAGGGTTCTTCACCAGAGTTTCAATGAGGACATGATGGTCGAGCCCAACATTCGTCTTCTTGGTTTCACAATGATCTCAAAGTCATACTCCCTGGAATCAGTAACAACGCTTTCGCAAATCTTCCCCCAGCACACAGTCTTATATTGACTAGGTACTTCAACGAGATTGATCGGTAAACATCTTGAAATGCCCTCCTAATGGGTAGTGGCTAGCACTTTTTATACGCGCATACACCATCGCTAATACCTATCTCTACGTGGTTGAATAATTCCAGTTCTACGCTTGAGAGCTTTCTAGCGGCATAGGTAATAGGGGTGATCAATATCTCTCGGCTACTGCGTCGCGACTAAAATAGCTTTCAGTGCGGAATACGGTGAGAGCATCAACATGCACTTTATTTGCCATACCTCTAGACTAATTTCGAAAGTTACTCAGTATGGCGCGATGACCATCTTTTCCTTCAACATATTCAGAAAACTCTTGCGACACTCCTCTGTCCCAGCGAGAATGTCAGCATCCTTCTTGCCAAGCAGCCTTCTCCAGCTGGTGCGTTATCAGACATAACCACTGAATGACAGTCCGATAATAGATAGGGTGCCCCTACTATTGAGCGGCCATAGCTGCTTACCATTCGCTAGGGTATCTCCAGGATTACACAATGTCTACAGATTTTCGTACGGGATCTACCATCAACCCTTGTTGGCAGGACAATGTGCTCCCCAGAGCAGTATCAGCAATGACAAAGCACATAACTACACATTTCTTTAAGTTGAAACGAGGATCTAATCACTTTTCTACAAGTATCCAAATATTTTTTTGTTTTTGGTAAGTTGAGCTAATCTATTACATTTGAAAACATAGAGTTACGATTGCTACGTCTGGGTTGGTAAGCTACAGCTTAACCAACTTTCCTAGCCCTTTTGTTACTAGGATCGTTTTTGGGTTGCTCTCCGGGGAGGAAACCAACCTAGAAAAAACTTAGAACCAAGGCGTAACATTATGCTTGCTGTATGACGACACGACTAACGAAACCATAAAGTAGATGATAACGAGATAGGCCACTGTAGGCTAGCATATGACAAAATACATAGAAGGCCGAACCACTGCATGAGACATTACTCATCCTCTTCATCATTATCATTGGGGTTCTCCTCTTCAATGGGACGAGCGGGGTGCACATCATGCAGCCTCCTTCCACATCGGCTTTAGTGCATTTGGAGTGCACACGGGGAGCACGGAGGATAGGGGAGTCAAGATCCTACGTTATCCGGAATCAAAATCCAAATGCCATCGAGAATCCATAGACCCAGGATGTCCCATGTCCTTATCTTTTTCTCTAGAAGGCTGTCAGAAGGTCGAAGTGTGTGTTGCTAGAGAGTGCGATGTTGGGGAGAGGAGGGGGGACCTCCTGCATGAGCTCCCACCTCTCGCGCAACTTGCCCCGGAGGATTTTGCGCGCTACTCGAGACTGCCGGGTCTTTCGCTAAGTGCCTGAGGAGGAGCCATCAATAGGCTCAAGGCGATTATCTTCTCCCTGCGATGAATAATGCGTTCCATGAGAGCCCCTCATGTTGACCTCTAGCGAGATGGTACGCTTTGGCGAAGTTTGAGGGCTAGTAGTGCACCGAAGGGATGGGGTCGAGCGAAAGTCGAAGAGAAACAGACATGCCGCCGGGCCAAGGAGGGAGACGAGGATTCACTGCGGCGGCCCAAGGGGCGGCTGAATGCTCAGGGGGACAGAGTCGCCGGGGATGGGAGAGCGGGAGATCCGAAGGGCACCGCGCGGCCTCCCCGACGGCCCCAGGGACAAAGGCGTCCCATGTACCGTCGATTGAGAGTCGTGATGAGCGAGCAGGAGGAGGGCGAGCGAAAGGCGACGGTGCAAAGACATACTAAGAGAGGAAAGGCGCAGGCTTGCTGGGAGTTATAAAGGGGTACGAGTGAGATCTGTGAGGGATGGTGCGATGAGTGGCCATCGCACGGATCTCGCGTGTTGAGCCCTGGATCACCTTTAAAGCGTGCGCGTGGGGAGGAGCGTAAGAGCTACAATGTTTGGTTAATCATGACGGACATTAATGAGTGTTAGGAGAGCGAGGTGATGTTTAGAGCCGAATAACGCATGCATCAATGCGCTCGTCATCATTTCGGTTGCAACGCGATGCATCATGCGAGGGGCTAACGGTATTGGATGACTGCGGGTGCAGAAGCGTTGCGTTCGAGATCTCTCGGTATTCGTGTGTGGGGAGAGGTGTGATTGTCACTAGTGGTCCCGGCCGCACGCATGCTCCGAGGGGTTACTTCGATCCTTCCGAATGAGAAGAGACAAGTTCACTACGAGTCGTGACCTCCTCAACTCATAGCGAGAGTTGAGTGATGTAGAGCATAGTTACTTTGCCACCCCTTTGTTTTCAAGAAGATGCAGCAATGCAGTTGGCTTTCTTCTACGCACGTGACCAAAAGTGATGGCCTGCAGCGTGATTGTGAAGCGTGCAGGTTCCAACACCTTGAGCTTGTGTGCAAGTCTCCACTGTTGGAGACTTTTGAGGGCATACACCTGTGACAGGATTCGCGTGGCAACCATCGTTATGATTTGCGAGTCTCCCTCCATTTTCGCGTAGGAAGTAGGAATTCAATGGCAATTTGAATACCTCTGTATCATTCCTTCCGATTTCAGTAGAATTTATTGATTAGCCCATCCAATATTTTCCATAATAGACTATGAATGGACCTCCTTGAGTGTTCCCGATGATACCTCCGAGACTGCATTACAGGTTGCCTTTGGGACTCCCCATCAAAATTGCATTTGAAGAAGCAATCGTGAGGCGCGAAACCAAGTTTCAGGGGAGAGGCAGGAGTTCTACCGGCGACTTTCACGGGAGTGATGTCCATGGGAGTGTTTAGAGCCTCATTTGCTAGTTGTTCCATATGTGACATTCAACCGTCTGCATCGTGGGTAAGTCCTCCTTACCCATGCATCTAGGGCTAGAGAGTTTACTTGAGTTCTTGTGAATCTGTTCCAGGGCGATGAGGAGTGGAGGCCTTTTGTCCCTGAAGATGCGGTAGTTTCGTTCCTTCCAAATGTCTCCGGATGAGGATAGTTTCGAATGATCTCGCCATAGTCTATTTAGAAGGTGTGACCGGTGTAAGGATTGTCTGCTTATTTGCTGATGGTGTTAATAATGTTGCACTCGTCCCTCACGATTGGGACTTGACAACATAAGATGGAAATTTTGTCCATAGGAAATTGGCGAGTATGACATTGGTCCAAGACGTGTAGTCGATGGTTTTCGAGTTGTCCTAACATAAAGACATTTGGAGCCTTACGAACCCTCTTTTTCAAAGATTCTCCCAGCATGTGAGGGATGCGTCGTTCATTGGAGCAACACAGTAGCATTTTGGGCCACATATGGCCCGTTCCAAATCTTTTTTTTCCGAGATGTTGTTGGTGTGGGCCGGGACCACATTGATGAAGGATGTTGTAAGCTTCCTTGGTTGTGTAAGTTACGACGGCGAGTCTCCCAACGTAGTGATGATCCAGTGTCCGTGACCTCGATTTTTCTGTAGCTAAGTTCCTCCCGGATGTCCGAGTGGCTTTCATTGTTCCGGTTTTCTGCCATCCGTTTCGTACGAAGCCATTGCTTCGTAGCCATGGGAGATGTCATCCGAATCCCGAGAAGTCTTGAGCTTTTCCATTTTTGCCTTTCTTGAGTGCTTGCATCTCCATAGAGGTCTACGTAAGATGGAGGAGAGGCTTGGCACCGCTTTGCCGGAATCCTCCCGAATGCAAGCGCAGTTACCACTTAACGTCTCCGAGCTCGTGATTTTGGATTATACTTTTTTGATTGCTTGTCAGCTTTCAGAATTCGTGGGAGCCGAAGCTAGATCTAGTTGTACCTAATGAGATCTCCTTGGCCAATACTTGCGCATACACTTAGCGATCCCATAGGTTGGCCCATGGGGTGTTGGGGTTGGAGACCCATTTCCCCCGAATGTGCTCCCATTATGCAGTATTGATGTGTGCTCAGGATCCTCGAAGCCCTAAGCCTCCCACGACATTTAGGGGTGCAAACATCCTTCTAATTAACTAAGGCCCATTTTGTTTTTTCCTTTGGTGCTTCCCCAAAGAAAAGACCATTGCGTGTGTGTATGGCTTTTTAGTACCATCCCTGGGAGGCACAGAGGACAAAAAAAGAGGTAGATGGGGAGGTAGTGATTGCGTGATAGGGACTTAATGAGGGACAAGACGTACCGGCAATGTTGAGGGAACGGTGAGTCCAGTTCGGCGAGTTAGTCCCATTTTATCATAGCGAGCTCTCAGGGGAGGAGTGATTGATGGTTGAGCTCAGTTAGCGAAGCCCACAGATATTTGGAAGGGAGAGCGATGGAGAATCCAAGGATGCGGGCAATATACGTTGGGTTTCCGAGGGGGTGATGGAAGAAGAAAAATCGCGATTTTTCAGGGGTTGACCTCTCGTCTCAGGAGGCTTTAGAGAAGGAGTCAAGAATGACTTTAGAGGTGATGGGGCTTCTTGGACCGAAGGTGGTGCCCCATGATCAAGTTATCATCCACAAATTCTTTGGTGAGAGGAGGAGGGAGGCGGTGTTGGGGGAGGGGTAAACCAAGCATAAGCGTGCCGGTCTGGATAGAGCTCTTGAGAAGGCGACCCAATCCTTCGGCCATGATGATGAAGATGAAGGGGAAGAAGGTCCCCCTTGTCTTGTCCTCATTAGTGGGGTTAAAGGTGGCGCAGGGGATGCCATCGTAGCAGGCTGGGATGTGAGTGCAGGGAGATGTGATGATGAGACTCATGATCCATCCTAGGCCCGAGGTGTCCCCTTTGAATCCAAAGGCTAAGAGGAGAATTTTTGTGATGTAATTGCTTCAACCGAGTTTCAGTCAAAAGCTTTGGATAGGTCAATTTTGTGAAGCATGCTCAATTTTTGGTGGTTTTTGGAGGAGTGGATAACTTCATGGGTTGAAGATGCATATCCGGTTGCGTGCAGGAGATGATGATGAGCGCGGAGCTTCTTCAACGGATTTGCTGATGACTTTGGATGTAATCTTGATATATGACATTTACCAAAAGAGCTATAGGTCCATGCTTACTTGGAAAGCGAGGGCCCTGTTCTCTTTGGAACCGCAGTGTGATGAAGGTGGCGTTTAGCGCGAGGGTAGCGGCCAGTGGAGTGGACCGAGATTCCTCCACCACTTCCCAGACTTCGTTTTGGATGATGTCCTAGAAAAAAGTGGAAGAGTTGGTGGTAAATCCATCAAGGCTTGGAGCTGTCCCTACTTTTAGTTGGAAGATTATTGTTGCACCGTCAGAGTGGCATGTGACGCTAGTGACATCTTGTTGTGATCTCTAGTTATCAACTAGGGATGTGTTGGGTGATTTCCCTGATGGCTTCCTTTGGTGGTTGGGTTCTTGAAGAATGTCCTTGAAGTGATTGTGTACTCCTTTGTGATGGCACTGCTGTATGCGTTTCCAACCTCTTTCCCCCATTTGGTTCTTGGGAGGCTCGTGATTGCTTTTGTGCATCCGTGTCGAATGGGTAGGAGCGGTCTGGGAAGAATTTGGTGTTTCTTTCTCCCTCTTTGAGCCAATTGATCCTTGATTTTTGTTTGCATATGAAGGGCTTCTTCTTGATTCTTCTTTCTTCCATCTGAGTTGTTAGGGAGTTGCTCCTGGTGAGCATTGTCTCACTGTGCGTCCATCTTGGATGATCATTCTGTTCTGAGCTTCTTCATTTTCTCCTCCGAGGTCTTTTCTCGATCGGTGAATATATCGTCAGTGGTTGTTTTGTTCAGTGGCATTCAGTTGACGCTTTGCGGTATGTTTTGTCAGCTATGCGGAGCACGGAGCATTTTGGTGCCTTGAGGGGGGTGCTAGGAAGACGCGTTGGACATCATTTCCTTGAACTACGGGTGCTGCGCACCAACAATGTTCAAAGCGGGAAGGGTTTAGGAGCATGCCTACTGTAGTTGGAGCCATCTGAGTTGTATTTGGCGGTGATTGATTCTGCCGTTGAGGATGGTGGTATCAAGTTACCTCCGAGGTGGATAAGATCATCGGTGATGAGGAATCTATCTTGACGAGAGAGGCTATTTGGTGGTACCCTCTTTCTTGTTGCTTCAGTGAAGATGCCATTGGAGGTGCGTAGATCAATGAGGTAAGATTGCTTTGATGAATCTTTTGTATCCATCATCGTCCGATTCTGCGACTACCGTCGCCTTGTACATTTTCTCGGAGGTTGGTTATCATGTTGAAATCTCCTCAGTAGCCGAGAGGGAAGGATCTTCGTTTATTGATTTCCTCTAGATTATTCAAGAGCGTCAATTTTTGTTGCGCATGTGTGTGGAGGAAGTAGACATTAGTGAGTAGTCCATGGATGTCAGTTCAGTAGGGTGGAAGTTGGCTTGAATCATGAATGAAATGTAACTCTATTGGCATGCAAAGTGCTCATGGAGATGATTTTGAGGGTTCCAGGATGATGGCTTGTCCTCCCAGGATGCCCCATTTGCATCAACCTCAATTGTGTTACCGCTTGCCTTTCCATATCTTTTTTGAAGATGATTTCGGCAGTAGAGTCTGAACATTTGGGTTTCTTGCATGTAGAATATTCTTTGGATGTTCCTCGAAATCATTTTCTTTATGATCTGTGCTTCGTGGGGTTGTTAGCCCTCTGACATTCCCATGAGATGAGCTTCATGGGATAGTAGTTGGAGGTAAGGGGTGTAGGCAGATCTAGTCGGGCTTGGGGAATCGCCCCGGGATTCCACCATTTCTCTCTCGATTTCTAGTGGTCTTCTGCGGGGATTTTTTCCTGCCTCTGTTTGCGGGACTCTTTCGTGAAGTAGTTTGTGCTTAGATAAGCGTGCCTCCTTGTATACCTTGCAGTGAGGGAGGCAGGTGAGCTCCGGCTAGGTATTTCCTCCATTTTTTCGATTTGTTGCATCCGGGAGTTGATGTGTAGTCCTTATTGGGTGCGGTGCTTCCTCTAGCTTCAACAAGATCCAAGCCTTTCAGTCTATGCGTCTACTGGTTCTTCCTCCATCAGCTTTTCACGGGATTGGTTCCATGATCGTTTTCTTTGCCCTTTGCTCGAGTAGTTGTCCTTTGAGATTTTCGTTGGGTGGTTTTTGCTAAGTGTTTCAAGTAGAAGCTGTGCCTGCCTGGGCCTTAGAGGATTGGGCTGCATCTGCATTGAGGTACTCCCAACTTCTATTGGCCAGTTTGGATTACGTTGTCATTTAGCGCAGTTAAGAGAGCGGCGCAAACTAGTCTGTCGTGTGGTCCTTTTTGTCTCCGTCTGAGGGGTAGCTCTCCTGTTATGTCTTTTTTTACTTGCTACCTTCATGAGATCCTTCGCATCACTGTCACCGGGATTCTATTGTAGCTCGTTGAGGGGACAGATCTTTGAAGAGATGCCCATAAGTTGGTGACATTTCCTACATCTAAAAGGTATACGCGTTCATAATCAACTAGTCTGTGTCCATTCAAAATCTTCATGCACTCGAACTTACCTCTCCTAGTAGGCTGTTACGACTAGGTTCAAGTAGACATAGATGCGAGCGTAGACTGCCTAGTTGATTGATTTTGGTTTCTTACGCAACTTCATTGACGAACTCTCCTAAAGTGTGCCGATATCCCACGAGGGTGAGGCTCGTCCCAATAGTCTTGGGGGGAGAGAGTATAGCCGCCGAATCCGGATTGGGAGCCCGAGTTAGACCCACATTGTTTCACAGGATTGAGCTGCTCGGTCCCGGGTCCGAGGTATGGAGAAACTTGCAGTGTTGAAGAAATAGGGCCCTCCCATCCATTATTCGGTCCTTGTCTTAGGAAGCCCAGTGCAAGAGTATATTGAAGAAAGCCTTTAGCTGCACAGTACTTGGTCTCATGTGGCCCTTGCGTATTTCTCATTTTGAGCGCATCCATCCTTCTCCAGCGCTTGTGGGCCGGAGACCCATGCGAATCTAGTGCTTAGTTAGTGCATGATCTTCGTTGAACTCAGATTACGCCATTGCATGTGATGCGATGAGGAGTTCGGATCACTATGTTTCTGTGGGAGTCCTTTGCAATGCATGTGGTTGATTGCGAGTTAGTGAGTACAGCGCCATTTGTTTGTATATTGATGCGTTTGCGTTTGTGGAGTGTCGCCCGCGTTTTCTTGAGACACGGCCGTAGTTGTGCTAATTGGTGGTACGCCGCCGAGCGCGCTCGTTGGAGAGTTGGCTGTAGAGGGGGGAGCGCTGACTTCGCACAGAGTCTGTCATGGGTAAAGCCAGCTCTCCGGACGATGAGGAGGTTGCGTAGGGTAAATTTGAGGTCGGATAAGGACCTGCCAGAGGGCCGGCGAACCCGAACCAAGAACCCTGGAGTGCATGGAGGTCGGCAGTGCGAGCTGCTAGCTAGGGTTTTTTCCAACTTCTGGATTGAACCCTACAAGTATCCCAACATTAAGCGCGGACTTGAAGCGTGTTTTTTCAATAGCCTACAATCTCAATCGTCAGACATTAGCTACTATCGAGAACTTATGGATAAACTCCTTGAAGGCGGCTCACTACTACGTGCGAGAAGATGGCGGGCGCATTCTTCAAGCCAAAGGGCATGATTTGTAGTACTGGAAGCATCCCCCATATGGTTGCAAAGGTAGTCTTCTTGCTGGATGCAATCCTGATTTGATGATACCACCGGAAAACCCATGTCCGCGAATGAGTAGCTCTTTGTCCTCCAGTCATTATCTAGGATCTCTATCGCAGAGAATGGAGTTAGTAACTGGATCATGCACATGAGACATCATTCAACTTGCGTGAGGGTCTACATACAAATCTAGATTTCTCTTTTTGTTTTTCCTTTAGTCTTACTGTCACTACCATGGGGATTCACCTCAGATGCAGGACTCTTTCTACTAGCTCTAAGGATGCCTCCGCAACAACCATCTTATCAACTCTTCCTTTACATTACTGCTTTATATTTTGGATTCAATTTGTATGGGACTTTTCAGCTTCACTTGCGTAGCATCGCGTTTTCAAAGTGATCTTCATGACTCAAGCTCCCCACAATTGTTTCTTTCAATCTCCCGAGAACTTTCAGTAGGGAATAAGTCTTGATACTGCTTCGAAGACTCAACAACTTTTCCCTCTTGTGTCATCATCCCAATAGTCTCAATCTGCGCAACTTTGGTTGCTCTGCGAACAATCAATATTCACTGCCAAGATCTTTAGAGGTTTTTGTGACATCTAGTGAAGTGATCGAGGGCCCGGCAATTGCGCATTGTCCCTCAGATTCGCGAGGTATGATATTTCGTGGATCTTCATCATTTTCTTCGGTACGTCGACGATTTCTACAATTCACAATATCCTTCATACGCATCCCATGTCATGACGAAGTACGCTCTATCGTTGGCTTTGTTGTGTCAAAGATAACCCCTTGAATATTATGCAATGTCTTTGACTGATACTTGACAAACCCACTCTCAAAAGTTGAATGTAGAGAATGAAACTCTCTTGTCCATGACCTGAGACCATTCACTAGTACTCGGCGTAGTTCTAGTCTCTAGATATCAATTAGTAGGTACCTTCCTAATATATGAATGAACATGTGGGACCCATCTCTCGGAGTCTCGGTTCTAGCACCCTAGGTACCTCACTCACATTTAGCCAAATGTCTGCCTTAGCTCATCCTTTTCGGTAGACTTCTTCCCATCTACGATAGTTGGACATTCAAAGCGTAATCTCATCATTTCGCGCATTCATCTTAGTTGCCCATGTTTTCTTTATGAGTTTCCCACCATCGTGCTATGAGTAGTAGCGTAGTTCGAGATCTGGGGCATGGAATCTCTGTCCTTCTGAGGGTGCATTCTTTCAAGTTCTCACAAAAACATATTTACATCAGTTAAACCATCATGTCACACGGTAGTGCAGCATACCTCGATGTTATGCATCAAAGAGATCTAGTCACTTGATTGCGAGCACAACGCAGTATACTTCATGCTGTGAGTTAATCAGATTTCCAATTCTTCATCAAATACGAGAAGCAGAGCTTCATTCCTTTTTCCCAATTAAGACTTCCATCAGCTAGTTGGGTTGATCCAATCTTCATCGTGCGAAAGGTCTAGCATAGATATGATTAATATCATCATCAACACGCCCTACGAGGCCGTGACGTATCTCCTTTACGTAGAGATCTAGAGGGAATGATGACTCTGGTTCCATTGTTTTCAAACTCCATTCTTCGCTTCTTGATTTATGATATACCATCCATATCAATAGCCTGTTGTAATCCCAACAACGTCGGGATAAGGATCGTGTCAGTCCACAATTTGTATAACTTCGAAGTTCGCAAGCACCTTAACGCCTTCTAACATCACGTTTACAACTTTATGTAGACATCCTTCCCTAATGGAATGATTTTCTATTGATTTTCCATGTGCAGTTGAATCGTAGACCATTCCAGCTTGGGTTCTCTCCATGCGCGCGCTAGGTTTGCTTAGGGTAAGACATTCGTGTACGTCTCTGCATCTAGAAATGACACGATCCATCTCATAAGCATCGATATGAGCGATTGATACGCATCTCTCGTCTGATCCTCTTCTTATTCTTGTAGATTTTCTTATGACTTTCTGCGTTCTGCCTAGCTGATTGCCCTTTTACACGCATTACTTGTATCGGGCTTGAAGGTTCTCTACCGCCTTTTTTTGCACATTTAACTGCACGCTTTCGTAAAATGGCTTTGATTTTTTCATCTACCCCCGCCTCCTTCATGGGTCTACTTGATGTTGATGCGCTCCTCTCCAAACCCCTTTTCGACGCTTCAACAAATGTATCCTTTGCGCGATGTAAATCAAATCGATCTTTGTTCTCGGAGTGCCTTACAAATCCAAAGGTCAGTATCAGGCTTTTTCTCCCTTATCCTCGTTAGTGGTCGACATCGCTCACCCTAGTGACCACATTCACGCTAGGGCATCTTCCTCGCGAGCTTCAGCCTCGCACTCATCCGAAGTAGCTCACGCGTCTTTTTTCTCCCGCATCTTAGCAATCAAAACACAGGCAATCTTCTACTAAATGGTCCAAAGCTGTAAGCATAGCATACGCAGATCTGTCGTCGCGATTTGGATAGTTGCGTGCATAGTGACTACAACATCTCCGCGTAGTTGTAGCTGAGCCTAACCCCGCTTCCTCGACCAGCGTTGATCCACCCTCCTCTTCCTCTTCCTCTCGTTACGGAAATCCACAGCACCCCGAGAGGGGATGTTTAGTAGTAGGTTCGACTACTGCATTCTATATATTTCGACTCTTGTCCAACACTCATGTCAAAAGTGCGATAATGTTGCTCATCATGCCCCAACGACGAACATAATCTACAACTACGGGTAGCCGGCATCGAGCTGATATTTTCCAGGCCACATGAGCGAGAAATTTGTTATATGTAGAGCCGAGTCACTCGCCAGATTGTCAGCACCACTCGCGGCCCCGACTTTATTGCTCTTCGGCGAGCTAAGTCCTTCAATGTTTGAGATAATCTGTTGAAGACAGGGACATTGATCACTTATGATGCCCAACGTACTTATACATCAGATGCATCGGACCCTCTCTGCACACACCTCCTTGCCCTTATCTTTGCGAAACATGAGCTCTGAATCTCCAAATGCATCGCTTCTGGCTGACTGCGAGATACATGTTGAGTTCCAAGCACAACGGGATTTGGCGCTAGCCTCTAATTTTCATCGCAATCTCCACAATGTCGACTAGCAGTGGCAATCTTTTGTTGCACGAGGGTCAGAAAGTGCAAATGTGGGAGCAACATAGCAATAAACCACTCTGCATGTTGGAGGTATCATCGATAGTAGAATCCACCCATCTGCGATAGTGCGCTTCGAAATTTCCTGCGATCCGTCTGCGCATACGGATTCACATATATATCTCTAGTCAATCTCTTTTCATTTCTCTAGTCAGCTTGTGCATATGATTTAGGCTTCTTGAATTGTTCTTTTAGGGCATCTTCACCTTCATCTAGGGTGTTGATTTATGGTAGCATTGGATGTGCTCTAGCCTTGTAATTTTGTATATGGCTAAGACACATGTATTCCATAAAACCCTTGTAACTCGTTTTTGGAAAATTCCACTTAGAGATGATTTAATTAAATTAATTGATCATTTTTTTAATGTTTTTCCTAAGTCTAAACTTAGGGAATTTTGATTAATTAAAGTGTATTAATTAAATCAAGTGTGAATCTTCTAGATAAAGTCATGGGATCACCTCCAAGTTAATCTTAGCTCTCGATTATGTTTTTAATCTTCTTGGCCGTTGAAGAGTCAATGGAAGATTATAAGGAGGGTGAGGGGCCTATGGAAACACACTTGACACTTGAGCCATTGAGCATTTTTCAAATTTGTGTGAGGAAAGACACACTGACTTTGACTCACGAAGAACAAATCACTAGGGTTGGGTTTGCATGAGCGATTTGATTCGGTGATGGATCGGGAGAGGCGGAAGCGAGAGATCAAGTTCGGGGAGGGCCAAGGAGCTACATTTCGCAGAGAGAGCAGAGCATCAATGTAGGGAGAGAGACAAGCACCGGTTTACAGCTGGGGTGATGCGGTTACTACAGAGAATCACGCAGGCCAAATCGAAATGTCTCTTGGAGTCGGTCAGGAGAAAGATAGAGGTCAGCGGGTTATGAGTCAGGAGGCCGAAGATCCGCTTGGACCAACTGGGATCGGCTATAGGAAGGGTGACGCGGTCCCTCACAAGCTTGCACTATGCGGGTTCACGCATCCTGGCCGTCAATGTCTAATCACACGTGAGAAGGCAATGAGGGCTTCATCGCATGTGTTTTGATTAGGCGGAGACTTGCTTCGAGTGAGGTATATCTCACTGGTCATTTTCTGTCGTCTAGATTTCTCTAAAAGTGGTTTGCCGCATGTTGGCACCCTAGTTGTATTCGTGGTCTCGCTACTTGATAATACAAACCTCAAATCTGCATTGCTTAAGTTTTCCCAAGTCGGGTTTTTCCGTGAGACTTAGTCCAAAAATAAGCGTAGTCAATGTGGTTGTTTTTCATTAGAGTTTTCTGTCTGCATTGTTTTTACAGCATCAGATTTATTACGCGTATTATTTGTGTAGGCTTCCTCAGTAATTACTCGAATTATTTCAATGTAATGAAATAATTATCAAATAATAGGAGAAGTAATTGGATTGGCTGGGTGCAGAGTAGGGAATCCGGATCTAGGATTTTTTCTACACGTGAGTGGCATTAGGGTTTGCTTGTACATATCTAATATACCGAAATTAACGTGCGCAATCTTGGAAAGCAATGGCTAGCCTGTTACTTAACATAATCATTATTAACCCTGCCGAGCTCTCCATACAACACTCAGTCACAAACCAAAAGTGCTCAATATCTTCATTCCCAATACCTCTGAAAATAGGTGTCTGCTAAAACGTAGCCATATCTCTGCTACCTTTGGGGGAGGTGGAGGTGGAGGCAAGAGTGGATGATTTGTGAGATGAGTGTGGAAGTGGAGTGGAAGGGATACGCAAAGATGGCCGAGCTCTCTTTGATCGTTCTAATTCGGTGAAACTTCTTTTCGAAACTTCCTCTTCTTCGAGTGCACGAGAGTCACTAGATCTACTAGTTTCCTAGGTTCACTGTCACTATCGGATCTACACTTGAGAGGGCTATAAATAAATCATTTTTCCCTAAGCCTTCCCCTTTGCGCGTAGTCGGGCCTCTTCGGGACAATCACGCAATATGTTGGCACGGGAGAGCCATTGTTCACATAATAGCATCTTTCGGGCCGATAACTTCAAAGAGCGCAGAACTTACCTCTAGGACCTTTGAAAAATCTTCTTTTTTGTTTCGTAATACGGCCACAAAGTCGATCAATGGCAAACTCGATCACAAATCCTCCCAAGACACGATCTATCCAATGATCTATCGTGTGGGGTGATCTTGACGTTTGTCTTTTCTAATGCTAGTCGAATTAATTCGGGGGTCCACTTAGTGACTACGTTGTCCTTGTAAGGCAGTATTAAATTCGAGTCCAATCGCGACAGCACCACTCATGCAACTTCCGATTTGCAAAGGAGCAAAGAATATCATCATGAGACCAGTATAGATGTACTTACGAACTCCATTTCTTTTTCAGACAAATATCTTAGAACTTCGATTCTCTTGGATCACTCGAATTCAAGAATCTTCCGATCGGTACTCGATCTTGCAATTTGTTTTAGCGTAGGGTGCCACAACATTAAATTCTCCCCTCAAAATGATCCCGGTCTCGGCAACGGGAACCATTTGTTGGCTTGAGGGAGTCCTTGACTCTAGAGTTTAGAGTTTATCGCGCATAGCTAACAAACCCTCCAACTATCGGCCCTTTTGGCAATGACGGTCAGCGTAGATCAAAGTCTCACCCAAAGTAGTATGGGGGGTGGTTGAAACCGCGGTTCCCGCATCCCGAAAGGAAAGAAAATTAATGTGGTAACCTACACATGTTTTATAGTCAGCAATGCTGTTGCAGATCGAAACAAATGTGCGCTTATACGAAACAATACTTATCGAATCGGCTTGTTACGCGATACACAAATAATGCATATGCGGATGAATCGTATCGACTTAAACGTCGCATATATAAAAGACAATACCATCCCGTGAGTACGAGCAATCGCGCTTGATAACTTACGCAGTTTATTCATGTATTCAACCATCAACATACATTCATGCATAAAGAATAGATTTACTCGCACAGATATAACGTAAATCAGCGATCTCAAAGTAATAACAATAACAAATAACATAGTGCTTTACGCCAAAACTAGTCTTTGTATTAGATCAAACTGAGTCAAGATATAATGGATCTCTTTCTCTCTTACAATTACCCTTCAGCGCTTACACACGACGATGGAAGTCGGACTCGCTATGATTAGGACTAGGTCTCCGGCGCACGACCCCACGGCCCGGGTCGTCCTGGACTCACTACCCTCTGATCGGGGACTAGGTCTCACGCACACGACCAGCAAGTAGAGCCTTTCAACCCAGACCCGGACTTGCAAAATGTATCACTAAAGCATAAAACGTACTTAGATCCAACACATTACATCATATCTACTTACTTAGGACTCGATCCGTCTCTATTTATATCGACTTAGCGCTGGGCAGATACTATAGTCTCCTCACCATGGTTTATAGGGCCCATGATTTGTCCTTTATAACCCATTTACATAAAAGATGGACTTTGACCCTGCCCTAAAGCCCTTTACCTTTTACGCGCGGCGATGCGTATGCAAAATTACATACAAAAAGTTACTACAAAAATGTACCTCAGGGGACTCTCGCTCCAACAAAAGGTAGAATCCCACTCTTTAGGCATGTCGCAATAGATCGCGGTGTTATCAACACATGCTCAAACAACTCAACACGAAGAGCTTCCTCAATCCGAAAACGTGCTCTTCTGTACAACTATGCACATACTAGTAGCAATGTATTCGACCTCGACGATGCATAAAACAACCGATACGCTTCTTGCTCATCGAGGGATATTGAGATGTGCTCTTACTGATCCACCACACTCGCCGTACTGCCGAGTCAACATCAAATATCCTTGGAGCCTCAAATTCCGGCAATGTATCTCAATTCATAGTTGATTGTGCCCCCGGCAGATATTCCTCAAAAGATTCTTGCGACAATCCAATGTATCGTGATGAGGCTCAAACCCATAAATCTAACTCAAACGTATTCGTCGTCAAGCATATGTCCTGATCGAGTGATTTTCACCCGAACATTAGGCCTCTCACAGAGTTGTTGATCTTGGAAGGGATTGCCAATTGAATTTGCCGCAACAACACTTCCATCTGCTTTGAAGTTGAGTCCACCAGATAGTCACAAACTGCAGTACCACCACATCTCAAATCTTTTCAAGTAGTCTGGTCAAATGTTTTTCCTTGAGAAGAGGCAAAATCATCACTGGATTTTACCGGACCTCCAAGCTTAGGAGTAGTGCATCAATACCTAGGTCCTCTCATCTCGAATACGAAAAGTCAACTCCCTCTTGCATTGAAGTGAATGAGAGGTGCCACACCTGTCATAAAAAGATCATCCACATAGAAGATACAAAAATGAGAGCATGTCATTTTCAATCCCTGAAATACTGAGTTCGGGTCAACTTCACTTCTTGTCAAACTCAAGTCATGACAGATAGTTGTTTAGTCCTCTCATACTGAAGCAAGGGGAGCCGCTTCAACCCATAAGGGATTTTCTTCAGCACACACATACCCTGCTGACTCTCGCTCGAAACCTCACCACGAGGTTGTCTCTGCATGAACTTCCTCCTTAGCTGAGCCATGCAGAAAGCATTTCTGACATCCATTTTGATGTAGACTCCATCCTTAAGAGTGCGTACAGGCGATGATGGGATGGATAGTGGTGTATCTGAGCAATGGGTGCACTATCTTATCAAGTCATCTTTTATCACTAGTCTACACCTTCCTTTTATAGAAAGCCTTGGTAAATTAGCATAGCCTTGAATTTTTTAGCACTCATCGGCTCCATGTTTGATTTTGTAGAAGCCATTTTCAAAGGTGACCACAAACATATTCTTGGGTCTAGGAACCACATCCCGGACATGCATTATTCATGACTCAGCTGATACTCTTTCGTCCATTTCTGCATTCTTTCCGAAACTTGGTGCTTCTACCGACTTCTTCAGAACGTGTAAGGCTCAGTATTGAACAAAGGTACACATGTCAAGCCAGTGCATAAAACTTTGTACTGTTTCGGCATTTCTTCCTTTCGGCAACTCCAGTACTTGAGGTATATACAGGCCACGTGGTCACCCCTCTTTCAATGCCAACTTCTCCTACTAATAGTCCTTGTGAGCTCCACATTTGATCTCATCTTCGGCTCTCCATAATCGGTTCTCGATATTTTGATCTTCTTCCCTGTTTATTTTCTATACCAGAGCTTTGGAAAAGAATGGAACCATTTTCGAATACTTGATGTTTTCTTCTTCAAGAGAAATAGATCTCAAATTTCAGCAGAGATCGTCATCCCACAAAAATAACATAGATACAAAAGGATATTCCTCCCAAAGATGTTACAAGGAAGCATACGCAGAATAATCAGAATGGATCGATTGAAAGAATGTCGATATGATCTTACTTTCTACTAGTAGGGAATGTCTCTCAGTATGTTTCCCTCGGCATGTATCTGACAAACACCTTCATGTTCTACCTGAATTCTGGGCATACCCGTGGAGTCATCTTCTTAGCATCGGGTAGAACTTTATAATGAAGGGTGAGCTAAATCTCCCAAATGCATACACTCGGATTGGAGAGAATGTTGCATGTACGTGGCTCCCAAAGGACTTCCTCCAACCTCGATGAAAGACCTTCAACCCCATCCAAGCTGTAAAGCATCTTTGAAGTTCCTCTACCAATTATGTACCTTCCCATTAATATGCTACGTAAAGCCTTTGTCTTCCATTGCGAGAAATAGATACTGTTCTTTTTCAAGTGAGGTACATATAATACATCTTGTAGATGAAGGATTTGACCTGTGATTTAAATGAAGAGTAACAAACTTCAGCTGTCCTTTCCACGGGGTAGGTGGCATTTTCTCCAAGTCATGAATTTCAAAGTCAGTCTCCCTTTCAATCAAGATTTGAGAGAGACCTCTCTGACTCACCAGTGAAGTGCCTTGAGGCACCACTATCAATCACAAATCTC
The DNA here is from genome assembly GCA_034641835.2 of Pinus albicaulis. Classification (NCBI taxonomy): domain Eukaryota; kingdom Viridiplantae; phylum Streptophyta; class Pinopsida; order Pinales; family Pinaceae; genus Pinus; species Pinus albicaulis. Next base: position 16,480,064 of record CM076579.1, on the reverse strand, counting down.
AATTATCCAATGCTCTTCTGGAGGAGAGGCGGTAGTGAGGGTGAGGGCAGGATAAGATAAAATTCAGTATTTTCTTACCTCACAGACATTAGGATTCCTCCATCACAGAGTTTCTCAGATCTCTTGGGAGTGCTCGACCATTTCTACATATGTAGGTAGAACATTTCTCTTTTCCTTTGAACCTCGTTATTCTGTGATTGCCATTGCCCCTTGAAATTGTTGTGGTTGTGGTTGTTATCATCATCTGCGGTGGCAGTATGCCTTCTTATGTTAGGACACTCTCTAGCATAGTCACGACCCTGTTACAGTTAGGAAGCATCTTCTCTTTCTTCCTTCTTTGAATCCCTGGTCTCTCTCCTTGACCTTCTTTTCTTTGAGACCAACATTGTTCTTCCTTTTGTGCCATTTCCAGTGGGAGAATGCGTTAGGATCATTCCCATTCTGAAGCATGTCTCGTCCATCATCCTTGTCTCTTCTTGAGGTGCATCTAGTAAACATTTCATCAAAACTTGGAATCTTGTCATTGTGGAGGACTAGTGGTATTGAATACATCCCATGCCTTGGGAAGACCTCCAAGGGCAATAAGAGTGAGCTCCCCGGTCGAAAACAACTTTTCCAATAGATAGAAGATCATTTTTTATTTCGTCAATCCTCATGTGAAGTAGGATTGGATGGATTCCCCTCTATCCATCTTTACATCCTTCAGCTTGTTCTTGAGAAAGAGGATTTGATTTGCATTGCTAACTTTGAACATACTCACCAACTTGCTCGTACATCTCCCTTAGATGTGCCCGCCTCGAAATGTAAACAACCAAATGTTTTGAATGAAATCTCTGATGATCACTGTAGTTCTCAAACCTCTCACCTTTCATGTACTTTGTTTTAGTGACGCTGGTGCATTTTGAAATGGAGGCTCAACAATCTTTACTTGCATATGGTCCATGACATCTTCACATGCATGATGCAATCAGATTTATCATTGAGTTTGTCCTCCCAGATTTGAAGTAAGATGAGGAAGCCATTGTTGAATCTTGTTCTTGTCCAGTCAAATTTTAGTGATTGTTTTTCTCACTACTCTTGCTTGGGCATATATGTTCACACTCTGACCTCGATACTATGTTAATTTTTAGATAACAATGGTATGTTCTATGCTTAAGCGCAATTTACTTCAATGTTCCTTATTAGCCCAATATCAATTTTCAGTTTAGCAATCACATTAGCTTAATCACAATGATAGTAAATGCTAATAGAACATGCATAAAACAAAATGCAGAAGACAAACCAAGACAAAGGAGGACACAACTATTTGGCGGATGACGGGGTAAAACCCCAATGATAAAGAGGGAAAACTCGATCTGCAAATTCTTCTTATTGATTCTGTCAATAGTTCAGTAGAGAGAGAGAGTACAAATATCAAAATAACTGGCCCAAAAGACAGTCATGTCAAAATCAACAGTCATCACAACAGTCAACAGCAGCCCTAACCAGAAAGTCAACGCTGGTCAAAGAGGCTCCAAAATGTCTTCCAAACAGCTTGGTCAACAGCAGACAAATTCAGCCTCTCCAAGAGTCAAAGTCAACTCAAAACAGTCAAGTAAAACCTCCAGCTTCAAATGCTGCTGTAAAATCTGCAGTCAAACTGAAGTCAATGCTGAAGTCAAACTTTGTCAAACTGCTCCAAATGCATTGAAACCTGTGCCAATAAATGCGTCTTAAAAAATCGTGTATTTCTGCCCAAGAACTGAAGTCAACGGAGGTGTTTTGACCCCTGGTGCAACGCTGGTCTGTTCCCTGCAATTTGGCCTGCAACTCTGACTCTGCAATTACGGCCTCCTATTTCACACGTGCGAGGGTAGAGAGAGAGCCGCACCAAACTATGTAACACGAATCCAATAAGAGAGAGAGAGAAGATGTGTGTGAGATGAGTGATGTCCAAATGAGGAGACATGTCACTCTTATTTATACAATTTGTTGAGAGGTGTGGAGACAATGCAGTCTGTGAGCTTCATGAGCCTACATTTCACCGTGGGTTTGACCTTGACAATTTACAGTGTGAATACATAGTAATTGAAATCACACCTCTGTTTGTCCTAGACAAGATGATCTTTAAATCAATCTTTACACCTCTCAAAAAAGAGTGAATCCAATAAAAATATCATTGTCATCTCCATCATATGCAGCTGTACAAGGTGGAGTTTGGCCTAGTTGACAATTTTAATAGAAACCAATCAGATCTCTTTGCTAGAATCTAAAGCTTGAAACACTTGCAAGTAACACTTGATCTTGCTCCTTGAATTCTTAGCGCACTTCTGGAGGCCTATTACTGTGCTTGAAAATCCCTATTTTCTAGCGCAATAGAGTGCTCCTATTAAATAGGGCTGCTCCTTATTTCTAGCGCATTTCTTGCTAGAGTTTATCTCCTCTTCACATAATTCACACAAGCTCCTCTTAAAGTAGCCTTTCTCTCACAAATTCACACTACAAACTAGTGCATACAATTATCGATTGTGCCTTTGCTGCTCCTTTTAAAGCAATTTGAATGGCTAAAGCTAGCAAGTCTTATTTTAGGAAAGTTATTTTGTGATTGATGAGTTAACTGAAGTTGAACTAACTCATGCAACTTGTCTCATCTCAATTCTAGAACTCTGAGAATGAATCACTTTGTCCTTTTCCCAAATTAACTTTCGCACTAGATAGACAGAAACTCACCGGGCCTTCCAGTTCAGCGCATTAGTTCACTGCTTCATAAGCTGTCCTGAAACTTATAGGGAACTCGAGCATGTTAAGTAGAAACTCGTTTTGGTCCCTTTGATTAAAGCACAAATCAAGGAACCTTTTCGCATATGCTACTATTTTCAACTCTCCCTCTTAGTGAGGAAGGGATGCTTTCTGTAAAAACTCTCGTCCACCTAGATCGGCCTCCAACACTACCATGTTCTGTGCTGCTGCAGCTACTCCCTCTGAACTAGAAGACTTCCCTGCTTTTCTTCTGCAGAACTTGATCCGAAGCTCCTGTTCTTTCACTAAGTTATGTGAGTCCACAATCTTCCACACTATCAATGATCACAGCTCCTGTGTCACTGAACTTTGGTTCACTGATCTGTAAGTCCCACTAGCAGGCCTCTAGCTCCACTAAGAAGTCTGCTCATTGGCCGTCTTCTCTGGATCTGCCCTCTTCTCAGTGGTTGTGGCCATCTGCAACCCTCTGCGCGAGGGTTCCACAACTCTGCCTCCTAGTAGCTCTTAGTCCTTCAATGATCACTGTACATGAGGGACTTTCCATGGACTGACCCTTGTCAAGATTCTGGCTCCTACAAAATGTTAGCTCCTAGGGCACACAAATATGCCCCTGTCACTGCGGACACATCAACCCCTTTGTCACTCTTCTCGCAGCCCTCCAAACTTGCACCCACACTCAGTTAACTCTTTGATTGATCTAGGGCTTGCAAATCAGCCACCAACAGTCCATACACTTACTGTTCTTAGGCTGCTTCATATCTCTATCCAAACATCACTAGGGCAGTCTTTCAACTACATTCTCTGTGCGCTGGTCTAGGATTCTGTCCACTTCTTTGAAACATGTAGAAAATCCACAAAATTCTGCGACTGCTAATATGAGCAATCTGAAATATAATTGTGTTCTAATCAGTGTGGATCAGAATAAGGACCAACACATCACAGGTGTAGCCTACATCCAAGGAGCAAAAACATCAAAAGAAGATACCCTCTGAGGCAACTGCAGATCAGTGAGCCCTGGCGAAAGGAGAGATGTTGGACTGTTTTGGGTCCAATAATCTTGTGACAGGCAGGCACAAGTTTGTGGAGTTACAACCAGCATAGAGGAGACATCTTCTGAGGCAGTCTGTGCCAAATTTTGGGGCTAAATCCTCAAGGGACAGGTCCGTATATTTCCGATGTCTTTGGGATGACAGTTGCACTGCTGCATAGAGTGTCATATACTGGGAGGCTGAAAGGCATAGAAGACAGTGGGCATGAAAAGTGTCTTAAAAGCCAGCGAAGAAGAGGAGCTATAGAGGAAGTGGAAGCCACAGGAGTTTTAGGGTGGAGTGTTTCTCTACAGAAACAGCTCCGAATATTTTCTGAGTATGCCTTGGTGCTGCCCAGTTCTGTAGGTGGTCTCTTTGAGTACCACAAAAGGCCAAACAGTGGACTATACAAAGGCAAAGAAGGACAGCGAATACAGGGAGGACTGTTGGGAATCTAATTCTGTAGTATTTGGGACATAGATGGGCCGGAGTTTATGGGCTGTAATTAGTAGTTACGAGTCAGCCCTAACAAAGGGCAGAGAATTGCAGAGAAGGGCACATAAGCCGAGGTCAAGAGGAGCAGCAGTTGGCTGAGAAAACAATGTATGTTTTGTCCTCTTGAGTTTGATGTTTGCTAGTGGATGAGGTGTCCCAGTTTGGACAGAGGTTGGAGTACATCTTATGGACTGTGTGGATGGCAGCAAGAAGGTGTCTTTTCAGGGACCCTAAGTGCAGACTTATAAGTGAGCATAGTGTCTGCTTTTTCAATTATGCAGCACTCCACATATGAAGAATGATTTGTGATCTTCTTCTTGTAGAAATTTCTGATAACTTCCAACCCCGGCTTTTCAGTGTGTCTCCTTATTTCTCCCATAAAGTTAAATGCCCATTCCCATAGCCATACATTCAACAAGCTGAAAAACATAAATATTGCTGAAAACACTAATTCTGGAAATTTCACAGTGCTGAAATGCAGAAATAAAAACTTAGAAAATAAAAATCAGCCACACACAGAAAATAGACACGCTGATTTTTTGGTCAAGACTGTGACCACCGGAAAAACCCCCCTACATTTTTTGGGGAAAACTAGTTCAAAAAGCTTCTTATTTCTGATACATGCTTTTACGAGTGAACATCAATACACAGTAAAAATTACAGCAAACACTAAAAACCACTCTATTTTCGACTTTTCATGCCTTGAAAATTGTGCCAAACAACAAACAGAAAATTACGAGAAAAAATTACAGTAATGAAATGCGTGTACTATGCTGCCTCGAAAATGTACATGGCATACTGTACGGGAAGCATGCAGTACGGGGACAACACTCCCTTCCTTAGATTTCCGTGCCCATAAATTTGCCTCAGACCACGGTGCCCTTGACGCAGTTATCTACTCCCTCGAAAACAATGATGTCCTTTCCTCGAAATGCATGCAAACTGCTTCGTAAGGATTTTTTGCCTCGGTACCTGGTGCTATAAATGCTTCATTGTATGGATTTCACGCTTGGGAAGTGTGCGCCTCTACTCGTATCGATACTCGTTGTGTGTCTTTTGCATGCTCTCTCCTCCGCTCATAAATTTCTCTTCTGGCTTTCTCTCCTCCTCTCTCAATCTGCTCATGAAAGAATGAATGACCTTTTTCCCTCATTTTCCTTTAACCTAACCCTAAGTGACTTTTGGAGAATCCCTAAATCCAATGGTGAGATTGCTTTTAGATTTAGAGTAGAGTTAAATGCTCATTTAAATCTCACTTTCTATTTTTAAATTTCGACCCCACTTTAATAAAGACCCGACTTAGTCATTTATTTCCACAGTCACTTTTCACTTTCAATTTCACATTGACTTTATTAAAGCAAGTGTTCTCACGGGAGTCGCAGTCTCCCGGGTGGTGGTGCACGCACCCCTCGCATCTCCCTGCAGGCATCGGGACGAGAGTCACCATGCGAGTACGATTTCCCCGCTCACTCTTTTTGAGGTCGCGCGGGGGGTGCGTTCCCCGGTGTAGGAGTCGCGACTCCCCAAAAAATGAGCTTCTGGGCGTCCCCTTTTGAGGGGAGTCGCGCACCCCCAACTTTGCCTAATAAAGCCTTATAAAAAAAAATTTAATTATGTGTATTAAAAAACAAAATTAAAAAAAACAAAACAAAATTAAAACCTAAACTAAAACTAACCTATCGACCCATTCAACCTATCAACTCATTCACTAACCCGACTGCTCCAGTCCGCCGCTTCTGCTCTTCCCGCCTTGTGCTCCAGCACTTGTCCTCCACCGTGAGCAGCCAGCTGCCAGCTAGCCACGGCAGCCAACAGCCAGCCGCCACAGTTGACAGTCGGCCCCGTCTCTGCTGTTAGTCGGCCGTCGCTACACAGTCGCTCGATTGCAGTCCGACTGGTGCTCCTTCCGCCACCCGCCCGACTGGTGTTCGCCCTGCCGCCCGCCCGACTAGTGCTCGGTCGCCGCCCGACTGCAGTTGCAACTCCCGCCGGCCCTCCCAATTACAACTACCGCCGGCACTCGCGACTGGTGCCCCTTCCGCCGCCCACCCGAGTGGTGTTTGCCCTGCCGCCCGCCTACAGTTGCCACAGTCACCCGCCCGACTGTTGCTCAGTCGCCGCCCGCCCGTTTGCAGCCCGCTCGGTCGACTGCAGCCGCCACCACTTCTATTCACCCGCCGCTGCAAAGCAGTAGAGCTCTCCGCCACCAACGCAGCGCTAGCTCCAGGTATTTACTATTTAAAAATTAAATTTAAAATTTTTAATCAAAATTTTTAATTTAAAACAGAATGTGATTCTGCGTTTTTATCATTTGACACTTAAATTTTATAAACAGAATGTGTATTCCTGTTCCATTAAATTTAAATTTTTAAAGTTTAAATTTTTTTTAAATTTCTCATGTAGGGCAAAAATCTGAAAAACTAAAAAAATTTGCAAAATAAATTAAAACACAGCAAGCAACAACTGTAAAATGACTGATCAGGACAGTATGAGCAGCCACAGTGACACTAACAGTGATAATGAATACACTCCTCAAACAGAAAGTCCATTGGGATCTGCAATTAATGAAACCCATCACCATGGCAGTAGTCCAGCTACTCTTACACCCACAACCCCATCACCTGCAAGTGCAACCCCATCAAGGGCATTAGCAGAATATGCAAATGGGACATTTAATCCAATGAAACCTCTTTTGTTATATGCTAGCAAAATGGCTGACTCTTCAACCCAACCAAAACCAGGGAAACAAAGAGGTGGGACACGCCATTGGAAATGCAATGTTTGTGGTCATTCTTGGGTTGGCAGTTATAGTCGGATCAAGATGCATCTTTTGGGTGTAGGTGGCAAAGGGGTTAACATATGCACAAAATTAACCATATTGCAAAAGTCAGAGCTCTTGAGGATGCAAATGGCAGCAGATGCAAAGGGCACCTTTGCAAGTAGAAAATTCATGGACGAAGCTCAGCAAAATTTTGACGAAGCCACAAGCTCCAAAAGAAATTTAAAAGATAGGAAAAATATCAATATGCCTCCACCATCTTCTATTGGGACTAAGAGTTCCCGTTCTTGTGCAGTGGGACCAACTCTTGCAGGGATGTATAGTAAGTTGAACCGTGATGATACAGATGATGCCATTGGCAAATTTCTTTTTGCCAATGGCATTCCTTTCCATGTTAGTCGTTCTCCTTACTACAAGGCGATGGTCAAGGAAATTGCAGCAGCAGGACCCTCATATGTGCCCCTGGGTGAACATAAGTTGAGGACAGTGATATTAGAAAGGCAAGTGAGCAATATTAATGTGCAAAAAGAAAAACTGAGGCAGACATGGGTAAGGGAAGGTTGTTCTATTGTTATGGATGGGTGGACAGACATTGCCAAACGTCCACTTATCAACATCATAGTTACTTGCCGAGATGGGCCTTTCTTTCTTAGAGCTATTGATTGCTCTGGAAAGCGCAAAGATGTAGCGTTCCAATTTGAGCTTCTTCGTGATGCTATAGAGGAGGTTGGCTCTACAAATGTGGTACAGGTTGTGACAGATGCAGCAGCAGTGTGTAGATTAGCAGGATTAATGATTCAAAGTAAATACAAGCATATTTTCTGGACCCCTTGTTGTGTGCATGCGCTCAATAATGCATTGAAAGACATTGGCAAAATTGAGTGGGTATCTAACTTGGTGACAGCTGCAAGAAATGTGCAAATGTTTATTTGCAATCACCACACCTCTTTAGCCATGTACAGGTCTCATGCGAGGACGGAATTCCTCAAGCCTACTGATACCAGATATGCTAGTTATTTTCTTTTATTAGAGAGGATGTTGGAGGTGCAGTCAGCATTGCAGGCCATGGTTGTGACTTCAGATTGGAATAGATGGGCAGAATCCAAGACAAAGGAAGGGAATAAAATCAGGATTCAGATATTGGATAATGATTGGTGGACAGATTGTGGTGTGGTTATTTGGTGTCACTCTTACGTCCTGTAGTTGAGGTCATTCGCTACACTGACACAGATTCTCCTACTCTTGGAGAAATCTATGAGACTTTTGATAGTATGTTGGATCAAGTAAGGGTGGCCATTCGTGAGAAAGACCCTTCCTTGGAGTTTTATATGACCCAGATTCGACCCATTATTCAGCGTAGGTGGGATCGAATGAATACACCTTTGCACATGGCAGCATATGCTCTCAACCCAAAATGGTATGTGCCAAGGACTGGTAGAATTCTTCCCATTGAAGATCCTGAGGTCAAAAAGGGATTTTGCGCTGCCATTACAAAGATGTATAGTTCAGAAGAAGGGAAAACAATCAAGAGACAATGGATGCAATTTGCAAGTCTCAATGGTCCCTTCAACAAGCATGATGCAAGGGAAGATCGCAATGATTTAGGCTAGACTGACCCCATTGGTTGGTGGACCAGGCATGGGGATGATGCCCCAGATATCCAACAACTTGCTATTCGCTTATTGTCTCAGATTGCTAGTTCCTCTGCAGCAGAGAGGAATTGGTCCACATATAGCTTCATCCACTCTATCAAGAGGAATAGACTTTCCTCTAGGAGAGCAGAGAAGCTAGTTGCAGTGCATAGTTCTCTACGTCTTGCACATAGGAAGACACCAGAGTATCGGAAGGGACCGGCAACACAATGGGACGTGGATCCAGAGGATAGTGCACAGATAGATGATGACGATGGACCAGATGAGCTGCAGCATGGTTTGGTTGGAGTTCCGTTGGTTACTCAAGAGAGTGACTCTGACTCAGATACCGACATTCCCATTGATGGTCCCGATGACTTCAGGCATCAGATGGATGTCGAGGACCAATCATTGAGATTGAGTCCTTGATATTGATTTTATTTTCAGTGCTCATGAGTTATTATCCATTTTTAGTATTTATTTTTCAGTTGATAACCTCAGACTGCAGACTCTTGACTCTTAACTATTTTTGAGTTTGAAACTTATCTATTATGAATCATGATATTATCTACTTCTAGACTTTTACTATTTAGACTTTAACATGTTCATTGTTTTCAATTTGCTTTCAATTTCGATTCTAGAATAGTAGAATGATGAATGATGAAATTAATTTTTAATTTTTAATTTTTTAAATCAATGTACATTGTAGATTGTAGAATGATGAATGATGAATGATACGGAATCATGGTTCAATGTATTTTACTATTTTGAGATTTCATTATTGAATTTATTTATTGAATGATCATTGATTATGGATGAATATTAGAATTTAGAAATTAGAATATTGAGTATGTCATATGAATGATGTACATTGTAATGTGTATGACTATGTACTATGTATCAAAATGATTCAATGAATGATGAGAATGGATCAATGTATGTCATTATGACTATTCATTTCAATTATGAATTTAAATTTAGTATTTAGTATTTAGTATTATTTAACAATGAATATGAACTTGAATTATTGTATATATATATATAATTAAAAATTATATACCCCGACGACTCCCCACACCCCCTAAATTTTCCTAAAATTTCAAGGTACTCCCACACGTCCCCATGCGTCTCCACATATAGGGAGTCTTGGTGGTTGATTGTATTAAAGTCACTTTAAAGTTAGACGTTAGTAACTTTATCATAAAAGTCACTTTTAAATTAGATTTGACTATATAACTTTATAAAGTCACTTTAGGAGAAAAATTAATTCTTTTCGATTCTTTTCCTTAGGACGGAGATATTAGGTACTTTCAGCGTGTCAATTGAACACAAGGATTTCAACACTCCCTCTTCTGCAGGAAGGTGTTCCTCACCACACCCATCTTGTCTCTGATGAACATGCTTGCCCCAGTGGTAAGACTTTGGTAAGTCTCTGCGGCTTTGCTCATCAGGTGGGAATATACTCAAACTTCACAACTTCCTTCGAACATAGTCTCACGATGAAGTATTTCATCGATCTTGGAAGTAATATGCTTTGACTTGTCATGAAATACTGGATTCTTCGTGAGTTTAATGCAACTCTGATTATCACAGTAAATCACTGAAGGTCTCAACGGTTGACCAAATAAGCCAAACAACATCTTGCGAAGCCAGATGGCCTCACAACTAGCTAGACTGGCTGCCATATACTCTGCTTCCGTTGAACTCAATGCTACTGACTGCTGCTTTCGGCTGAACCATGACACTACTGCCGAACCCAACCCAAAACAGCACCTTGAAGTGCTCTTCCTATCAGAAGCACAACCTGCCCAATCAGAATCAGTGTAACCTACCAATCTCACTCCATCCCCCTGCCTGTAGTCCAGACCATAATCCACTGTCCCCTGCAAGTACCACAAAATGTGTTTTGCAGCCACCCAGTGAACCTTCCTAGGCTCACACATAAACTGACTCATCGTGTTGACTGCAAAACAAATATCTGGCCTAGTGTTGACCAAATACATTAAGGAACCAATCAGCTGTCTGTACAATGTGGGATCCACCAACTCGGAATCCGAAGCATGAAGCTTCTTCCAGTTGGTGATCATCGGTGTCGACATGGGTTTACAATCCTCCATGTGGAATTTGCCAAGGATATCCACAATATACTTCCCCTGCCCCAGGAAGAAATGCCCCTCCTCCTGCCACACCTCCAAACCCAAAAAGTAATGCATCAAGCCAATGTCCTTCATCTCAAACTCTGACGCAAGATCTCTCTTGTAGTGCTCTATGAGTCTCTCTACACCCGTAATGACCAAGTCATCCACATACAGCACTAGAATGAGAGGCTCCTCACCTATCACAATAAAGTAAAGGTTCGGATCTGCATCACTCTTTGTGAAACCCATCTCCTGCAAGTATGTATCTATCCTGGAGTACCAAGCTCTAGGAGCTTGCTTCAGGCCATAAAGGGCCTTCTTCAATCTGCACACATGGGACTCCTTCCCATGCACCTCAAAGCCCTGTGGGTGCTCAATGTACACCTCCTCCTGTATGAAGCCATTGAGAAATGCGGTCTTCACATCCATCTGGTGGATCTTCCAACCCATCTCTGCTGCTATCGATATGATGGAGTGAATCGAAGTATATCGAGCCACGGGAGCGAAGGTCTCCTCATAATCAACTCCCTCTACTTGGGAGAACCCTCTAGCCACAAACCTTGCTTTGAATTTCTCAATGCTGCCATCTGCAGCATGCTTTACCTTGTAAATCCATCTGGAAGTAACCACGGATTTTCCCTCAGGCCTCGGCACCACCTCCCAAACATCATTCTTCATGATAGAAGAATACTCCTCCTGCATGGCCTCTCTCCAGACCTGCTGGCTAGCTGCCTCCTCATAGCTAGAAGGCTCAAAGTCAAGGATGTTGGCAACCATTGCCATATAGCTATAGAACCTATTAGGTGGTCTACTCTCTCTGACCAGCCTCTTAGGCCCAACAACAAATGTGGCCTCTCTCAAGGTATCCTGAAGCCACTTGGGCTTCCTCTTCCCTGAGCACACTTCTCCCAGGAGAATGAAGCTTCGTCCTCCTCATCGAGAACTGAACTCTTATTTGTCATCTGTTGTCCTCTTACTGAACTTGAACTTTGTAGACGTTGAAGTACCATGTAGGCTGTCTATCGGTTGGCTCATGGTGGCCCTTCTGCGCAGTTTATACGCATGTTGCCGAAGCACCACCCCTCGACTCACGTGAGCAGCGCTGAAATGATGGACTGACTGCAATGTCGATGTACCTCCCGGATCCTCTGATCCTTGCCCACTTTGGATCCCAGTGCACATTCATTTGCAAGTGCAGTAGATCTAGATATAACTCCGTGACCTTAAAGCCATCCTCCTCGAACTTCACATCTCGCCTGACAACAACTCTCCTCTGTGCGGGAATATAAATCCGAAAGGCTTTCGAGGTCTCACTGTAGCTTACAAAGATACCCTTCTCTGCTGTGGGCTCTAGCTTGGTCCTCTTCTCCTTGGATACGTAGGAGTATGCAATACACCCAAAGATACGAAGATGACCAATATCAGGCTTCTTCCCAGAAAAAACCTGCTCTGGAGTCACATGCCCCAAGGCACGATGCAGATTCCTGTTCTGCAAATAAACAACAGTGTTGCAGGCCTCTGCCCACAAAAACAACGGTAACCCTTGATCATGTAGCATGGCTTTGGCAGCCTCTCCGATGGATCTGTTCTTCCTCTCCGCAGCTCCGTTTTGCTGGGGGTTGTAAGGAACTATGAACTCCCTCCTAATGCTTGCCTCCGCACAATAGTCAACAAACTCACCAAGGGTGTACTCCCCTCCATTTTCCGACCTCAGGGACTTGATCTTCTGACCTGTCTGAGTCTCCACAAGAGCTTTGAACTCCTGAAACCGCTTGAAGACCTCACTCTTGGTCTTCAAGAAATAAATCTAGGTCCTCCTGGAGTGATCATCAATGAATAAAGCATAATACTCATATCCACTCAAGGAAACATGAGACATCCGACCGCTCACATCGGAATGAATCAAATCAAGTATCCCAGTCGCTCTGCTATCCCTGCTGGGAAAAGGGGATTTGGCAAACTTGCCCATAGCACATCCTCTGCATGTATCAAAGTGATCAGTATTGAAATCTGGCACACCTGTAGTGATCTCCCGCAATGTCCTCAAGGCCCCATGATACATGTGCCCCATCCTTCGGTGCCAAATCTCACACAGCTCTGAACTGCTAGCTCTGCTGTCGGTACTACTGCTCAATGCCAAAAGGGGCTGAAATGCAAACTTGTACACCTTTGCATGGCATACACCAATCACTCTAGCTGACTCAGCTGGAGCGCCCCTGGGATATACCAGCACCTGTCCTCTCCTGAACAATATCTCATATCCTTTGTCCTCCAATGCTGAGACGGATATGAGGTTCTTCCTCATCCCTGGCACATATAGAACATCTGACACCTTCAAGGGAGGTTTGGGTTCCCTATCAAATGTCAATGTCCCCACACCCACTGCTCTAACAACGCTGTCATCTCCGAGTACTACCTCTATATCAGTGCCACTCCCTGAAAGCTCTGAGAAGTACTCACGGACTCTTGTCATATGACATGAAGCCCCACTGTCAACATACCAGATACCTGAAGATGCTCCGCTAGTGGAAGGAAATGCACACTCCCTCTCAACCTCCGTGGCAGGTGATCTTGCACTAGTGGACTCACAAGAATGAACCCAAACTCTCGGTCAAAGCTATCCATAAAGTCCTGTATCTCTGCTGATGCTGCCATGCTCTAGTTCTTCCCCTTCTTCTTCTTCTTCGGACACACAACTGCATAGTGTCCCACCTTCTGACAGTTCCAACACTTCACCTTGGAATAGTCCTTCTGCGTGTTTCTCTGTTTACCTTTGCCCCCACCACTGCTTGTGGAAGCTTGCTTCTTTCCCTTGCCTTTCTTGCCTCCTGCTAACAGTGCTACATCCTCATTCTGCTCAACTGGTTTGGCTGCCCCAAGCTAGCTCTTTCTGATTTCTGTCTGTATGTAATCATCCCAGAACCTCTCCCAAGTGGGAAGGGTCTCACGTGCACAAACTCTATCAGCAAAGTTCAAATATGAACTAGGAAGGCCATTCACTGCAATCCGCACCAACTCAGTGGGTGCAATGACTTCTCCAATTGCTGCCAATGCATCTCTCACATTAGTAATCTTTGTGAGATATCCAGTTGCACTATCAGTTTTATCCATCTTAATGGTCTTCAACTTCTCTCTTAGGACCATTTTCCTGTTCTCATTGGTACTCTGGTAGAGATTGATAAATGCTATCCACATCTCATGAGCATATCTCTTTCCTCTCACATGAGGAATGCAATGGTCTTTGATTCCATCCAGAATCTGTCTCTTACCCTTGTTATTCTTCTTATTAAAGTCTGCCAACTGAACAGTATCAGTAGGCACATTAACAGGGTGTTGTTGGGTATGCACCATTATACACCAGACTTCTGCCTCCTCAAAGATGCTCTGCATTTTCTCCTTCCATACGCTGTAGTTGCTATGTCCATCCAACCTATCCTCCACTCTCAAGCCCAAAGACGTGCTTGCTGTCCTAATAAACTGAAAATAACACTGCTGTAGTAAAGGCACTGTTTCTGTGTGAAAAATCAGCTTGCTGTAATTTTTCTTCTTGCTGTCCCAAACTGCACTTTTAAGCAAAATAGCTTTGATACCGTGTAGAAATTTGATAACGCAACCCCGGTTTTCAGTTTCTCCTTATTTCTCCCATAAAGTTAAATGCCCATTCCCATAGCCATACATTCAACAAGCTGGAAAAAATAAATATTTTCTGAAAACACTAATTCCGGGAATTTCACAGTGCTGATATGCAGAAATAAAAACAGAGAAAATAAATCAGCCACACATAGAAAATAGACACGTTGATTTTTGGTCAAGATGACCCTGGAAAAACCCCCTACAACTCTTGGGGAAAGCCAGTTCGAAAGCTTCTTCTTATTTCTGATAAATTACAGCAAACACTAAAAACCACTTATCTCGATTTTCGTGCCACCTTCCACCTTGAAAATCGTGCCAAACAGCAAACAGAAAATTACAGGAAAAATTTCAGCAATAAATGCTGTACTTGCTGCTTCGAAAAACGTGCCAAAAACTGCTTGTATGGAACTGTACGGACATGACAGCAGTTCCTTCCTTGATTTCCGTGCCCAGAAAATCTGCCTCGAAAATTGTGCCCTTAACTGCTGATTCTGCTCCTCGAAAATAGTGTTGTCCTTTCCTCGAAATGCATGCAAACTGCTGTACAGATTTTTTGCCTCGATAACTATGCCAATAAATGCTGCTATACAGATTTTTTGCCTTGGGAAGTGTGCCCTCCTGCTGTACGGATTCGCTGTGTGTCTTTTGCTGCTCTCTCTCCGCTCATGAATTTCTCTTCAGCTTTCTCTCCTCCTCTTTTAATCTGCTCATGAAAGAATGAATGACCTTTTCCTTCCTTTTCTTCCTTTAACCTAACCCTAAGTGACTTTTGAGGAATCCCTAAATCCAATGGCTAAGATTGCTTTAGATCTAGGGCTAAGATTAAATGTTCGTTTAAATCTCACTTTCTATTTTTTAATTCAACCCACTTTAATAAAGACCCACTTAGTCATTTATTTCCAAAGTCATTTTTCACTTTCTAATTTTACATTGACTTTATTAAAGTCACTTTAAAATTAGACTTTAGTAATTTTATCACTTAAAGTCACTTTTAAATTAGATTTGACTTTATAACTTTATAAAGTCGCTTTAAGAAAAAAATTAAATTCTTTTGGACACTTTTCCCTAGGCCAAAGATCAAAGCCTTAGGGAACCACCTGTCCTCTGGTAACCAAATTTCAACAGTTCCTTTGTCCTTCTCTTTATAGATATAAATTGATGCATGTAGGAGACCTAGTCGAATTTCAATTCACACTAGTGTCACGAGTTTCCTTTGCTTGATTTACTCTAGTTGTGATTGCGAGTTAACTGGGAACTCAACTCATTCTCTCTCCAATCAACACTAGAGTCTTAACTCGTTCTAACTCAACTTGTCACTACCACCTCATACTATAGTCTAACCGAAGAAGACTCCAATTAACTGAAGCTCCAACACTACGCATGCAATCTTGATGATCATTCCAGTAAACTGGAAATCAAATCATCGTAACTGAAGATTATCTCATGAACTTGCATTCATGCTAGAGAAAGACTTAGTCGAGGTCTTCGCTGGTGAAGGCATAAGCCAGAAGACCTTCCATTGCTACATTTTCCACACCCCACTCTGCAGGGCCTTCTCCGTTGTAGATATCCAAGAAGTCCCCTTCATATAGTCCTTCAGATGCCGAGAAAGGTTACAAGCTGTCAATTTAAAATTAAGTTGTTGAATCTTAGAATCAGTGAGATAAAACATCCTCGTCAAGTTTTTGATGTTGTTCTTCATGATGTCTTGCTACTGCAAGATTGTTTATACAAATTACAATGTGATAATGAGGCCTATCTCCCCTATCCTGGGAAATATAAACTGTCTCCCATGGCCACAACTGGGGTGAAATGAAGGTGTGGTTGGAAAGCTAGAGCTAGATTCTTGAATACTTCAGAGATGAAAATTCTCTGAGCATACCATCAACTAGAAATAATTGGAGATTAATACTGGTGATGTCATGCTATATTTACTGTAGGTGATGGGGAATTGGTTGCAGGACTTCCAAAAGGAGGAGCTGGGGATTATCAATTTGTATAGCTGGACTAAGGGGATTATCAATTTGTATATCTGGACTAATAGATGCTTGGTGGGGGTGCGAGAACTCTTTAAACCAGCCAAGGATTGTATCAACTTTGCCCCCACGAAGCTCAATGATGGATTCAGACCATTTGGCCATACCTGCAAATATGTCTGTACCGACTTGATCAGCAGTTATGGCAGCCTGGAACAAGGTTCTCCCATAAGATTATTTAGGACCAGTCAAAGCAGAAAAGAAAAACAGTCTCTGCTCCATATCAGCACTAACTTCTCTTTCTTCATGATCTTGAGGACAGTTCTTGAATACATTCGATGTCCTTAGCTTGAAGAGCTGAAGCATGAGATCTAGGCTCAGTGAAAGTATGATTCTGAGTTTGCTGTGAATAGGAGAGAGATTTGGATTTAGAATACTGACCGACAGAACAAATTCTTGCTTTTCTTCCTTACAGGGATTTTCAGTTGGTCGTTCCTTTTGCAGGAGGGTCAATGCAATGATCAATTTCTACCAAAGAGTTGTCAAAATGTATAATGCTTTTTCGGTTGTCTAACATTGAAGAGATGGCTGTGGTGCTAATTTTCACACCATGGTAAATGGATTTGGCACTTAGAAAAGAATAATATAGATACCAGGTAGCTAAAAACTTGAAAGCTTTAATAGGAATAGCAGCATACTCAGATCTGAACTCTCAATCATATTTATCCTCTATTAATTGTGTAAAGAAGAAAATAGACACTGCATTAGCTCAAAACCCGAAA
The DNA here is from genome assembly GCA_034641835.2 of Pinus albicaulis. NCBI lineage: Eukaryota > Viridiplantae > Streptophyta > Pinopsida > Pinales > Pinaceae > Pinus > Pinus albicaulis. The sequence continues at coordinate 16,462,863 of CM076579.1, read as the reverse complement.
TTTGCTAACCACACAGAGGTGCATTCTTCATCTCCTTTACAGAATCAGAGAAGTGGGAAGATATAATGTATCTGGTTACATGCATGAAGCACTCAGTTTGGCTGTCTTAAACATTAACGCCAATCCGAACACCTATTGCACTCAAGCTCCATGGATAATAGTGTCAAGAGAAGTGTGCTTCCTTCTGGAAATAAACTACATCAAGCAAACCAGTTGTTGCTTCCAAGGGATCTGTGCCCTTATCCAGGAATAGACAAGTCTCATGCAAGCACCTAGATGGCTTGGGGATCTGCAGTGTGCACCCTTGTCTAATAATAGTAGATGTACGCTAAGATCAACCAAAGCACTACTCTGACAATGCACAAACTTCATCTAAAACTGGAATTGCTAAATCTGAAACTGCAGTGGTAAAACAGGAAATATACTTAATATTGGCTCATACATCGACCCTTTACTCTTCTACATAACTGCATCTCCTAGACACTGCAAGCTAGTGCTGTGTCTTTGTTACTCACATAGCTGGTGTAAAATTGCCTTTTACAAATTTTGCACGCTGAAGCCTTCAGTTTGGTAGAATTATTCAGGGGGTAAAGGGACTGTTAGCCATTGGGTTGTCATGATGTAATAATAAAGCATTTTTCAGAAATCAGTGCTATGGCTGTTCTCATCTTGTACTGGAAGTAAGGGTGTCCTGTTTGAATATTTATTTTGAGACTGAAGCAGAGGCAGAAGCTTTAGAGTTACGATCAAATGGAAGAGAGGGGCTGCTTCGATATGTCCAAGTAGTGTCTTCGTCCCTGGGGAATAAACCTATGGTGCTATCTGTAGTCTCAACAGCAAGGGCAGGAAAATCCAAGGGAAAAAATACTTCATTCTAAGGCCTTTTCTGTTTGTGAGCTTCTTGTGGTTAGATAAGGGTCTGACTTGATGATTGGGAGATCTGTAGCTACTTGTAGAAAATCCACGAAATTCTGATATGCTAGTATGAACAATCTGAAAACAAGTTTCTTTTCACATAGTCATAGACACAATTTCTATACCAATTTTTTGCAGCGGAATAGAAACAGAAATAAAACACAATTAACACAGTAGAACAACACAATTTTTTTTTCTAGGGAACCCATCTGGGAAAACCCTCCCTTGCCTGAGAATTTTATTGAAGAAGAATGAGCAATATATCTCTTACAAATACACTTGCTTTAATAGAGAATACAGACTGATCTCTCAGCCTTAGACCAGGCGTGAAACAATCTGCAAGAACACTGATCTGCTTCCCTCAAACTAGCCCACACTCAAGCCCGAAATCCTTGCGCAATTCCTTAGGAAATATGCCCCTATTCCTAGTGCATTCGGCCTCCTAAAAAATAGGAATTTCTCCCTATTTTTGTGTGCACTTCCCAAGGGAAATCTCCTCCAATAATTCGCACAAGAAAAACCTTGGCTTCTTTCCCACACAAGCTCACACAAACCTGTGCTCAATTATGATTACAAATTGTGCCTTCAATCTCCTTATAAGCACTTCAAATAGGTTAATGCTAGGTTCTATGTTTGGAAAAATCAAACTAGTGGTTTCCTAGTTAACAATAGCTAACACATCTTGTTAACTAGTCCTTCCTAAAAATTAGTAGGTTGACTCCAACAATTCTTCCAGTTCCCAAACCAACTCACACTAGAAGACAAATAACTTGGTCTTCCACAAACTCGCACTAGTCAAACTGCTTTTTAAACTCCTCCACATCACTGGAACTTGTACGTGACTAAGGAGAACTCGAATTCGATTCCTTGAATTAAGGCACAAGTCAAGGAGTCCATTCCTTCGCTACTTTTCAACACTGCTTTGCTATCTTTGTAGATTGATCAGAATGAGTTGTTCAAGTCATTTTCCAGCCAGTGAAGACTCTAGGGAAATGGTAATTTTGCTTTTCAACACTTCTTTGCTATCTTTGTAGATTGATCAGAATGAGTTGTTCAAGTCATTTTCCAGCCAGTGAAGACTCTAGGGAAATGGTAATTTTGGCACCATTTGCATATCAATTTATGGGCTGATTCCAAAGACTTCCTCATTTCCAAAACAATAGCTGAGGGTGTGCTTGCATAGCTGTAAACCTAAATTCTATCGATGTGTTGGAGTAACCCTCTCCTAAAAAAAAGAAAATATGAAATGAAGCATATTTGAGGTCAAAACTGAAGATTAAAAGAAGTATTCCACTCTGTAAATCAAGAATACTGTCTGAGCAACAGGCAAGAACTCTAACATGGGGTTTGCAGAAACACTGCAGTATCAAATTTGAGAGAAGAGTTCCTGTTGGAACACTCAAGATAAGAAACAGAAGTCTGTTGTGGCCATGGGATACGCAGTAACCACAGATCTTAATGGGACACATCTCTATAGAGAACTACCCAAGGATGGAAAAAGTGATGGAACTGGATCCCTGGACTGAACCTGTTGAACTATGCTGGAGGAAATGTTACCCCCCCCTCACTCGGTATCAGTCATATTTTTGTACTGAAATGGTGAAATGTAATGTCCCTTTTCAAGAACAGAAAGGAGAAAATTAATTTAATTATTTAATGTCATCTTAAAGGTGATAGTGAGTAATTTAATTTAAAAGGGGATTATAAGTGACTTTGGATTTAATTAAGAAATAAAAAGTCACTTTATTATTAAAAGGCGCCCATGGTATTTCAGAAACCCATGGTGTTTCGCGCATGGTATTTGGAGGAGAAAAATTATAAAAAGGAAGATGAGAGTTTATTTGGGATATGAATGAGTATTTATAGTTTGTTAATTATATCAAGAGCTCTGGTAGCTTACAGTGGGAGGGAGGAACTCTCCTTATATTTCTCGGTTTCGGTGTTGAAATACACACCCTAGCTGGTGGCGGTTGGTTTCGGTGGTTGTAAAGCCACCCTAGCTAATATTTGATCCTACAAGGAGTTCGAAGTGGCTCAACAAGGAGTAATCTTATCCATCCAGACAGTGGGCTGAGTTGTCGTGCTTAAGGAGGGCCGAACTAGTATTTCTGGAGAGGCCGAAATATTCAGGACTGAGTTGCCAACGAGTTTAGGGAAAATACTTTTGGGAGTCTAACCAGGTTTTGCTTCAGATATTTATGTAAAATTCCTCCTGAATTTCCATTAATAAAATGTTGTTGGAGTTGTAGCAGTTCATTTAATTTATGGGTTTCACAATGCAAATTTAATTTAATTTGCTAGCAATTAATATTGTGCAAAAATTGTGCAACTTGTGTTTTTTGGAAAAAGAATTAATGGGGCATTTTTCGAAAGTGAATTCTTGAAATCTTCATAGAAAAATTGCAGATTTTAACAGAAAATCTCTTGAAGATTATTATAGAAAGGTTGAAGAATCTAACAGGAATATCACAAGAATGCTAGATCGAATTGAAGAATGGGCATCATCAATGGCAGAGAAAGGAAAAAGAAGTTGCAGATTGACAGATGAAGAAGCAACAGTGGAAGATAAAAAGATCGGCTTCACTAGCACCACTGTTGAACAAAATCCCAACACCCATGTTGCAAATGCAGGAGAGACAACTCTTGTTGTTGGAGGTGAAGTCCATGATCAAAATATCAAGGACAAATTTGGAGGAGTTGCACCTATTGCAGAAGGTAGCAAAGGTGGCCCAACATTTTCAGCCACAAATGATGCAGCATTGCTGTTGGTTGATGATTTGGTTCTTAATTGATGTGTTTATAAAAAAAACATAGTTACGAAGGAGCTAGGAAGTGAGCTTCTGACGCATCTGAGAGTTGGTTTAATTTATAAGGGATTGCTTAGTGGTATGACAGAATATGACAACAATGTTGGTTTTAGGTTGGTAGAACAATCACAAGTTAAAACATTCTACAAAATTTGGGATCCTGGTATTGATATGCAGAACTTGGATCATATGTAGCAGGGATTCTTCAAAGCCTATTTGGGACCCAGGAGTACAGGTTCAGGATTGCTCGAGGGCAAGCAATCTTGGGAAGGGAGAAGTGTAATGTCTCTTTTTGAGAACAAAAGAAAGGAGAAAATTAATTTAATTATTTCATGCCATCTTAAAGGTGATAGTGAGTAATTAAATTTAAAAGGGGATTATAAGTGACTTTTGATTTAATTAAGAAATAAAATTATAAAAAATTACTTTATTATTAAAAGGTGACCCATGGTATTTCAGCGACCCATGATATATTGCCCATGGTATTTGGAGGAGAAAAACTATAAAAAGGAAGATGAGAGTTTATTTGGGATATGAATTTGTTAATTGTGTAGTTTATGGCGGGAGGGAGAAACCCTTATTATATGTAGAAATTTTAGACCCCACTCCAATTTTCAGTTTCACCTTATCACTCCCATAAAGTTAAATGCCCATTCCCATAATCATACATTCAAATTCTGGAAATGAAATAAATTTTCTGGAAACACAAATTTAGGAATTTCATAGTGCTGGAAATTGCAGAAATAAAACACAGTAAATATTTCAGCCACACACAGAAAATTAACACATTGATTTTTGGTCAATATGACACTGGAAAAACCCCCTATAACTCTTGGGGAAAACCAGTTCGAGAGCTCTTCTTTATTTCTGATAATTTGCTTTTACAGAGAAATGAAATACACAGTAAAAATTCCAGCAACCATAAATTTTAACTTATCTCGAATTTCGTGCTTGTCCTCCCCCTCGAAATTCATGCCAATACAAAATAGAAAGTACAACGTTAAATGCTGTACGTACTATGGACAACATAGAAACTGCAGCGTAACAATCGCATGGCCTCTCGAAAACTGTGCCAAATTGCTGCTGTACGGACATCGATTTCTGTGCTGAAATGCTGCTGTACAGACCTCACAAATTGTGCCTGAAATGCTACTATACGAACCTCGAAAACTGTGCCTGAAATGCAACACATAAATGCAGTCCTCCCTTCCTCGATTTTCGTGCCACTTGCCTCGAAAACCATTCTGTTTTGCTGTATGGATTTGCTGAAATAAATGCTGCCTCGATAAGTGTGCCAAGGCGCTGCTTCTCCTTCTTTCTCTCTCCTCAGAAAATCTCCTTGCTCTCTCTTGCTCCTTCTCTCAATAATGCTCATGAAAAGAATGAATGAATTTTTCTCTTCTTTTCCTCCTTTAACCTAACCCTACGTGACTTTTGGGGAATCCCTAAATCCAATGGCTGAGATAGCTTTAGATCAAGCGCTGAGATTAAATGTGCATTTAATTCTCACTTTCTAATTTTTAATTCACCCCATTTAAATAAAGACCCACTTAGCCTTTTTTTTTATTTTTTATAATTTCTGAATTGGACTAATTCTATTAATCTGAAATATGGTACAAGATGATACAATCAAGAGAGACAGAAAACCGGCAACCGGAAATGATAGGACTATCAACCTCGGTTCCGGAGAAGGAGTAGAACAAGCAAAAAGCTACAACATATGGCTGGAAGCAAAAACACTGACTTCTACCCAGAATGGGCAGAAGCCTCAACACGAAGCTTTTTCCCTTTCCGTTTTTTGACTTCGACCCAACCATCCTGGGGCGAATGAGCAATAACAACTTGAAGATTGGGGTTCTCCACAGGGGGGCCCTCCTTTTCTGAATCAGAGGAGGAGGTCATATGGACGCGTTTCTGGGCGACGACAGTATCGGATGAAAGCGTCGGACCTTCGGTGGAAGGGACCATGGAATGAGGAGCTTGATCCAATTCTGCATCGCTACCTTCATCTTCAGAGCTAGAGGATTCAGAATCCACGACTGGAGGTGGAGAGCATGGAGCCCATCGTTTGGACTTGGGCTTGGAGAGGTTATCCTTTTTCTTTTTTGCCGGGAGAGATGGGCAGGAGTTCTGCAGATGCCCAGATTGGTGGCAATGGCGGCAACGAAATGCAGTATTTTCGTAATCCAGTGTCTGGGTCTAGACAAAGTCGTTTATCTTGAGATTGATTTGGTCTGGAAGTCCTTTGCTTAAATCTAACTCCGCACATATTCTGGCATATGTGTAGAGACCTTTATTTTCCCGCCAGTAATCTCCCATAATGAAACTGCCCAAGGTGTTGCCTATAGCTTTATAGACTGCAGTATGCCTTAAGTGGGCAGGTAAGTTTGGAAGCCTGATCCATACAGGTGTCTTGGTAATGACTGCAGTTGTTGGATCAAAATTTGGGAACCAAGGAGTCAAGAAGAGCCCTGCCGTTCCCATGAACCAAGGGCCTTCTTCTAAAGCCTTTTCATAATGCTTACTGTCTTCAAATAGAACAATGAAGTATCCTTTCGAACAGAAACTGATCTTACAATGATGAGTCCAGTTTGCATGGATCCATGCATAGAGATCCTGCGATCGCGGCCACAGTCCGTTAAATCTGCATATGATTGCTCTTTCTGCAAAATCTTGAAGTTGGATTGCAAGACCTTCATGGGTGATTTCAACAGAGGGAGCTTCCTCTATCTTGTCAACCAAGAAAGGCTTAGGTTTAAGGGCTTCTGGGGGGTTGGGGTTCTCAGAGTGTATTGCATCTTTGTAAGAGAAAGGAGCAGAGGATGACTGTCCCGCAACACCACCTCTCAAACGAAGGGTTAACACCAAAGAGCTGTTTCTGGTAATACTGTAAGTAGAGAGGGGAAGAAGGTCTTCAAGTTGTTTACCTTGGTAAATGAGTCGTTGGAGGCCCGAGGGTATCCCAGTCTGTCGTTCCAGAGTAAGCTTCAGATTCTGCACCAGATCTGAAGAACAGACCCATTGCAGTAAGGTTTTGCCTGAGAGTAGCAAAATGTGGAGCTGGAAAGAAACAGGGTAAAGTTTTTGCTTTGGATCTGCCCGACTTCTGAAGGGCTGAAGAGTCAGAGCCTCCATCGAATTTGCTTCAGCGTTAGCTCCTTGCCGAGGCCCATTAATGGCGTGATTCCCATGTTCCATCGCAAGGTAGCACGAGACCGAAGGGACCCCAAGCCAGTCCTCCTGAGCAGAGGCGGCGACATACTGGAGGGGAGAGACCTGCAGCCAAAATGGTGATGAAGAGAGAGACTGCAAGGAACTGCGGCAATGCAAATCGCAGAGTATTCAGGACATTTCATGTAGCCTGCAACGGCAGCTTTGCTGTACAGGGTCAAAGCGAAAGCCATGATGGCATCAGCGGCTAGGTGCTGCCATTGTAGAATTTGAGGTAAGCATGGGGTAAAGCCTAGCCACAGGGCCTTACTCTGTTCCCAACAGAGGGCATAAGGCAATAACTTTGCCGCCTTCGGAACTGTAGCGAAAGGGGATCGTCTTCATCCCAGAAAGCCTCCCTAAAGCATCCTCCACAGTCGACCACCGAGGAAGATTCCAAACTAGGAAATGACTGCATAGATGAGCAGATGCTAAGATAAGAGTTAAGCGGCGCCTCTGCCCCTATCTTCACCACACAAGACTCCCGATCTCTGCCCTGCAATGGGTCATCGACCATCCTCAGCAGTGCTTTGCATCCATTGTTGGCTGGTGAAGGCCGAGAACTCTCCCCCAATGCCTCCTCGAACCAGTCGGCGGCAGCAAAAACCTGGAACCCTAGTCCAGAGAAAAAAACGCCGCTACGTAGAGCCATATTTCTCAATCCCCACTTAGCCTTTTATTTCTATAGTCATTTTTTCACTTTCTAATTTCACATTGACTTTAATAAAGTCACTTTAAAATTAGACTTTGTAACTTTATCACTTATAAAGTCACTTTTAAATTAGATTTGACTTTACCACTTATAAAGTCACTTTAGGAGAAAAAGATAAATACATTTGGACACTTTTCCCTAGGCCAAAGATCAAAGCCTTAGGGAACCACTTGTCCTCTGATACCCAAATTTTAACACTCCCTCTTACCGAGGAAAGTGTTCCTCACCACTCCCATCTTGTCTCTGAAGTAGACATGCTTGTCTTGTGGTAAGGCTTGGTAAGGCTTTGTTGAAAATGTCTGCTACCTGCTCATCTGTGGGAATATACTCAAGCTTCACAACTCCCTTCTGAACATAGTCTATGATGAAATGATATTTGATCTCGATATGCTTTGACCTGTCATGAAATACTGGATTCTCTATGACTTTAATGCAACTCCGATTATCACAGTAAATCACTGAAGGTCTCAACGCTTGACCAAATAAGCCAAACAACATCTTGCGAAGCAATATGGCCTCACAACTAGCCAAACTGGCTGCCATGTACTTTGCTTCCGCTGAACTCAATGCAACTGACTGCTGCTTCTAGCTGAACCACGACACAACTGCCGAACCCAACCCAAAACATCACCCTGAAGTGCTCTTCCTATCAGAAGCACAACCTGCCCAATCAGAATCAGTGTATCCTGCCAATCTCACTCCATCTCCCTGTCTATAATCCAGACCATAATCCACTGCCCCCTGCAAGTAACGAAGTATGTGTTTTGCAACAACCTAGTGCACTCTCCTGGGTTCACACATGAACTGGCTCATCGTGTTGACTGCAAAACATATATCTAGTCGAGTGTTGACCAAATACATCAAGGAACCAATCAACTGTCTATACAATGTGGGATCCACCAACTCGGAATCTGAAGCGTGAAACTTCTTCCAATTAGTGATCATACATGTCAACATGGGTTTGCAATCCTCCATGTGAAATCTGCTAAGAATGTCCACAATATACTTCCCTTGTCCCAGAAAGAAATGCCCCTCCTCCTGCCACACCTCCAATCCCAAAAAGTAATGCATCAAGCCAATGTCCTTCATCTCGAACTCTGAAGCAAGATCTCTCTTGCAGCGCTCTGTGAGTCTCTTTGCACCTGTAATGACCAAGTCATCCACATACAGCACCAGAATGAGTCTCCCCACCTACCACAATAAAGTATAGGTTTGGATCTGCATAACTCTCTGTGAAACCCAACTCCTGCAAGTACGTATCAATCCTCGAGTACCAAGCTCTAGGAGCTTGCTTTAGGCCATAAAGTGCCTTCTTTAGTCTGCATACATGGGACTCCTTCCCATGCCCTCAAAGCCCTGCGACTGCTCAATATAAACCTCCTCTTGTATGAAGCCATTGAGAAATGCGGTCTTCACATCCATCTGGTGGATCTTCCAGCCCATCTCTGCTGCTATCGATCTAATGGAGTGAATGGAAGTATATTGAGCCACGAGAGCGAAAGTCTCCTCATAGTCAACTCCCTCTACCTGGGAGAACCCTCTAGCCACAAATCGAGCCTTGAACTTCTCGATGCTGCCATCTGCAACATGCTTTATCTTGTAAAGCCATCTAGAAGTAACCACTGATTTCCCTTCAGGCCTCGACACCACCTCCCAAACATCGTTTCTTCATGATAGAAGACTACTCCTCCTGCATGGCCTCTCTCCATACCTGCTGGCTAGCTGCCTCCTCATAGCTAGAAGGCGCGGAGTCAACGATGCTAGCAACCAATGCCGTATAGCTACAAAACCGCTCAAGTGGTTTGCTCTCTCTAACCTGTCTCTTTGGCCCAGCAACAGATGTGGCCTCTCTCAAGGTGTCCTGAAGCCATTTGGGCTTCCTCTTCTCTGAGCACATTTCTCCCACCAGAGTGAAAGAATCCTCATCCTCATCAGAAGCCAGAACTCCTGAAGGCCTGCCAACCGACCTCATGCCTGAACCTGTGCCTGTAGATGCTGAAGTACCGTGTGAATTGTCCATCAATGGGCTACCCTGTGAACTGCTCTGCGGACTGCTCTGCATGCTGCCCGAAGCACCACCCATCTGACTCTGCGAGCCACTGCTCGCTGATGGACCTGACGCCGTAATCAATGTACCTCCTAATCCCTGTCCATTGGATCCTTGTGACTGACTCAGTTGCACCTAAGGGTCTGGTGAATCCATATACTCTAACTCTCGTGATCTCCTGAAAGCCCTAGGGCCTATCCTCCTCGAACTTCACATCCAGCCTGACAACAACTTTCCTCCTCGCAGGAATATAAATCCGAAAGGTTTTCGAGGTCTCACTGTGACCCACAAAGATGGCCTTCTCTGCAGTGGGCTCTAGCTTGGTCCTCTTCTCCTTGGGAATATAGGAGTATGTAATGCACCCAAAGATACGAAAGTGACCAACATCATGCTGCTTCTTAGAAAAAGCCTCCTCCAGAGTCACATGCCCCAAGGCACGATGTGGACTCCTGTTCTGCAAGTACACAACAGTGTTGCAGGCCTTTGCCCTCGAAAACAACGGTAACCCCTGATCATGTAGCATGGCTTTGGCAGCCCCAACGATGGATCTGTTCTTCCTCTCCGCAATCGCGTTCTGCTGGGGGTTGTAAGGAACTGTGAACTCCCTCTTGATGCCTGCCTCCTCACAATAATCAACAAATTTACCAAGGGTATACTCCCCTCCATTGTCCGACCTGAGGGACTTGATCTGACCTGTCTGAGTCTCCACAAGACCTCTGAACTCCTGAAACCGCTTAAAGACATCACTCTTGGTCTTCAAGAAATAAATCCAGGTCTTCCTGGAGTGATCATCAATGAATAAAACATAGTACTCATATCCACTTAAGGATACATGAGACATCCGACCGCTCACATCGATATGAATCAAATCAAGAATCCCTATCAATCAGCTGTCACTGCTGGGAAAGGGGGGTTTGGCAAACTTCCCCATAACACATCTTTTACATGTATCTAGGTGATCAGAACTGAAATCTGGCACACCTGTGGTGATCTCCCGCAATGTCTTCAAGGCCACATGATACATGTGCCCCATCCTGCGGTGCCAAATCTCGCACAGCTCTGAACTGCTAGCTCTGTTGCCGGTACTACTGCTTAATGCCATTGTTGATTTATGGTAGCAGCGGATGTGCTCTAGCCTTGTAATTTTGTATATGGGCTAAGACACATGTATTCCATAATACCCAGAAAGGATTTTGGAATATTCCACTTAGAGATGGTTTACTTAAAATAATTAATCATTTTTTAATGTTTTCCTAAGTGTAAACTTAGGGAAACTGATTAATTAAAGGGTATTAATTAAACTTAGTGTGAATATTCTAGAAAAATTCATGCATCACCTCCAAATTAATCTTAGCCCTTGATTATGTTTTAATCTTGGCCGTTGGAGGTTCAACAGAAGAATATAAGGAGGGTGAGGGGCCTATGGAAAGACTAATTAGAAGGAGAAAGAATCAAGAGTTTGATTTCTTCAGTGAGAGGAAGAATCCAAGTGGTTCTCATTTGCAGGGAGGGGAAGGTGAAATCTCCAGATGGAGAATTTCTGAAGCATAGAGAGTCCATGAAGAGGAGTGAGAGAGGAGCCAAAGCATCAGCGCAGAGTTACCCTAACAACAATTACACTGGGCCAACGCAGAGAAGCAGAGGGAGTTTCATTTTTTGTTGGAGGGGCAACTGAGGGTTCATCCAGTGTCAGGAGGACATTTCGGGAAGGAAGGAGCACTCTAGTCTCATACAGCAGCAAGCACAGTAGCAGCCACGACAAGTAGCAGAAGCAGTGACGCAGTGTAGCGTGAGTGACACAGTTACTGCGCAGAAATCACGTAGAGCTAGTAAGTGTGGGTGCAGGTTAGTGCCAGAACTCAAATGGTGATGTGAGAATTGTCTCACTCAGTCTTTTCTCATCAAAATTCTTCAGGTGATTGATTGAAATTTACAATCACACATTTGTACTCAAAATTTCTACATAATAAAAGAAACCCTCAGGTCTGCTGCACCAGTTTTCCCACATTGGGTTTTTTCGGGGACAATTGTCCAAAAATAACGTTGTCTATGTGTGATTACTTGTGTTATTTTTATATGTGATTTGTTAATCGTGAAGTCTGCAACATATTTTATTTTGTTATTTAACACAAGAGAAATGTTAAATAATTGTGTTTGACAATGCAATAGCAGAAGTTTAATAAGTAGCGGCAGTAGAATTCTCCATTATAGAATTTTCATAGCCATAAGGGGTTGAAATGAAAACTTGTACACCTTGGCATGGCGCACACCAATCACTCTAGCTGAATCAGCTGGAGCGCCCCTGGGATATATAAGCACCTGTCCTCTCCTGAACAACACCTCATACCCTCTGTCCTCCAATGCTGAAACGGATATAAGGTTCTTCTTCATCCTTGGCACATATAGAACATCCGACACTTTCAAGGGAGGTTTGGGTTCCCTATCAAATGTCAATGTCCCTACACCAACTGCTTTAACAATGCTGTCGTTTCCGAGTACTACCTCTATATAAGTGCCACTCTCTGAAAGCTCCGAGAAGTACTCAAGGACTCCTGTCATGTGACGAGAAGCCTCACTGTCAACGTACCAAATACCTGAAGATGCTCCACTAGTGGAGGGAAGTGCACACTCCCTCTCAACCTGTGTGGTAGGTAATCCTGCACTAGTGGAATCACAGGCTATGAACCCAAACTCCTGGTCAAAGCTCTCCGAAAAGTCCTCTATCTCTGCTGATGCTGCCATGGTCTTGTCCTTTCCCTTCTTCTTCTTCACCGGACACACAACTAGTGTCCCAACTTCTGACAATTCCAACATTTAACTTTGGAATAGTCCTTCTCCTTGTTCACCTGTTTACTTTTACCTTTGCCTTTGCCCCCACCACCACTTGTGGAAGCTTGCTTCTTTGCTTTGCCCTTCTTGCCCCTTGCTAACAATGCTACATTGTTATCCTCCTCTACATGTTTGGCTGCCCCAAGATGGTTCTTTTTTATTTCATTCTGAATGCAATCATCCCACAACCTCTCCCAGCTGGGAAGGTTCTCCCGTGCAACAATCCCGTCCACAAAACTCTCCCAAGTTTTGGGAAGACCATTCAATGTTATCTGCACCAACTCAGTGGGTGGAATGGTCTCTCCAACAACAGCCAACTCATCTCTCACAGAAGTGATCTTTGTGAGGTATGCTGTAACACCATCAGTGTTAGCCATTTTATGGCCTTCAACTTCTCCCTTAGGACCATTTTCCTGTTTTCATTGGTGCTCTGGTAAAGATCGGTCAAGGCTGTCCACATCTCATGTGCATGTCTTTCCTCTCACATAAGGAATGACATGGTCTTTAACACCATCCAGAATCAGTCTTTTTCCCTTGGCATTCTTCTTATTAAAATCAGCCAACTGAACAGGGTCAGTAAGCACTGCTACTGGGTGCTGTGTGGTGTGCACTATTATGCCCTAGACTTCTGCCTCCTCAAAGATGCTCTGGATTCTCTCCCTCCATGCACTATAGTTGCTGTGCCCATCCAACCTATCCTCCACTCTCAAGCCCAAAGACATGCTTGCTGTCCTAACAAATTGAAGTTTTCAAATCTGTGGTAAAGGTTCAGTTTTCTGTGTGAAAATAGCTTGCTGTAATTTATCACTTACTGTCTCAAACTGCACTTTTCAGCCACCCAAGCTCCGATACCATGTAGAAATTTTAGACCCCACTCCAGTTTTCAGTTTCACCTTATCACTCCCATAAAGTTAAATGCCCATTCCCATAATCATACATTCAAATTCTGGAAATGAAATAAATTTTCTAAAAACACAAATTTAGAAATTCACAGTGATGGAAATTGCAAAAATAAAACACAATTAAATATTTCAGCCACACAGAGAAAATTAACACGCTGATTTTTTGTCATTATGACCCTGGAAAGACCCCCTACAACTCTTGGGGAAACCAGTTCGAGATCTCTTCTTTATTTCTGATAATTTTCTTTTACAGAGAAATGAAATACATAGTAAAATTCCAGCAACCATAAATTTTTACTTATCTCGAATTTCGTGCTTGTTCTCCACCTCGAAATTCGTGCCAATACAAAACATAAATTTATAGTGAAAAGTACAAAATTAAATGCTGTATGGACAACATAGAAACTTGTGTTGGAACAACTGTACGACCTCCTCGAAAACTGTGCCAAAGGATAGCGGTACGGATTTTGGGAATGCGTGCCAAAACCCACAGCACGATTGCCTCGAAAACTGTGCCAAACTACTGCTGTACAAACATCGATTTTTGTGCTGAAATGCTGCTGTACAGACCTCGAAAGCTGTGCCAAATTGCTGCTGTACGGACCTCGAAAACTGTGCCTAAAATGTAGCAATAAATGTAGTCTTCTCTTCCTCGATTTTCGTGCCACTTGCCTCGAAAATCGTGCTCCTGTTTTGCTGTATGGATTTGCTGAAATAAATGCTACCTCGGTAAGTGTGCCAATGTGCTGCTTCTCCTTCTTTCTCTCTGTTCAGAAAATCTCCTTGCTCTCTCTTGCTCCTTCTCTCAATCTGCTCATGAAAAGGATGAATGACCTTTTCTCTTTTTTTCCTCCTTTAACCTAACCCTAAGTGACTTTTGGGGAATTCCTAAATCCAATGGCTAAGATAGCTTTAGATCAAGCGCTGAGATTAAATGTGCATTTAATTCTCACTTTCTAATTTTTAATTCACCCCATTTAATTAAAGACCCACTTAGCCTTTTATTTCCATAGTCACTTTTTCACTTTCTAATTTCACATTGACTTTAATAAAGTCACTTTAAAATTAGACTTTGTAACTTTATCACTTATAAAGTCACTTTTAAATTAGATTTGACTTTACCACTTATAAAGCCACTTTAGGAGAAAAAGATAAATACATTTGGACACTTTTCCCTAGGCAAAGATCAAAGCCTTAGGGAACCACTTGTCCTCTGGTACCCAAATTTTAACATTATATTTCCCGGTTTTGGTGTTGAAATGCACACCCTAGCTGGTGGTGGTTGGTTTCAGTGGTTGTAAAGCCACCCTAGCTAATATTTGATCCTACAAGGAGTTCAAAGGGGTCCAGCAAGGAGTAACCTTGTCCATCTAGCAAGTGGGCTAAGTTGTCATTCTTAAGGAGGGCTGAACTAGTATCTCTGGAGAGGCCAAAATATTCAGGACTGAGTTGTCAAGGAGTTAAGGGAAAATACTTCTGGGAGTCTAACCAGGTTTTGCTTCTGATATTTATGTAAATTTTCTCTCGAATTTCCATTAATAAGATATTGTTGGAGTTGCAACAACTTATTTAATTTTTGGGTTTTACAATGCAAATTTAATTTAATTTGCAGGCAATAAATATTGTGCAAAAATTGTGCAACTTCTTTTGTTTTTTGGAAAAAGAATTAATTGGGTATTTTTCTTAAGTAAATTTCTGAAATTTTTAGTCAAATACAATAAAAGAACATTACATGAAATGTGAATGAAACACATTTAACTTGTGCAAACACGTTTCATATGGACTGGAATGTATTTCAGTGTCCGTACAACATGTTTCCAAAAAACTATTGTTAGATTCTGCCATAATTGATTGATGGGACTGAATTTTTTGGTTTTAATGCCTAATCAGAATTCATTATGAATTAATGAGACTTCTAGAAATCTCTAAGACAAGGAATTTTTCTTTAAAAGAGGGTTTCACTATTAATTTGCACCAAAAATGCTAGCAATTAATAGTAAAGTAAAATTATTATTGTAAAAAGACCTTTCTACTTAAATTTATAACATTACAATTAATTGTTTTAGGATGTTTGAGAGTGGTTCCAACCTCATTGGATTTCGTATGGAAAAAGTAGAATTTCGTATACCATTTACAATTCAATAGACTCAGGATTGGTAGGATTGCAACATTTTCATTAGATTTATTGCATATGTGAGGGTATGGGATTGGCATTTATTCAAGAGCAACAAGCCATTTATGTACCTTGATGTTGGTGATATTGATTGTGTTGGAAGAATATTTGTTATTGATGTCAAAGGAAACACCAGCTCAAGAAGATAATAACATAGGCTTGTAGAGGACTTCAAGCCCTTTCCAAAAAATATCTACTTGCCTCCTAACTCCTCCTCATTGAAGAGAATTCAAATTTACAAGTTAGGAAATCCATTTTTGCCTCTTAGAACAAGTCGGCCTACATAAACATAAGTCGACCCCCCTTCCAAAAGACATGGCAGTTCAAGCATGGTCAAATTAATATAAATAGACAACAAGGCTCCTCCATTTGCTGATCCAACTCGGCCAAGGAGACAAGACAAGGAGCTCAGAACTGAAGTAGAAAGACAAAGTTCATAACTTCATAGCTCATGAACTTAGAGAAAGGCAAAACAAACATTTGTGATTGTTATCTCTGTTTTGGATCAGGTTTTTCTGTTCACTTTTTAGAGCCATCTTTTGCTGGATTTTGCCCTCTTTTGTTGCCTCTTGTGAAGAAGTCTTCGGACCCTTGTATTCTGCCTTTTGGAGCAGACCTCTTGGCCTTCTGAACAAGCTTCTCGATCTTCATCTGGAGTAGAACTTTCAGTCCTCTTGGAATAGAATTTCGGCCCTGTGATAAGAGGTGGACCCGAGGTGATTGCAGGCTGTAATTTCAGCCCTCCTCTGTGGACAGACTTGGCCTTCTGAGGTTTGATTTGGCTCTGTATTGCGGCCCTCTGTGACAGCCTTCAAACCTGAAATGAGCAAAATACTACCTGAGGAAGGGACAGTATTCGGTCTCCTTTAGAACTAATCTTGGCCCGTGTTTTGACCATTTTCTTGGAGGCAAATTTGGATCAATTGTTGAGCATAATTTATAACAATTAAGAGCAAACTTTGGATCAGAACTTAAGCAGTCTCTGGATCAAAATTTGAGTAGGCCTAAGAGCCGATTATTGAGAAGTTTAAAGCAGCCTTTTGGAACAGACTTGGAGAGGTTTTGGAGCCTTTATGAAGCAACTTTTGGAACCCTTTTTGAAGTCTTGCTAGAGGAGATTTTTGGAGCAGCCTATAAAGTGTATTTGAATCAGATTTGAAACTGATCTTGAGCCATTATCGGTGTTGGATACCTAATCCACTAAGGGTTATGGTGTGGAAGTTGAACAGTCAAAAGGAGTCCAAGAGACCTTGGAAGATGAATCCAAGAGTCACACCAATGTATTATAAACATATATCATGTGAATAATAGATGCGTTCAATGCTTATCCTTCATATTCTGTCTTCGCCATGGTTATGTTTACATGGTATCAGAGCTGCAGGTGTATTCCTGCCCTGCCTAATTTTATATCTCTGTTGGTCTGCCATTTTCCAGCCCGTCAGACCTCTCATTTTCAGGTCCTGTAGTAGCATCCCTACCTTCCTCTCCCTGCCATCCGCTGCCCTGGAATCTGTCCATTACTGAAAGAACCTTTTCTGCGTGCTGTCATATTGATCTCTCAACAAGACTCATGCTAAGTTCGTTGCACGACCGTTTCTCTGCGCTACTGTGTAGTAACTCATATTTGTTCAGCCCGTCAGATGAGTTGGCCAAAGCATTTTTATAACTGTGTATTGAATAATCTTTTCTGTGCCGATTAATCCTTGTATTGGTGTTGCTGCTTATTTGCATTGAATGGTGTCCCCTCACATTGCGTCGTATCTGGTTGATTAACGCAAGTCCTGCAATTGAATGTGAGTTTGAATTGATCCTGCGTTGAAGCATGCACTGAATTGTGAATGTGTTCAAGGTTGTTTGTATTTTGTATTGGTTATCGAGTTTCTTGTTCCAAATTCGCATCAGTTTGCTGCTTGTGAACGACTGCTGAAGTAGAAGAATCGAAAATAATTTGCTGAAGGTTAAGGAAAAATCTTCTGCTTATGTAATTCGGTCCAAATTCTGGGGATTCCAATTTTCAATGGTTTGGTAGTTGAGACTACCAATAGAATCAACGAACGTAAAGGATTATACTTTCGGGATGATGCCTGAAAATGGAGATTGAATACACTATTAGATGCGCTGGCCGGCTCGATGCACAACAAATTGGCACCAGTAACATTCAACGTTTTATCTAGCCTCTGTAGACTTGTGTCTATACATGGCTCAGGCTCTAGTGCTTGAGATTTCAACATAAAATCCAGTTAATGATTGACTGGATATGCACAACTTACAGACATTAATCAGTTAGACCAGATATGAACCAAGCCATGCCAATTGCCAGTATATATTGATTCTGCTCTTCATCATAGAATAAGGCAGTGATGTCTTCAAGTGCTTCTTCTACAGTACTTCTGATTGTAGATGCATTTGGGCGATTTCTAGGACTAATCCGAACGTTTGGATCATTGGCATGAATCTTTGCCAGGCACTTTCCAGATGCCATAGCAAGTGGTCCTAAAATGAGGTAACCAACTCCCCTCTGAAATTCCATACAACCACTGTACGATTGCGGAATGTTAGGAATAACTAATTCTCGTAAAGAAAAATAAACGCTGATGGAGTCAAGAACTCTGCCCTGCTTACTTCAGTTGATTGTGTATTGCGAACATCCAGTATTTGTAGGTTCTCATTTTCTTGTTTTACGAGAAGTTTCTCATTGAACTGCTCAATAAAGTCAACCTTCTGGAACATCATTGCCATTGTGACCTGGGACGTAGAATTCTTCCAGGAATGGAGTTGCCGTATCTGAGTTCGATTCTGCACTGGAAAATTTAAAATTGGCTCTACCTTTGAGGTTTCGTAGTGTCGTGTCATGATACTAAAACATATCCTACAATAGATAAAGGATCTTGTTGGTATGGAACCTCCTCAGGAGATCTACGACCGACAGAGTCAAGGCAAAATGTATTTATAGGTGCATTGGAGCTGTGTGTTTCAACTCATGGTGAGTTGGTCGAAGGTCATATTCTGTACCTACATTGATTGTACGTTCAGGTAGTTCGCCTAAACAGCGCCAAGGTAACCCTTTCTACATTATTACCAATTTCCAATATTGATTTACCTCATGACAAAAGCTTTTCGACCATAAAGCTTCCTCTACCAACAAGCCAGCAAGGCAACGAACAAGGACAATGCTCGTTGCAGTGCATTCAATTTCCGGTTGAATACTCTACAAATTAGACTTACATTGGGTGTTGATTGAAGTCCTAAAGTCTTGTCCGTAAGCAGTTTAATCATCACTTAGTCCGTGTGTTGGTTCGTGCTCTTTGTTGCTCGTGATTGATATGTTGATTTATCTGTGCGTGTTGGATATATGTGCATTGGATTATAAGATGAATTGACGTTGAAACCATGGAATACAACATTGAAGTTATAAATGTGTTGGGCCCGAACACCTAAAAGACCATCCAGTAAACACGTGATTGCTTCTAATTTGAGGACCTTGGTTTGAAGCCTCTGGACTTCTTCTTTGCCCAGTGAATGTCAAAGTTGCACGACCTTGATATTACATGTTGTGACTTAGAAAACAAGATATAAATTATGTTTTTATAGTTTTGTGGCCTTTGTTGTAATACACTGTTTGTGAAGTTCAACAACGCGCTATTATCCAGGTTTGGTACTACAGTTACATTTGGTGTTATTACTAGCCCTTCTACAAGTTTTGTTGATACTCTAATTCTTCATTTGGCCTTGGTGTAACATTTGGCAAAGTGAGCACCCATTTATTTGGTTTTGGGAGTACATTTGAGTCGACAAAATTAAACTCTTCGAAAATGGCTAAACTTGATAATATATTAGAGCTATTAAGTATTCTAATACATTCCACTGTAGATGAGATGGTAAACATCAACAAGGACAATCTTTCCAACATTAAAATATGTCTGCAAAATGCATAGGGAAAAAATGATTTTTTGCAACAAGAATCTCAGTTCCAGCGAGATGAGCTGATTTGTCAAAACAATCCTCTGTTCAAGGTTGAAACAAACACCCATCAACAACCATCAAGTGATGAAATCAGTAAGGTTGAGGTTGATTCACATTCAATGCCCATTTCAAGAGCAAATTTGCATGCAGATGCAGAAGTTCAGGTTACACCTCCCAAGCCCATCATCAAACATTGGGAAGAGCTTGTCAGCAACAAGCAAAAAATAGGTCTTGGATATGATAAGGAGGCATCCTTTCATATTCTAGACTACTCAAAGCCCATCAAATTTCAGAGTGCAGGATTTCTTCATGGTAGTTCACCTTCACTTGTTCCAGACTCTGCTCCTCCACATTCACAGCCAAAAGTTGTCAAATGTCAATACTATGACCGAGTTGGCCATGTGAAAGATCACTGTTTTGATCTTCACCCGTGCAAGCATTGTGGTCAACACACTCATTATTCACATAGATGCTTAAAAAAAAAAAACCTCCTGCAAGAACAAAGATTCACCTTGGATGGATCGCTTCTTGAGATCTCTTCATCTTCTCACCTTGTATCTGACAGGGGGGAATTGATGGTCATACACAAGTTTCAAAGTTAAATCAAGTGATCTTGAGCCACAACTTGAACCTGCTGCCTGAGCCTACAGCAAGAGACATCCATACCCAAATTCATAGTAGTAGACAAAGACATAGAAGCGACTAAGCATGCCTTTGGTTGGTGGCCTTCCTTAAACAACCACAGGTTGTAGACCTCCCTTTTCCAGGTTGAAGGTCTCCCTCTCCAAAGCATTAGGGACACTTCCTCTAGCAGAAGACTTCAACTTTCTGCCAAATTTGGAAGAGGTCCGGGAATCACACTAAGCATTCGTTTGGTTGGTGGCCTTCCTTAAACCACCGTAGGTTGTAGACCTGCCTTTTCCAGGTTGAAGGTCTCCCTCTTCAAAGCATTAAGAGCACTTCCTCTAGCAGAAGACTTCAACTTCTTTCCAGATTTGGAAGAGTTCCAGGAACTACACTAAGCGTTCCAGTGTTGGTGGTCATCCTTAAACCACGGCCGGTTGAGACCTCTAGTTCTCCCACCTTATACTTTCATTTCAGAGAGCTCATTTAGCTTATTGCTGTCACGCATTATTGTATTTTGTATTATAGCTCTCTTCTTGGACTCGTATATACCCCTTCGGATTAAGGGGGGGAATGTTGGACACCTAATCCACTAAGGGCTATGGTGTGGAAGTTGAACAATCAAAAGGAGTCCAAGAGACCTTGGAAGATGAATCCAAGAGTCACACCAATGTATTATAAATGTATATCATGAATAACCATATCTAAGTCAATTATTCAATGAAACATTTGAACTTTGTATGCAAACATTGCTAAGTTTAAAAAGTTATAAGGTGGTTGAACCAGGTATAAATGTTGTGCTAGGAAGTGGGGCTTTGCGAGCGGGAATTAGGTTTTAATGCAGCCCATCTTGAGCTAGCAAAGGATGTAATTCGAGTACATGACTTTTTCCCCATTTCCTAGTGTCTATCCATGCGTGTAATTATATGTGTTAATTTGAAAATCTAAAGAATTTGGGACTTCTAAAAGTCAAATTGGGTCTCCTAAAAGACAAATTCAAACTTTCGATAAATAACCCCATATTTAAATATGTTTGAACTGTTGTGTTAAATTTGCTTTAGGTAATGGCCAGATAGTGCATTTCAAATACTTACCAAAATCAGAACTACAATTTCTTACATATATAAAAGTTAAAACAGTTATGATTTTCACTTATATTGTACCAACGACTAGTTGTAGCTTTTGGTGAATTACTCACTAATAGTTAAATCCTAAAAAATGATTGAAGTACAGTTCCGACTTCTAATCAAGTTATACGTTATTGAATTGCTTATCATCCAACAAAAATAAGTGGATCATGAAAATGAATCTACTCTCTGTTTTTTTCTTCTTCCAAGTTTGCCTTAATCTTCAGTCTAGACAGGATGTTTGCACCTTATTGGGCTACAGAAGAGGTAGTGTTTGGCACTACATAGTACCATGGTATATCATTGTTTGACTTTCAATTCGAGGCATTTGACATCATTCCTTCATATAAGCATTAATAGCTCTTTAATTATCAGCTGGAAGGTAAGTGAAGACAACCAATGGAGACAAACTTACTTAGAATGACATTGAAGAACTGTTTTTTATTTCATGTTTTCAGGATGATTCACCAACTTACAAAATTGAAGAAAAACCAGTCTAGTTCATTATATTAGCACAGAAGTCTGGGTGATTTTGTGAAGTTCATTCAAAACCTGAAGCAGATCACCATTCTTCCTATCATGTTTTTGCTGACGACTCATTTTGTTCATATGGTGAATTCTGTTTGGAGAATTGGAAAAAGTTTTTTCTTTTAGCATCAATGTACCATGAGGACATATAAAAGATGTGGCAAACAATATTTAGTAGGTTGTACTTCTGGCCAGCTTAAAACAATGGTTCTATATTTTATTGTTTTTGAAGTTTTGTCGTAGAATTCTCTTTTCTCTAATGATGTCATCTTTGGCCAAAAGAATTGATAATTCTAATGACATGGCAGCCATGAAAGGCTTTTAGTTATAAATCTTAATGTTTTGGAATGCAGCCCCTTACTGATCTCTGTAAGAGGGATACGAACTGTCTCTACAAGCGAATAATATCCCTCAGTCTCATCAATATGTTACGTTCAATGAAGACATCTTATGTCACGATCAGTTGTCATCCCAAACTGTGTGTTATATAAAAAAAGTTGAGCAAAAGGATAGAATCTCAGACTTCGAATTTGTTGATCAAAATCAGTTGTTATCACAAAATTTCTGTTATTTATTAAAATTATTGAGCAAAAACTACAACTGTTTGACTTACAATTGGTAGAGATTTCTCTACAATCTCTTAATGCTATCCTTAACCTCAATTTTGACTGAGGGATATTACAATTTCAAAAAATCACTATTATGTACAACTTCCAAGGAAGGAGGCTTGTAGAATCAGTGATCTTCTATAAAAATGATGAAGGAAAGATCCAACATAGCACCAATCCATCTCTCTGAGTCTCTAATGACGATTAATTAAGATGAGTTCCCATTGCTGAGGATAGTGAATTTATTGGACAATGTTGGAAAAAAAAATACCTGAAAAATCCTTTTCTGCAATGTCGTTTGGACCTTGAAGGAATGAGGGTAAACAAAGGAGGTGATACCAGGATCAGTGCCACAGGTATGTATCAACTATAACCAGCCACGGATGTTGCAGTCAGTCGCCTCCTTGTACGGTTGTACCTGATGGAAAACTTGGAGTTGCGATAGATGGTGCAACAGTGTTAAGGCTTCATTTGGATTTTTCACTTTTCAATGGTTTGCAGGTAGCAGTTCGTAGCAGGGTTTCAGTTGTTTAATTGTTCAACAAACAGAGTTATAGCTTCCTATTTGTTAAGGAAAATTAGCTGCTGACCAAAATGGCTGTTGAAGAATTAGCATTGAGCACTCAACTTCACAAATTGACTGCTTGGTAGCCATGTGGAGGAAAAAGGCGGCTGAAATTTATCTCCAATGCTTGAGAAATGAGATATTCACAACTACAATAGCATGATGTGATCATATTGAGAACATTCTAAGGTTAACTTTAATCGGTAGATTCATGGGTGTTTGCAGTTGATACAATAGCTGAATGGTTCCAAAAATCTAGAAGACCTAGATTGGCCTGGAAGGCTGGACATTTGGTGCTTGGTATTTTTCTTAAATCCTAGAGATCGGAAGAGAACATACTAATCTTTCGTATGCAACATTCTATGTGGGTTTTGACATGAGCAAGTTGACACCTACTTTACTAATTTGAAGCTTTTGGATTTTTGTCAGGAGCAACCGTTGGAGAATGAAAATTTCCATTGAACTAGATGATCCATAATAAAGAGTCAAGCAGAATATCTTTGTTGTAATCCTAATGATGGTATGTATGGGATCCCTCAAATAACACCTTGCACTGTGTGAGACATATAGACTTATAGTTGGTTAGGGGTATCCAAATTCAGTAGCAGAAGTGCAGGAATTTTGGAGTTAAAATCCATACAAAATAGGGGTTTTGTTCAGTACATTTGCACCATTTTGACTCTGTTAACCTCTATATATACATATTCTCACTCATTGCCCATGTTTGCCCCACTACTGGGATGACCCACTATTATCTATATTATTAACCCCATAATGAGATGGCAGGGACTAATGAATAAGCTAGCTAAGGCTTCTCAAAACCTAGAATTCTTGGAGGAGACCTGAATTCTTTTCATAGGATCAAAACCTAGAAAGCTCTCAAAAAAAGAGCCCTCGATAAAACCGGAGCCTGGAAAAACCTCAGGAGGAGAAAGAAACTGATGGATCTGAAGTAGTGGTTAAGTCTAATGTCTCAATGTTTGCCGAAGGGCTTCTAGTGATGTTGAAGGCTACATGCTAGAGCATTCCACATGTAATTTTGTAGAAGGTTAATTGAATCGATCAAGGTCCTTCACCTTTTGTAGAAGTGTAAGTGAAAGATCAAGAGATACAAGAACCAAGTTCTCTGAAGGAAGCTTTTCGATTTTCAAACCTGACATCCAGATTGCAAGTCAGGGTTTTGATTAGCACTGCAACTAGGATTGCTACAAGGAAAAACAAAGGCAATCAAATACCTGATCAGAAGTACATGAATTCCATTTGCTATTTGTAATTTTCAAATTTGTATTAAAAAAGGAAATGGACTGAAAAGAAAAGTTCAGACTGGCTTACATTTTAAAATTTAAATACTAAGCAATGCATTTTGACTTGACCAGTGTTCTGGCGTATTGAACTTCAGTAACTCCTATCATTGTCATCTAGTTATAGATTATAACTCGAGTTTTCTTAAAGAAAGCAAGCTCTAAACGATGAATGTGTTCACGTCAAACAAATGAACAAAATTTTAATGCATTTAAGGAAGCAGGGATATTCCTTCCAGACCTTACTGCTCCATGTTTTAACAAATAATTTACAGTGCCAGTAGATGCCCACATGATTTGCATCCAGGTGTCAGTTATGGATTTTTCTCTTGCTGTCCTGACTTTTAGGAAACCGTTTAGCACCCTCAAAAGGGTTTCTCACTTCTAGACTTTGCACTATTTTTGGCCAAATAGGTATCCAATTAAAATGTCCAGTACACGCTTTTAACACTCATCTTTAATCACCATTTTAAATTTTCTTCTTAAACCAAGCATCTCTGTAAAGTTTAAACTCTAATTGTCACAATGTAGAGACGTCACTAAGTTTGTTGAAGGTTCATGTTACCAAGAACCCTATGTAGTCACATCGATGCATATGTTCTGTGGAGGACAATGCATTGGTTGCTTCTTACTAATCCACAAAATTAGTCCTTATCCCAATGTTGAATAAGTAACATGTCATGACTCACAGGTTTTCTTTCAGCGATGCAACATGCCAAATCCAAAATTTTGTAAATTCAATGAGATTCCCTACATGCATTCAAGTCCATAATGAAGTACTAGAAGTACTAGACACTTTCTAGTGAACATCTTTAAAATTTACCAGAAATGACAATACGGTCCCATCTACATAACGTGATTTTAGCCCAACTGTAGTAAGGTAAATTAGGTCTTTTACTAGCTCCCGAGACAAAGTTGCACGCTGCTGGCTTCCCACTAGCCCACCATACTTACACTCCTAAGAAATAATGATGTCTACCCAAATATGTCATTTCAAAGGCTATTCTTAGCTCATTATTTAGTTCTTTAATTGTATTTGTGTTATTATTTATAATTATTCGATCTAGTCTCGACTCTCATTAAACATTTGGATACTTCCATATGCAAATTTGATCTTTATTCTTTTTCAGGTATGTCTTGGATCCTTCATGGATTCGTATCTAGAAGGGATCCATGTTGCATATGTAGGGTAGCTATCTTTCTATATCTGGGATGAATTTCTCTCAGGGAAAAATAACAAGGAAACATTGAAGCATTGAAATATGCACTGAAATTTTAACGATCGAACAATTTATTATATACCACTAGACTAGAGATATATGCCAATCCAACTTTCAATCAAGTAGAGTTGCCTTTGTGTGAGAATTTTTTACATGTATATACATGTCAGTTAATACCTTGTCAAAATATCTTTAGTTCTCGGTAGAAACATTTGATCTGGCAATAATAACATTAGGTCCATAATTTATCTACTTATCCTTGCTTTGGTAGTTATATATGACTTTACAAGAAATAATATTCAGAACCACATAAAATTGCAGGCTCATGCATGGAAATCTTTCTTTTTTGAAGGTTACATAGGAGTAATTTGACTACTACCACTTTTTCTCCATACAATCAGTTTTAACATTAAGATCAAACTTTGAAACAGTTTTTATATGTGCTGTGTACAGTGGGTATCATATCGAGATTTTTCTTAAAAACTGATTTATTCATATCCAAATCTGTATCCATACGAGCATCTGTAACTGAGTTTAGTAACAAATGCTGTTTTTTTCCGGGGACAAATGTTAATGGTTGATTCTTCAACATTTATTTTGTCTTAGTTTCACTAGTGGATGGAATAAGCATTGTGTTAGAGATAGGTTATATCGCTCGCCAACTAAAAGATCACTAGTTTAATTCTACTTTTTGTTGTCTGTTAATTATTATGAGAATCTATTCTAGGCTTTATGCCTTTCTCTTTAAAGTAGACTGTCCTAATATGGAAATATTCCGATGAATTGTTTGTGTTTCTTGCTCTATGATTTTCTGACAGTGCAAATATCACTCAAACAAATTTTCCTTGGTTTTATCACGCAGCGGAGCAAGAAACTCATGAAGGCAAAAGGAAGTGTGAAACCCTTTGGCCTATTTTTAGGGCCGCACATCAAAAAAGTCGATATGTGTTTGATTTGTATTACCGCCGAAAGGAAATATCCAAGGAGCTGTATGAATTCTGCCTAGACCAAGGCTATGCAGATCGCAATCTAATTGCAAAATGGAGAAAGGTCAGTAGATGGTCCCACTGACATTTAAATATCTATGATGCAAGGCAACTGAGGCAACAGGTCTTTGAGACATAATTTTGTTATATAAGCATTTATCTTTACTGTATTCTCTTCCAATCCATTCTAGGTATGGAACACATGGTGTGACTTCCAGTTTGGCCGTGTTGTAACTTCTATCCAAGCAGTAGTGTTATTTACTGCATGCGATTTTATAGCTATGCATTTGTTAGGGTGGATGTGTTTTAAAAATTTACTATTCAAATAGAGAAGGTTAGAATCAATCTTGGTTTATTTTTAACGTAATATTTTAAAAAGCAAATAATGAAAAATAATCTATAAATTCCTAGATTAAAATTTGTATGGCAATGAGTCGTTATTTTGATTGAGAGAATTTGACTAGTGTTGCTCATGTTGTTTTGCTCCATGCAGCCTGGTTATGAGCGCCTTTGTTGTTTGCGATGTATGCAACCTCGCGACCACAACTTTGCTACTACTTGTGTCTGCAGAGTCCCCAAGCATCTAAGAGAGGAGAAGGTCATCGAGTGTGTCCATTGTGGTTGCAGAGGATGTGCTAGCGGGGATTGATTGGATAATTACAATTTGAATAGCAGTTCTTTGTATGACATAATTGTGTAACAAAATGTGACATTTTACAGTTGTAAATTTAGTCCAGGGGGAACCTGGAACTTTACACAAATGACAGTCACATCCACAAATTTGCCTGTTATAGATCACAGCAATCAATGTACCTCTCAAAACATTGCAATTTAATCTTTTCCCAATTTGCATGGTTCTTATATTTTTCTATTCAAAAACTGAGTGTGAATTGCTCTCTCTTTAGCTTTTTTCTTGGAAATGAACTTTTTGCAGCAATAATGTATCAGCAATAACGTATCAAAAATAAGTAGAATTCACTTCTTTTCATTTTGCATGGCATGTTACTTCTTGTTTTTCTCTATTAGATTGTAATACTGGCTTCCAGGAGCTACGGAACATAGTTGCCGCTAAAAAATTAGCACAGATCTGCAAGTGAGCATTGTCATGGTTTTGATGATCCACTTCTCAATCTTCTTCTGTACAGCATCTGTCCCATAGCTCCTTGGGAGGCACTTACGTAAATGGAATGCTTAGAAACTTAAACAACTCTCTTGGTGGAATTCATCATCATCGTCAGCTTAAATGCCACTCTGGAGTATCTTTAATACTTTGTCTGTATCATTGAGTTTTAGGCCACAGAACTTTGATCCTGACACTGTGCAAAAACTATCCAGACAGTCTATTGTATTCTCTACAGATTGTTGTTCCTCTAAGATACTAGGAAACGAATAATCTGCAATCTGCTTTGAGAATCAATAATTCATTGAGGCACAAATTGAACTAGGGATTAAGAATGAAGATGACAGGCATTATATGATTATACACAGTATGAGGTTCATCTGCTCTAGGACAGAGCTGTTGGGTTTGGAGCATGACCAGGTTGCTAAGGCAGACTGGGAAGTTGCATTTGGTGGAGGAGAATGAAAAACACACTAAATTCTTCTGGGAATGTATGGACAATGTTGTTAAAAAGGTTCTCCATGTGCAGTGGAAGTGGGGGAGTTGAGAACCTCCTTAAAAAAATAGGTGGTGATAAAGAGGAGATTCTGGAGGCTCTGCTTTCTGAAATTAAGTTCCTTCAGAAGAAGCTTTTTCAAACTAAGGAGGGCGGTATTATCATGTATCAAGACTGCATAATTTGGCAATGGCTCATGCAAAATGGCGTTATCATGATAAACATATTCATGTCACACCAGATACTATAGTCAATGCATCATCATGTAGTATGCTTATTGACATTGCTGCGAATACGTTTGACATACCAGCAATGGCTAGAGTTGGAAGGAATGGTTTAAATGAGAGTGATGGGAATTGTCATGGAGATCGGTATGATTGTGAGTTCAGTCTTTGTCTGTATCATTGAGTTTTAGGCCACAGAACTTTGATCCTGACACTGCAAAAACTATCCAGACAGTCTATTGTATTCTCTACAGATTGTTGTTCCTCTAAGATACTAGGAAACGAATAATCTGCAATCTGCTTTGAGAATCAACAATTCATTGAGGCACAAATTGAACTAGGGATTAAGAATGAAGATGACAGGCATTATATGATTATACACAGTATGAGGTTCATCTGCTCTAGGACAGAGCTGTTGGGTTTGGAGCATGACCAGGTTGCTAAGGCAGACTGGGAAGTTGCATTTGGTGGAGGAGAATGAAAAACACACTAAATTCTTCTGGGAATGTATGGACAATGTTGTTAAAAAGGTTCTCCATGTGCAGTGGAAGCGGGGGAGTTGAGAACCTCCTTAAAAAAAATAGGTGGTGATAAAGAGGAGATTCTGGAGGCTCTGCTTTCTGTAATTAAGTTCCTTCAGAAGAAGCTTTTTCAAACTAAGGAGGGCGGTATTATCATGTATCAAGACTGCATAATTTGGCAATGGCTCATGCAAAATGGCGTTATCATGATAAACATATTCATGTCACACCAGATACTATAGTCAATGCATCATCATGTAGTATGCTTATTGACATTGCTGCGAATACGTTTGACATACCAGCAATGGCTAGAGTTGGAAGGAATGGTTTAAATGAGAGTGATGGGAATTGTCATGGAGATCGGTATGATTGTGAGTTCAGTTTTACGGACAAGAGTATTTTCAAGCCCTTATGATGGGGATACAAAGAGAGCAAAAGGCTCATCGTGGTCATGCAAACAAAGATGACAATCCAAAGATATCACACATTGCATAAACATAATTAGGTCAACCTGTTTCTGAACTATTGTTTTATGGTTTATATGTCTAAAACTAATTAGAGTGTGATATCCCTCTTGGGAATCACCCATAGGGCACAATTCTGATTTAGGGTTTTCAATGAATACAAGAAAGAATTGGTTTTGCAACAACATTACAGCACTCATTGAACTATGAAACAGCAGTGCTAAAAAAAAATTAGGAGGGAAAACCTCAAAGGTATAGTGAAGAATCCAATTATTTCATTGCACTTCAGAATCCAGTTATTTTAAAGGTATAGGTGGGTATAGTGAAGAATCCTCAGTGCTCATAATTGAGCGAGCACTGTTGTTTCATAGTTCAATGAGTGCTGTAAGGTTGTTGCAAAACCAATTCTTTCTTGTATTCATTGAGAAACCTAAATCAGAATTGTGCCCTACGGGTGATTTTCCCAAGAGTGATATCAGACTATAATTAGATTCTTCATTATGCCTTTGAGATTTTCCCTCCTAATTTTAATTTTGAGTGGCTAACAAGTTTACCTCCATTTGCCTCAAATTTGACTTCTATTGCTAGTTTCCCTCCATTTGCCCCAAATTATCTAATGTTACCTAAGTAACATCAAATAATGGGTTCCCCCTTTTACAAATGACTATAGTCTATGGGGTTAAATAGGCTACTATGTACTCCCTTGGATAATTTACTTAGAAGAGGACATTACAGTCCCCCCTTCCCACATTGCTTGTACTCATGAAATTTGCAAATTTGGGTGCTGCAAGATCTGTTCTCCTTCCCATGTAGTGTCCTCTTTAGGCAACTCCGTCCACCTAATGAGATATTCTGAGATCATTCTGCCCCTCAATCTCCTCTCTCGGACAGCCATGATAGCTTTCGGAATTTTATACTAACTGCCTCTCCGCTATCTCTTCCTCTTCAATGTCTTCATGACTGTTGCTCTCTGTCTCATCTATGGCAATATTTTCACGAGTATCATCTTCATCTAATTCTGTGTGCACTTCATCAGTGCCAGTAATTGAACCCGAATTTTGTCTTTCAGCCTGCTCTGGATTTACATTTGATGCCTCCTCAGACCACCGAAAAAATTTCAAGGCTTATTTGGCCATTCACTGAAGAAAGAATTACTGACCATAAGTCTGAAAATCTGCGGCAAGTGGCTTTTTTCCCTCTTTATTTCTCGACCAAGAAGTTTTTATAAAAGTGTGGGTTCTCTTTTCAAATTTTTGGAAGCCAAACCAGTTTGATTATGACCGTCGTTTGACATTCAGACATGGACATGGTCATATCTTTGCCTTTTTATGCAAAATCCCTTTTGGAAATATTGACAATTATTTTGTACTTTGTGGAACCTTTTACCATTACTGTGCTGAAGCTGCATATCCACATTTGTGATATCATCCTATGGAGCGATGCCCAAAACCTCCTTGCTACTTTTGTCCACTCCTGGAGGCAAGGGAGCACTTTCAGGGCATTGAATACCAGAAGCAGGGTTCACTGTTTCAATTGATTCCCTGGATCGTTTCACCTTAAAATCACTAGCATCATTCAGTACGGATCTCGGAGATGTTAAATCCTTAAGCCGTGGTATCTTCATGGCTGTATCATCTACCCCCACTTCAGTGCCTTCACCATTCTCATGTGTTTGAGATTTCTTCGACTTCTGAGAATTGTGATTATTTGGAACCTTTCTGGATGTAAACGAATCTCGATGAAAGCGAGCATGATGACCACTTTTATGGTGCCCTTTCTAGTGATGCGAACTGTCATTCATATAGTAATCCAGTACTTCTGCTACTTGAATGCCTAATTCTTCCTGTTTAGCAAGAATTTCTCTCAAGCACTGCTTGCTCTTTTTGGCATCCTCATCTATAAGCTCACCCCATGCCTCTTTTTTTCGCTTTTCCTGAGCCTTGTGTGTCATGTTTGATTCTGTGGGATAATACCTTTTGCGCTCCTCACACCATTGCTGAATTTCTTTAACAGATTCCTTAGATTTCAGTGAAGTATCCCTTTGACGAACCACCGATGCTTGTGCACTCTGCTTCTTGTGATGAATCAACACATGCTCCTTCAACATCTGCTCTGAGGCATAAAATGAGCTGTGAGGCTCATCACATTTAACATGCGACTTTAAACGTTCATCCAAATGATGCCTATGGCTGAAAGAGAGCACAATTCTTGCAGATTAGTGCATCTACGTATGATGTTGCACCTTCCACATTCTTCTGGAACCTAGAAAGCCCATTATTGAACTTCTCATTTTGAGAAAGATTGGGCAAAGGGAATCCATGTTCTGCAATTCCTTGGGCTTGCACTGAAGATTTGAACCCAGATTATCCAATTTCCCGCTTTGGATCAGGCTTCTAAGCTTCTGGACATCTACTGTGGTTTGTGTTGAGTCTGCCACCATGATTATATTGGTCGACACCAGACCCTGCAGCTTGGTCTCTACCACCAATCCCCAATGAAATTCCTCTATTAAAAGACACATTTTGGCGATGCTGCATGTCATTTGTAGTGGGGGAATTCTTGATGACACCTTGCTCATTTAAATTGGCTTGGTACTGAGGTATTGCCTCTGTGTAAGGTGTAGCACTTGAAGGTTGATCATCTTCATCATGCAATAACCGACCTAGTTCAAGCTAGACCTGCTCTTGCCAAGCAGTAAAGTAATCTTCCAAGGTTTTGCTCTCATGTACATGATCTACACTTTGATCTGGATTACTGTTTGATGCATCATCAACAACTCCAAGCATTGCAAGTGATAGTTGAGTTTGGATGTCTGAAGAGAACAAAGTTCCTTCTCAAGTTAGATACTCCAGAAGACTTGGAATATGAAAATATCCATGAGGATACAAATATTATATATTAAAATGTATGATGAATGAATTGATTGATGACGAATGTTACAAATGAGGCCTTATATACCTAGGTAGGTGCCTCTTCACGGAAAGTCATGTCTCATCAGACATGCCCTTTCAACCTAAATACTAATTAACTAATTAATCATTATTTATTTTATTTTATTCATTACATTGCCTTCATCCTCAAAAAGCTTTGTCCTCAAAGCTTGTTGATGAAAGGCCTTGATTTCTTTTCCTGTTACGAACGTCTTCTCGTCTCGGGGCAGTCATCCTTGTCGATACAAGTTGATATGATCCTCTAAGTGGCAAACAAAACTATCGCACTGAGAATGGATCGGACCATCCTAAATCAATCTTTTGTGGAATCTTACGGCGACTTGAAACTTGTGATAAATTATCACTTGAGTGGATTACACTGACATTAGTATTCTTCAAAACATCAGCTTGTTGTTTCTGTTCTGAATACGTAGCTTGATTGAGTTGTCTACTCCCGTGATTTGGATGTCGATAGCGAGCTTTTTTAATTTGACTTTCCCTTATTAGGGGTGTGGCAACTTTTTGATTTTCTTCTAGCGAGGATGTTGTTGAGTTGGTTACAGAGCCTTCACATGGGATGTTCATCGTCTGAACTATAACATCTAAGTTTGTATTTTCTGCAACTTGCTTGTCTGCTTCTTGAGTTGTAACATTTACTGGATCAATATCTCTGAAAACGGATTCGTCCCCTAGGGCCCAAGAATCCCGAATCCTACGTATCGGATACGATACTGTGGGATTTGTACCTGATTCTCTAGATTTGGCCGTATCCGTACAGGGTACGGCGAATCCCGACCGTACCCTATACGGATACGGCCGAATCCCGTACAGCCGGATTCATGCGGCCAAAAAGTGGATTTTCAGTTATAAAAAGGAGATTTCACTCATTCTTTCTCACTGATTTTTGTTTGTGAAGTGAGCAAGGAGCAAGGGTTAGCAAGGAGAAAGGGTTAGCAAGGAGAAAGAGAGTTTTTTCAAAGAAATTCGAGCATCCGGTAAGTGCACTGTCCCTCTATAATTTGCATTTAGTTTGCTGTTAGTGTTTTCATGTGCATATGTTTTATATATTTGGTCATTTTTGTTTATTTTTTACAATATTCATTGCTCAATCAAAAGCAACAAGACAGGGGAAAAGAAAGGGGAAGAATGTCCCTATTGGAGATGCCCCTCTTGTCCATGTTTCATCAGGGTCTGCAAGTATTCCATCTATTGGAAGTGGGGCTGCAACAACAGCTTCAAATGTGCAGGGAAAACAAACTCATGACCCCAAATACCCATTGTGGAAATATGTGACAAGAGAGGGAGGGGCAGGCAAAAAGGGAAAGGGAGGAGGAAATTGTTCATGGAAATGCAATATATGCGACGACCATTTCACTTCCACATATTTTCCGTGTGAAAGCTCATTTGTTGGGTTTCCCAGGTTGTGGCATCAAATGTTGTACAACAATTGACTTGCCACAAAGGAAGGAATTGGAGAAAAAGCAATTTGTTGGTGCGGCAACTGTGGCATCAAAATCAAAACAAAACAAGAATGATGACCCCCTTCCATCTTAAGGAAAAACAACAAGTTCAATATCTGTAATTTCAACTTGGACTTCTACATTTGATGCTTTATTTTCGACAAGTTGTTGCACCTTGTTTTCTAATGACTTCTTGTCTTTTTTCAACTTCTTAATTTGCGTTAGTAATTTTTCGTTGTGGTCCTTGAGGTGAGCAACTTCTTCATTCTTGTTAGTGGTGATTTTGTCAATTTTTTTTTGCATATTTTATATCACCTTTTTACCTTCTTGAAAATTTACTTTTGAAAATTCTTGTATGTCTTCAGGCATCACTGAATTTGGCTTCAAGTTAACGTCCTGTAGCGTTATTATTTTATTTTTGTAGGAGAATGTCAAAAACTTCCTTTTCGTATTTAGGATAAATGAACCTAGGGTTTCCATCCAGGGTGACCCCAACACAATGTCACTATCGTTAAAAAGTAAGGATTGAACAAGGAATTTTGATATAAATGTATAATCGCCAATGTTCAATTGTAAATTAATGATTTCATATTGCTTTTTGCCAAAAAAATCTAATTTTTCGATTATATTAAATTATATTTAACTCAGGAATCACCAATTGGTTGGAAATTTAAGGGATCATATAATTTGTATCTTTGGCGAGTGATATAGCAATAGTGACATCTTTCCCTGCGGGAGTTCCTTTAAATTTAAATAGCACTGTAACGTTGGTGGGTAAGGTTTCTAAAATTATTTCTTCCTTTAATTCTGATTTAAATGTCATTTCGCTTGTCAATATGACTTTTCTTCAAATTCACCCTTTTTATTCTTCTTCTTTTACTTTAATAGTATTTTTTTCTTAACTTTCCTTTCCTCTCTTCAAAAAATTAACTTTATACATTTTCACTTTTATATTTATTTCATACTCCAACAATTAGCTCCAAATATATATATATATATATATATATATATATATGTATAACCACTTAATTAATTATATAATTATGAAACTATATAATCAATTAAATTATGTATAGTTATATAACTAAGTATTTAATATAACTTAATAATTTTTTGACTATGCAATATAATTTGAAATCATAGGGTTAATGGGAATGGACATGACCGACAACTGTATGAAAGCCACGAGGTTAAGGCGCACTATTGGAATTGGTGGCAGTGGTTTGAAGGTCAATGAGAGACAACGAAACAGACTCGACGACTTGTCAGAAGAGGGTGACAGTGAGCCAGTTCGAGGAAACAGGGGATGGAGTTTGGGTAGGGACGCGTGCAAAGAAGGCGAGAGTCAAGGCCGAAGCGGAGGGACAAATGACGGTTTTGGCGGGCAGATCGTTGGGCGGATGTATGGATGAAGGGATGGCAGCACTGGTATGTCTGCGGACTTGCAGGCTTCAGGCTTCGGTTGTGTCATGGAGAGAGATGAATCTGGCGGCTGGCAAATGCAGTGGTCGTGTGAGGTTCAAGCCCGCTGGCGGCTACCGTAAATGGTTGTTCTGGCGGCGGGTGCGAATGGAGGGTGACACGATGCAGAGGCAGAGGATCGGCGGTGACGGCAGGTTTGTACGCAGCAATGGTCGTGGCAGCGATGCCGGGTGGACGACAACGAGGTCGCTGCGGTTGCGTGCTGAATGATCGAGGCGTAGGCGGAAGGTATTATATATATATATATATATATATATATATATATATATATATATATATTTATATATATAGTTAATTAAAAAAAACAAAAGAGTTCGGAATCTATATATTGTTAATTAAAAAAAAAACAAAAGAGTTTGGAATCTATATATATATATATATACACTAGTCTTGCCTTTTTTTTTTAATGACTTTTTTCAACGAATTTTTTTTTTTTTTTTTTACTTTTAATTTTAATGGCCAAAGGCCTCTGACAAACTCAACAACGGAGAAACTCCAAAATTTGTAGCGGATGTTTCAGTCACGACAACAACAAGGTTGACGATTTTTATAGTCAAAGACTTGGATAGGAGAGCGTGGCTCTGTGCAGCGGTTAAGCAGCCGAAGGGTCGAACTGCTCTGATACCAAATGAAGCAAACAAAGTTCCTTCTCAAGTTAGATACTTCAGAAGACTTGGAATATGAAAATATCCATGAGAATACAAATATTATATATTAAAATGTATAATGAATGAATTGATTGATGATAAATGTTACAAATGAGGCCTACTTATATACCTAGGCACATACCTCTTCACGAAAGGTCATGTCTCATCAGACATGCCCTTTCAACCTAATTACTAACTAACTAATTAATCATTATTTATATTATTTTATTCATTACAATGTCACAACTCCTAGAGTTTGTTCCATATTCATCCGTAATCAGTTCATCTATTTCCATGGACATTGTCAATTGCCTCCTGGTCCAATGAGGTAGGTCATTTCCTTCTCCTTGTAGTAGTTTCAAAATTCAATTCGTTCGAGGTTGAAACTGAGGTGGCTATTTTAGAAAAAATGTTGCATCGATGACCATTCTCTTTATCTCACCCATGTCATAAGCATCTTCCAAAAGTGGATCTGCAAGTTCTTTTACAGAGCCAATTGACAGTAATGGCCTTGCCCACATAACCAAGCTTTCTTGGCCTTTAGGATTCTTGCCATTGATTGGTTTTCTCCCAGTTATTAGCTCTAGAAGTGTTGAAATGTAACTAGTGTTAGTCTTCATAATTGTATACGAGTCATGAATTGATGTAATCATAGTTGTAATTATCAAAAGAAAAAAAAAGAAAATGTTTAATGTCCTTTTTTTTTTTTCTCCTTTTTAAATTATTTATTTATTTTTTAATTTAAATATTTAATATAAAAGAAAAGTATTTATTTGTTAATGGGTTTCTTGCCCATTGTAGGTCTAGCACCCATTGTATGCTTAATATTTATTATGTCAAGTCAAAGGTCAACGGTCATAATGTAAAGTCCCTTGGAGGGCTCTTGTAATAAAAGGAATATTTTTTTAATTTTTTTTTTTTTTTTTTTTTTTTTTGGTAACTAAAGGAAGATGCACTAATCTAATATCACAAGAAAGTGTGAAAGTGTCAAGGTTAAAGAGAAATCAAATTTATAAAACCCTAATCTATTATGCCCTAGATTTCTCAACATGGTATCAGAGCTAGGGCTTTGAAGGGAAGTCAGAAAGAAGATCATTTTAGCTCCATTTCATCTCAAGGAAGGCATCTATCTAGGACCAAGCTCCTAAAGGGAGAAGATCGAAATTATGGGCACTCTATCAAGCCCTAATAACTGTGACAAGACCGCAGACTTACACAAGGAGAGCGAGAGCGAGGGCATAAGAAGCTCCGTTCTTGGAGGACCGAAAGGCTAATCCTATTGCTGGAGTACCGAGCTCCCCAGAAAAGAAAGCACATCTCTGGGCACAAAGGACAAGGTTTGAAACCCTCATCAAAAGGATCCAATATTGTACAATGGTTCAATAGTTATGAAGTTTGTATTAGAAATCTACTTATTGGCATCTTTCCATGAAAAGTTCTGAGCACAAGTCTTGCATTAGAAGCCCTAAAAGGCTAGCTATTGTCACCTTATTAAAAGAGTTGAAATCCTGAAGTCTCTTAAAGGACCGAGGCCCATTCTTTATACCTGTGCATCAAGTCATCATCATCTTCTCAAGAGAATCGAAGTTCTGAGCAAGATTGTGGGTAATCAATCATCTTGCTAGTATGGATCAGACCTCACAATAGACTCCAACAAATCGGAGTTTGAGGCCTAACAAGAAGGCTAGAAGAAGTGACTATTGTCACCTTGGAAAGAAGGGGGTCGAGACCTCTTCTAGCTGTGGTTACAAGCACATTTTGAAGCTACTATCCCATTCATCAAGAAGATAAAAGACCCGTGCATATAATCTAATCAAGACCAAAATATTTGATAGATCTATCACTTATCAATCTTGAAGATATTTTCGCAAGCTATATAGTGGCATAGAAACTACAACATAATAATAATTATGTGCATGAAAGAGACGTAGATCGAAGGCACATTAGGCCTATTCTGGAAGGGTAATCATCAAGCTACAATCACCTTGTTCATGACATAATTCATTGACCTGTGGAGTGGTATAGAAGACGAGAACTGGTGGTGGTATAAGATCCATGAACTTGCGAAGATCTTGTGCATGCGTATCTACAATGACGAGTTTGATAGAACCACCATTCTGAGCATATATATACAAAGTCTGAGCTTAGATAATAATGAAAGAGGGAGTTGACATGTAAAGTCTACTCAACTAGGAATTGTAGAGAGAAAAATCGATCATTCTGAGCTCATTCAAAATTTATGTTTTTCCTGGCAAGTATATTTGACGAGACTTATAAGGAAAGCTACAAGAAGTAATCCTATTGCATTAACTCTATCTCAAGAACAAAGGAGAACTCGTACAATTGAAAGGTTCTCTGGCATAGTGTCTCTGGATGAGACCCATCTTGAAATCCTGTTGTAGAGCAGCAACATGTGCCCAACCCGAAATATATATATTCAAATAAGAAACTATTGTGAAAAGTTTAGAAGCTGACAGATACAGTGAAGAATATATTGAGTTGACACACACTTTGAAGAAAAATGATAAGGAGACCATGACATCCAAAAGAGCAAGCCCTTATAACACTATGACAAAGGTATGTAACCTTGAGGTATGTACATGTTCATTTGGTTAAGGGTCTAACATGAGATGTCTTAGGGTTAGTTTCTTATATATGGTTCTAGGGTTTGTTGTATCTATTGAAAATTGTTGGTCTAAAATTGTGAAACCAAAATGGTACATGAGAAACCCTAGCTATATGGAAACCCTAACTTTGATTCACTTGGTTCCCTCATAGAAACCCTAACCCTTGATTTCTAGGGTTTGTGAGCAATCTAGGACACGTGACAAGTAATGATTGATGAAGATGATTAGTTGAAAATGACATCTCATTTCAAGATTTGGGGTTTGTACGTTAAACCCTTAGGAGTCCATCCTCTAAGATTCCTTGGAAACCCTAGATTGATAGATTGGCATCATGCTTTTGTTGTTGTATATCATTAGAGAAATTTTGAGGTCTAATATTGGCCTCCCA
The DNA here is from genome assembly GCA_034641835.2 of Pinus albicaulis. NCBI lineage: Eukaryota > Viridiplantae > Streptophyta > Pinopsida > Pinales > Pinaceae > Pinus > Pinus albicaulis. The sequence continues at coordinate 16,423,987 of CM076579.1, read as the reverse complement.
AGGAATATTATAAAATAATAGTGGAAATAATAAAATAAGATTAGATTACATCATTAAATTTTAGAGGGAAAAAATAAAAAAACTAATTTTTCAACTTGTATTTTCAATTTATCTCCTTATGGTTTTACTCAAATTTAGAGCAAGAGCACTTATTGGATGCATAATTTAATTCCTCATCCAAGGATTATCCATGTTACATACTTTCGATGGACTCTGTTACATGAAAAATGAGAAATATATGAAAAAATTTGATTGCAATCACATTTTTCATGTATTTCTCATTTTTCGTGTAGTAGGGTCTATCAAAAGTATGCAACAAGGGTACTCCTTGGATGAGAATTAAATTCCGCATCCAATGAGTGTTCCTGCTAAAAAATTGAATAAAACCATAGGGAGATAAATTAAAAATACGAGTCGAAAAAGTAGTTATTTTTTATTTTTTAATCTTTTTACTTTTTTACTCCAGAAATGGTTAATCATTTCCCATGGTGGACATCATCATCTTGAATCCTATTGGTTCTTATAAAGTTGATTTTGGTTGTACATTTTTGTTTTGAGGTCCATTTTTGACCTCAAAATTTCTCTAATGTGTGCTTTGTTGTACTTGTCAGTAAGTATTGTAGGTGCATAATAAAGAAAGTAAAGGAAGATGATGGCTAAGTAACGTTGGACACCTAATCCTCGAAGGGTTGGTGTGGAAGGTGAAGAGTCAAAAAGAGTCCAAGAGACCCTGGAATATGGAATCCAAGGGTCACTCCATTGTATGATAAATATGTATCATTGTGAGTAATAGAGCATCCAATGCTTTATCTTTCTCATGTCTTGTGTGTTTACCGTGTTCACCATGCCTGTGTTTAACATGGTATCAGAGCGGGCGATCGCTGGCCTTGCTCCACTTTGAGCCACTTGTTATTTTGTGGCCATTATAGACTTGCGCTAATTATTTACTCTGCGTGGTTTCCTATCCCATTGTCTCTGTCAATTCAGTGCCTGAAACGCCTCTCTGTCAGCTGTCAACGATTCCTGTTTTTTGGATTTGAATGGCTTTGGGTATTGCAAATTACACCACCAGTTAAAGAAATTACTAAGCCAACGAAACTTTTTATTTGACTGTGTATTATCTCCGTGTTATGCTGTAGGTGGATGTGTAATATCTCTATGTTATCTCTGTGTATTATTTCCATGTTACTCCTTGCGTCACCACACCATCGTGCTCAAACCCACCTACCACCAAACTGCCATTACTGTTGTTTTGAACATGTTTTAATACATTTGTGGAATACACCGCCTCTGCTCGCATATACCACCTCTCTACTCATATATCCCTTCATCTTCTGCGTTCAACCTGTGAATTGTCCACTGTGCTCATATATCCCTTCATCTTCTGCGTTCAACCTATGTATTGTCCACAGGAACAAACCGAATTTGAACCAACGACATCATACCACCATACTGCTTACGATACTTTCGGATTTCTATGTTCGTGGCTCTGTGAATTTTGCGCCATCACATCGCCCTTCACCTCCCGGTTGTAACGACTCCTTCGTATATACCCTGCGCAGTGGACCCTCCAATTCACAATCCGCTCCAAACGGTTGCATCACGCCTCCTCCACGCTAACTCCTCCCCACCGTGGCATCACGCCTCCATCGACAATGGTCCTCCATGCTGTACGGACCACCTGCCCCACACATCACTGGTCGAATTCTCTCCTTAGAGGTTTGATCCAAGAAGGTACTGGAATTCAGTGAGAAAGGAAATGGAGGCGGAATTGTAGAAGGTCGTTCCCTTCCGATACCCGTAACAAATTCATATGTATATGTGCTCTTCCCATGCGGTTATGTGCTTGTGTACATGCTGCGTTAAGAATTTTGTTAGACTCTGCGATGTTTAAGTTTCGAGAGACCAGACAACGCTCATTTGGAAAAATTCTAGGTGCCACGATTGAAGGCGTTGAATGGCTTGAGGCTGAATGATGTAAGTGAACCTTCATGTGCGTATGCTTGTTGATTATAATGTGTTGTTAGCTCCATATATTGTGCATTAACGTGAGTAAAAACACTACCTCAGCGTTGAGTAAATGCTACCTCTGTCGATGGTTTAGACACTCTGCATATAGTGCTAACATAAGTGTTAAACAGAGGACAAAAACCCGTACTTGCCTACAACATACAAGTACCAAGGTCGTATTGTGTGCATTGACTACTTGTGAATGCAAATGCATTAAATTCAACTTGTTAAGATTTGAAGTCCATGCTACATAGAATATTGGAACCTATGTTGAATGATGCGGTGAGAGTGGAACGATGTTCTTCACTTGTGCATTAAAACTCTCTGTCAGAGCATAGAGCAGGTCGATTCATTCTTTGTGCATTGTTTTGAAAGGGTCGTTTTATTGCTGTCAAAATTTTGGACCTGGAGAAGTGCAATAACAATCTGATCATTCTCTTCATGTGCATCACTTTAAGCAATTTTCTTAGAAAAATCTAATTCTAGAAGGCTCTTTCAGCGAGCCACGTTAACACATTTCCATTTATTTGTTGCAAATCAAAGTTTGCACTCGAGATTGCATTCATAGACCTGGAATCTTCTCTTATCTTTTAATGTGCTTAAAGTACAAGTCGATATATTTCCCCTCATCGGTTTATCATTTGTTGAGAAAATAAAAAGAAATAAAAAAAAATGGCTCGACTTGATGATGCATTATAAGTGTTGAATACCCTAATCCATTCTATTGTTGATGAGATCATCAAAAGCACTCTTTTTGACATTAAAAACTATCTACAAAATGCACAAGAATAGATTGAGTTTTTGCAGCTTGAATCTCCGCTACAACAAGAGGAGTTACAGAAGCATAGCCATCATTCTGAACTTGTCTTTGTTTAGGACAATCCTCTCTTTGAGACTAAGACAAAATCCCTTAAACTGCCAAAAACTAATCATATCAACAAGGTTAAGGTTGAGTCAATGACCATTTCAAGAGAAGATTTGCATGCAAATGCAGAAGTTCAAGTTCCACCTCCCAAGCCCATCGTCAAACCTTGGGAAGAGCTTGTCCACAACAAGTAGAAAACTGGTCTTGGATATGACAAGGAGGTGTTCTTTCATATTCCAGACTACTCCAAGCCCATTAAATTTCGGAGTGCCAGATTTCTTCATGATAGCTCACCTTCAGCTGTTTCAGATTCTGCTCTTCTTCCACAACAGATTGTGAAATGCCAACACTGTGATCGAGTTGGCCATATGAAAGATCACCGTTTTGATCTTCACCCATGCAAGCACTGTGGTCAGTGCAATCATTCTTCACACAGATGCTTCAAAAAAAGCCTCCTGCAAGAACACAGATTCATCTTGGATGGATCGCTTCTTGGCAATGGGCATCAACAGGCAAGAAGATGTTTCAGTGATATGTCAGAATTTGTTCAAGAGTATTGAACAATCTTTGCAGTTGAGTTTTCGCCATCATCTCACCTTGTATCTGACAGGGGGAAAATGATGGTCATATACAAGCTTCAAAGCCACATCAAGCGAGCCTGAGCCATAACCTGCCATTCCAGATTCAGAGTTGTAGCTAGAGACACAACAGTTCAAGCGAGCCTAAGCCACAACCTGTCATTCTAGATTCAGAGTTGTTTCCAGAGACACAAATGCCCATGAGCATGCCTTTGGTTGGTGGTCAGCCTTAAACCATCTATGCGAGGTTGATATTATTTCTCTTCAAAGAATTCATGACACTTCCTCTAGCAGAAGACTTCAACTTCTTGCCAGTTTTGGTAGAGTTCCAGGAAATGAATCAAGCATTCTAGATTTGTTGGTCATCCTTAAACCATTGCAGGTTGTATACCTCCCTTCTTCTAGGTTGAAGGTCTCCCTCTTCAAATCATTAGGAGCACTTTCTCTAGCAGAAGACTTCAACTTCTTGCCAGTTTTGGAAGAGTTTGAGGAACTGCACTAAGCATTCGAGTGTATGTGGTCATACTTAAACCACCTCCTTATGCCAACATTTTAGAGAGCTCATTCAACCTAGTGCTGCCATGTATACTTTGCAAATTTCGTATTACAGCTCTCTTCATGGACTCACACATACCCTTTTGGATTAAGGGGGGGAATGTTGGACACCTAATCCTCTAAGGGTTGGTGTGGAAGGCGAAGAGTCAAAAGGAGTCCAAGAGACCCTCAAATATGGAATCCAAGGGTCACTCAATTGTATGATAAATATGTATCATTTTGTTTAATAGAGCATCCAATTTTTTATCTTTCTCATGTCTTGTGTGTTTACTGTGTTCACCATGCCTGTGTTTAACAAGTAAAACAAATCCTATGTTTTGGCAAGCATGATGTGAGGAGGGAACTGTAAGGACCCTGTAAATGGTAGATTGGTAATCTAGTTGGATCCTTGGGCACTTTGATATAAAGTAAGATTCGTAAGGAGAATAATTGTGAAAATATGAATGCTTGGTAAAGAAAATCATCTAGAAAAATCTATTATACGAAAATCTTGATGCATTGATAGCAGTCATCTAGCACATGATAGTAAAGAAGCTTGTGTAACAGCTGGTTAGTGATGGTCACTCAAGGATCCTCCATTGAATGACTTCATGGGAAGATTTCTTCACCTGATGGAAAATGGACCATGATGATATTATAGACATTTTCTACTCTCTTAGATATAGATCAAGCTTCCTAAAATTTTACCAGTACAACTACAACATGATGAAGCCTCATCGTCAAGATGGGGAGCATTTTGAAGAAGACTAGATGATTGTTTGAAGTAAAAGTTATGTATGTTTTGAGATTCTCATTTGATTTAGTTAACTCATGTTTTTAGTTTCCAGAAAGAGCAGGTTGCAGGGATATGCCTGGTTGCATGAGCATGATGTGCCATGGACTTGTTTGGGCTCTTTCGGATGAAGACACGAGGATAGTGGTCAACATCTGATATGGTCTCGTAAAGTATGGAAAACTGCTGACTTGAGAGGGAGCAACGAAAGATATGACACAATATGCCTGATATGAAGATGACTCCACTTATTTAGATGTTTGAAGGAAGACCATGATGAAGGACGTTGATGAAGACAAGCCATCCATGAACTGAGTAGTTAACTTTAGAACTTGGTCCAAATAATTTGATGACATTGTAAACCACACTGACAAGAAGAATGCTGACAAGAAAGGTAGCAGGTTGACATGAGGATAGTGATCAATGTTTGATATGGTTTCATAAAGTATTAAAACCATTGACTTGAGAGGGAGCTACAAAAGCTCTGACACAATAAGCCTAATATGAAGATGCCTCCACTTATTTAGATGTTTGAATAAATACCACGATGAAGGATGTTGACGAAGACAAGATATCCATGAATTGAGTAGCTATCTTTGGAACTTGGTCCAAAGAATTTGATGACATTGTAAACATTAGGGGAATTTTGAGGTCTAAAATGGGCCTCCTAAGAAAAATGTACAACCAAAATAAAATTTATAAGAACCAATAGAATTTAAGATGACGATGTCAACCATGAGGGATGATTCACCATTTTTTAAGTAAAAGGGTAAAATGATTAAAAACTTATAAAATAATAAAACTAATTTTTTAACTCATATTTTAAACTTATCTCCCAAAGTTTTTACTCAAATTTCGAGCGGGAGTACTCGTTGGATGCAAAATTTAATTCCTCATCCAAGGAGTACCCATGTTGCATACTTTTGATGGACCTTGATAAACGAAAAATGAGAAACACATGAAAAAACGTGATTGCAATCACGTTTTTCATGTATTTCTCATTTTTCGTGTAGTAGGATCCATTAAAAGTATTCAACATGGGTACTCCTTGGATGACCAATTAAATTTTGCATCCAATGAGTACTCCCACTCAAAATTTGAGTAAAAACTTTGGGAGATAAGTTGAAAATACGAGTTGAAAAAGTATTTTTTTTCTTTTTTCCCTCCAAGATTTGATGACGTAATCAAATCTTATTTTATTATTTCCACTATTATTTTATAATTTCCTTAGGAGGCCCATTTCAAACTTCAAAATTCCCCTAATGCCACACTGACAAGAAGAAGAATGCTGACAAGAAAGGTAGCAGGTTGCAGATAACTGATTGGTGATGTCTTAGAGGATCACTTTCCTGATGTTCAGAGGGGGTGAGATTGAATCTCTATGATGCTTGGTTCGTGAATATGCAACTGATAAAGATTGATGATATGCTAAGAGATGGCATACCCTGTCTTGTTGAATAAAGTTGTCCATGAGGAATGGTTCAGAGAGGCCAAAGCTTGCACATGTAATGATGATAGAGCCCTGAGAGCTATTGTCATGATCTTGGAGATCATAGTAGCCGATGATGGAAACTTTTCCCTAGATGAAAGGGATATCCTCCCTGGTTAAAAGGGAGTGAAAGATATGGTTCTCTACTTCATGTGTCATGCACTAGACCATGACTAACAACCGTAAGTCTTAGTGAAGGCCACTAGGAGATAATGGCATCTGGATTGGGTAAGCACCAGAGACCGATACTTCTTGAGGATTGTAAATCCAAGATAGGTAGTAGTCTCGTGATCAACATTCTTTGAGGATCTAACAGGGTATCCAATACAATAGTGGTCAAAGAGGACCAATATTCTTTGAGGATTTGGTAATCCAAGATAAGCATAGTCCTAGAAGGACATACCTTGTGAACATTAGGATGGGGTATGTGCCTTGAGAGGTAGTGTGGTGTCCCACGTAAAGCCTCCCAACTTTATGCTTTGATCTGTTGAGAGATAAAGTTTGTTAGTCAAGGCCTTTCTATGTTGACAATGCTGGTTGTATGTTTATCATAATGTTGATGCTCAAGATGGCTTACCAATCCAACTTTTCTTATGAGAATAATTCAATGGAAATACTGTCCTTGTACCTGTGGTAAATTATGAAAACCTCCCTATTTAAGAGGGAGTGTTGAAATGTAAGTAGTGTTGGTATTCAGTGTTGGTATTCGTAATTGTATATGAGTCATGAATTGAAAATAAAATTATTTATTTGTTAATGGGTTTCTTTCCCATTGTAGGTCTAGCACCCATTCTTTACCATTGTAGGTCTAAATATCTATTGTATTCTTTGAGGATTTGGTAATCCAAGATAAGCATAGTCCTAGAAGGACATACCTTGTGAACATTAGGATGGGGTATGTGCCTTGAGAGGTAGTGTGGTGTCCCACGTAAAGCCTCCCAACTTTATGCTTTGATCTGTTGAGAGATAAAGTTTGTTAGTCAAGGCCTTTCTATGTTGACAATGCTGGTTGTATGTTTATCATAATGTTGATGCTCAAGATGGCTTACCAATCCAACTTTTCTTATGAGAATAATTCAATGGAAATACTGTCCTTGTACCTGTGGTAAATTATGAATACTGTTGGGTGTGGAGCTTGATTATCATTTTAATTTGGGCAGCGCCCCTGAAGCTAAAAATATATGTAAAATTGGCTTGTAAAATATTGTAATTTCGTAGTCAATCTGGGCCATTCATTAGGCAGATGATTTGACAGTAGAAGTTATGTTTAATTTAGGGTTTTTTTCCCTAGAAGGAAACCCCTATTTCGTATGAGAGAATTTTATTGCAGCTGTGTGTATTCTGTGTGAGAAAGAGAAAGGGGGAATGTGTGAAAGAGTAGAGGATATTACAATGGATCTGTTGCATATTGTGTCTCTTCATTTTGCTGGATAATAGAATGGAAGGAGTGGTTGGTTCTCCGTGGACGTAGCCCAAGTTGGGTGAACCACATATATCTGTGTCTCTCTTGTTTTATATGTTTTCTGTGTTTGTATTTCCACATATTTTTATGTGTTCCATTCTCTGTAATATATAATTTTCTAACAACTGGTATCAAAGCTGAAGGTATATTTGGCTGATAAACTTGCAGGAAAGAAAGGTTCTTGGTTTGAGTGGTAGAAATTGTGGAAGATGGCAGGTTTAGGGTCGAGAAATTTAATGACCAAAACTACTAGTTGTGGAAGATGCAAATGGAAGATTATCTATATCAGAAAGATCCATACCTACCATTGAGCGGAAAAACAAAGAAGCCGATGAGTATGATAGACGAAGAATGGGGGATTCTCGACAGAAAGGCACTTGGAACAATACGATTGTGTCTGGTGGCATCGATAGCCTTTAATATTTCGAAGGAAACTACAATAGATGGTTTAATGATGGCATTGGCCAAACTATATGAAAACCGCTCGACCTCAAATAAGGTGTTTCTTATGAAGCATTTATTTAGTATGAAAATGTCGGAAGGTGGATTTGTTGCTGACCATTTAAATGAATTTAACACAGTTACCAATCAGTTAAGTTATGTAGGGGTAAACTTTAATGATGAAGTTAGGGCTCTGTTATTTCTATGCTCATTGCTAGAAAGTTGGAATAGTTTAGTTATGGCCATTCGTAACTTTGTGTCTGGATCTAGTACTTTAAAGTTTGATGATGTTGTCAGTGACATCCTTAACGAGGAAATGAGACAGAAAAGCAATGGTGAGACATCCGGTTATGCTTTGAGTGCAGAGACTGGGGGAAGAAAAATGGAAAGAGGAAAGAGGCTAGGATATCGCAGTAAGTCAAGGAAAGGCAGGTCCAAGTTCATATCGGGGATAGCGTACTGGAAATTCGGGAAGAAATGACATCTGAAGAAAGACTGTAAGTCTCGAAAGGGAAAAGAAGGAGACGTGCAACAAGAAAACAGTCATGAAGTGAATGTGACGAGTGATGTGTTTCAAGATGCTTTGATTATTTCTTTAGAAAACATTATTGATGCCTGAGTGGTAGATTCAAGGGCCTCATTCCATTCCACCCCTGATAAGAAACATTTTCATGACTATGTTCAAGGATATTTTGGACATGTTCGTCTGGGTGATGATAAACCCTGTAAAATCGTTGGAATGGGTAAAATTATTGTAAAACAATAGAATGGAAACCAATGGTCATTAAAGGAGGTAATGCATGTTCCATATCTGAAGAAAAATCTGATTTCAACAGGGCAGTTAGGTGGTGAAGGTTGTGTGACAAATTTTACAGATAAAACCTAGAAGGTCAGTAAAGGAGCCCTGGTAATAGCAAAAGGAGAAAATGTTGGTACATTGTATTTTTACAATGGTATTTCTAATTGTGTTAATGCTTTAAACTCCACAGGAGCAGATACAACATTATGGCATCATAAGCTCTGACACGAGTGAGAAGGGGATGAAGATTCTTCACTCAATAAATTTGTTGCCTGGTTTGAAGAATATTGATTTGGATTTCTGTGAGAATATTGTTTATGGAAAATAGAAGAGTGTTAGATTTCTTAGAGTTGGGAAAGAAAAGAAGAGAAAAAAATTAGAGCTTGTGCTTACAGATGTATGGGGACCTACTCAGGTATCATCTCTCGGTGGTTCTTGTTATTATGTTACTTTTATTGATGATGCAACTAGAAAAACTTGGATTTATTGTATTTAGAATAAATCTGATGTATTTGATACTTTCAAGAAATGGAAATCTTTGGTTGATATTGAGACAAGAAAGAAGTTGAAATGTCTTAGATTAAAGAATGGAGGTGAATATTGTAGCAAAGAGTTTGATAGGTATTGCTCAGAGAATTCACAGAGAGAAGACAGTTCTAGGAACACCATAGGAAAATGGTGTGCCAGAAAGGATGAACATGAAAATCATGGAAAGTTCAAGGTGCATGAGATTGTATGCACGATTGAATTTACAATTTCGGGCAAATGCTGTAGATATTGTTGTTTATCTAATAAATAGAGGGCCTTCAAGTTCCTTGGATGGTGGTATTCTAGAGAAGGCATGGACATATAAAAATTTAAACTACTTTTTTTTAAAGCCTTTTGGTTGTGAGGCATTTGTCTATATTAATAAAGAAAAGAGAACAAATCTTGAGGAAAAATCAAAGAAATGTACCTTTATTGGATATGGTGTTAATGATTTTGGTTATTTCTTATATGATTGCGAAAATCACAAAATCATTAGGAGAAGAGATGCCATATTCAATGAAAAGGTCTTGTATAAGGATCAAATGCAGGAAAAGAAACATGATATTTAAAAACAGAGAATACACAGTGCTTGATGAGATCACATAAAAAGTAAAGGTGTTTGAAAAATAATAATAATCAACAACCACAACAACAACAACCACCAAAACAACAAAAAACACCTCAAACCCCTGAAAGTGGTGTCAGAAGATCTACAAGGATAAGTAGACCCCCTAAACGATACTCTCCTTCATTATAATATGTATTATTGAATAATTATGGTGAATCAGAATGTTATGAAGTAATGCAGGTAGAAACCAGGAAGAAGTGGGAGCTAGCCATGAAAGAAGAGATGGACTCCTTGGTACATAACTGGACTTGGGACTTAGTTAGGTTGCCTGCAGGTAAAACGACATTGCAGAATAAATGGTTTTACAGGTTGAAGGAAGAAGATGGAGGAAAATAAAGACATAAAGCTAGACTTGTGGTGAAGGGGTTTGCACTGAAGAAAGGTATTGACTTTGATGAAATATTTTCTCCTGTTGTTAAAATGAATTCAATCAGAACTATTTTAAGCCTTGTAGCAGCGGAAGATTTGCATCATGAAAAAGTATATGTAAAGACAACCTTCTCCATGGAGATTTGGAGGAAGAGATCTATATGCAACAACCACAAGGATATGAGGTCAAAGGGAAGGAAAAATTAGTGTGCAGGTTGAAGAAGAGCTTGTATGGCTTAAAACAGGCTTCGAGGCAGTGGTATCTAAATTTTGATAGGTTTATGTCTGAACAAGGTTATACTAGATGTCACTCTGATCATTGTGTTTATCTGAAAAAGCAAAATGATGGCAACTATATTATATTGTTATTGTATGTAGATGACATGCTTGTTGGTCTAACCTCGCATGAAATAAATGTGCTCAAAGGAAAATTGGCAAATTCATTTGCAATGAAGGATTTGGGAGCTGCAAAACAAATCCTTGGTATGAGAATAACTAGAGACAGGAAAAATCACAAATTAACATTGTCTCAGAATGAGTACATACAAAAGGTGTTGGAAATATTTAATATGCAGAATTCAAAACCAGTTAATACACCTTTGGCTAGCCATTTCAAACTTAGTAAGGAGATGTGCCTCAAGACCCAAGAAGAAATGGATTATATGTCTAAAGTTCCATATGCATCAATAATTGGAAGCTTAATTCATGCAATGGTCTGCACAAACCTTGATATTGGACATGCAGTGGAAGTTGTAAGTAGGTACATGAACAATCTAGGAAAAGAACATTGGATGGCAGTGAAATGGATTCTCAGGTATTTGAGAGGTATCACAAATCAAACATTGTACTTTGGTGGTTCAAACATTTCTCTACAGGGATATTTTGATGCATATATGGAAGGTGATAGAGATAACATGGGGAGCACTATAGGGTGTGTATTTATTGTAGGCGGAACAACTGTCAGCTGGGTTTCTAAAATGAAAAATGTTGTTGCACTTTCAACAACGCATGCAGAATATGTTGCTGCTACAGAGGCTGGTAAAGAGATGATTTAGTTACAAAGGTTTATGGATGAATTGGGTAAGAAGCAGGAGATGGGAAGGTTATACAATGACAACCAAAGTGCCATTAATCTTGCAAAGAACTCAATATTTCATTCCAAGACTAAACACATACAAGTCAAGTACCATTTCATACGGTCAATGTTGAAAGATGGAAAATTGAAGTTGGAAAAGATACACACTAGCCAGAATCTTGCAGATATGTTAACAAAAGTTGTAACCAGGGATAAACCGAGGTTCTGCTAAGTTTCAATTGGTCTTCAAGTATGATGATGAAGATGAGAAACAACCAGGTCCAAAGTGGAGTCATTGTCGAACAAATGAAGCAACGGTGGAGTTGCTACAATTAGTCTCGAAGTGGGTGATTGTTGGGTGTGGATCCTTATTATCATCCTGATTTAAAGGTTTTTGTTTCAGCGGGATGTATACCCTAGGAAGACTGTACACCCCTCCATGCAGGGGTTCGGCGGCAGTGCACCCAAAGCTAAAAATAGATGTAAAATTGACTTGTAAAATATCGTAATTTCATAGTCAATACGGGCTGTTCATTAGGTAGATGATCTACCGATAGAATTTATGTTTAATTTAGGTTTTTTTTCCCTAAGAAGGAAACCCCTCTTTCGTATGAGGGAATTGTATTGCGGCTATGTGTGGTGTGTGTATTCTATGCGAGAAAGAGAAATGGGGACTGTGTGAAAAAGTAGATGATATTACAATAGATCTATTGTAGGTTGTGTCTCTTCATTTTGTTGGATAATAGAAAGGAAGGACTGACTGTTTCTCTTTGGACGTAGCCCAAGTTAGGTGAACCACATATATCTGTGTCTCTCTTGTTTTATATGTTTTCTATGTTTGTATTTCCACATATTTTTATGTGTTCCATTGTTCTGTAATATATAATTTTGTAAGAAATACCTCCCTAGTTAAGAGGGAGTGTTGAAATGTAACTAGTGTCAGTCTTTGTAATTATATATGAGTCATGAATTGATGTAATAATTGTTGTAATTAAAAAAAAAAAAAACATATATTTTTTTATAAAAAAAAATTATTTATTTGCTAATGGGTTTCTTTCCATTGTAGGTCTAGCACCCATTGTGTGCTTAGGATATATGATGTCAAGTCAAAAGTCAAAGGTCATAATGTAAAGTCCCTTGGAGGGATCTTGTATCGAAAGGGAAATAAGTATTTTTATGTAAAGAAGAGTCTAGAAGCCACCAAAAGGTAAGCCAACCAATCCTTCAAGTCGACGTAGAAGAGACCTATTCTGCCCATCAAGAAGCCTATAAAAGAGAAGCTCGAGCTCATTAGAAGGATACACAATCACATCAAGTTTATGATCTAACCTGAACCAAGGAGGAGGAACAACATTTCTAGGAGAAATAGCGAAGAAGAGGAGGAACCAAATTTGTCTTTGGCATCTCTAGCTCACACATGCGAGTCTGCTGAAAGAGACTAGGGTTTCCTCAAATATGATTTTGCATAGATTTCATTAGGGCTTGGCTAGCTTATCTTTTGGGTGGTTTGTCTTGGGTCAAGGTCTTGGAAGTCTTCATTGAATTGATTATATAAGGAGTTTCTGGGTTTTCCCCTTGTGGTTTTGCCTTGGTTTGGAGCCTATTTCTAGTGTCTTGTTTGCATTGTGATATTCTTATTGTCATTTGTCTTGATAATGAATAGAACAACATAATAATGATGATGCACTAACCAATATCACAAGAAAGTGTCAAGGATAAAGAGAAATCAAACTTATAAAATCTTAATCTATTCCGCCCTAGATTTCTCAACAAGAAGAATTACTTCAAAGGAATATATTTCCATCCTCTCATTAACCTTGCCATACAAGAAATGTTTTGGAGCTATGATAACCGAGGTTCAATGTCTTCATATAGAAAAATATTAGATGATTTCACATCTCTATGGATGATAGGATGAGAGCAATCGTCATGCAGATAAATCAAAGATTCAACAATTCCAATGGCCACTTTCAACCTATCTTTCCAATGAACCAATGGCTTGTCCTTTCCTCCATAAAGGGTTTATTCCAGACTTCCTATCAGTAACAATTTGTAGGGAAAAACATACTTCTCTTCAACATAGTAACCAATTAATGAAACAATGTGCTTGTGCTGCAAGGTAGCAACAATTTCTACTTCCAAAAGAAGTTCTCGCTCTGCTTCTCCAAAAGATTTCAATGTTTTAACTTCCACAAATTTCCCATCAAGAAGAACCTCTTTGTACACTTTTCTCCAGCCTCCCTTTCCTATAAGGTTCTCTGCTACAAACCTGAAGGTTGCAAATTTTAATTCTTGATATGTAAACTCCTTGCAAGATTTATTTATATTGGTTTGTTGTGACCTTTGGATCAAGTTATGTTCTTCATCTCGAGTATCATAATTTTGGGCGGAAGTAGGATCACTCTTGTATAGTTTTCCTGTGATAGAATTATTTGATTTAAAGCTTCAATTGCACTCATGTTGTTACACTTTTCCTAACTAGTATATGTTTTCTTTGAAAAGTCTTCTGTAATCAATGAACGTCTATCTGGTAATTTCAATGTCCATTCAACTACAAACATTTCTCTGGCTGCAGATCTAGGACAAGGGATTTTTTTTTTTTTTTTTAGTGTAATGACACTTTTTCACTAAGGGACATCCAAGGGATGATTATTTTATTTTAGAAACTTCCCTTGAAGTAGAATATTGAATTTCTTTTGGCTTGTCGAAAGATATTATTGTGTCATCCTCTTTCTCGGAAACCTAACAAGAGATGCTTGAAACCATTCGAAAGGAATCATAAGAAAAATGACCCTCTGAATTTGTAGTGTCATCTTCAAAGTCGTCATCGTCATAACCATAATAACTACAAGTCGTCAGTTGTAGACTTCACAAGCTGACTTCAGAGAAAATATATTGAAGGCTTCCATTTTCATTGCGACAATGGCCTGCCTATCAGGGCTGTGACTACGAGTTGATGTTATTACGACATCTTGTTTATTTTCCATGAATTCAATTTCTTCCCAACCGTATTTGGTGGTTGGATCATAGCCTTCACTTTTAACCATCTTCTTACTTGTATCCGCAATATAATTGCTAGGATTTTGTTGAGCGGTGGTGCTCTTTTTTCCTTCTATAGGTTTGCAATTTCCTTTTTTCTTCGTCACTTCTGCTAGAGCCCATACTCCAACCTGCTCTATCACCTTTATGAATTTCCTGTTATAATATTAAAATACCTTATTATAGTCTTTAAAAGTGTGCAAGAATTCCCCGTTCACCCTTTGTATTGCTAAAAGTAATTCCCACTACAAAATTTCTAAGATAAACCCTCTATGTTGGTAGGAAAGCCAACTCTGATACCACTATGATATCCTGCTGGAAAATATTGTCATTGATGTCAAAGTAATTGGGCGAGATTGTTTGAGATATTGTCATTGATGCAAGGACAAGCATGGTTGACCAAGGAGTTATTGTGTTGCATGAAGTCATTGTGTTGACCATCCTTCAGTACCTATTTATTCAACTGAGATTGATTCTTTGTATGAAGGAATTGTAGTCACCCCTTGAAAAGAAGTAAGTTTGCAAGAGTCTTCCCTAAAGAAATTGGACAAGGTTTCAAGGAGTAAGTTGCTTTCCCTATAAAAATAGGCATTAGAAAACACTTAAGAGTATGCAAAACAGTTTTCTGAAAAGAAATCAGTGAAGGCTTCAGAGACTAATGCATCTTCTCTAGAACTAAATGAATCGACACAAGCTTTAGAGAATACATTGGCTAAGGCTTCAAAGAGGATTCTCTCTTCCTCAGATAAAAAAGAATTAATAAACACTTGAGAGGATTTAAATTATAGTCTTCTCAAAAGATTTCGACCAAGACTTTCAAGTCATTCAAAATCCTTCATATCACAACTATTTACTAGGCCTTTCTTGAATCTTATAAGGAGTCAAAGGAGGCCATTATTCACAGTTTTCCCCCATATGAGGCCTTCAAATATTCTTATCCCTAAAAGTGATATGTTTCAACTGATTAATAGTCCAAGTAGGAATACAACATAGTTGTTCTATCCCACAACTAGCGTAGCAAAGGCTAATCACATTCACTATTAAAAGGCCACACAAGGTCACTTAAATTCCATTAAAATAAATTTCGCCAGTTCAATAGTTCTCTAGTGATCTCTTTAACACTTTTATCTTAGATATTTTATAAATAATGTTTCCTTCGAGTCCTCACTTTTCAATCAAGGATTTTACTCTTTTATTTTTAGGAAATCGAGTATTGAGTTTTATATTCCAAAAAGGAAAAGGAGCAAGATCCCATTACAAGGAGTTTGGAGATAAGAAAGCTATTGAAGGTGAGAGCGGGAGCACAACCCCTATTACCTATAACCCTATTTCCAAAGTTGCCCAGATTTCCTACTACATTCTTATCATATTGTCTTACATACTGATTACGCAAAATTACACATTTACATAACATATTGGAATATGATAATAGATGCCAGAGGGAGATCCTTTATTCACTTCTGAGTTCTTCTAGTTATTGTTGACTGATGCTTCTTGTTGATATCTGTGTCCACTTCCTTGATAGTTTGAGTTCTCCCCTACCTGATTCAGAGTGATGATCTTGAGGTAGCTGATTGACTCTTCCATACGAGTACGTTTGTTTTTGAGAGCTTCTATTTCGACTTTCTGATCCTTGAGTTGCCTCTTCAAGAAAGCATTCTTTGCCTTTTCTTGGTGTCTCATATCTTGCACTGTCTCCCTTAGTTTATCGATCATAAAATTGTTGGCTCAGCAGGTGGCACATTTACCATTTTGTGATTCTCTTTCAAGTGGATTCAGATCCATTGTTGCGTGCAGGGAAGACTTATTGCCGGACTGTTGATTGGGAAAGACACGGAGATGCTGCCACAAAGCTATGGAAAATATGAATGCTACTCGGTCTCCCAAATGGTCTCTGTTGACAAAAGTAGAGGCTTCAAACATATGACTTCTGAAGTTTTCCCATTTGTTGAAGAGGACCAGTTCCTTTCAACCCACTTCTGAACAGAACGGGGTGAAGGCCAGAGGTTAGTGAACTGGCCAACCAAGCCACATTCAGAAAGGGAAAGCGCAACTCTACAGGGGAGATAAGGGGGGAGAATGATCTCAGGAACCTCTATTAACTTCTTCACAAAATTTGAGATAAAAGGTCTGGGTCTGGGAGAACTAATGGAGGTAATCAATGAAGCAAAGGCTTCAACGTTTTCATCATATGCATGATTCGAGGAAGCCAGTTGAGGGTCACCATCTGGAGGAGGGTCCGAAGGGACCATTGAGGCAACTGTTAGAAGGCCAAAATGAGGAGGATCAAAAGGGCACATCAACAGGTTTTTCAAAATCGCCTCAGAGCGCAAAAAAAGTAAGAAATAATTTATTATGAGTAATCAAGAATTTTACTCTTACAGCTAGTTCCCCATCATCAATGAACTTTTGAGCATAAAAAATGAATTCACAACTTATCTAGTCTATTTAGGGAGGACCAATCTCCCTTGGTTGAGACTCACTAAGAGTATTACACAGCCAACTAGCCATTATGTTTGTCCAAGAGGCTAGGGTTTAACCTCTTCTATCTTCTCAACAATAATATATTTCTAGAAGAAAGGCCTAGTACAACCATAAATAGTAAATATAACCAGGACTGAGTATCTCTCAGTTACATGCCCAAAATCATGAAAACACATCATAAGAGCACATTAAGAAAAACATGTAGGCATATGAATATTACATAGTCATCATAGCTATATTTACCATCTCATATCATAAACATGTATCACATATACCAGGATGTCCATTCAACAAGTGAGCACACATATATACACAAATTATCAATCATAATTTCTATTTCAATTAAAATAATTTACATTGCATATTTAAAGTCCAAAATGTCTCTTATCCATGTTCCACCACACCATAGGATTAGTTGTATGTTCCATCCTTTGTATCTAGCCAAGGTAGAGCATGAAGACATGAGGGAATTTCTCACTTAGCCATTATAGGGTGGAGTCATGAAGGTGATTCTCCTTCATCAATACAAACTCATTGGTTTTATTCGAATCCCAATATTGACACATTTTCATGCTTCATTCATAATATCCATTTACATTTACATTCTCGCACTTGATTCATAAAAATCCTATGTTCAATCTCCTTATGGTTAAAGTTGTAAATATCCCATACTTTTTTAATTTTCAAAACTTATGAGAAGGTCCATTTCTTTGAACCAAACTTCTGCACTCCATACATGACCTACCTCCACACTAGTATTCATACCGAGTCAATTTTTTATTTATGTGTGGAAAGACTCTTATGTCTATTTTTTCGCACAACTATATATTCACACATATGAATGTTTTGTACGGTAGTATCCATTATTTCTATAAAGAATAATTTATTCCTTTGTAATCCATACTCAGTGAAATTAAAAAAAGTACGCCTTTTCTCCTTTCGAGGGAAATATAAGGTGCATTTAAGAAAGACCAATTTTCAAGGTATAAGGTGGCGATATGGAAGTATGTGAATCAAATTTCTCGTATTTCCATGAAGGGTGTGCATTTCTCAATTAACTACCAATTATGGTTTACACATTTCCTAATAAAAGTGGCATATGAAGGGATGTTTTAGTAAATGTTATTCACGAAACAAGTCTTTAAACAACTAAGAGCTCTGTAATGCAACCGTTAACATGTCACATATATCAAATTGCATTGGAAGAATAAAGGAATATGTTGAGTAAAAGGAAGCGAGGGGAATTTTGTGCAGATACTAATACTTTCTCACCTGCTAAGATAAAAACTTACATTGGTCGATGAGGTATTGATGGTATTTGACTATGATGCCTAAGCATAAGCTAAAGAATAAAATATTGAGCATTAACCTAGAAAATGTTGGGTGCATTCCCAAAGTATTTGAGTTTAGAGAATTTGTTTCATGGTGTGCTTTTCATTTCAAATCCAAGACCAAAATGATTCAGGTGGCTCTTGACGGAAATAACCCAGTACTCTTGACTCCCAAGGTCTTTAGAAAAATTCTAAAGTTGCATGAGCTAAATAAACAATGCAGGCTACCTGAAAGAGATTCTTTCCTCGTCTCCCAAGGCGGGGGTGTAAAAATACTCAAAGAATTTGTGGCTCAATAAACACACATTCCAACAAATCTCTTATCCATTAGTATATCAATGTTGTAATAGCCTTATCAAGACTTTTTCTAGTTTTTTTCATAGACAATGGGATGAGATTCAACATCCCATATACCCATGGTTGTAGACGTAATAAGAGATAATGACTTAGAGGTTTTAAGGGAAAAGGAAGAAGAAATAAGAAATGAATACTTGACCACCAAGATCACTACATACTCTCGACAATGACAAACTGAAACCAAGAAAAGGGGAAAGAGCACCAATAATGTACAATCTTCCTTCAATCCTCAAGAACAAAGAGTTCATCCTCTTCACATAAGAAATAGGAAACACTAAGATCATAGGACATATTAATGATAAAATTCCTAGAAGATGTGATGGTGAAGAACCACCCCCGCATATTGATTTGGAAAAGTCTCATGATGGTGCACCATCAAAAATTAAGATAAGCTCTAGCAAGAAAGTATCTCAATAATCAAAATGCTCTATGGATATGGAGGTAGATAGTTCCACATTTCATCACTGGGTGGCATTATGAATAGTAGAAAGTCAACAAATGGCAAAGGAGTTGGATATTTAAGAGCCAATAATATTTGAAGAACAATCACTATGCATAATCCCATTATAATAAGGTCAAAAGAAAATTACAAATTTAAAAGGTTCATGTTAAAAAAAATGTTATAAGGAAATGGAGGTCTAAATTAGATGTTTTAGGAGTAGAATAGTTTGGGATATTAAAGTTATATATGACTGTAAGGCATGTTCTTGCTGATTTGTCAAAGAGTAATATGGAAAATAAAAAATTAAAGTGGGAAATCAATGATCTTGAGGAAGCCTTGATCCCTAGACCTCTATTCATGCAACCATTGGCTATTGTAGCTCCATATTAGGTACCATGGACTACACTTGGAAAATCCAACAAGATTAAGAATGCAACAAAGAAACTTAGTGGAAAAATTAGGACTTATGTCAAGGAAAACATCAATAAGCCACTAAGTATCATTTTTGAAGCGTGTGATATCTACTTGTGTTTAATAAAGCTCTCTTAGAGAATTTATTCTTTTTGTAGAAGGACCTTGATTATGGCCATTTTTTTTTCAGATTCATTTAAATACATTCATTACAAAAAATGATACTAAGTGACCTTAGAAGATTTATTAGGGACTTCCATAAGTAGAAATATCAACTTGATTGGATATTTTGATTCAGACTTTGATGGAGATAAGGAAAATGGAGTATCTACTTCAGGTTATGTTATGAGTCTTGGATTAGGATTTGTTTCCTGGTGTAACACACCCGCTCCTAATCCCATACAAAACATAGGTTAAGAGGAGGATAGTTACTATTTTGACCCTAGATCAAGGTGTGATTATGAAAATGGGGTCTAAAAATTTCGATCCCAAGTAGCAACAACTCAATCGGGCCACCATGCTACTAATTGTCATACTTACACCTCACTCACATGGATGAAAATGGGGCATGTCAATCTACCTTTTTCACGAAAATACATAGAGGTTTAACTTAGTCCTTTTTATTAGGAAATCATTACATCCCATATCCTCACAACACATGGAATTCCACCATTATGATGACAAGCATATGAGGAGCTAAGCATTTAACATGGCATAATATTCTTAAAAATTGCATCTTGCACTCAGAAGGGTGTATTAGCATATGAAAAACCTTGCATGAAAGCACAGGTACAAATGCATATTTGCAAAGCTATTCACCAGAACTTTGAAGTATCAGAACTCAGGGAACCATTCATCCCTCATGAAGTCAACATTAGGTTAGGCATTTATATAAATCATGTATGAAGGCGTTGTTTTAAGGCCAAAGTACCAAGTGAACACACTTCCAAACTTAAAACTTACAAACACAAGAGGATCAAACAATATTATTATAAATAACGCTAGTTTAATCATTCATGTTGAGATTCTATGGTTGGAATCATCAGTGAAAATCACAACACATAGCGACATGTATCAAACACCATTTCCTTTCATTACAAGAAGCCGTATGCAGTCATGCCACAAGTGCCATATTCATTTCAACACTTCAAAAATAAATTAGTAGCAAGGATAACATATAAACATTTATCTTAATTTAACCCAGAAGTTATGAAATTGAGATTGGGACTATGACTCTCCACCCAATTGTAGACAACAACAACCAAGCCTTACTTGCAGTTGTCACCCCCGATTCGTATTCCAAAGCCCGAGGTGGGGTGCTTCTGAATATTTTTAGTCAGTAATCACAGTTGAAACATAATGTGACAAGGCCCTCGTAGCCTTCAACCACCAGTTAATCTCTTCATTACTCATATAGTTAAGGAAAAAACAAAATCATGCCAACATTTCACTATGTAGAGAATTCTAACTCACTTCTAGGAGAAGGGATTTCACTATTAGGAAGGTTCAATAGTGGTCAAGTTTTCTATGGGTGATAATTCACCTTTCTAGATGGTTCCACAGTGAGTCAAGTGTTACTTTCATCACCAAGGTACTCTTGGTGGTTCAACAACCATCATAGGAACCTATGCGATTCTCCCTATTTCGACAGGTTCACAAACCACAAGCTTCCTATGGATCCTTTTGCGTTATAGGCAAGCCTTACTCTTTAAAACCAATCACCAACAAGCCTCCTCACAAGTTTCCATAGCTGCTGCCCCCCTTTTCAGGGCTCATTCCAACGCCAAGATCATTCTTCCTTTTTGGCTCTCTCTGCATTTTCCACAAAGAAAGACTTGTGTTGCCTTCATTTTTTATGTTCACTTTTCTCTATCTACATGTCGAAGATGATTCCTGAATGCCTATCTCTCGTCTCTTCTAAAACCAATAAATTTCCCCCATTCCCTTTCACGACTTGTGCAACAACCCATCATTTGACAGTGCATCCCATGCTTCTCTTAATTTTTTTGTCCTTTTATTTTCTTGTGGTTGGGTTGAAGGGCACTTGGTCCATTCCTTAAATTTAAATTGAATTCAATGCATAGTCAATACATTAAATTATTTTCCACCAACCAGGTTTGTTGTCAAAGGACAACCATTTCCTTAAGAACCCACTACCACAAGAAATGGCATTTGTCGCCCTTTCTCAATTATTTCAAATAATTACAATTATTTACAAGAGGAACAAAAAAAAGGTTAACCATTGGATATCACACTTGAAGGTCACACAAAAATTCAGTTCCAACAGATTCCACAATGGAGGAAAAATATATGGAAGCTATAAAAGCAATTGAGGATATTGTGTGGCTTAGGAAAATTCTTGAAGAATTGTAGGAGAAACAAGTGAACTTTGTTCCTCTTCTCATTGGCAATACTTCTACAATTAAATTGACCAAGAGTCCAAAATTCAATGATCGAACCAAACATGTCAATAAAAGGTATCATTTGATTTGGCATAATGTAAAGGTCAAGATTATCCACCTATGACATTGTTCCACAAATGAGAAAATTGTAGACATCTTCACCATGTTGAAAAATGTAGCAAGAAATTCTCAATTTGATTTTTCCTTGATTAAATAGAGAAAATTTTAATTTTCACATCAACATACAACTTGGTTGATGTTAACTTGTGTGAAATGGATTGTTTCACCTAGTTTACTCAGTAAATTCGAGTTGGAGGAGTTAGAGTTCATTTAATCATATGTGGTTGCTAATTTGTAGCAATCAAGGTTAGTTATCTAAGGTTGTTTTCAGTTAAACTAGTTCTAACCGTTGGAGGAACTAGTGGAGGGTCAAGTTGTGCAGTGGGACTTCAGTCAAACTTAGTGATTATCCAGTTAACTAATAAACCAACCCAAAATAGCTAGTGCATGTAAAGAATTCAATTTCCCTAGGCTTGGTGAAGATTCCAAGGAAGTGTAACATCAATTGTAGACTAGTCTTGAGTGTAAAGTTGTTGCATGCAGTCAGATGATCAACCTAAGTAATTTCACAATTCAATTTGAGGAATTTCCTAAATAAAAGGGGCCTAATTACTCAAGGAACAACGCAAGGAAATACGATCTCAAGCCAAGGCAAAAATTGACTAAGTCTGGTTCAAAGACATTCAATGAGCAAAGAGATAGGTAGAGATAGGTTGTGCACTTGCAAGGTGAGCTCAATTGAGAAAAACAATTGTAATACATCTCTATTCATTTGATTAATGCAAGCAGGCATTGGGGTTTTTATCAGATTTCTTTCCCAAAAGGAAAATACTTATTGCATGTGCGTTATTTCTTATTGCAATTCTGACATTTTTTTTCTATATTGTGAATTGCTTTTCGTAGAGCAACTATAGAGTAGGATCATGTCTTGTGATTTTTAATAAAAATTCATGAGCAGTTGAAAATATACATCATAATTTCTACATGGTATTAGAGCAGGAATCACATTAGAGTAGGAAATTCAAAGTTGTTTCTCATAGGTTCTAATTTGAAGAGCACTGTAGCAGGATTTCTTTAGAACTGAGAAGATGGCCTTCAATGGACTGAGGCTAGAGTATGCCTTTGAAGGCACCTCTAATTTTTTTGCATGGAAGGATTGCATCGAGGTGGTATTCGATGAAAATGGACTGATAGAATACATCAAGACAAATGTTTCACAACAACGAGAATCTGATGCCCAGAAATGTGCTCAGTGGAAGAAAGATGTAGCCAAAGCGAGGAGAATCATATTGGAGGGAGTACAGGATCATATTGTCTCAAATATCCACAGAAAATAAACCTCGTTCGCGATGTGGAAAGCACTGAAAAAATTGTTCGAGAATAATAATGACCACAAGAATCTAGCGCTCAAGGATAAACTTCAAAGTATGAGCAAGTTTAAACAATGTCGTGATGAGCTTGGTGGGGTCGGTGTTAATGTAATTGAAGAAGACTTGGTAAGCTTAGCTCTTTTGGGCCTTCCCAAGCGCTAGCACAACTATCAAGATTTAGTGAATAGGAGGGAGAATTACCAAATTGGGAGTGCTTATGGTCTGATTTCGTACAAGAGGAAATAAGGCGAAATACTAGAGATGAGACTTCATCCAAGGGCGAGGATGAAGAAAATTTTTCATTAGATAGAAAGGAAAAGGGAAGAAATCCCAATCCAAACAAGAATCCAGTCAATGGGGCAAGAAGAAATATTTGTCAAAAATTAAATGCTTCCATTGTCATGAATTCAGGCACTATGCCACGAAGTGTCCACACAAGAAGACAAGAAACATGACCTTAGGAGGAGCAGCAAGTGAAGCCTTGGCTTCACAATTCGAGCTTAACTTTAACCTCATTGCATGCATGGAAAACATATTTATGGGGAGCATATGGTACTTGGACTCAGGTGAATCATTCCACATGACGGGGAATAGATATTTTTTCATTTACCTAGAGCATAAATACTTGCAGATGCACATTGATATGGGGGACAACGGAAGGTACAACAAGGCTGGGATTGGTACAATCACATTTCAGAGGGAGTCATGCTCCCTCCTTAGGTTCAAGGATGTCATGTTCGTTCTGGGCCTAAAGAAAAATCTTATATTGTTGTAGTTTTGGAAGAACGTGGTTATGATGTGATCTTCAAAAAAGGAAAGGAATTCCTAAGACACATAACCACGAGACATGTGAGGCAGATTGGGGTTCGTGTGAATAACATGTACAAGCTAGATGTGGAGGATTGTGTTGCATTGAGCACAAAGGAGGAGAAGGTGCAGAGCCGCAATGTCGGTGAAATTTGGCATAGAATACTTGGCCATTTGCATCATGGTGCTTTGAATATCATGCAATAGATAACCAAATGCCTCCCTAAGGATATGTATGCAAAGGATGTACTTTGGGGAAGTATACAAAATCCACTTTCTATGATCGGGACAATAAAGCACATGCAGTCGTGGAAATGATCCACTCTAATGTATGTGGACCTTTTTCGACAACATCCACTGCTAGGCACAAATATTTGTCATTTTTATTAATGACTTCTGACAGAAGTGCTGGATCTTCTTCATGTGAAAGAAAGTTGAGACATTCTCCAAGTTTGTAGAATTCAAGGCACTGGTTCAGAAAGAAACTGGCGAGAAGGTGAAGGATCTCAGGAGAGATAATGGAGGTGAGTACATGTCGAATGAGTTTACAAATTTCTGTGCAAAAGACGGCATTTGACGAGAGTTACACTCCACAACCCACAATAGAATGGGGTGGCTAAGAGAAAGAAACATAGCATTGTGGGAGCAACGAGGGTGATGTTGCATGACAAAGGCCTACCTCTGCACTTGTGGGCCAAAGCATGAAACACAATAGTCTATTTGCAGAACCAGAGTTCTCATAGGATTCTGGCCATGATTACGCCATAAGAGGATTTCGCGGGGAGAGAGTCAGATGTGTCGTACTTCAGGATTTTTGGAGCCTCTGCTTATTTCCATGTCTCCAAAGATGTAAGGAAGAAGCTAGAGCCGACAATAGAGTTGGGGGTATTTTTGGGTTACACAGAAAATCCCCACAACTTCCATGTGTACTTTCCATCCCTAAAAATGACAGTTGTTCGAAGGGATGTAAAATTTGATGAGGAGAAAGTGATGTGGTGCTCTCTTGAGAGGAAGCTTAAGATCCCACCAGAAGAGGAGATTTTAGCTCCAAAGGAGGAGCCTCAAGAAGTTATGTATCAACCAAAAATTGAGGAGCAGAGATTAAATACATCCACTCAAGCAGAACCATCCAGAAAAGGCAAGAACATAACTAGGGAAGCTGAGATATTGTGCAGGATACGAGGGAGAATGTTGGTGCTCCTTCAAATCAACAGGCAAAGAAAGTCACCAGATCGATACACTGGCTACATGGCTCTAATGAATGAGCATTTAGAGACTAAGCCATACTCTTTCAAGGAAGCAGTAGACCAACCTGTATGGGTTGATGCAATGGTGGAGTAATACGAATCCATTGTAAAGAACAATGTTTGGGAAGTGGTCCCAATATCAGTAGATAAATCAGTTGTGGGTTCTAGATGGATCTTCAAGGTAAAGCAGGCAATAGATGAAAGCATAGAAAAGTAAAAGGCTATATTTTTGGCCAAGGGGTACTCTCAAGTTGAGGGGATTGACTATGAGGAGACCTTTGCTCCTATAGCAGGGTACTTATCCATTAGATCAGTTCTTGCTCTGGCTACACAAATGGGGTGGAAGATCCACTAGATGGATGTGAAAAAAACATTCCTAAATGGATTTATTGAGGAGGAGATGTATATCTAGCAAATAGAAGGCTTTAAGACTTTTTATCAAGAGTCTTATGTGTGCATACTTAAGCGAGCATTATACGGTCTCAAGCAAGCACCTCGTGCTTGGTACACTAGGATTGATAACTATCTCACCAGTTTTGGCTTCACCAAAAGTGAAGCGGATGAAAACCTCTACAATATTTTGGTAGAAGGTAAATTGTTGATTATTTTCTTATATGTTTATGACTTGATTTTAACTGGTGATGAAAAATTGATTAAATATTGCAAGGAGGACCTTGCAAGAGAGTTTGAAATGAAGGAAATGGGTCTCATGCACTACTTCCTCAAATTGGAAGTATGGCAAGG
Organism: Pinus albicaulis; assembly: GCA_034641835.2. Taxonomy (NCBI): domain Eukaryota; kingdom Viridiplantae; phylum Streptophyta; class Pinopsida; order Pinales; family Pinaceae; genus Pinus; species Pinus albicaulis. The sequence goes on along the minus strand of CM076579.1, from coordinate 16,397,722 downwards.
CGATGGGGAATTGTTTGTCTCTCAAGGAAAGTATGCCAATGAGATACTTCATAGGTTCTACATGGAGAGTTGCAAACCCATGGAGACTCCTCTAGGGACCAACTGGAGGAAGGAGGATGCCACTTCAAGTGAAAAAGTGGATGCTAATATTTACCAGTAGTTCTTCGGTTCACTAATGTACCTTGTCAACACATGGCCAAATATGTGTTATGTAGTCAACCAACTGAGCCAAGCTATGGTTAGGCCAACCAAATTATTTTGGAGGGCAACCAAGCATGTTCTACAGTACCTCAAAGGAACTACCCAGTTTGGACTATGGTATAAATAGACATAGGGAGTGATGCAATGTCTTCACAGATGCAGATTGGGCCGAGAGTCCATCAGACCGAAAGAGTACATCAGGTGAACTTTTTAGTGTTGCGTCTGCAACAGTTTCCTGGTATAGCAGGAAGAAAATATTAGTGGCACTCAACTCGGTAGAAGAAGAATACATAGATGTCAGTTAGGAAACATGTGAGGTGATATGGATGAGAAAGATACTTGTTGGATTGTTTGGTCAGATGGTGGATCCTACGATGATCTACTGTGATAATCAGAGTTGCATCAAGCTCTCTGAGAATCTTGTTTTCACGATCCATTCAAGCATATAGATATATGGTATCACCATTTACGAGATTGTATGTAGAGGTGGATAATGTTGTTGCAGTACATTCCGACAGAGGAACAAGATGCTGACATTTTGACAAAGGCCTTGTTAAGAGGGAAGTTCAAGTTCCACACGTGCAGGATAGGGATGATTGATAATCCCTTTCTTGTTGAGAGGAAGTGTTGAAAATTGCAGCGATAAATTCTCAATTTGATTTTTCCTTGATTACATTGAGAAAATTCAAATTTCCACAACAAAAAACAACTTGGATGATGTTAATTTGTGTGATGTGGCTTGTGTCACCAAGTTTACTCAATAAATTCGAGTTGGAGGAGTTTGATTTCAGTTAAGCATGTGCGATTTCTAACTTGTAGCAATCAAGGTCAGTTATCTAAGGTTGTTTTCAGTTAAAGTAGTTCCAACTGTTGGAGGAACTAGTGGAGGGTCAAGTTGTGCAGTGGGACTTCAGTCATACTCAGTGATCATCGAGTTAACTAATCAATCATCCCAAAATAGCTAGTGCATGTAGAGAATTCGAGCTCCCCAGGCTTGGTGGAGATTCCAAGGCAATGTAACATTAGTTGTAGACTAGTCTTGTGTGTACAGGTGTTGCATGCAGTCAAATGATCAACCTAAGGAATTGTGCATTTAAATATGAGGAATTCCCTAAATAATAGGGGCCTAATTCCTCAAGTAACATCACAAGGAAATATGAGCTCAAGCCAAGGCAGAGATTGACTAAGTTTGAGTCATAGGCCTTCAGTGAGCAGAGAGATAGGTTGTGCACTTGCAGGGTGAGCTAAATTGAGCAAAGAAATTGCAATACATATTTATTCATTTGATTAATGCAAGTAGGCATTGGGGTTTTTAGCAGATTGCTTTTCCAAAAGGAAAACACTTGTTGCATGTGTGTTATTTATTATTGCATGTCTGGAATTTTTGTTTTAGATTGTGAATTACTTTACGCAGATCAATAATGTAGGTTTGTGTCTTGTGATTTTTATTAAAACTTCATGAGAAGTTGAAAATCTACAATATAATTTCTACACACCAAAGCGCTTGGAAGAGAAAAGTTTGAAAGATTCAGAATGATGTTTGGACTCAAAAACACCCCTTCAAATTAAGGAGGGGAATGTTAGACACCTAATCCTCCAGGATTGGGTGAAATTATGTAAAAATGTAAATAGAGAAATTTATAAGTTAGAATAGGAAAATACCTTGGAATTTGAATCACAAAAGTCACCATTTTGATTGTATATAATGATATTCATCTTAATGGGATGCAAAACAAAGGGAGTTACATTCCCGACGTGATACTACTAATTGTAATAGTTGAAATTGAGAGGAGTCTTAAATAGTGTAATTTCTCACACTAGTTAGTGTTATCTACAAAGCTCTAGAAAACCTTATTGTCAAAGTTGACTATGTCAATTTAGTTAGATCTCAATATTCCTCTCTAAATGCTTCTAGAAAATTATCCATAATTTTTTATAGAGGACACTATATGTATAAATATGTATTGTATGAATCGATGAAGCATCATTTTTCAACTTAATCATTTTCTGGAATTGATCATCTTATTGGTTAATTATCTTAGTGTCTCATTGTTTATCTATCTGACCTTATCAATTTAAATCAATATTAATACCAATTATATATATACATATATATTTTAATTAAAATGTAATTTTGAATTTTGCTAATAATTTTTAATTCAAATTTCATTACTAGACCTTGCTATTTAAAAAAAATATTAATGTAAACAAAAATTACTATACTATTTAAACATAAATATATTCATTAAAAACCTCGGATGCGAGTGCCAGCTAGTGAGATCGTGGGCCACAGGGCTACCATGTGGAGGGACACTTGGCTGTGCCACGTGATCGCACATGGAGACCAGCACAACGTTAAATGCTGCCGTGAGGGAGTCTTAAACTCAACCTCTGCCACCTTCACTTCGACATACCCGGTCTGCAGTGCATTAAGGTCACATGCCATGGCCATTAAGCAAGACACCTCCGTCTATTCACCCTCACTTCGGCCCTCTCTCCTGCTATCGGTGCATTTTTCTAATAATTACCCTCTGCCTCTAGTGCATGGTCCTCATTATGCCAACCTTAGCCTTCCCTCCGGTGGCAATTCCTCTCCTGCGCTTTCCACAACTCCCTCCTGGTCCTGCGCTTCTGCTCCTTAGACAATTATGCCTCGGCGTAATCGAATGAGATGCAAAAGGGCAGGAGGGCGTGGCCTCCCGTCTAGACCTCCTTTGTTGCACTCCTTGGGCCGTGACTTGAATCTTTCGATTGGCTGGGAAGAGCAGAACAGGAATGCCCCTATCAATCTGACCACCTAGCTATCCTTGCAGCTTCATGTTCCTTCTCTGGCGCCATCCATCTCCTGCAGCAAGAAGAGGCCACATAAATCAACCATTCTGCCCAAGCCTACATTCATCCCTCGCAAGATGAAGGCTCTCCCAGTGCAAAGTTCCTCAAGTGGCAACAAGGACACCAGTGGAAACACAAGCAACAGTGATGGTAGCAGCTCGGGTTATGAGGCATAAAACAAGAGAGAGAACTCTGGTCTGCAAGCTGCCTTCTCTGAGAAGCTCGACTCTCCCGCGTCGCCATGTCCCCAGACTTCAATCCACGCGCTGAGCAAGGAGAACGATGACGCGTTCTATGTTTGCAGGATTGAAGAAGAAGATCCTACCTCTGACAAAAAGAATGAAGGTTTTCCCTAGTTTCACTATTTTAATGCTCTCTAGTCTGCTCATGTTTTGGAAATGTCTGCTATATTACTCTTGTTTATTTTTGGCTACTAAATCTGCTGGTTTCCCGCTACGGGCAGCAATTTCACTATGGTTTTTTAGGATTGGTTTCCCTAGCCAAGGCAGTCCAATTTCTGTTGGAAAACTGATGAAACTTCCCTCTGGATTTGGCTTGCCAAACCCAGAAGAAAGGACTTGTAATTTTCTATTTTATATGATATAATAGAAGTAGTCAAACTTAGAAAAGAAAAAATATATATATTCATTAAAAAAAAATATTAATTTATATCTTTTAAAAATTCACAAAAGTTAAATTTTTTTTACTCATATATTTTTTAACTATCCAACAAAATACTTTAAAACAATTATTATATAAATTTTCAAATCCACATACTATATATATATTTCAAAATTCCCAAACTTCAAAACAATTGTGATATAACTTTTGTGTTTTCAAATCCACAATTTCTAAGTTATATTTTTTTATTAATTATTCAACCAAATAACTTAAAAAATACTTAAAAAAGTTAATAAATTTTTAAATAATTATTATATATATTTAGTTAGGTTTAATTAAAAACATTATAAAACATCTATCTAAATATTTAAATATAAAACTTAATCAAGTGTTAAATATTTAAATATAAAACTTAATTAAGTTATATATCATTTTTGGGATTCAACTGCGTTAATTTAGTCATTCATCTATGACCATTTCCATGAGAGGTAGTCGTAACTGACTAATTTCTCATGATTTTGAATAGTCCACTTAGCACTCATTGCATCGGGTGATGCTCACAGGGGTGAAGAAGTGGGATTGAAACTAGTGAAATGAATCACATAGCGTCAATCATCACTTCCGGGGCTTGCACCCAGTAACCAAGACTTCCCGGGAGGTCACCCATCCCAGAACTCCTCTGGCTCAAGCGCGCTTCACTGTGGATTTTTCCCCACAATCAAGCCCACTTAGCTTGCTACCCCATTTGAGAAACCTTAGCAACTATTGTGCCTCATGAACCATTCAAGAAGAGATCCTTTTACTCTTAGTATTTTAAGTATGAGGGGTTTCCGCAGTGCAGTATATTACATAACATTTTTGGGATTCAACTGCGTTAATTTTGTCATTCATCTATGACCATTTCCATTAGAGGTAGTCGTAACCGACTAATTTCTCATGATTTTTGAATAGTCCACTTAGCACTCATTGCATCGGGTGATGCTCATAGAGGTGAAGAAGTGGGATTGAAACTAGTGAAATGAATCACATAGTGTCAATCATCACTTTCGGCTCTTGCACCCAGTAACCAGGACTTCCCGGGAGGTCACCGATCCCAGAACTCCTTTGGCTCAAGCGCACTTAACTGTGCAGTTTTCCCCACAATCAAGCCCACTTAGCTTGCTACCCCATTCGCAAAACCTTAGCAACTATTGTGCCTCATGAACTATTCTAGAAGAGATCCCTTTACTCTTAGTATTTTAAGTATGAGGGTTTTCCGCAGTGCATTATATTAGATATCATTTTTGGGATTCAACTCGCTTTTAATTAAGTTATTCATCTAGACCATTTCCATGAGAGGTAGTCCGAACTACTAATTTCATGATTTTTTGAATGGTCCACTTAGCAGTCATTGCATCGGGTGATGCTCACAGGGGTGAAGAATTGGAATTGAAACTAATGAAATGAATCACATAGCGTCAATCATCACTTCCGGGGCTTGCACCCAGTAACCAGGACTTCCCGGGAGGTCACCCATCCCAAAACTCCTCTGGCTCAAGCGCACTTAACTGTGGAGTTTTCCCCACAATCAAGCCCACTTAGCTTGCTACCCCATTTGCAAAACCTTAACAACTATTGTGCCTCATGAACCATTCAAGAAGAGATCCCTTTACTCTTAGTATTTTAATTATGAGGGGTTTCGGGAAGGCATTATATTAGATATCATTTTTGGGATTCAACTCTGCGATCAGAATATTCATCCAGTGACCATTTCCATGAGAGGTAGTCTAATCCAGTCCAGAATTTCTCATGATTTTTGAATAGTCCACTTAGCACTCATTGCATCGGGTGATGCTCACAGGGGTGAAGAAGTGGGATTGAAACTAGTGAAATGAATCACATAGCGTCAATCATCACTTTCGGGGCTTGCACCCGGTAAGCAAGACTTCCCCTGAGGTCACCCATCCTAGAACTCCTCTGGCTCAAGCGCGCTTAACTGTGGAGTTTTCCCCACAATCAAACCCACTTAGCTTGCTACCCCATTTGAAAAAACTTAGCAACTATTGTGCCTCATGAACCATTCAAGAAGAGATCCCTTTACTCTTAGTATTTTAAGTATGAGGGGTTTCCGCAGTGCATTATATTAGATATCATTTTTGGGATTCAACTGCGTTAATTTAGTCATTCATCTATGACCATTTCCATGAGAGGTAGTTGTAACTGACTAATTTCTCATGATTTTTGAATAGTTAATAGCTAATACAAATTGAACTGTATCAATTCTTGCTACAGGTGAAAATGTTTCATCATAATCTATGCCAGGTTGCTGTGAAAAACCTTTGGCAACTAATCTTGCTTTGTGCTTATCAACTTCACCTCTCTCATTTAACTTTGTTTTAAAACCCATTTGACACCTATAGAATTTTTATCATCAGGTAGATCAACCAAACCCCAAGTTTGATTTCTTTCAATTGCATCAATTTCATTATTCATTGCATCTAACCATTCTTTGTCCTTTATAGCCTCTTCAAAACAAGTAGGTTGAAATGAAATAAATGCAAAATTTACAATATCATCAACATCATATTGTGCATAAATATCACTTAGGTTTCTCATTTTAGGATTATCAGAATCAGACTGAAAAGATGATGAACTGCTACTATTTGATAAACTACTGCTGGTTTTGTCTTGAACCTGTAATCTTGGAGTGCTTGTTGTAGGTGCTTGATGTTCGTCTAACAAAAGAAAAGGACTAGGACAAGTATTGTTCTCCATTTCATTCCAAGACTTGTCTTCCAAAAATTTCACATCTCGACTTACGACAAAATTCTTAGTTATAGGATTAAACAAACTGTATGCCTTAGATTGATCACTATATCCTATAAAAATATACTTTCGATCCTATCATCAAGCTTCTTTCTTAATTTTTCTGGAACATGAGTGAAAGCAATACAACCAAATACTCGAAAGTGTGAAACAATTACCTTTTGTCCACTCCATGCTTCTTCAGGTACAGAATTTTCAACACTGGAAGTTGGCGATCTATTCAAAATATATACCGAACATGCAACTGCTTCAGCCCATAAATATTTAGACAAATTTCATTTTTTAAGCAAACTTCGAGCCATATTCATAATTGTCTGATTCTTTCTTTCCGTGACTCCATTCTACTGTAGAGTATAACTGGTTTTCGTTTGTTTTTCAATACCATGTTGTTTGCAAAAATCAATGAATTCGTTAGAGTCATACTCACCTCCTTTATTAGACCTGAGAACTTTAATAAGCTTTCCACTCTGTTTTTTAGACTCGGCTTTGAACTCCTTAAACTTGGAAAATGTTTCAAATTTGTATTTGATGAAATACACCCAAATTTTCCTGCTAAAATCATCAATGAAAGTAATAAAATAGAGATTGCTAGCAACTGATTTTTCTTGCATTGGACCGCACAAATATGTATGCACTAAATGTAGTTGTTCTTTGGCTCTATTATAGGCTGAAGCAAAACTATCTCGCTTATGTTTACACATTATACAACTTGTACAGGAAGATATATGATCAGACAAACCAGACAAACCTTTCACCATAGTCTGTCTTTGCAACAAACTCATACTTTTGATAGGTAAATGACCATATCACAAATGCCACAGATCAGAGTCAGTTGGCATTGAAACATTATGTGCATACAACTTCTCACTTTTCAATTCTAATTGATACAACCTGTTCTTTGTCATAGGAATCTTTGCAACAAAAGACCTATGTTGATAAGAAATCGTGCAAGTAGTGTTGTGAAAGCTAACATCATAACCATGTGCATCTAACTGACCAACACTCAACAAATTATGCTTGAAATTGGGTACATAATAAACATCATAGATATTCTTCACCACATTTTGTTTGGTTAAGACATGTACAACACCCTTTCCTAATGCTTTAACTTGGCGATCATTACCTAAACCAATAGAGGAACTGAAAGATGTATCAAGATGTGAAAGCAAATCACTATGACTAGTCATATGATTACATCCGTTATCAACCAACCAAACATCTTTATTAGGTACTTGCACAGTGACTTGGCATGCCAAAAATAAAGCATCTGATGTTTCACATTCAATGTTTGTGACATTGGCTTTGTTTTTACTTAAAACATATTTTATTTTTCGACATTCAGACTTATAATGGCCATATTTTTTGCAATAGTGACATTGAATTTTTGATTTATCTATCCACCTACAACCATGATCAGTTTGAGACTGCTCTGAATGTGTTTGAGTTACCTGTGATCTATCATCAGACTAACACTGTCCTCTTCCTTTTCCTCTCTTACCACAAAAACCTCTGCCTCTAACTTTATCCATAGAAGATTTAGATTTGAAAGCATGCTTTAAAGTACTGACATCTAAATTAATTCTTGCTTCATGAGCCAACAAAGAACGAGTTAATTCTTCCATAGATAATTTTGTTAATTCTCTCGACTCAAAAACATAACTATCATGTCAAATTTTTTAGGCAAACATCTAGGAACTTTTTCAACAATTCTTTGATCTTCTAGTTCTTCACCATTCATCCGAAGCTGATTAACAACACCCATAACTTTAGTCATAAACTGATCAACAGTTTCTGATTCAGTCATTTTAAGTGTTTCAAATTGTGTTATGAGAGTTTGTAATCTTACCATTTTTACTTTATCATTTCCTTGATAAGCAACCTTAAGTATATCCCATATTGATTTAGCAGTTTTAGCAGTAGTGATTTTAGGAAAAATAGAGTCATCTAAGGAATTTAAAATGCACGACTTTGCTCTACCTTCTTTCTGTTTAAGTTCATCAAATTGTTTTCTTTGAGCAACACTCATTCCAACAATTGTATTTGTGTTAGGTTCTGTGAACCCCAATTTTACTGATTCCCAACATCCTAAACCTTGTAAGCATGCTTGCATTTTAAGGCTCCAAAAATCATAATTTTTCCCACTAAATAACGGCATAGGGATTGCAAATTGACTTGTCGAAGCCATGTTTAAAATAATCAGAAATATGACACCACCAAAGCAAGAGCCTCTACACTGCTAAATAAAACCTCTACACTTTGTCTCCAAATATATCTTAACTTGATATCTTTATGGAAAGATTATCATAAATAAATACACCCTTCTGGAAAATCAAGGCAACGGAAAATATATTTAACAATGTCCTTTTATGGAAACTCACACTCAACAAATATACTAGAATGATAATCCTCAACTGCAACTGAGATTTAATTTTTGAATTTTAAATTTATACTGCTGAATATCACTATATATATATATATTTCTGAAAATGAAGCTCGAGACAACAAAAATTCTTCACATGGCAGCCAAACTTCCTTTAAGCGGTTCTGCAGCCTGATCTCAGAAGAACTTGTAATCTGCGGCAATGGCGAATTCCAAGGGACAATGAACGAGCAACATTAGGCAAAACTCCTCCTATCCTGTGGCTCTGCGATAGGGGGTTTGAAGGGCACTCAAGCTGCTGCAAAATACATCTCAAAATCTTTTTTTTTTTTTTCCCCTTAGGAAGCAATGATTACATCAATAACTACTTACAACCTTCTATATATGTAACAAGTCTACTCCTCTCTGAATACTCCTAAAAACTCTCAGCTTTATATGAGCTCGGTGTGAGGAAGTTCAGTGGTGTCTTTCGCTGGTCCTTGGGCTTCATTCCATAGCAGTTGGCCAACACAAATTCAAATGGATGCAGCAACGGTGACAATCTTCTTCAGCACTACACGACCCTCTACAATGAACTGAAGACACTCTCACAATCTCACAGATGGCAGAGAAACTGGCTCCGATACCATGACAAATTACAACAACAATCAAATTACAACAAACATATTACATCAAATAGAGGTCAAATTTCTAAGAGCAACCACCAAAACGTTTCATTGAGAAGATCTCTTGATATACAATAATTTGATGGTTATAACTAACTAAAAAATTAACTAACTCTCTAAAAATAACTTCTAAACTAAGATTTTAATCGACGATTAATTCTTTAACACAACCTTGTGTCTTACGTGAGAGCCGAGATCCCTTTATCTATGGTGCACGACTCAAGCTCTGCAATTGGGCACCTTTCATAAGCTAGATAATAAGGGCCAAAAGGCCATATTTTGTCGTGCGATTATGCAGTTGCCATTGAGGAGGGGTAGGAGCGCAATGGTGAATTGCGAAGGGTAGTTCGGACCACCAAAAAAGGGGAAATTATTGTAGCGATATTATTGTGGGACTATTTAAATTGAAAAATATATTGGTGAAGTTCCACGGTGGATGCAGAGATCTCTCCTGAATTTTATCTAAACCATCCAATTATCATTAAATCCAGCGCCCCTTAATTAAATTTAATGGATATTGCTCAATTCAAGTTCAAGTTTATGGTGAGGAATATTTAATTCAGTGACGGGCCCAGGTATCATTTGAGCCATTCACCGGATTATTGGCGCTAACTTCTTTTTTATAAATAATTTCTCCTATTTATGTTTTTGTACGGGTTATTCAGAAATTTTAAATTAAAGTATTCTACAGTGGTAGTAGAAGGACCCTAGAATACCATGTAATTACATAAATAGAATATTCTCCCTTTATATGTGTATTGTGGTTGTTGTTTTGTTAGAAGCATAGAACCCTACTGAATCAAGAGTACACAATCGAATAAAAATCATGCATTACACAGACAACTTATCATAGGGATTTCAAAGGCCGAAAGGGTATACAATACTGATTGCTTAGCTGTGAAGCCATTATGATGCGGTTTATATTTCATTATACCAAGTTAATAAGGCTTATCTTGATTGGAGAGAGACCGATTGAATATATACCACCACAACAATGTTTTGACAAATGAGATTGGGAAGATGATCAACTTGTTTCTTATCTAAATTGTCGTTAAATAAAATTGATTTTGGTGAAGTAGTGGGCTAGAGTGAGAGCATCATTCTTGTTGGGTCAGTGATGTCAGAGCATTAGTGCAAATTCAATCGTCTCTGTACACAGGCTGAGGGGCCATAGGGAGCACAAAGAGCCATACTTAGACCGAGATCTGAAGTCATCTTATTATATAAGGCCGTGTCAAAAGGAGGGAGCTGGAGTCAAGCCAAACATATTAAAAATTGTATCCACAACATATTTGTCATATTTTGAAGGGTGTAGTATATATCTATATATATATTGTTGGGCCTGTTTAATTTAGCCTAGTTTGCATAGTGTGTTGTTAAAAAAAAATAGTGTGGGGAAATAATCTTTCCATTAAAATAATCATTGTGTTTTGGGGGATTTTATTGGGTAAAGATGCAGTGGATATCATAATATTTTTGTATATTTTCTTATTTGGGTATTGAGAAGATGGGTCGCTTTGAAGAGACCTTGGAAAACATCAAAAGGCTTCTTGATGAACTAGTGAGAATATATGGTCTTTTATCGAGAAATACCTTCTTAGACCAAAATAATGGTCAAAGCAACAAACCGTTGTTGAAAAGAGTCCATGTCATTATATAGTTGAAACACCCATGGGAAGTGAAGGAAGGATACAATAGAGGGACTAACCTCTTCACACTTGGATTTGAATTGAAACAAACAAAGTCAGACATGGTGGGGAAACCAGAATGGAAGAAACTCAGTTGGGCTATCAAGCCATCCATGCTTGCATTAATACAACCCAAACTCTAGGAGCATCCTTGTGAAGAGGCTAGGCTCACAATTGCCTCTTGTCTCAGCTGAATTATAGCTTTATCGCCACTACTACCTTTAAAGAACAATGATATCATGAACGAGCATATTGCAGCGTGGGCCCTTAAGCACGAGCAATGATGGAAGGCTGAGATGGTATCCCACAGGTCATAGGACTTATATGGCATTGGTATCGAGGTGAATATATTGAGGGCAAGATTGGTCGAAGGATTGTTTGGGATCCATGTATCAAAGAATCCATTTAGGATTCATGGAGGCATGGGATAGCACACTAGTTTGTATGGGTTCCTAGTATCAATGTACATGTGGTTCTATTGTAGATAGAAGTGGAATGCTTGAGGGTAAGGAGGATTTGTAGATATGGTCAAAATGGATGGAATCTACCCATGGTATTTACAATGGTATTTTCCCATGGTATATGGGCATGGTATTTTCCTCCATTTTTCAAGAGAAACAAAAAACATTAGGTTTCTAGAGAGTTCATAAAACCTATAAAAAAGGATAGGAGCTAGGCATTGGGATCATCTGGAGTTTGTTTATCTTATTGTGTTCTCTTGAGAACTTAGCTTGTCTATCTTATTGTGTTCTCTGGAGAACTTGGTTGGGCCAGTTTCACTTTGATGGCGAGACTCAAATCATTTGTTGATGCTATTGGAAAGGGTTTAAATCCCTTTGTGTTCTTATTTTTGTTGAAAATTTATTTTAATGAGAATATTAAAGCAAGCTAAATGTGCTAAATTTTTTAACATTTGGAATCTTACGTTTTATTATGGAAAAAAAAAATGGAATAATTGAATGGTGATATTCCATCTTTATGGTGTTGTTGGTTGAAATTTGGTAAAACAATTTTTTATAATTATTTTATTTTTTAAAGTTATTTGATGGAATTGGGCAAACCAATCTTTTATATGATTGTATTTTTTAATTTAAAATCTGTTTTTAATACATAAATGTACAAATTTTAATCCAACATATCTCAAGGAAAGATTGAAAACTGAGAAACCACAGGTAATGCTAATCCAAGAAACAAAAGTCTCGGGATAGAGGTTAGAAAATAATCTTCAATCATTTAAACCCTCTTTTGAGGTGTTGGAAATCGATTCAAGAGGAACGACAGGGGGGATAGCCATTTTATGGAATCCAACAGAAATAGTAGTGGAAGGATGGATCAGACTCTCGAGAATTTTATCAGGTACTTTCAGACAACTTGGATCACAAGAAAGAATTCTCATATTGGCAGTATATGGGCCTCCAATTCCAGGAGAAAGAGAGGAGTTCTTACAAAGTATAAGAACTTTAAATGATATGCACTAGGAAAAATATTGGCTTCTTGGTGGGGATTTCAATATGATACTAAATCTAATAGAAAAAAAAAGGAGGAATAAGGAGGGAAGATCCAGAGATGGAGCTATTTAGGGATCTGTTGACGGATCTTCATTTGGTAGAAATTCCCACGGTGAATGGGAAGTTTACTTGGAATAATAGACATGGAGAAAGACATCAAATAGCATCACGACTGGACCGCTTTATAGCCTCGGAAGCTCTAGTAAGCCTGGATACCTACTATGAAGCAACAATTTTACAAACGCTAGGATTAGATCATTGGCTGATTCGTATAGAGATAGATGTAAAAGAAAGACCCAAGAATAGACTGTTTTGATTTGAATTATTTTGGTTAAGAGATCCTAGATTTCTGGAAAAAGCCAAACACTGGTGGGAAACTAATCAGATTATAGGGAGAAATAAGATGCATTCTTTTTAGCTTAGATTGAAACAACTAAGGACATAAATAGAAATATGGAACATATCAGAATTTGGAAATATCCAGCTGGATCAGATCCATTTAAGAGATAAAATGAAAGATATACAACAAAATATGATCCTTAATGGTAGAACAGAAGCACTTGCAATAGAAGAAGGAAATACTCTCAGTCTCCTAGAAGAACACAGACAATAAGATGAGATCTTGTGGAAGCAAAAATCCAGGATCCAATGGCTAAAGGAAGGGGAGAGAAACACAATTTTTTTCCATAAAAAGATGATACAACGAAGACAACATAATAGAATATTCTCATTGAAAGATCAAAATGGAAACCGACTGCTTCAACATGAGGAAATGGAAAAGGTACTTGTTGATCATTTTAAAAATCTGCTAACAGAATCAAATCAAAATAGACAGGCTGCTATTGATAAAATAACATGTCTCATTCCGTCTGTAGTAACCGGAGAACATAACTTAGCTTTATTAAGGGAAATTAGTATAGAAGAAGTTGAAGAAGTTGTAATGAATATGCCTGGGATTAAGGCCCCAGGACTAGATGGTTTCACGACTGAGTTTTTTAAAGTCTCTTGGAACTTCATGGGTCGAGACATTTGGGAATTGGTAGAGGAATCTAGGAGGAAGCGTAATGTATACCCTGCTTTAAATGCAACATTCCTAACTCTCATCCCAAAACAGGAAAATTCGGACACTCCTGTAGGTTTCAGAGCTATAGCTCTTTGTAATGTAATTTATAAAATTCTATCTACTATCATGGTAAATAGAATTAAACCTCTTCTGCCTAGCCTAATTTCTCCAGAATAGACTGGTTTTGTTAAAGGAAGACAAATTTTAGATGGAATTGTTAATGCTAAGGAAGCAATCCACTCTTTAAAGACGCTTAAGATGAAGGGTATGCTTATAAAATTGGATCTCTCTAAAGCATATGACATAATCAATTGGCCTTATTTGTTAGCTGTTTTGAAAGTGTTTGGTTTTGATAGTAGATGGTTACAGTTGCTTCAATCATTCATATTAACTCCCAATTTATCCATTCTACTCAATGGAATTCCGTCCCAGCCTTTTAATATATCAAGAGGTCTTCGCTAGGGAGATCCTCTTTCACCATTCTTATTCATATTAGCAGTGGAAGGATTAGGAAGATTAATTAAGGTTCATTTAGCGGAAGGTAAGATCCAGGGTTTAAAATTATGGGGGCCAACTCTTCCCTTGACACATCAACAGTTTGTTGATGATATCCTCTTATTCTGCCAGGCTTCGGTGAGAGAGGCAAAATCCATTTTAAAAATTCTGGAAACCTTCATGGAGGCATTAGGTACTCTGGTTAATACTGATAAATCAAATGTTTATTTTTTCAATTCTAGTAATGCCACTCAATCATTTCTAGCTAGAATGCTTGGATTCAAAACAGGTACTTTTCCCATGAAGTACTTGGGTGTTCCTTTAAATACTTCCCATTTAAGAATTGCAGACTGGAAATATCTCATTACCAGATTGGAAAAAAATTGCAAAATTGGGCATTTAGAGTTTTGAACGCTCTAGGAAGATTAATCATGTTAAAATCGGTTCTTCAATCTCTTCCTCTTTATCAATTATCAGGGTGAGTGGCTCCAAAAGGTATTTGTAACCAATTAGTGATTATGTTTAAAAAATTTATTTGGCAAGGTGCGCAGGAAAGTAGGAAATGGGCATTACTTTCATGGGATAAACTAATTAAAGCAAACTCAGCTGGAGGACTGGGCCTTCGTGATCCATATGTTTTAAATCAGGTTATGAGGGCCAAACTGTGGTGGAGATGGACCCAAGGAGGTCACGATCTATGGAAGAATATATGGGAAAGGAAATATGGTATGCCACAATCTGTAGCAGGAAAATTAAAAGTGGATATTGTACCGAAAGGGTCTTCAATTTGGAATCTGGCAACAATTAACATGAATTTAATTCAGCAACATACTTTTTGGGAAGTAAGGGAAGGAAGAACAACACTTTTTTGGGAAGATTCATGGCAACAAAGAGAAAAATTATTCAGTCGGCTGGACTTGGGAGAAATTTTCCTGTTCACAAATACTCCAAATAGTAGATTAATAAATCAATATTGGTGTCAACAAAAAATGGCCAGTGGAGGAAATGGAAGGAGAAAGTACACTGGCGAGAAGCACCAGAAACGCAACAATGGAACAATCTTGAAAAAGAATTGAGAACAAGGAAAATGGTTATTGCAACTGGATGTGATATTCTCAGATGGGGTTATCAGAGTAAAGGAATGTTTACCATACAAGAGGGCTCTAATATTCAGTCTTAGAATATCAATAAGAATGTAAGGTCATTATGGAGAAAAATCTGGGCAATGAATCATTGGCCAAAAGTAGAATATTTCCTCTTGCTTTTAAGTCATCGGAAAATTTTCACTTGGGATCAATTGCAGAAGTGAGGAATGTATGGACCGTCCATTTCTTACATGTGTAGGAAAACAAATGAATCAATAGAACATATTTTAAACACTTGTGAAATTGCGGAGATCATGTGGAGTAGTATTGCAAGCACATTCATGCAAACAGATAGAGATAATACAAATATAAATGCAACAATTATCAATTGGAGAAAAGGAGGTTTTAAATGCGAAGTGTTGAATAGAGCCTGGAGGCTATCTATTGGGTTTATATTATGGGGTATATGTAAAGAAAGAAATCATCGCATATTCAGAGGTGAAGAAAAAACAATTATTCAAATATGGCCGCAGATGTTAGACAATATACAAGAAACAATTCTAGTGGAGAAATGGACAGAAGAAGATCGGAAGACGGACAATATAAAAACTCAAATGCTGGCAAGATTAAATTTGAAACCTGAAATGCTGTCAATTACCCTTTGGAAATATAGACCTCCTCGTCAAAATATAGAGGATAGATGGAAGGCACCTCAAAATGGATTCATTAAACTCAACTATGATGGTGCATCAAAAGGAAATCTAGGACAAGCAGGAGCAGGAGGGATATTTATAAATTCTCGAGGGGAAGCTTGTAGAGTTTATGATATGGACTTGGGCCATGCAACTAATAATGAAGCAGAATTGTCAGCAGTTAAACAGGGTCTAATGATAGCAAAAATAGAAAATTACCATCAACTTATTGTAGAAGGCGACTCGGCAATGGTCACTGGAGTTTTACGTAAATTGCAGCAAGGATCAACATGGGAAAATATAAGTAAAATATGGAGGACAGCGAACCTAATTCATGAAATAGGCTTGCTGATTAAAGGAATCCAATATATGATACCTCTACATGTTCGCAGAACAGGTAGTGAGGCGACAAATTACTTAGCAAATTGGGGCTGCAGTAATAGTGAAAGACAATTGGATGTCATGCCAAGGGCCAGAATTTGGGATATTGAATTACACTCCCTCCAGATCATTCTTGATAGAGATTTAAACGGAAGCGAAGACCCCCGATTGGGGTGCCAACAAAGGGTGGATGGCAACAGGACAATGCCATGCGGTGGGGCTTGTCAACTGACCATCATGCATTAGTTTTATGACGTGCGGTGGTAATCATACCCACATGAACCTCACTTAATGATCAAGATACGAGACGACCCAACTCATCAATGCAAAGCAGAGAGTGGGAAGGTACGCCGGCTGCGGGGTAGGAGAATGCATAAGGTAAGTTCTCTTAGTTGTAATGCAATTTTTCAAATAGTAGCTGCAATTCGGACGGAAGCTGCGACAAAGGATTTGCAAGAAGAAAAATCACAGCTTAGCAGGTGGAGGATTATTTGGTATGTACTGGTTTCTGTCACTCTATTTTTACAATGTGGTTTTCCTGTTAGCATTCTGATAATGCCAGAAGCAATTTCTACAGGGGTTACAGAGAATTTGCCATGTACTGTTAGCTTTTTTTTTGTTTATGGTTTGCATGTAATGGTAGAGGGGGTTGAGCTGGAAATTGAACCATGCTTCCGTAGCCCTCCTGGTCCTCATTACCAAAACCTCAGTTATGTCAATCTGCATTGGTTAAGTCTGTGTTTTTCTAATGATAATGACTGTATGTTCTGGAATTCCCTTCTTATGGTCTTGAATGGTCTGGTAAAGCTTTATCTTCTTATTCAAAAGTATCCGAATGAGAACGTTATTGGGTATTAGAAGATTAGGGGTAGAGTTTATTGTCGGTATTCCTGGGTCCCGTGCTCTACCAATCTCTCAATATATTATATAAGTGTTCCGCTCTGTAATTCGAAGTCTTGTTGTCTTAAATGCTATTCACGTGTCTGGAATGGGAGGTCAATCCAAACATGGGTTTAATCTTATCTTTTGTTGCAACTTGATTGGGTCAGTCCTAAATTCTGGGGTACTGAGTATACATTGTTTTCTCTGGGAAAAACCTTCTTATTGTTAATTCAATGGTGGATGAAAGTCGCAAATGAGAGAGCACAGTTTGTTAATTTTCGAGGGATTGGTCCGCGCAAGCAATATTTGAATGCTGAGAGTCACAAGAATTATCTGGAGTTTAATATTGAATCTAAGTTTCATATAATTGTCCCCTTTCAAAATACAGGGTTTTTGTCATTCACAATAATAAACAGTGTCTATCGGGGCAGAATGACAAAGGGAAAAAATGGTTATCGTAAAGACACAAGTAAAGGGAAGAAGCTACAACAAACTCAGGAAGCTGGTCCAAGTAAAAGAGGTAGAAAGAGTAATAAGAAGACTCTTGAACACCTAACAAATATTTATGATTCAAGGACTCCAATGCAAATTCGGAAAACTATTCAGGGTTGGGAGAGGCAAAGTGATGATGATGATGATGATCTTAAAGAACAAGAGGCTAGAATGGATTTCATTTCAGACCCAGGAAATACAAGAGGCCGAGTTTCTCTATTTCAACAATCGGTTAAGACATACTGGAAATTTAAATGTGTATTAGCAAAGGCGATGTTGAGTATGCAAGAAAAGGAAGCCAATTCCTCAGTGCTCTTTGAACTTCAATAGATGAAACAGGATATGCGTGAAATGACCAAGGCTCAGATACAAGCAAATGCGCGTATAGGAAAGATTGAACAACAACTTTTGAGCATGCAACAAGCAGAGATGCCTGGGTCAAGTGCAAATGACCCAACACCTGTGGATTCTTCAGATGGTTGACACTTCACAATTTCTAATTTTGTATGTTTTTTGAGGATAGTATGTATGGTTCATATTTTATATTTAATTTTTATGGATATAGTAAAGAGATATTAGCTGTGAGTAGAAGGAAAAAACAATACCAATTTTGGTTGGCTTATAACTCTACGAGGTGGCCAACAGATTTGGTTTCTTTCGAGCAGGTTGAAGCTACCAACTTCAGTAGAATATGTATAGCAACTTGCTCTTTAAAAAATAGAAAATAAAAAGATACTACGAAATTAACCAAAAAAAAAAATTACAAATTTTAATAAAATTGTATTTTTTTAAAGTGCTAAATTTATTTAAGATTATATTTTTTAAAATTTAAAATATGGAATATATATATATATATATATATATATATATATATATTTTTCAAGATATTTTTTTTTTTAAATTTATTTATTTTAAATATATAAATAAATTTTATCTCTGGAAAAATATTTAAAATTAAAAAGTCAACATAAAAATATCTCATTCCAGCACATTCCCAAAAATAAAAATTGAGTAATGGAACTGGACACTGATTCAATGCCTCCCGAAGCAATTATGATGAATAACGTCATCTCAACTTTGAGGACATGAACTTTCATGTCTGATTTGGATGGAATGGTCCACGGCCGACATTATCATCCTGGACTGAAGCCTGTTTATTGCCAATCAATTTGACGATAAAGAATAAAGTAATCCGCAAAACAAAACTAAGGGTGAAAGCAAATTGAAAACTACCCAGCAGTCAATATACTTAACTTGCTGTCGGTTGGGATACCTATCTTGCACTGTGAGCTACCCACTGATTCTCATGCTCATGAGAATTTCCTTCCGGCCCCATTCCACTCCGACCAAAATTAGTATAGGTTCTGTTTAAAAAGAAAAAAAACACCCATATTCCTATCAAAGCAAACTCACTGGCCTGCTACTTTTCGTTCTGCACCTTGTAAACACATTCCCACTGCCAGCTGATTTGCATGTACCACCTTCGTGATAAATAGTAAGTCCAACAGAACCCTCACCCTATGTTCAGAGTTCTAAGTTTAGTTTGGCAAATAGGGAAAGCTGCCTGGGGTCAAAATGAATGGTAGGAGCATAAATTATGCCAAATTCAATGCTGTACCGGAGCAATCCCCCACGAGAGCCACAAGCTGGAGGTCTGGTAAGAAAATCCTTGTTGCTGCTGTGATTTCGGCCCTGCTCGTCATTTCTGTTACATGTTTAGTAATGGGGATTGTTACTAGACTTAATAAAGAGAAGAGTGAAGGTGATCGGCAGATCAGTGATAGTAAACATTTGAAACCAACGTCCAAGGCAGTGCAGGATGCTTGCAGCAGCACTCTGTATCCGGAACTCTGCCTGTCCAGTGTTTCGACCTTTCCTGGACTGTCTGATCGGGCGGGGCTAATGGAGATTGTTCACGCTGTCGTAAATGTGAGCATTGGTGCGGTGGAGAAGACAAATACCCGAGCTCGGACCATGTCGAACCGGCACAGTATGAGCCATAGAAAACGTGGTGCTCTGCAAGATTGTCTCGAGTTATTCGATGAAACGCTGGAGCAATTGTACGAGACCCTGTCTAATTTAAAGAACGCAAGCTGCTTGTCGGCGCCAGAGAAGGTAAGTGAGTTGGAGACTTTGCTGAGCGCCGCCATAACGAACCAGTACACCTGCCTCGATAGCTCTTCGGGTACCAATGTCACACAGAATTTGCAGGGCGGGCCTATACATATCTCTCACCTGGTTAGCAATTCGCTGGCTATACTCAAGTATATTGTAGCCATGAATCCGATTCACAATCGCCGCCTGTTATCTGATAATGGAGGCTCCGAGTTCAGGATGATGGAATCGGACGGCTTTCCTTCATGGATGTCGGAGCGAGAGAGAAAGCTTCTGGAGAGTTCTCGAGCGAATATAAGGCCCAACGCCGTGGTTGCCAAGGACGGGACTGGAAATTACAGGAGTATTGCTGATGCAGTGAATGCAGCTCCACAGAAGAGCAAGAGGAGGTTCATAATTCATATAAAAGCGGGAGTTTACTGGGAAAACGTGGATGTAAGCAAGAAGAAGACGCATTTGATGTTCATTGGAGACGGCATCGGTGCCACTGTAGTTGCAGGAAACAGAAATGTGCAAGACGGCTACACAACATATCGTTCTGCAACTGTTGGTTGGTAAGTATAATTTTACCCTAGGTTAGTTTTAAAAACTAGTGATTCTGGTATAAGTATTTTTTTATAGGTTTAATGGTTAAGCACATGTGTTTCTGTTAATAGGTTGCGTCTCGCAAATAAGCGTTTTATCAACCAATTTTGCTTATAAAACAATAATTAACTTTTCTTATTTATATAAGTTTAATAGTTGTTCTTCTTTTGATTTTAAAAATTTTATTAAATTTTTGATTTTGAGAATTTTATTAAGTTTTTTTTTTTTTTTTAATGTTGGTACATTCTCTTGATGGATCTCAATTTTTATAAAATGAATCTATTTATTATTTTGAATAGAGAACAAATCTATTTTGTGATTGGATATAGGAATTTAAAATCTGTGGTTACCAAGGCCATGATACTTTCATACATTCACACTTGAATCTAAACACAATTGTGTTTGTGCATTTTAACTATTTAGTTTGTATGGCTGAAAGCTCTATTCTTCTTCCTTGCTAGAAATTAATAAATTACTTCAAAATCCATGTTTGCATATTATTATTGCTTGAAATGTTACAACCCTCTCATTGAATCCCAAATTCTTATTTAAAAGTGGCTTCTTGAACCTATTTTATTATTTATAAGGTCTTGCTTAAGTCCAATTCATCAAATTGAAAATTAAGATGGATTGTACATCTTCCAAGTACATTATAGTTAATGGATTTGACCAAGTTACTTGAAAATCTTTCAAGAATGATTTAGCATATTTGTAAAAACTTTCAAATTATATAAATAGTGACTATACATAATTGTACCAAAACATTGGCTAGTTCTGCATTAGAAATGAACATGGTTAAATATGTTTAATCTTTTTAAAGTAATATGAACATATACATCTATGATATGAAGCTTATTTTATGATTAAGCTAGAATTAAAAAATTTACTAACACAAAACACAAAGTTTATATTAACAAAAAAAATCTTTTTATATTTTACTGAACAAAATTTTAACAAAAACACATAACCTGTTATATTTAAATTATAGATAAAAATGAAAATCAAATTTCATATCCAAAAAAAAAGAAGAAAGAAAGAAAGAAAAAGAAAAACTTTTTATAAAAAATTACTAGAGTGTTCACCAAATTTATACCGTGAACATAACAAATATTATTTCCTTTAAATTACGAAATTTTATTTTAATTGTTATGTTGCTATGAATATTGCTCTCACCCTCTCATTGAGCACTTGTGTTCAAATCAAAAAAATAAATGAAGTAATTTTAAAGATTGTTTTTATTGAGTGCATGTGTTCAAATAAAAAAAAGTAATTTTAAAGTTCACTAGGCTAAAAATAGCCTAAGACAAATTACTTCTTCATCTAAAATTTATAATCAACTCTTTTCCTATAAAATAAAAAACTAAAATCATAAGTTAAAATTCAAAACTGACACAGAATGTATTGGTATAACTTTACCAATCAAATCAGCTATTATGAAATAGATTTCTTCTCTTCTTACAAATAGAGGACACCAGAGGACACCATCAATTAGATATCTAACTTCTTAGTGACCTTTTAATTGTTACAATAATTTCCCTTTTTATTTTTTTCAGATATTTTAATAAAAAAACAAATTTCCTGTTATGTATAAATAAATTAAAAACACATAATGATTGTTTCGATTGATTTTCTGCCAACAGTGATGTTTACCTTTATATTTATCAATATACATATTTCTCAAAATATAGAAGTGTAATAAGAAAACTATATATTTTTTTTTTCCAAAATCGCAGCTGTGAAAGGAAATGGATTCATTGCACGTGACATTACCTTTGAGAATACGGCTGGACCTGCAAAGCATCAGGCCGTGGCCCTGCGCGTTGGATCAGATCTTGCGGCATTCTATCGGTGCAGCTTCCTGGGATACCAGGACACCCTTTACGTCCATTCTCTTCGCCAATTTTACAGAGAATGCAACGTCTACGGCACAGTTGATTTCATCTTCGGCAACGCAGCCGTAGTTCTGCAGAATTGCAATCTCTTCGCCCGGAAACCCCTGCCGCATCAACAGATAGTCTACACCGCTCAAGGCAGGCAGGACCCCAATGAAAACACCGGTATTTCTATTCAGAATTGCCAGGTGATCGCTGCCTCGGACCTGGTTCCGGTGAAGAGATTTTTCCCGGCATTTCTAGGCAGGCCGTGGAGACAATACTCTCGTACTGTGTTCATGCAATCTTATCTAGGCGACTTGATTCAGCCGTCCGGTTGGGTGGAATGGAATGGAAACTTTGCACTGAACACCCTCTACTATGGGGAATTCATGAACCGCGGCCCCGGTGCAGGCACTGCCAATCGTGTCAGATGGCCGGGGTATCGAGCAATTAGGAGCTCCATGGAAGCCAGGCGATTTACAGTGTCTCAATTCATTCAAGGAGATTCATGGTTACCTTCTACTGGAATCAAATATTTTCCAGGTTTTGCTTGACCTCTTCAATCATCAATAAATCTGTGACTCCTCTCCACGACCACCAGGAGGATTTGTCCAGAGTAGGAGTTACATTGCCAATTGCATTATATTGTATTTTTTCTTATAAATATGTTAACTGCAAGTTCTTCTTTTTCTTCTTCGGATATATTCTTCTGGACAAATCCAGCTTTTGTATCTGAAAACAATAAATTCGGAGCTGTATGCTTCCTTTTTCTTGTTTGCAAAAAAACTGTGAATTTCAGTGTCAAATTATGTAACCTAAAAACTCTGTAAACCATAAAACTTGGTACGGTTTGCTTTCAAATAAATTTACAGGACTTCGAATATTTGGGTGTAACTAACTTTAATCGCTATAATTAAATCATTAAAAGAATTAATTTAAAAATCTAATAATTAAAATATTAGGCGTACGATTAGTGTTATGTGTTGACCCGAAACATCATTGGGGCAACGAATTAATATTTTAATTTCATTTACTTTTGATAAAAAGGAATATTAATAGTAAAGAAAAATAAAATGAATGGATGAAAATGTATAGGCCGTTTGACATTAAAAGGTATTGAATATGTCAATATTTTAAAATTCATGTTTTCATATATTTTCATGTGCATACCACATACGAAAATGTGCCGATGATGAATACGAAATATGGTTTAAGAGCGAAAATGTATATGTTTGAAATTAAAAGATATGGAATATATTCATATTTTAAAATTTATATTTTGCAAAATATATATTAAAAGTATAAATATGAAATGATGAATATAGAATATTAAAAGTATAAAAATGATAATGATGAATATGGAATATGGTTTAAGGGTAATTTTTTTATTTTATTTTTATGAATTAGTAAATTATAAAAAAGAATATAGGATGCACTAGTGAAAGGGGTTATTCTATGTTCTAATGAAATTATTAAATTTATATTTTCATGAGTAGGCTATATTACCAATAATTAAGGTAAAGCTTATGTCCTTATGCTTTACTAAAAGTCTTCTCTTTGCTTATGAAATGAACATGGCCAAAAAAAAAGAAGAAGTGTAATTCTCTCTAAACAAAGCATTTTTAAAAAAATCATTACAAAAATTTTCCCTAAAAAGCATCTTAAAAGAAATCATCAAAAGGATCTTAAGTGTGTTAAAAAAACGAAACTTATGAAATCCATTTCATTGTGCAATGTTTAATTAGAATTATTGGGAAACAAGAAATCAAACACCTAATTTAGCAATATGCAAGGGATAAATAAAACAACTCAGATAGGCTAAGTGGCAGTTGGTCATAATATAGAGTATGCAATCAAATTAATGAAATGTAATTAGGTTGCTTCCATGTTTATCTTTTTGGTTCTTCTAGTGTCTCTCTTGGCTACTTAACGAGACTGAGGTTGATAGTTCATCATTTCCGGCTTCTCTGCTATCTAGCCTCTCTTGATTGTAACTCCATCCTATACCATGTGCTTTTCTAATAGAATTAGTCTTATTTACAAAAACAGAAAGAAATGTAATTAGAGAGATAGGAAAGGTCCAAAGAGGCATGAGGTGCATGAGTGCAGAGAGAGCGAGGAATGTGTGACGGGCCGTCAATTTCAACCTCTAGGCAAATCATATCCAACAAGAATTATGGTTTGGCATGCAAGGAATTCCAAAACGCAGGAGAGGTATAATTACATAGTTCGCAATGAGAAATGATCATGTGTGGATGTGGGATGTACATCATAGGAGATAACTACATTTCTTTGAGGTACAGTTGAAGGAAAAATTATTTAGAAGCAAATAATAGAGGCTAGTATGTTGAGGATGACACATGCTAGGTGGATAACATCCCTACATGTAGTTTCGTTGGCATACCATTTTTTAGAGGGAGTCGGTCATTGATAGGGGATCACTCCTAATTTGGTAATTTCAAACTCTTGTTTTGTTTCCATCTTGAGAGAGTGATTAAAATTGGGCTGCTCCTTAAGAGCATTCCAGGCTTTGAAGTTTTTGAACAAGTCTTATTCATTCCCACAATGAAATCTGTTGGAGAGCCATTTAATTGTAATAACAAAAAAAATTCTGTGAAATTTGGTCTTCTCGAAGGGAACATTAGGGGAATTTTGAGGTCTAAAATGGGCCTCCTAAGGAAAATGTACAATCAAAATTCACTTTATGAGAACCAATCACATTTGAGGGGATGACATCATCCCTAATAGTTGAGGTGGCATTGCTTGAGTTAAAGGTTCTTAGTTGTCACATTCTCAATGGTGGATAAAAACTCATGTTTAAACATGGTAGTGCTCTAAGTACTTTTAAAGTCAAAGTAAAATACTCATAATAAATGTCATTTCACGCTTTTTGAATAAAATATATTATTGTCATTTCATATTTCTTGAAAGAAACAATTCATATCCCTATACATTTATTATATTACATTATTTTTATATAGTATATTAATTACATATTATTATACAATTTAAATAATAGAAATTTTAATTAATAACATATAATATAATTAAGAATCTATAAATTTATATTTATATTTTATTTTAAGTTATTTAAGTACAAATGACAAATGCATTAGTTGTTCAATGATAATGACTTTTTCTTGAAAAACTCATTCTTATTTATAGTCACATTAATACATTTTTTTTTATTAATTTTATTTTGGTACAATTTTTTAATTGAATTTAACTATGGTCACATGGATTGTGGTGCAAAATATTAATTGCAAATTCATAAATATTATTTTATTGGTTTAACTATTATTTTATTATTTCCTTAAGAGGCCCATTTTAGACCTCAAAATTCCCCTATTTGAGCTTTAGTATTCTCTTCCCTTAGAAGCGAACTACCATTGAAAACATCCACAAAGGCAATGGTAATAGCTTGAAATTTCTAGGTACCATGCCATTGGAACTCAAGCGATGCAATTTAGGAATATTTGTGCCCACCTCGACAGACTCCATCCTTCTTGGCCCACACCCACTTAGTTGAATTTTATGGTAACTTCGGTAAACATAAATTCAATAGGTATGTTTTCTATGGATTTTTTGAGTTGAGAAACACATCGAAGGAACTGTGAGTGTGGAATCAGGACAAACTTAGAGAAAGGGGAACAAACTCTGGCCGGTATGAGATAATTACAAAGTCGCTCCCCACGTAAAAAACATAATGTCCACAGATAAAGCATAATCAAATAGTCTCAAGCCTGACCACGATGATAGAGGTGTCGGTAGATCACAATTATAGTATGCATAGGAACAAGCATGAGTTAATTACCTTGCGTCAACAAATTAAGGAGATCCATATAAGGTTAGCTATGTGACATTTGGATGCATCAACCTCTAAAAAATACTTAGCTACAATCCTTACTTAAATGATTAATGGATGATTTGGAAATGCTATTTGATATTGTATATTTTTTGGAAAGTCTACACACTTACACATAATAGATAGGAAGAAATGAATACAAAAATTTGATCACAATTCTGAAATAAATGCAAAGATGTTTTTGATTTACAAATTCTCTGGCCTTAGACATATATACTATCTTTCAAGCCCATATTTTAATAATACAAATTTTTATTTTGGTTAAAAAAAACCTATAAAAATATAATAATATCATATATGTTGGACACCTAATCAATTAAGAGTTATGGTTGGAAGTTAAAAAACCATTAGAGTCCAAAAGACCTTGAAATATAAATCCAAGAATCATGTAAAATGTATAAATGTACATAAATATTGATGCAGGAAAACCTGCCTTTACCCACATTCTCTTCACCAGCTATGCATATAAAAATGCATCTCCAAATTTATGCCCCAAATAAAACTCTAAGTCTGGGCAAATTCACAAACTCTTAATTTAATTGCGGAAGCTAATAACATCTGTTCAAAAATTTTTATGGCTTATGAAAACCATACTTCAATACAACCCAAAAGTCAATTCTTTCATGCGGAAGCTCTTCGAACCAGTACACCTGCCTCGATAGCTCTTCGGGTACCAATGTCACACAGAATTTGCAGGGCGGGCCTATACATATCTCTCACCTGGTTAGCAATTCGCTGGCTATACTCAAGTATATTGTAGCCATGAATCCGATTCACAATCGCCGCCTGTTATCTGATAATGGAGGCTCCGAGTTCAGGATGATGGAATCGGACGGCTTTCCTTCATGGATGTCGGAGCGAGAGAGAAAGCTTCTGGAGAGTTCTCGAGCGAATATAAGGCCCAACGCCGTGGTTGCCAAGGACGGGACTGGAAATTACAGGAGTATTGCTGATGCAGTGAATGCAGCTCCACAGAAGAGCAAGAGGAGGTTCATAATTCATATAAAAGCGGGAGTTTACTGGGAAAACGTGGATGTAAGCAAGAAGAAGACGCATTTGATGTTCATTGGAGACGGCATCGGTGCCACTGTAGTTGCAGGAAACAGAAATGTGCAAGACGGCTACACAACATATCGTTCTGCAACTGTTGGTTGGTAAGTATAATTTTACCCTAGGTTAGTTTTAAAAACTAGTGATTCTGGTATAAGTATTTTTTTATAGGTTTAATGGTTAAGCACATGTGTTTCTGTTAATAGGTTGCGTCTCGCAAATAAGCGTTTTATCAATCAATTTTGCTTATAAAACAATAATTAACTTTTCTTATTTATAGTTTCTAGACCCACCCTAGGGCTAGAGGGATCGCCTCTGTCTGCAGAGGGGATTTACCTGGACAACAATAATATTATAGATTTTTTTCAATTCCATGTTTATGATAAAGTTGTGAAATTTATTTTTTATTTTAATAAGTATCTAATTTTATTTTATTGTAAATTAGTTATAATGAAAAGATAAAGGGTAAATTTTATTTTTTAAATTAATTTTTCTTATTAGTTATTATTTCAATTATATTATATTTTTTCTTTCAAAATTATGTTAATAGTTTTTTATTATAAATAATTTAATTAAAAATTCATGGTATTTATATCGCCCCATTTAAGTGTCAAATAATTTTTATGAATTTCTAAATATTTTATTTTTATTCAATAATTAATCATAATTTATTTTATTTTTTAATAAAATAATCTTATATATATATATATATATATATATATATATATATATATATATAAATTTCAGTGGGTTGCCATCACTTGCAATTGGCATGGATTTGAAAGAGGTTAAGGGCCATTGCCTTAAGTTGAGTGTTTACTATGGTTCTTGTTGATTATCGTAGTTTGAATCTAGTGCCTTCCTCATCCCGATGGTAAAGATTTAGATTTTCTAGATGATTAGTTTTAAAAGCTATTCATTTTCAGTAGGGCATCAGATTCTCCTTGTTATTTAGGTAAGTTTCCTTTGGCCCTCCTTGTTCCTCAGTTTAAGTTTTATACATGCTCAAAAACCTCTCTAGATAAGGTAGTTGGGAGGCTATGTCTCTTTTTCATCCTTGGTTTCCCCCCTCTCAACTTTTTTTCTCATTTTATGTTTCCTTCTCTCCTTGATTGCCACCTCGACTAGCTTGACCAATCCATCCCTTTGTGTCCAATTAGCTAGTGGGCTTCATTGAGTCTAGTTTATCTACATCTTCCTTTCAATGCAAGTCATATCCTTATCCCCCTGGTCTCTGGTTTGATCCTCATAATGTTGTGACCTGGTTTTTCTTATGGATTTCATGAGAAAAATAGGTGAAGGGAGCCCCCGCCCCATTTGAGGGCTCAAGTAAATGTTGAAGCCTTTACTAATTGTTATTAGAAGCACACATCTTGTACTAAAAGGGGTAAAATTACAATGACAAAAAACAAGGCTAGGGTGGAGAGCGTTTTCATATCAGATGCAAAAGTGGATGAAAATATTGGTCACTAGATAACCGACCCAAGAAATACTCACTCAAGGTAGATCCAATACCTACAAACTAGTAATATTTATTGATGCATTACAATTTCCATGGGAAAGGACTTGGTGGAGACAAGTGATGCATAACGGGAAATGCTTAGTAATAATGCTCCACAACATCAATTAACAAGGTGACCATCCTAGATAAGTAATTTGCATACTTGGTCTAAACTGTCAACTTCCTACATTTATTTAGGTGAACTTCCCCACAACATGATAGATCAAGATGATTGTTTTTGTTTTCCACTATCAAAGTAGGCCATCAAGCCTCTTTACTAATTTTAGTACTAGGCCATTTTAGATTTATTGATAGCACAAATTTAGATTTTTTGCTTTATATAACTCGATCATAATAGTTAGAATAATTATTTTGACATAAAATCTATGCATGTGTTACCAATATAGTTTCTAGAATAACAATATAATAGCTACAAGAATGTTATCTTTTACTTAAAATAATAGACCCTTGTACCTAACTGATCCAAAATCTTTTGCTTGAGATGTATGAAAGAATTACATGTGGAAATTGTAGCTTTAAACAAGAAAAATTTAAAGGCATAAACATAAAAAGAGAGAAGCAATTAACATCATGCATGAAGACACATAGTTGATATCGAAGTTCGTCCAGGAGGGACTACGTCTCCGGGACTTGCTCAAATAGTGGGGAGGCCCTTCTTTCATTAAATGGAAAAAATGAAAGTACAAGTACAAAATGAGGAATTACACCCTTATACTTGCCCAATCTGAAATTGGCCGAAAATTGCAGACCTCTGATGATTAAATGGGCAACACCATTGGATTTGTGGCATCAAGTAGTGCAGAATCCATATAAAACTTGTCCCAATCTGACAAAGTGAAAATCTGACCCCTCTGGAAAAATGGCTCAGATCATGGTTCCGCCCCCTACTGCACACTGCTCAGGGTTCCACTGCCTCGTTTTTTGTGCCCGCTCCTATCTGCTTTGGGCACACATCTTAAGTGAAGGTTTATATAATAAAGTGTGTATGGATTCTCCAAGGAATGAATTGGAGCTGAGTTGGTTTAGATCCAGATTGTATGGGAGGAGGTCGAGTGGTCAAACCCTGACCCCTCCAATTAAAGCTGGAATTTTATTTTGATGAATCGTATTTAAATTTTAAAAAAATCCACTGCATTTATTTTTAACCTGTCGTTGATGTTTGGTGTAGGTGTACATTGACAGGGGGGTCCGAGCCCGCATTGGGCGGCCCGTCCCCATACATCGTCAGCTCCACTTTGAATATAGTGTAGTGGGTAGGGGCGGCAGGGTTGAAAACCCGCACCCCTCCCATTTTTAAATCATAACCATTGTTTATGTTATAACGGTGGGCGACAGGTGTGCGGTGGTAGGGTCATGGCTGCCAACTCCCTTTAAATTTAAACTTTGGTTTATGATAAATGCGGATTGGGTGTCATGGATCCGGCAAGGGTCATGGCCCACCAAATCATATATATATATATATATATATATATATATATATATATATATATATATATATATATATATATTATTATTATTATTATTTGAAAACTGGTTATTTCAAAATCTCCAGATTTTTTCCCGAAGGAGACAAATTAACTATCCCACAAATTTGTCTGGAATCCGGTGGCTGGGCTCCAGCGAAATTGTTGCCTCCTTAAGTTGCCACACCACCAAGTCAACCTTCAAACTTTGATTGCTCCTAACTCCTTCATACAGACTCAGAATTGAGTGACGTTTGCACCATTGGAATCAGAATCACGAGATCTACAACCTGAACCTAGTTCGAGTGATTTTCAAACACTTTGATTTTTGAGTGTTTGTACTTAAGCCACTTGTACTTGTACCTGTTTAATCCACCTATATCATTCCTCCCCACTAAAGATATTTTGGACCCCAAAAGCCTCATCAATCAACAGGCAAGTGAGGGAATTTATCCCTCACCTTCTCCTTTTCAAGCCATTTAGCTTTACTTGGGTGCATCCCTTTGAAACCAACACGGAGATACTCCACATCTCCTCGTCGTGAAGTCCTGGTCCTTTGATCGAGAATGATGTCCTCCGGAAGTTCATCGAGATATTCTAGTGCAAAGTCATCCAATGTAGGAACTGATCCTACCTCCTCGGTGTCCATAATCAATGGTGGTTCATAAAGTTTCAGATTTTCGACATTCACGACTGAGTATATCTACATGTATACAGGCAATTCGAGTCAGAAAGAATTATTCCCAATATTATCCACAAATGGACCATATGAGATTGGTCGTAATTTCTTGCCTTCCCCCTTCATTCAATCCTTGTTGATGTGGAACCACACCTTGTCACTGTTGAACCCTTAGTTAAACTGAGAGGGGGGGTGAATCAGTTTAACACATTCATGGACTTTTAAAACTTTCCTTTCAACTTATTTACACCTTCATTTCATGATCAACTTAATATGTGAGCAATATTAATTTGTGAGCAGCAAGTATAAAGCAAATTAGATAATGTAACAACAATCATAATTTGTGAGCAGCAAGTATTAAGCAGATTAGATATACCATATCAACACATAGACATCATGCACATAGACAACAGATATAAGTGAAAACCCATAAGGGAGAAAACCACATCTTATTATAGCTGTGATGCAAAGGCAAGCTCCAACTCCCTCTCACCACTGATTTTCTGTAGGCACCAACCTACATGAGGCTCCTACCTCAATTCTGCAAAGAAAAACTTGCAAGAAAGCTCCAACTCCCATCTATTTTCTGCAAGCTACAACCTACAAGAGGCTCCTACCTCGGCCAACAACAACTGACATCTATCAAGCTACAACTTGATATGGAAGCACCAACTTCCCCACTCTTTCAAAAACCACATGATGATTTACCTGGATATCAGCTCTATTCTGTTCCTTTTTCACTGCTATCCACTAGCCTTCATATCTTCCATTAATCATCTTTGAGTCTACACAACTTCTCTATCTACACAACTTCTCTATCTTCTCCTCCTTCTTCTTACTCTCTCTGCCTCATTTTTTTTTCTCATTCTCTAACCTCTCTATGCATATCTATGAGATATCATTTATATAGTTCTCCTCTTGATTTTTTGTATTCTACAGGGAATTTGAAGTGAACAACCATGACTCTTTGACTTCTGCCTTCTCATTTCTTTGTCCAGCTCATTCAGAAAAAATATAACATATGTAAAAATTTAAATATTACAGTGGAGTTCTGTTTGCCTACGGAGACTTGCCTTTGCATCACAAACAATATAAAATCAATTAAAAACATTTACATTTACATTTGTAACTGATATGTCTCATTATACCCTTTCAGTTCTTGGTTCACTGTGTGTTTGTCTTTTCTGCAGCTGTCATTGTATTTTTTCAATTTCTGCATACTCTCCTGTTCATTGTAATTGTGTATCTGCTGCTGTCACGTAACTGTTCTACATACCTCTATTTTCCATGCATGTAAAATGCATTTCCCAAATTATGTTCTAAATCTGGCAGCTTTATCACTTGCTGAAGCTTTTCCATCAAAGGTTAAAGTCTCTGTTATAACTCAATAATGCAATTTCATTTAACTGGAAATACTCAAATTGGAAAACTCAGTTTCAGAAGGCCACCTTTAATACACTGTGAAAAAGCAATCAACACAGTTTCAACCCAGCAACTCTAATGTGGAAGTAGCTCTTCATCTTATGCACTATGGTCAAAATCCCACTTTATGAATCTAAAATTAATATTTCAAACTTTGGTTACAAACCCTTTCATATACCTTTGAAGTGGACGTGCAATATTTTAAATCTCTGATTTAAGACCTTATAAATAAACTCCTTTCAATCTTCATATATTAGAAGCTTTTGCTCAGAACCTATGGTTAAGACCATAATCAACCCCATCTTATAATATGTCGAATATTACAATTAAACCATTATACAAGACTCGGCATATAACTTCGGTTTTATGATTTAACCCCAGATTTTAATTCTTCTATGCGGAAGTTTTAATTTCTTTTATGCTTCAAGCCTATGGTTAAAACCATATTAAAACCCATTGCATGCATATTCGAACTAACTTTCGAATAGCCCAAAGCAATAACCTTCGTTCTCCGCTTATAATTCTTGAATGCATATGTTGCTCACGGTTTTATCATCAAACGTAATATCAACATATATTATGACCCCTCTTGTCAACATAATAACCGTTCGGGTCCCACATTTCAATCATACCTTGCGTTCATAATCTTGCAACTCCGTTTATGTTGGGTCCACCACCATTTGTCACCATAATATAACTCCTTTCCTTTGGATTAAAAACTCGGCATATCAACATATCCTTTACCTTATTATAATTCCCAACATCACGTTTCAATTATACCATACAATTGTTTTATAAGCCTCGACCTTGTCTAAATCATGACTCAGACTTGGCATAAAATCCAAAGATTTATAATATCAATAACCATTAGAATGATTATTTAACTCGACACTGATATTTCTCTCAGGCCCACATATATATTGGTTTTCTTCATTATTCATCATCGCCTTGGTTTAAACCCAAAACCCATTTAACTTATATTTCGGCAACTACAATATATAACCTCCACCTCACCTAAGGTTCTTACCTTGGTTGTAAATGCCGACATCACATTTAAATTATGCATTTCAAACCTTATTCAATCTCGACTTTGATTAAAACAAAACCCAATGCCAAACCATATAAAGTTCTAGGTCCCACCGCGTTTATTCACATATCTTTCGCCCATGCAACTTTGCTTGGAATCCAATGGTCAAATTACTCTTGTGTTCCAACAGTGTGTTATGCACCCATCCGACGGCTATCACGCTATATCGCGCAAATTAACTGCACGACACTTAATGCTCAAAATTTATGCGATGAAAATGGTTTTGGAATACCACTTAACGCCACGTGTCGAGCGACGAGGTATATCACGTTTTTTTTGCAAAATCCACTTACCATTTATAAATTGCGTGAAAACCACTCCTTGAGTCTAAAACCACTTCTAATGTTCACAATTCATGGTTCCATTTATCTCATTTGCTGCAGGTTCTGTTCCTATCAATCCCGTATTAAACTGAAGTTCCACACGGTTTTCATTCCAAATCATGCAATTCCAACATAGATGGTTTCCACCATTACTCTGCCCACAGTCTCGTTTATGATTTGAATAGTCTTCAACCTGCTACAGTGCCACCATTAGTTCGCTCCAGTTCGATGGTTCTTAGCATAAGTTTTTGTTCCATTTCTATAATCGAAATCACTCTACGTTCACACTTATGTGCTACACATCAAACTCTGGGTCACTTCACAGGTTTTACACAACGGAATTCAACACATTTCTCAAACCGACTTCAACCCTAATCTTATTGCTTAAAATCGACCTCACTGCATCATTTCCCAATACGCAGCTCAATCATCATAAACCCCGAATGAGCGTTCGACCCCTTACTCTGTTTACAGAGAATTTCTCCTTCATTTCTAACTTAAAAACCTTATAAAGGTTGCTTCCTTGCACCATAGATTTATTCATCTACCACTAATACACACATAGTTCGTTTCATTCAGTTACACACAATTTCATGTCACAACAACCCCACATTACAGAATCGACATGAATGCCGATTTCTTCACTGATACATAGAGTATATTTAAACCCCCAATTACAGAGTCTCATCACACAATACTCATGTAATGCTGAACAAATCCTCCCATAGATATAGATGAATTCACTTACAAAACTTCTGTCTCCTTTGTGCTCCTTTTATGATTTCTTACTGCTGCCTCTCTGCTACTTTGCTTCTCTCTTTGCTGCCTCTGCTACTTGTCTTCTCCTTTGCCTTATTGCTGGTTCAGGTGATGCTCCTTTGTGCTCCTTTGCCATCAATGCCAATATTTCCAACAGTCACCAACTTGAAATTGATGGTTGACTCGGTGCTTATCATGTCGGGCCTTATATCGGGCTTGACTCTTTTCCTACTGCTCTTGCACTGCTTGGTGAATTGTCTATATCTGCTGGATGAACTGCTATGCTTTTTCCTTGTCATCACGTCCATAGGAATCTTCATCCCTTCCATAGATCATGTCGAAAGGGTCCTTTTGTAAGTAACCAAGCATGTCTCAAAAGGTGAACGTTACGTAGAGGAATGCACTGCTTGGTTGTAGGCGTGCTTCACATATGGAAGATTCTCATCCCACAACTTGGGATGCTTGCTGCAGTAGCCCCGCAACAAGTGTACCACGGTACGATTGACGACCTCTATCTGTCCGTCGGTTTGTGGATGGAATGCCATACTTCTCTTCAACTTGGTGTCCATCATACACCACAAGCTGGTGCAAAACTCTCCAAGGAAGAGAGAGTCTCGACCTGACACAATCTACATGGGAAACCCAAAGTGGACCCAAACATACTGAAAGAAAATACAAGAAGTCTGCTCAGCAATGACTTTCTTTTTACAAGGCATCAATATGAAAATTTTACTAAAGCGGTCGACGACAACATACAAATATTTGTGACCCTTTCTAGACATAGGCAAAACTCCTACAAAGTCCATCGACACACTTTCCCATAGACGATCTGGAATAGGGAGTGGTGTGTAGAGCCCGAGTTTTCTATTAGAGGGCTTTAAAACATAATACATCACACATCCCTTTACAAAACAGGTTACAATGTTTTTCATATGGGGCCAAAAACAAAACGTTTGCAAATGACATAAGGTTTTTTCGACACCAAAGTGACCAGACACAAGAGAGTTATGCGCCTCTCGAATTACATGTACCCTTTCTACCGTGGGTATGCACAATTTTCCAAGGTGATACAACAGCTTCCCCTACAAATGATAGTTGTCCACCTATGAACCATGAGTTAGTTTTGCGTATATTTCTTTAAAGTCATCATCGTTAGCGTATTGTTCAGCATAAATTTCAAAAGACAATGACACATTATGAAAAATAATAGAAGCAACAATAGGAGGGCGAGAGAGCATATATGATACTTTGTTACTAGTGCCCTTCTTATACTTTATTACCAGATGAAATTGTTGTAGAAACCCCATCCACCTGAAATGACGAGACTGTTGTAGCTTGGACTGTGACTGAAGCTATTGCAAGGGATGATGATACGTATGGATGATGGGCTCCTTGCCGGTCAGGTAATGTTTCCACTTTTTCACACTTTGGACCAAGGCATACAGTTCCTTGTCATAAGTGGGGTAATTGATTACAGCCTGGGAGAACTTCTTTGAATGGTAACTGTTAACACTAGAAAATTGTACAGCAGAAAACAACATCAATTAATGTCGAGCCTAAGGATTTATAGGACAAGGATACAATATGGAACCAAGAAGTATTTAAAATCTCTAAGGTTTTGAGAAAATCGAATTTGAACTAGTCATAAATGCTCAAATGTGTGTTTTTTCCTTCGAAAAGAGCGCCTTATACGTGCACTGGAGCCCGATAAGCGTGCATTCCTAGAAGTAGAAAAAATTCTCTTTCCGGGACCACAAGCAAGCAAAGGACAGTTTCTCCTTATGTGAAAGCTACCTAAGGACAACACCAGCACCCCCTTAGGCATTTTGTGAGCACACAAAAGCATATTTCAGCACACAATGGAATCATGCCCCTCCCTTGGGTCACCATCCATCATGTACCAAGGGAGGGAAGGAGGTTTGAAAGCTCACCTATATAAAACCACCAAGAGATTAACAATGGGTGATCACAATGTTATGCTGGCCAAAGTTGCCCAAGCAACACTAGTAGTTTGTGTGACCCAAGGAGCTGAAGCAGGAGAGGACTCGATTGTTGGCCACCCAACAATCTTTTGATTGTTGGCCACCCAACAATCTTAGTCCATTGCAGCAAAGAGAGAGAGAGTTGGACTGTGTCAGAAGGCAGAACTTGAAGGACAAACATCCTTGCATCGAGACCTAGAGCCAATGCCTAGGGTCCCTTTGGAAAGTGGGTAAGATTTGTTTTTATTCCTAGCATTCAATAAGAAGAGGTCATCGAGCCGTTGTTTACCTTGTTACTGTTTGGAACTCTCTATGTATCTTCTTTTTTGTTTTTAGTTTTAGTTTTTTAACAGAGCATACTTTAGTGTATTACTTCATTTAAGTTTTATACTTCTGATCTCCCCCCAAATACTACCTGTTACCTATAGTTTAGAGAGTATACCACACTCTCTAAACTCGTGCGATTTCCTACACCTGTGTATCGAATCCACAACAACAGGATTGGTGAATCCACTAATGTGTTTCAAGTTTATGTGGTTGTGCCTTCTTTTGCAGGAGACCCTTAGTCTATGCTGGAGTGGAGCTGATAGTCCTTTGATCCATCTTGCAGTCCCTAGACTCACTGAGGTGAAAGACTGAAGAAGGCAACTCCTATTTTTTTTTTAATTGCAGGAATTTTGCTCGTTGTTTTTTCACACAAACGCGCAGGGCACGCGTTCAGAGGTGACCTGCGTGCAGGAAAGCGCACCTGTCAGAGGTTTTTGCGTGCAGTTTGCAGAGAGAGTTTTTCTCCCTATCTTCTGCAATTTTTCTGCTTGTAAGAGTGTTGGGCAGCCCCTAATGTCTCTTCCAACACCTGTGTTGATACCCCAAAACTTCTGAGAACTGATTTTTGCTGCTTTTTGCTGCTTTTTGTAGGCATTTAGTTAGTTTCGATTTAAGTTGGTTTTTTGCAAAAAGTGTTCACATAGTTTAAGTAGGGGGCGAATTAACCATTGATTTCCGAACAATTTATGTTTTTTGCAAATTCTGGTATGCATACTTAGTTTAACTAGTCCAAGTAAGTGGCTCATGACCACACATGCATAAGCTAGTGTAGAAATTATTTAGTTTAAATTTCAATTTTTGCAATTAGGAAATTGTGGGACTAGGATTGAATCGCAAGTTAGAGAAAGTAATCTCTGTTGTCTTTGCGCCATTGGGTGACCCTAGACAAGCATATGAACACTCTACATTTGTGATTCACCATCTCCCTTTAGTCACTCACATAGACTAATTAGGAGGTTTTGGAAGAGACCCATTATCCGCAAATGATTTTTATTTGAGCAAGGAACAACTTCACATAGTTTAACTAGGGGACTTTTGTAAAGGATCACCGATATCCATATGTTAAAATTATGAGATTGTTCACCATACGCTCACACACATTCACCCACTAAGAAAAGAAATCCACCTAGAAATAACTTAAACCAACTCACTAAACTCTCCCCACAGGGGCTAGAAGAGAAGTTATAGTTTAAGTTAGGATCAAGGGCGTAGGCATCCAATAAGCCGCCTTAATCACACTTCACATTTGAAACATAGAAATTTCATTTTTAGGGAGCTTTAAAATCCACCTATCAGCCCACGAAAAAGAAAATCCGAGTGCGGCAGAGACCCGATTCAGAGGGGGTTAGGCTTAGGCGCAGTGCGAGCAGTATCTGTTGGGGCTACCTGACTTGGCTGATACTTGGTACTGTTAGCTGACTACCAAGAAGCCCAATATTCGGACGCTCATGTGGGATAGTGGTTAATGGCCAAAACTGGGGCATCCTTTACCCTATAGGTGACGGTGCAGGCAAGCGCCAGACCCTCTACCCTTACCTTGGTTGATTATCTTTGGCTCACTAGGGGCGTCGCCAGTTCTTTCGGGACATTGTGCCAGCACTCGCAAGAAATCCTCTCAAGGCCCAATTGCTTTTGAGTGTGTGAGGACGTTATTAGGTCTTCTAGGATATTTTGAGTATCATGTGCAAAGAAACAAAACCATTTTTTGCTTGATTTCTCACATAGATTAAGTTAAAGGAAAATTCATTTCATTTCGCTTTGTCTTAGGTATGTGGCCATAAAATTGTCGTGATCACAGACTCAATCTCCTCAAATTTTTTTTCCAAAACCCAACCTAGACGACTTTCAAACGGTTCCAACGGAACCTCGTTGATGCAGGCGTCTATTGGACCTCCCCCCATTATCAGGAGGGGTTCCAGGTCTTTCGCCGTTTAGGTGTCAAAGATGTAACGTTGTCACAGTGGTTGGTTCCTCCTTTCTTGGAGAAACCTTAGTTGGGAACCCTAGTCGGTCTCCCAACACCACACCACACATCACTCCCCCCTCATCCCCTAGGGCGCAGAAGAGTGCATCCCATACGAGAAGCCAGCTGAATTCATAACCGAGCACATCACAGACTAACCCTTGTTCTAACCAGAACTTTGTGTCTTCACATGTTGCCATGGCGTCAACCTCTTAGTCACCCTTCTTAGCAGCATTAAATCTACCAGATTTAACCAAGCTCACTAATGACCCCATCACACACGACCCCAATTGGCCTCGCATGCCCACGAAGCTCCCTTCAGACATACCAAAGTTTGAGGGCAAGCAAGCGGAAGACCCAGGGAATCATATAATGACCTTTCACCTATGGTGCTCATTGAACATCATCATTGATGATACTATTCGATTGAGGCTATTTCAACGCACTCTGACAGGAGTGGCCGCGAAATGGTACGTCGAGCAACCCCTTGATTCACATAGAACCTTTAGCGCCCTCGCTACTGTGTTCCTCACATAATTTCAGTTACCCATTCACCACGATTCAGGAATGGAGTTATTGACTCATTTTAGACAATCCCCCTCTACCCACATTTCTGAACATATCCATGAGTGGAGACGACGTTGTAGCTTATGCAAAGCACAACTCGACAACCGAGTCCTTTTACATTTATTCTTGAAAAATCTGACGGCGGAGATTTCAAAGGATGTGGCGCAACGTAACCCCACATCCGAAGAAGACACAATCAGTAAAGCCTAATAGCTTGAACTGATTTATATGCAATCAGGATACATATACAATATCCTGCCTAACGCCATGCGCCTGCAATCTTATCAAGAATTTCCAGGTGCATCGAACTATGTAGACAGACTTATTGGGTCAATGACCTAAGGGTAACTAGGCAGCAGCAGTCAAACTCTCGGTTACACGCATGGGTCTACCTAGAACATGTCTCAACTCGTATTCCAAAGTCATCATATGCAGTAGCAAAATTTGACTAATAGGGCGCCAACGTATCACCAAGGAGGACCTTACCCTCTAACCGGGGGGACCCAGTACATAGGAAGAGAAACTGATGGAAGAGCTCCCCCCCATTGACCAGGTCCAAACATGGGACAACAACATGCTCAGTCCCAAGCACACAAACCACCAACGCAAAACAATGCACAGGTAAACTTTGTGCAGCCGTCCGAAAATCAACCACACTAGTATGACTAGGAGAATTACCCTCCTAACATGGTCAAAAGAAAGGTAAAAAACAAACTCAAAGGGAACCCTGGACAGGGGGGCAGCAACCAACAGTGCCCACCGTAGCCCCGAGCTGGAGATAACTCCAACCGAAACCAGAACCAGGAGCTGAGCAATGCCTAAAAGCAAGGCAAACGACCACCTCTACGAACAAACCATTCTTGTTCAATATGTGGTGAGTACGGGCACTATACTCACCACTGTCCTGAACTACCTGAGCTTAAAAATCTTTAGAGTAATCAAGGACAAGTAGGATCTTCCCAGACAACTGCAATTATGCAAGAACCCTTCCCCCATCAAGGAACGGTCAACACTTAACAGCAAAACCCCAACGATTCCAAGAAATAACAACCATGAAATTTACATGGACGGCAAAGAAATATTTTTCCAAACCCGGAATCGCAGCTATGACACCCCACCAGACACCGATACGTCAGGGGCTAGTACAAGCGCGCTGACTGCACCGTTGACCATTCCAAAGATTCCTTTGGAACCATTGCCAAAAATGGTTAAAGGGCCTAATAGGCGAGCATGTAACTACTCTAAAGCAGCCCACAATTACAGCATCATAGACGATTTAGCCCAGTCACCTGCTGCTATGTCCGCTTTGGAGGTACTGCAGTCGTGCCCAAAGCAATGGAAATCCCTACTTTCCGCCTTAGGTGTCATCGACCCTGCCGACACACGCATGATGGCTTTTGATTTAGACAAAGCCACCCCTAGGCTTCCCTCCATGGTCGCCTTGCAGATACCAGTATCGGTACAAAATATCACTATTCACCAATGTGTCATTGACGAGGGTGCATCCACGTGCATCATGTCAAAAAATTTATGGCAGAAGTTAGGAGCCCCAGAACTCAAACCTTCCGTCATCACACTCAGAGCATACGACGGCCAGCCCTCGACCCTCGTTGGTCTCTTCCAAAATGTACCAGTTTTCTTAGCCAGGAAAATGGTCCACATAGACATCGAAGTCTTGTACGCTCACTTGGATTACAATATACTCCTTGAGCGAAGTTACATGTACGCCATGTCTTCCATAACATCCTCCGCTTTCCGCATCATGATGTTTCCCCACCAGGATTGAATCATTACAGTAGACCAGCTGAAGCACACTGAAAAGCATCCTTTGAACAACAAATATATGGTTCTACCCTATGTAGACATAGCCACTGATGGTCTTTTACGGTATCAAGAATATGGCCCTGGCCAATTCAAATCGTCGTTCGTCCTAGGCTCATCCCTAGGAAATCCTCCTATTATCCCTGAGGTATCGCCCGATGCCACAGGGGCCCCGGTGTGCATGATGTCCACATCAAGCACTGAGGTTAGTCAGGACACAGACTCAAGCAGTAACGACACTGAGGCATCAGCTATTGCAGCCTCCATAGTCTATTCCGCCTCCCAAACTCCTTTCCTATACCCACCTCCTGGCTTCACCTCCCAGCAGGTCTTGGCAACACTGGTACTACCCAACATATCATTGGCATTCCCAGTGTGGTATCTCATTCCCCCTCCAAGAACGCCAGCTACCAACGTCACTACATTTGGGTTAAATCCCCCCGGTCCTGAGGAGCCCCAACCTACCCTAGTAGCAGCCGAAACTGCCCCTGCAAGGGAAATCCCCACTACAAAACCGACAACCACGATAAAAAAATTTCCAAGAAAGGAAAGAAAGTGGTGACCCCCACCATACAGCGGGAGTCATCAGCCTGCGCTCTATGTGATGTCATAGGACACCCTACTCACATATGCCCGGAGTTGGATGAATTAAAACCACTCCTCGGCTGCGAGGCAGGCACCTAAAAACAACATTCCCATAAAAAGGAACTTGCCACCAAAAGTACAGGCAAACCGCTGCATACCAATCACGCATGCGCCCACTGTGACACCTATGGGCATTATACCCACCATTTTCCATAAATACCACGATATAAGGACACCTTACATGCAATCGAGCGATCCTATCAAGAGGATCCCTCCATCCAGTCTTTCAACGAAGAACCTCGTACCATACTATGCCTACAGGAGGAACGAAAGTCACCAGAAAGGCAGTCATTTGTCCCTCCTCCCCCCAAGCCACTAGATACCAACCAGGGACAAGGGAATCGATATCCCCCATTCCCTACACAGAGTGAACCAATGGCACAACGTAATGCACTGGTCAATCTAGTGTAACCCTTCCTAGGCTCATCAACAACCATAAAATTAGGAGAATTATGACAATCCTCCAAATGCTGCAAAAAGAAGCCGGGGAACAAACAAAAGGGAGATCCTGGACAGGGGGCAGTAACCAGAAACGCCCCCCCTGATCTCAGTCTGGGGTAAATCCCAACTGAAATCAAAACTAGGAGCCAAGCATAAAATCCCAAGGTAAAATTGGAGCTGAGAGTATCTGATCACCAGATCGAAAGCAGCACTGTGATCAACACTCCATAACAAATAGAGGCGATGCCACACATTCCCACTCCTGAATTTTTTTTTTTTCAGCCCCAATAGGTATGCACCCTCCCATCTTCCTTTCCAAAATTCATGTTTTTTAATAATATTGAATGAAAAGAAGATGATTTCACTTGAGGCAGTTTCTTTTTGCAGGAAGAACCCGCAAACCATTCACAACACCCACCACCGAAAGTTCTACCCTAAACATGATAGAGTCTCAGAAAAATTTGCATATCCTGACATCATTTCTCCATCAGAAATAAACCATAGGGTCCTCATACCCGACCACGTTTATCATCACCTCACCCTGCATATGATAAACGTTCGCGATGGTTGGTAGAGCCTCCCCTACATGGCGATTGTCATCCCAAGTGGACCATACATCACCCCACAAGTGACGCCATGACCATACCATTTTTTAGTCTGGGAAGCACCTCATGCCCATCCATATACCATGCATAAGGTCAAGTTCACCATCTAAACCAACCCCATTCCCGGACGATCGGGTTGTACAAGCAGAATGAATGCACACCTCCGCGCATCGCATTTGGCCCACCATACCTCCATCAACATTAACCCATCTGCGACATCTTCTGCTTCATCAACCTCGCACATGAGACCAACCAATGGGACCCCTACCTGCAGCAAAACACCGTCCTCACACCATCAAGTGAGTGACCCTCTTTTATGTTTTGGGGTACCCGTCTCTGTGTTTTGTACAAACAAAACACCATTATTGTATTCTTTTGGTAAGTGTACAAAGATCACAAACAATGCCCTTTGCCTCTTCGCCCTCATATTGCACTCTTCCTCCCATGGTAGCAGTCCCCCATCTCCCTTGGTCGAAGTATTCCATACCCCCCATGCACGCACCATTATGACAATCATAGCCGGTTCATACCTGCCCTGAAAGTCCTACCAACTCTAGGGACTTTTCCCTTCAGAAATACCTATGACTACTGCCAAACTGCTCAAATATACTTCGACCTCGGGCCACTGAATCCCCATCATCCGTTTTCAGCTACCGCTCACCAACATGCCTATGTTAAACCCATTATGGTTCAGTTAAGGCTTCCTTTTTGTCGACATCAACACCTATTTTCCAAAAAGGAAGCGGTACCTTGGATTACCCCTCCCCATGCAAAGCGGTATCCTTGGGTGGCACTATGGGAGACATCATTGTCCATAGATGTCATCGATCCTCCTGACATTCGACTACAACAAAATCTTTCATGTCACGATGGTATCGTACCTCACAACCATTGCACTTTGATCAAGATCCGTTGAAGACCCGTGCCTTTATGAGGGTCTCTGACAAAAATGCTTACACGGGAAGGTCCCAGCCAGTACATATGCGTACATTGCACAGTGATATGCCATACCAAGATTACGCATATGGGTACCACATTCCCCCTATCGTCAAATAAAAAACGTGCCTAAGGGCGTCAGCAATCGTCGTTAGCAACCACCAATATCACTACCACAGTAGTGGCACATACATCACATGTTTCTGTCAATTTTGTTTAACTAGCCATAGGATCACGAGCATGTGACATGTCCGCCTTGTTGAAATTTTGCAAATATGTTGTATATTTTGTCTGCTTGCAGGGGGTCCCTTAGGCCATGGTTATCTCGGAACTGGTGCAAGGTGTTGTCTATTCTACACGCTGGCCTGGCTCTCTCTCTCTCTGCGTATGATACAGAAAAGAAACTATAATGTATTTTAGCTATACAGTTCTTCCTAGACCTCACACATTAGAGGGCATCTGTTAACACTGGAAAATCGTACAGTAGAAAACGACATCAATTAATGTCGAGCCTAAGGATTTACAGGACAAGAATACATTATGGAACCAAGAAGTATTTAAAATCTATAAGGTTTTGAGAAATCAAATTTGAACTAGTCATAAATGCTCGAATGCGCGCTTTTTCCTTTGAAAAGAGCGCCTTCTGCACGCACTGGAGCCCGATAAGTGCGCATTCCTGGAAGTAGAAAAAAGTCTCTTTCCGGGACCACAAGCAAGAAAAGGAAAGTTTCTCCTTATGTGAAAGTCGCCTAAGGAGAGCACCAGCACCCCCTTAGGCATTGTGTGAGCACACAAAAGCATATTTCAGCACACAATGGAATCATGCCCCTCCCTTGGGTCACCATCCATCATGTACCAAGGGAGGGAAGGAGGTTTGAAAGCTCACCTATATAAAC
This sequence comes from Pinus albicaulis, assembly GCA_034641835.2. Lineage (NCBI taxonomy): Eukaryota > Viridiplantae > Streptophyta > Pinopsida > Pinales > Pinaceae > Pinus > Pinus albicaulis. The sequence continues at coordinate 16,353,005 of CM076579.1, read as the reverse complement.
CCACCAAGAGATGAACAATGGGTGATCATAAGGTTATGCTAGCCAAAGTTTCCCAAGAAACACCAGTAGTTTGTGTGACCCAAGGAGCTGAAGCAGGAGAGGACTCGATTGTTGGCCACCCAACAATCTTTGTCCATTGTAGCAAAGAGAGAGAGTTGGACTGCATCAGAAGGCATAACTTGAAGGACAAACATCCTTGCATCGGGACTTAGAGCCAATGCCTAGGGGCCCTTTGGCAAGTGGGTAAGATTTGTTTTTATTCCAAGCATTCAATAAGAAGAGGCCATCAAGCCATTGTTTACCTTGTTACTGTTTGGAACTCTCTATGTAGCTTCTTTTGTGTTTTTAGTTTTAGTTTTTTAACAGAGCATACTTTAGTGTATTACTTCATTTAAGTTTTATACTTTAGAGCTCCCCCCAGATACTTCCTGTTACCTATAGTTTAGAGAGTAGACCACACTCTCTAAACTCATGCGATTTCGTACACCTGTGTGTCGAATCCACAACAATAGTAACATATCGGCTTCTTCTGCTGTGAAATTACAGCTCCCATGGCATACCCACTGGCATCAGTTTTGATCTCAAAAGGCTGCTGGAGATTGGGTAAAGCTAGGATTGGTGCTGTGCTGATTTTCTCTTTCAGTGCTTCGAAGGACTTTTGCTGATTTCCTCCCCATTGAAAGGCTTGTTTGATACTTGTCAATGTGTGTAAGGGTGATGCAATAACGGAGAATTTGGCAATGAACCTCCTCCAATACTGTACTGTACCTAGAAAACTACGGACCTCTATTACATTGGTTGGCTTAGGCCATTTTACAATCACCTAAACTTTGGAGGGGTCTATTTTCAATTGACCATTACCGACAATGACCAAGGTAAACTTAAGAGGTTTTCTTGAACTCACACTTTGACAAATTTACATACAATTCTTCCCTCTTTAATACATCAAACACTTTCTTAACATGGCATACATGTTCATCCCAAGTCCTACTAAAGATAAGAATATCATATAAATACACAAGGACAAACTCATCAATGAAAGGCCTAAAAAGATCATTAATGAACCTCATGAATGTGGCTAGAGCATTGCAAATTCTGAATAGCATCACCATCTATTCGAACAACCCATGTTTGGTCTCGAAGGTGGTTTTTCACACATCCTGCTCTGCAATTATGACCTGGTGATAACCACTACGCAAATCCAATTTGGTGAAATAGATAGCATTCTTTAATTGATCTAACAAATCATCAATGCGAGGGAGAGGGTATCAATTTTTCACTGTGATTTTGTTTAGTGTCTGATAATCCACGCACATCCTCCATATGCCATCTTTCTTGGGTACTAACATGATCGGTGAGCCGCAAGGAGAATTACTTGGCCGAATGACCCCTTGGTTCAACAATTCCTATACCTGCTTCTTGATTTCCTCCATCTTGATAGATGGCATCCTATACATACCAATGTTTGGCAATGGAGCATCATGCTGCAAATGGATATCATGTTGGATCTCTCGTTTTGGAGACACTCCTTTGGGTTCCTGAAACAACTCATCATAGTTAGAAATAAAATCACATAATTCCTGTTTATGAGCCGGATCACATCCTCGGAAATCATCATATATTTCTTCATCTCTTGCTCTCACAACCATGAGAAAACACCCCTAGCTGGAGTTCACCAATATCTTCATCTGTCCTACACTTACAAGGTTGGAATTGACTTTGGTTTGATGAGCTCTTACAATATATTCTACCCCATCTTTTGTGATTTGGTATTCATTTTCATGTCGAAAGAAAATTGCTTTCCTATCGTAAAGACAAGGACTCCCTAACACAATACCACATACATCCAATGGTATGACATCCAGTTCTACTTCATCCACCGGTTTAGAAGGAATTGCAAATTTAACCTTACATTGCTTGGTTACATTTAGTGTTACTTTCTCATGTATCCATCCAAGTAGATAAGGTTTGGAATGAGGCTTAACTTCTAAGCCTAACTTTTTAACCAAGGATTATGAGATTAAATTTGGTCGAGAGCCTGAATCAAATAGAGTTTCTACTTTTTCATGAGTTATGACAAATCTAATATGAAACAACTCAATTCTCTTTTGTTCATTAGGAAGAGGCTCATCTGATGAGCTAGTGCCTTCATGTGATTCAGAATTAACATGAAGAGAATGAGTACCTTTTGTGCCTGCTGCTATGATCAATGCCTCATTGCTAGAGTCAGATCCAAGGTCTTGGTGCATGGTTGCTACCGTCTTTTGCTTACCCTTTCCTCCATATCTCTTCAGCTTCTTTTCTGGGTACAACTTCCAACAATGATCGTCGTCATGACCTTCCTTTTTGCAGTGAGTGCAATAAGGATTTTCTCCTTCATCCTTCTTCGCTGATGTCATATTCTTTTCCTTTCCCTTTGAATTTTCCATTTGAAGGTTTGAAAGGTGGTTTCTTTGAATGATCACCCCTCTCATTTCTGCCCATGTTTTCAAGATGAATGGCCTTTACACTGGCCTAGTCAATGGTAGTAGGTTCAAACATTAACAGTGAATGTCTAATGTAACTATGTAATGAACCAATGTACTTAGTTACAACATCAGGAGAATCTAATGAAATGCCCAAACTTAGTGCTTATTTTCTAAATTCCTTGGTAAAGCTTTGCACATTTTGTCCTTTACCTTGCCTTAGGTATTGCCACTCCATTAAGGCTTTCTGATTATAACCTAAGGGATAGAATTGATATTTAAGTGCAGCAATAAAATCTAACCAGGAGGAAATAAGGTTACCTAAATTACTGCTACCTCGAAGTTTTCTCTCCCACCAGATGAGAGTTGTGCCATTCAATCGAAGAGAAGCCAATTGGATATTTTCCTCATCCTCCACAATCTGCCTCATCCTGCAATAGAGTTCAAGCTGCCTAATCCAAATGTTAATATTATCGGCATTAGTTTCACCATTATACATTGGTAGATCAAATTTAACATCTAACTTAAAGAAAATTTTGTTAGATGCATTTCCAGAATTTTTATTATGAGGGTGAGAAGAGGAGGAAGGATTTTCATTTCCTGAAGGAGGTGGGTCTCCTCCACCACCTCCATTTGCTGAACCTTCTCCTTCTGAAACATGCTCCCATGTTTTCTCTAACTTCTCAAGTCTAGAGAACAATTTCTCAACCCGACGTGCCATGGTGTAGAAGGTCTTATGGAAGTTGAGTTCCGCTTCATGTCGCTTCTCGTCACTCATGTTCCTTCTCTGATGTGCACGTCCTGCTTCAGGATCAAAAGGCTGTAGCGTCCCTTCACCTCTTCGTAGCCTGTTTTTAGTTATCATACAAGCATTTAAGTCACAGCTATAAACACCTGCTCTGGTACCACTTGATCCAAAATATTTTGCTTGAGATGTATGAAAGAATTACATGCGGAAATTGTAGCTTTAAACAAGAAAAATTTAAAGGCATAAAAAGAAAAAGAGAGAAGCAATTAACATCATGCATGAATACACTGAGTTGATATTGGAGTTCTTCCAAGAGGAACTACGTCTCCAGGCCCTGCTCAAATAGTGGGGAGGCCCTTTTTTCATTAAATGGAAAAAATGAAAGTACAAGTACAAAACGAAGAATTACACCCTCATACCTACCCAATTTGAAATTGGCCGCAAATTTCAGACCTCTGATGACGAAATGGGCAGCACCGTTGGATTTGTGGCGTCGAGTAGTTCAAAATCCATATAAAACTTGTCATAATCTGACAAAGTGAAAATCTGACCCCGCTGGAAAAATGGCTCAGATCATGGTTCCACCCCCTCCTGCACACTGCTCAGGGTTCCACTGACTCGTTTTCCGTGCCCTCTCCTGTCTGCCTTGGGTGCACATCTGAAGTGAGGTTTATATAATAAAGTGTGGGAGGATTCTCCAAGGAATGAGTTGGAGTTGAGTTGGTTTAGATCTGGATTGTATAGGAGGAGGTCGGGTGGTCAAACCCTGACCCCTCCAATTAAAGGTTAAATTTTGTTTTGATGAACCGTATTTAAATTTAAAAAAAATCCACTGCATTTATTTTTAACCCACCGTTGATGTTTGGTGCAGGTGTACGTTGACAAGGGGGTCGGGCCTGCATTGGGTGGCCCGCCCCCATACATAGTTGGCTCCGCTTTAAATAGAGTGTAGTGGGTAGGGGCGGCGAGGTTGACAGCCCGCGCTCCTCCCATTTTTAAATCATAACCATTATTTATGTTATAATGGTGGGTGGAAGGTGTGGGGCGGCGGGGTCATGGCTGCCGAACCCCTTTAAATTTAAACTTTGGTTTATGATAAATGCATATTAGGTGTTGTGGATCTGACAGGGGTCATGGCCTGCCGAATCATATATATATATATATATATATATATATATATATATATATATATATATATATATATATATATATATATATATATATATATATATATATATATATATATATATATTATATATTATAATAAGAAAACTGGTTAATTCAAAATCTCCAGATTTTTGACTAAAGGAGACAAATTAACTATCCCACAAATTCGCCCAGAATCCGGTGAGGTTGGCCGGAATTCGGTGGTCAGGTTCTAGAAATTTTTTTGCCTCCTTAAGCTGCCACATCACCAAGTCAACCTTCAAACTTTTACTGCTCCTAACTCCTTCATACAGACTCGGAATTGAGTGCTGTCTGCACCGTTGGAATCAGAATCACAAGATCTACAACCTGAACCTAGTTCGAGAGATTTTCAAACACTTTGATTTTTGAGCCTTTGTACTTAAGCCACTTGTACTTGTACCTATTTAATCCACCCGGATCACTAACTTTGAAAAAATATATGTAAATTTATCAATAATCAAACTTTAATCATTTCAAATTAAACATAGCATATTAATAAACTTGTCTCAAATTTAAATGAAATATAGTTCAAAACATTCCAATTCCCCAACACTTCTATCATAAATACAAATGGGATGGAGATATATATATATATAATAGACACATGTTTCTATTTTGGCAAAAATTAAGTAACTTGTTAGTTACAAAGCATTCCATTTTCCATAAAATATAATACTAGTGCAGCCATATAAATTAAATAGTTGGTAAACATCAATAGGCATCAATCCATTATAATCATCAAAACACTTACCCCACGATACATCTCACATTTCGCATATTCAAAAAAATTCATAAAAATTAACACAATTATAACTTTATTTTGAATTATTATTATTATTTTGTTCTATGGGAGTCAACAATTGGGCCCTCCTTGTACTTGCATGACACGAGGTCGATCTTGACTGCTACCACTATATATAACCACTTAGGTGGATATTGGCCACCTCCAACACAAGGTCGGGGTTAACTTTCTAAAATTTGAACATGTGACCTTTGAACTCACATTTACTTTACATTTTCAAAGGCTTGTGAAGTGAGCTCCCTAGGGGGCTTAAAATTAAGGAGGACATGGGGGTGGGATTCGACCCATTTATCTCTCTGCGTGCAACCACACCATTTAATATAGTCTCTCTTAGTGAAAATATATACACATTTGACAATTACCTCAAGGTGTCCTCATGGCTCCAGGTTAGGCCCTCACAAGAATTGAACCTTGCCTAATGGTGAAAACATCCTCGCTTTTAACCATTGGATCCAACCCCTTTGGGCTTATTTTAAATTGTCATTATTATTAATTATAAAAATAATTAATAAATGAGTTAAACATCTATATGCATTTTAAAATACATGTAACAATATTATTAACCATGGAGATTCACCCCTACTTTACCATGTAAACTCTTAACTTGTAAATAGCTCTTGTTAGAATACCATGGATTACCAATATGACTTGGCCTATATGACATGTTAATATGACATTTTATTTATTTAATTATTTTGATATTAAATTAATTAAAAGAGCATTGTTATCATGGAAAAATTTCACACCTAATTGCACACGCGAGGACATGTTCAACATAAAAAACATGTGCAAGTGTACTAATTAGAATGGAAAACATAATGCACCAAGTAAAATCAAAGGGTCATAAGGTTTCATTTAAAAAATGAACCGCATAAAGGCACTACAAAATTTTTTGCACAGATCCTTGGGGTTATTTCTTTGATAGTTGTGTGGATCCCCAAAAGTGAAAGTTTAGTAGCTCGTGGACCACATCATATTGAATGAGTCGATTTATAATGAAAGGATAGGTCTTAATGGCTAACACTCACGCCATTCCACTCCCGAATTAACATTAACACTAGCCTCCAAAGGACTCATCTTGTCTCCACTAGATTAAATCTCATTAATGAGCTACAGGGAGCCAAGGATTTGACATGAGCCTATATACATTAGAAAAATTGGAACCAAAAACATGAGAAGAAAATGCAAAGTTATGTTACCAAAATTTCCATGTCAATGAGAATTTCCTAGCATTGAGATAGTTCACCATTGAAAGCAACTTATTTGAGGAGAGAATGTGTCTTGCAAAATATAGGGAAGAGGGAATTTCCTTTTCGAGAGTTATTGAGCCTCATTTCTCACCATACTCCTTTTAGTGTCTCTGGGATGACTTTTATATCTCTTTACACCTATAAATAAATATGATCTTTCTTCCCATATTCTTGTCTTATTTAGCTTATGTTTTCGATAATTCATTGCTTTGTATCTCATGTTATTTCATACAAATAGCTACATTGCATGTTTATTTTTATTGTTGGCTCTCTTTCATGTAACAATATGTCTATAATAGATATGTTTTTGGTTCATCATTGCATAAAATCTCAAACAAAAATTAGCAACTCTCGGGAAGCTCTTTTCTCATTCTCTCTATTTTTTATAGACACCCTCTTCATGTATGTTCAATTTATTTGTTCTAATTTAAACTTGTGCATTCGGTTTATGCCACCAACATACATTTGTGCACCTTAATTCAACTTTTTATTTTTATGTTTTGTGCTAATATGCATGGTAGTCGATGACACAGATGTAATGGCATCCTCCCAACTGTTATTTCATAACCCACATGAATAAACGGAAAAACCAATCATTGTAATTTTTTTTATTTGATCTGGGTTAGGTAGCAACCCTTAGTGATATGTCCCCACTCTTGGAAATTTTAGAAAATTAGTTAGGTTGATTTTTCTTTCATTAGGCACTAGAGTGGAAGGATTTACAATATTTTTATCAAATTGTAGTTTGGGGCTAAGAGCACAGTGAGTAGAAAATTGGATTATGCTCTTGCCCTTGCACTCAAAATGAACTGGGTGAACCAAAAACATTTTTTCAAAAACATCGTTACTATCTCCCTTTGGGATTGGAGATATCAACACATGGTTTAAATGGGGGGAAGTAAGCATCCCACAATATGCATCTATTTTTGTTTCATGAAAGGTGCAATATACATAGTTTAATTAGGTGGCAACAATAAAGGATCACATGGTATGCAAATTGCTACAATTTTCAAACTTTGTAATGTTCACATGAACACTTTTGCACACACAAAATCTCACACACAAATTTCACCAAAATTTCACTTAAGTAGAATTCTCTTCCCCTTGGACTCTTTGTGGCCTAGGGGAATCATAACCTTAAGTCTATACTATTTGAAATTTGTTATTCACACCCTAAGTAAAATAGCTTTTTTTTCCATCACCCCAAACTCTTAAAAGCATCCTAACTAAACAAACTAATTTCCCCCACCATGGGGCCAAAAATAAATTATAGTTTAAGTTAGGACCTTGGAGGTAGGCATCCAAATAATTCCACTTGGTCATTCTCATCTAAAATATAGAAAGTTGTCTTTATTGGAACTTTAAAATCCTACATAATTTAGTATCGAAAAAGCCAGTGGTAAAAATAAATCCATGAAGGGGTAAATTCCTATACCAAGGATTATCATGGGCTACTTGAGTCTCTTTATCCTTGGTAGGGGCTCCATATCTGTAGTTGATACCCAGAAGTTGAGATTCGGTCACTCGCATTGGATAGTTGTAGCTAAGTGGCCAAAACTTAGGGCATCTTACCATAGGTGGAAAGTGCGAAAACACTTTCACTTAGAGGTGATTTTGAATGGTTGCTTGAAGCATCACCATTTTCTTCGCGACATGGCCCATGTACCCTTCATTATAACCCTCCTTCCATACCTTTCTAGTTTTATTCTAGTGGCTTGAGACCCCATTGTTGTACAAATTTCAGAATACCTAGTGACTTTTCAAGTGGAAGGATGTTACACCTTTTAGGATTATCATACACAAAACCCTCACACCAAAACATGGATTGTTTTAAACATTTAAACACCATTTAGAGGAAATGAACCTTTTTTATTATGTTTTATGTATTTACACTTTGGTTTTTGTAGACCCCACTTATAGTTCACACATTCATTCAGGCACCATAGGGGACCACATAGTACTGTGTCGTTATAGATGCCTTCAAATCAACCCACCTTTAGTAGGAGGAGTTCTAGGTCCTACAACATCACCTACTCTTCCCCTCAAACATCACCTATTGATATTTCTTTACTAGGTTCTTCTATTCTTCGAGATACTTTGTTAGGAACCTCTTTATCTCAGAGTAACCCTACATGACATACAAGTCATGTCAGTATGGCCACCCCTACACATCACATACCATTTATGGATCCATTGAATCTTCCTAATCTTTCGAACTTATAAATGATCACATAGCTCATGAGGCTACACGGTTGGCCATGGTCACGAAATTTCCCTCAGATATATCAAAATTCGAAGGTAAAATAGATGAAGACCCTGCAAACCATGTAATGAAATTTCATCTATGGTGTTCTTCTAATATTATCACTAAAGACATAGTTCGAATAAGGCTTTTTCAATGCAACCTCAACGACCACAACTAAATGGTACATCAACACGAAATCAGGAGCATGCACTACCTTTGAATCCCTAGCCAAGTCACTTCTCACATTTTTCAAACTCCTTGTTTTTTATGACAGTGGGTTATAATTGTTGTATGAATTTCAACAAACATCCTCCACTCACATAGCAGATGATATCCATGAGTGGTGTAGATGTCAGAGTATTTGCAAGATAGATGATCTTAACAATATTCTTTTGCACTTATTTCTCAAATATCTTTTTTCTATTATAGAAAAAGATGCTTCCACCACCATGCGCAAGATGAGGAAGAAGACATAAATAAGGCTAAAAAATTCGAGCTTATTTATGCACAATCAAGATACCTTCACATAGTAATACCTAACACTCCACGACCTTAACCTCTCAAAAAATATAAGTTGGGGCCATCCAACGCAACTGATGGATTTATTGGGAATGTCACCCAATTTGAACTTGGTAATCAACTCCCATACTGAAGGAATTCATATGGACCTAGGCCCATCATCCCCCAAATAAAGTGGTAAGTCATCAACACCATCAACACCCAAAATAGGGTGTTATCATAATGCACCTATGGAGGCCCCTATGCACCCCATGTGGGGGGAAAAATACCTCATACGTACATTTGTCAAAGTGTTAGCATCCCAACTTCCTGTGGAAATCCTCTTTAAGAAATTTTTTATTTCCCTTTCTCAGGTCAACAACAAAATAACTTTGCACCTCAACAACATGCAGGAGTTAAATTTGTTCAACCATATTTTCCTTAAAAAAAAGAGAAATTAAACAACTTAATATATCCAACCCATCTAATTCAACAGGAAGAAAGGAAAGAAAAGAAAAATGGATCCTAGGGTCAAGCTAGAAATCCACAACAACAAAACATGTAAAATCAAGGAAATCCCCCTAATCAAAACCAAAATTCCAACCAGGGTACAAAACACCCAAAAAAATAAGGCAAGAATAGTTTCCTACTGAATAACTACAATTTTTCTCTTTGTGGCGAGTATGGCCATTATACCCACATATCCCTCAAATCCTCAAGTTTAAACACATGTAGGAGGCTATGGGTAATAATAATAATCAAATTGGGGGAAAAAAATACTTGTTCATGCTATAGAATACCTTCCCCACCAAGTAATAGTAGCCACTCAACATGAAGTTGGGCCTCTATAGTACCAAAACCATACAGGGTGCAACCCCCTAGATCTCACCAACCAATACATTTACATGAATTGCATAGATGTACCACTGCAAATGTATTTTCGCAATTATGGCTTTCATTTGAAACTCAATCCATCATCAACATGGGTGATTCCACCTCATACTACATCGCCTTTGAAAACCCCACGAACTACCATAGATCCAGTTTTTAGGTTAACCAACGAACCTTTAAGGCACACAATACATAATGCGAAGGAAATGCATAGTTACAACATTGTCGATGACCTAGCGAAATCCTATTCTACCATGTCAACATTAAAATCGCTTCAAACATGTTCATTTAAGAGGAAAACCTTAATTTTTTCATTAGGTTCCATTGACCCCTCTAATTCACACCTGAACACTTTTGATTTAGACAATTCAAAACCATGAATCCCATGGTTAGTCACTTTCCAAATACTAGTGACCATACATAATGTAACTTTTCATTGATGCATCATTTGTGAGGAAGAATCCACATGTATCATTTCAAAAACAATATGGTATAAACTAGGATCCTGTAAAATTATAAGTTCCTCCATCACATTGAGGGCATATTATGGTCTCCCTTCACAACTAGTAGGACTCTTTTAGAATGTTCTAATTGAACTCGTTGGTAAGAAAATTCTCATTGATATTGAAGTTCTCGATGCCCTCCTTAGATTACAACATTTTGTTCAAAATAATTTACAAGTATGTCATGAAGGTTGTCACATCATAAATATTATGCACCATGATTTTCCCCCATAACGGGAATATCATAACCATCGACCAACTTACATGCTATGAGTTGAGGGCCTCCCCCTCCACTGATAGTGTTTTATCATTCGTGGTATAACAACAAGAATTTTACCTCTCCTTGACAAAGGTAAAACCAAAAATGTTTAAATATTTGACACTACTTGGTACCTACCATGGAGACCCACCCATCATACCTTCTCCTATGATAACTTATGTATGCACAATAACCACCTCCTAAGGTGAATTGCGTCAAGACAACCAATCCACATCCATGGATCCAGAGATAGATATCATGAGTGATACACCCTTTTTACCATATGTTATCACTCAAAATCCCTTCCTTTAACACCCAACTAGTTTCGTATCACAATAAATGATGTTGACAATCACATTTTCCAACATGGCTCTGACATTAATTGTATACTATTTGGAACCTCCTACCATGTCGACTATGACAATGGTTGTTCCTATCGGAAACATTACGAAAACCCCACATATTGAGGCCTTATCACCTTCATTAGAGGAATTTTGATGTGTAAAATGGGCCTCCTAAGGAAATTATAAAATAATAGTGGAAACAATAAAATAAGATTAGATTACATCATCAAATTTTAGAGGGAAAAAAAGAAAAAAACTACTTTTTCAACTCATATTTTCAACTTATCTCCTTATGGGTTTACTCAAATTTCAAGTAGGAACGCTCATTGGATGCATAATTTTATTCCTCATCCAAGGAGTACCCATGTTGCATACTTTTTTTGGACCCTGCTACACAAAAAATGAAAAATACATGAAAAATATTATTGCAATCACATTTTTTCATGTATTTCTCACTTTTCGTGTAGCAGGGTCCATCAAAAGTATGCAACATGGGTACTCCTTGGATGAGGAAATATATTTTTCATCCAGTGAGTACTCCTGCTCGAAATTTGAGAAAATTTTTGGGGAAATAGGTTGAAAATATGAGTTGAAAAAGTAGTTTTATTATTTTATTATTTTTTAATCTGTTTACTTTTTCACTCCAAAAATGGTGAATCATCCTCCATGGTTGATATCATCATCTTCAACCTTCATTAGAGGAAATTTTAGCCTAAAAGTGGCCTCCTAAGGAAAAATAATAAAATAATAGTTAAAATAATAAAATAAGAGATCAATTTTGGAAGGAAAAGAAGAAAACTACCTTTTTTTTTTAATTGTATTTTTGGCTTATCTCTTTATAAGTTTTTTCAATTTTGACGTGTAGACACTCGTTGGATGCAAAATTAAATTCCACATACAACGAGTACCCATTATGCATACTTTTGAGAAGACCCACATTGATAAAAAAGTGCATATAGATTAAAAAAGTGCGTTGAACACATTTTTTTAATGTATCTGCAATTTTTATCAATGTGGGTCTTCTCAAAAGTATGCATAACGGGTAATTGTTGGATGTGAAATTTAATTCTACATCCAACGAGTGTATACACTTGAAATTGGAGTAAACCTATAAGGGGATAAACCCAAAATAAAATTAAAAATTTTGTTTTCCTTATTTTCCCTCCAAAATATTTACATGTACCTCTTTTTAAATTTAAATGATTTTAACTGTTTTACATATTATGACATGGAAAATACATGAAAATTTCATGGGCACTTTTAGGCTGAAATTTATTCTAATGATTGGTTTTTATAAATTTTATTTTGGTTGTACATTTTTCTTAGGAGGGCCATTTTAGACCTTAAAATATCTCAATGCAACACCAACCCCCACAAAGACACAAAGGTGCATTATGAAAAAGGAAGGAAAGAAAAAAAAATAAAAAAGACCCATAGACAAAACTTCCCATAAGGTGAACCCTCCATGCACCCTTTATGACTTGGTGGGCCACTCTATCAATCAATTCCCAACAATGGATGAGTTGAAGGTCATTCTTCACACCCCTCAAGCACCTGCATCTCCTTCTTCAACATCTAGATAAAAATCCAGCCCCCTCATATAACAAAGGGTTATGCACCAATAATATATGTGTTATATGCCTGCAACACGAACACTATACACATTATTTTCTTATATTCCATGATATCACAATGCATTGGTAGCTTTGTGTCCTGCCTTGATATTTGTACCTCCCCTTCCACCAAATCTAGACATGGATGATGCGCCCCAAACCATTCACTTTGTCACCTCTTTGAGGAATTCCCATAATGTGTACCCTTGCGTCATTTGCACTGAAACCACTCATCACACATATGTGTGCTTCTTTCCCATCACATATCGACAAGATAACATTATCATGCTTAGACACCCTCAATCACAGGAGGTTTTTCTACCCCATCAAGAGAACGCCCCTAATATACCAATTCCTTCCATCATTTTGAGGGACAAAGTTACACCTCAATAAGGTTTCTGCACCATCTCTGGTGTTCATCACACAAACTTACTCCCAAGGTTCTATCTCCTTTCACATATCAAGTAAGGAAGGTACCTCAAGTAATATTCTCATGGCACCGACATACCCATTAGAAATTGTCGCCGACACATCACCTAAACTCAGGTAGGAGATGCTTCCACCCCCTACTATTAATGACGTGCATGAGAACATATACTATATTTCTTCATTTTTAGGAAACATGATATCAATCGTCTTCTCATATTTCAACAATGTCAACGCTTCTTCGTCCATTGTGACGATAAAACCATTAAGTATAACAAGGGCCAAACCTGCCTATGTTGTGTCAACATCCATTGGTCCCATGGTACATAATATGATATCACATTCCTGGATTTCTACTAGTACTTTAGGGATCAGTAGTTCATAAATTTTGCTCAAAATTCAAGGTTAAAAGATTGGGTTGAAACTACGATGGTTGTGTAGATCTCTTCTTCCTGATTCCAGTGCTGCAAATGGTTCGAAAAATTGATGTCGTATGAGGGAGATATCACGTTCTGATCGAAATGCCAAACATGTAAAATTGCGATAGTGTGACTAGGTTTGACTGGGATGCACAGTCAGCAAAGGGGAATATTATGAGGAATATTCATTTCCTGAGAACCAATTGGGTTTTGACAAGTGTCTCAGTTTTATTCGTTGGTTGTACATTTTTTTAGGTCCAATCAGAAGGTGCCACATGGCTAGCCTTGAGGCCGCCACGTGGCCCTGGAACCGCATTATAAAATTTTGGTTGGAGGTCGCAGGAAACGACCCCCAGACCTCTCGCAGGAACGCACAGGTCTCCACCGCCCAAGCTATATGTTATTTCTTAACCTATTGGGAGAAGATTTATATTTATGTTGCATAGAATTCATGTTTGGGGGTTGGGGACCACCAATGGTCCCAACCCGCTAGAGGTCCCCGCAATGGTGGTCACATGTTAAACGTCAAACAACTGAAACTGTTTCAGTAAGTGTAACCAACAGATTTTCTATGTTGTTTTGTTCATGTCACATGCAAACGGTTTACTGCAACCATCGCCCCACGGTTTAATGCTAACCCAACACTTCAACCCACATTTAAAACTTAACTACAGTCTTCCACCGGAGTTCCGCCAGACGGTTTGAAATCTGCGGTTTGGGGTTGGCATGTGGCCATCCCAACCGTTAAGTTTAATGTTGTAGTTTAAAATGGTATATAGTTTGGAAAAGCACGCCATTGCTAGCGGAGAATCTATTTAAGCTTCAGTTAACTGGAGTTCTCGACTTTTAGTGGAGCTTTTCTAGGTGAAACTGGGCAAAAGAGTAGGAGACTCAATTTTTGCCCATTCTGAGTGAATGAAGAGTCATTTTTGACTAATTGGAGCATTCTAGAGCCATTGGTGTAGAAAAAACAACCATTAGAGCACTGTAATTACATGTAATAGCAAAATTTTGAGCATAATGAAATATGGACATGCCATTGGGAGCTGGACCAACAGATGTAGCCCAGGAGGGGTGAAATGCTTCATTATGCCTGCTGTGTAAATTTCATGTAGTGACTTATTTCTCTATTTTACATTGTTGTTCAATGTTATTTAAGCTTATTTTATGCTTCTAATTCACCTAAAATCATCTACATTTCATGGACAAACACCTCAATCCCTATGCAAACTAATGAGCTGATTATGCACATCTTTTACAACTGAAAATACACTTAGCACAACAAAACTAATACAGTCAATTTAAGATCAGGTTGGTATCAGAGACAAATTTATTCTCTGGTGTTGTTTAGTGCAAATAATTTTTTAATTGTTTGCAAGTTTTATATGCTTAGAAGGCTCAAGCTCAAGAGAGGAGAATGCAAATTTGTGGAAGCCGCAGGGTCTCAAGAAGAGCCAAAGCAAAGGAGAGAAAGATTGGCACAATCTCCACCACCTAGTTCACCTCCTAAGGAAGCAGAAGTTTCATTAAGTATGCCTCATGAGGAAGGACAAATCCATGAAGAAGTTGATCCCAAGGAGGAAGAAAGAGTGTTCAGGAAAGAATTTCTTGACATGCCTGAGATGGTTAGAATCCTTTATCAAGAAAGGAATGAGTTACTGGAAGGGGAAGGATCTAAACTTCACAAGGAAGGACAAGGATCTTCAAGAGGTCACAATGATGAAGATAAGTCAAAAAAGGGAAATGGAGGAAATGGAGGCAATGGAGAGCCATCATCCTCACCCTCATCATCATCATCATCTACATCTTCTTCAGTACATTAGCCACACAAGTCAAAGACCACTGGTAAAAGTCCTTTTTTAAAAATTTATTTTAAGTTTGAATCGCCAATGTTTAATGGTGAAGTCAATGCAGAAAATATTAATAATCGGATTAGGAAATTGGAGGTCTATTTGGGAATCCAGAACCTTCAAGATGATGATACAAAAATCCAATTAGCTTCATTAAGAATGGAAGGTGCAGCACTTGTTTGGTGGGAAGCCAATACAAATGAGAAGACCAAGAAACATGGTAAGATTATTCTATCATGATCAAATTTCATTACTGATATAAAACAATAGTTTTATCCATTAGCTCATATGCAAATATCCATAATGAACTAGCATAACTTTAGGTAATTAAAGGGACAAAATGTGCAAGATTACACCCAAGAATTTAGGAGAAGAGCTCTCTTATTAGGGATATATTTTCAGAGCCAAGATACTTTGCTCAAGTACATAGGAGGCTTACATAGCTACCTAAAACATACTATTCTCATGTTTAACCCCGCTAGTCTAGATGAAGTATGTGTTCAGGCCACTGTTAAGTCCCTATATTAATAGTGTAGTCCCTTATTATGTTAGTGTAGCCCCCCTTAATGTTATTTTTGTACCCCTGTAACCCCCATATTTTTATTATTGTGCCCTTACATTATTATTGTTAGGTTGGCTAGGAATACATTGTGGCCGCACTAGGATTACATTGTGGCCCCTTGGACTCCTATATATAGAAATGAGGTTTTGTCATTTGTATCATCCAAGAATTGTTCATTCATGTAATTTATTGGAGGTTTCCCCCTCAAAGTGGCTTATTTCTAAGGTTTTGATATCTATTTTCTTCTATTTTTGGAGTTGGTTTCACAACATTTGGTATCAGAGCTTGGGATTCTAGGGTTTCGCTGCACCAAATAGGTCAGCGTGGAATTTTTTTTTATAACGTTGTTTCTACGAAGGTTCAGAAGCTTAAATTTTTAGAGTGCAAATCTGAAATCCTAAGGAATATATTCACAAAATTTCAGAGCTCGGTTCACAAAATTTTTGGAGATATGATCTGTGGAAGTTAGGTCTTTTTCAGGCTCCTGAATTTCATCTCAAAGAGATGATCGTGGGAAAATATTCATAACTCTCTCTTTGAGCATTGGATTGGAATTCTATAAAATGTTCCCGAAAGAAAATATATGGTAGTTTCCTTTCTATAAATTTCAGAGCCAAAGGAGCAAACAATGACACGTGGCAAGTCGTACAAGTTCACTCTACTGAACTAGTCCATAATTAGGTCATTGTGGGAGATTGGACATAACTTTGTCTTGAGGAATCCAAATTAGGTCAGACCTGTGGAATTCGAAAGATGATTTATAGGGCTACCTTCGGGAAAAAATTCAGATATTGAAGGTCTGAAATAATAGAGATAATTTAGTTTCAATATCAAGATCCTCAAAAGCAAGAAAAAGGTGTGTATTTTTTTCGAATTACATAAGTCTCGTTTCAAAAAAAAATTGTTTGAATTTATTCCAAAGGCATATTTTAGAATTTTTATCAGTATTGGGTTCTATAATGCCTCCAAAAAATAATTCCATACCCCTTAAGTCCTCAAAAATCTATACTATGACGCATGAAGAGGAAGAATTGCAGTATGAGATATCAAAATTACGGTACCAAGTGCAACAAATTTCAATCTTACGAAGAGAAACCAAAGATGACATAGATGGTTTAAAAGTAGAAATGGAGGCTAAGTTGGATGGCTTGAAGGATAAAATAATAGCTAAAATGGATGATAAATTAGTGGAATATCACATCGAGCATCAACAACAAGTTCTCCAACTCTCAAAGGATAACCTAACTTTGGTGCAGAATCTAATTAAACAAAAGGAAGATCAACATCAGATCGAAAGAAGTTCTAAAGCAGTCACAGAAACAAGAAATTGACAAGTACGATCAATTTCATAGTATCTTAGAAAGTGGAAGAACTTTCTTGTAGAAGATTCCAGGAGGATGATAATTTTATACAGAAGCATCAAGAAATAATCAAGCATTGAGGACAACACTTGTTTGAAGGAGAGGGGCATGTTAAGTCCCTATATTAATAGTGTAGTCCCTTATTATGTTAGTGTAGCCCCCCTTATTGTTATTTTTGTACCCCTGTAACCCCAATATTGTTATTATTGTGCCCTTAAATTATTATTGTTAGGTCGGCTAGGATTACATTGTGGCCCCATGGACTCCTATATATATATAGGAGGTTTTTTAATTTGTATCATACAAGAATTTTTCATTCATGTAATGTATTGGAGGTTTCCCCCTCGAAGTAGCTTATTTCTAAGGCGTTGATATCTCTTTTATTCTATTTTTGGAGCTGGTTTCACAACACATCTAGAAGCTACAGGGAAGAACATTTCTGAAGAGGGTAGGAAGAAACCTTTTAAAGGTAAAGCCAAGGAGAATGCCTTAAAAGGTAAAAACAAAAATAATGCATTTGTTAAGAAAGAGGGAGAAAAGTGGTTTGTAAACATTGTTCAAAAGAAGGCCATGATGAAACTCATTGTTGGAAATTACATCCTGAAATGAGGCCAAAGAAACCCAATAAGAAAGGGAAACAGAAAATTGCTGCGATGACTCAACATGATTTAGGATTTGATTCAGGTGATGAATCTAAGATTATAGCCATGGGATTGAAGAACATGAAGGGAAAATAAATTGAAAATAAACCCAGTACCATTACATCAGACTGTCACATAAACACTCCAAATGAAGAAGAAAGAATAAAACTGTTTCATGTGAGGGTCATATCCAAGCATACCAAGATCGATGATTGCTTGAAAGGGTCACAAGAAAACTTAATCTCTAAATATTTGGTCAAGAAACTTAACCTTGAGACCATACCACATCCAAAACCATATCCATTGGGTTGGATTTGTAATGATGAAAATCTACAGGTTTCAAAGAAATGTATATTGAGGTTTACAATCACTGCAAGTTTTGTTGACACAGTTGAATTAGATGTGGTTCCACTTGACATAACTAGTATTGTATTAGGGATTCCTTACTTGTATGACAGGAAAGCGATCTTCTATCACCATGAGAACAAGTATCATTTATTCAAAGATGGCAAGGAGTTCATTGTTAGAGCACATTGCAAGAAGACAAACATTGCTTTGGTAAATGCTGCACAGGTAAAGAGGCTAGTAAATTCAACTAATAATTTTGTTCTTCTTATGATTAAGCATAAAGCTAATATTAATCATGAATATTTTGAGGGATGTGATCCTAAGTTGAAATAAAAATTATATGATGTGGTTAATGGACATCATGATATGTTTCAAGAGCCAACAGGATTGCCTCCAAAAAGGGAAATTCAACATGAGATTCAGTTACAGCAAGATTTTCCTCTTTCAAACATCGATATGTATCACATGTCGATAATGGAGAATGCTGAAATAAAGAGTCAAATCAAAGAGATGTTGGATAAAGGAACCATAAGGCTAAGCACCTCGCCATGTGGTTCACCCATAGTCTTAATACCAAAGAAATATGGGACTTGGCGCATGTGTTTATATTTTTGAGCTTTGAAAAATATTATGGTAAAAAATCGTTACCCACTCCCAAGAATAGATGATTTGCTTGATCAGCTGAAAGAAGAAATTTTTTTCACTAAGTTAGATTTACGAAGTGGATATCATCAAGTAAGAATTGCAGAAAGTGATATATGGAAAACTGCATTCAAAACCAAACAAGGACTCTTTGAGTGGCTAGTTATGCCTTTTGGTTTGTGTAATGCATCGACAACTTTCATGCGTGTTATGGATAGTGTTTTGCGTCCATTCCTTGATGAATTTGTGATTGTGTACTTAGATGACATATTGATTTTCAGCAAAACAAGAGAAGATCATGTCTTTCATGTGAAGAGAGTGCTTGATATTTTGAAGAAAGAGAAGTTGTTTCTTAAGATGTCAAAGTGTGAGTTTGGAAATACTTCTTTCGTCTATTTGGGACATATTGTAGGAGGAGGAGAGTTGAGAATTGATCCTTATAAAGTGGAATCCATTATGAATTGGCCCACACCCAAAACAATAACTGAGGTAAGAAGATTCTTAGGTGCAACTCAGTATTGGAGAAATTTCATTGCCAACTTTTCTTCCATCGCAACTCCTATGCATGTAATGACAACTGTGAAGAAAGGCTTCCAATGGGGAGGCAAACAACAACAAGCTTTCAAAGCTTTAAAAGACAAGATTAGTTAAGCTTCAGTCCTTGCATTACCAAATTTGAGACAACCATTCGAGATTCAAATTGATGCTAGTGATTATGCCATGGGCGCAATACTTTTGCAGCATGGTAAACCTATCGCTTTTCAATCTGAAACATTTAATGGTGCTGTGATTAATTATCCTACATATGACAAAGAACTATATGTGTTGGTACAAAGTGTCAAGAAGTGGAAACACTACTTGATGGGTAGAGAGACTATTGTACATACCGATCACCAACCATTACTGTACTTGTAGTCGCAAACAAAATTGCAGTAATCAAGACATTTCGGGTGGATGGTGTTAGCTCCCTGTAATTTCAGCAGATTGGCAAGACCAAAACTGCAGAGAGAACACTTGAACCACTTTGGGATTCTAGGATCTAGCCCTCCTGAATCCAGAGAGGGATCTCTCTATAAGTGCAAATATTGATGTATCTTTAAGATTTGAGATGTGATATTAGGCTAGTTATGAGGAACAAGGTTTTGTTGGTTTTGGTTGGGCAAATATAAATGAAGGTGAAGGAAGTCTAAATGAAGGGTGAAGGTGTATGAAAGTGAAACATTGATTCAGCTAAAAATATAGGCAAGAAGCAACTTCAATCCATTGGGCTATGGAGTCATAGTAGGATTTAATTGGAACAGCAAGGTTCAAGAGTGGTCCATGGGGCAAGTCATCTATGTCAATGGATCTCTTAAAATTTGATTTTATGGAATGGAATGGAACAATAAGAAAGGGAATTAAAAAGATGAAGAACAAAGAGTAGCCTAAGATCAAGTAAGTACTTTGAAACTATGCTGCTTTTGGCATACACTTAAGAAAGACATAAAAGTTATCTAAGATCAGGTAATTACTTTGAAACTAGCTTTCTTTCGATGCACTTTCAAGAGAAAACATTTAAAACACAAATAGAATAGCTTAAGATCAAGTAAGGACTTTGAGCCTATCCTGCTTTCAGCATATTCCAAGGAAAAACATTCAAGATAACAATAAACGTAGTCTAAGATCAAGTAAGGACTTTGAACCTATCCAGCTTTCAACATACTTTAAGGGAAAATTTCAGACAACCCTTGGAGAAGAGACTAGAGGATAGGGCTAACCATAGACTTCCCTAGTTAAACTTTACTTAGCAAACATTGAAAATAACATTCAAGAACAATGTTTAAAATCTAGACAGTAAGAGAAGGGAACACCAACATCCTGACTGCTTGGACAATATTCACTCATTCTTAAATAACACAATTGGAAGAAAAAATTCAGATAAAGCTTATCAGTGAGAGAAGGGTACCTTTGACAGTAAATCCTAACTCTATAATTGTTGTTCTTTATCTAAGAAGATGGACAGAACGGAAATAGAAATAAAATGACAAGTTACAATAAGAAAAACATCACCATTGACATAGACCAGGATCCCATAAATCAGCTTGTATTTGATGCTTCAAACCAGTTACAATCTTCAAGTCCAGTGGGTCTCTACAGCTTCAAAATTCTCATCTCAACTTAGGTATCTTCAATTACAAATAGAGCTTATAGCAGCTTTAGAAAACTATTTACATGCAACAGATATTCAGAGACCAACCTTTGTCTCATCTTCTACAGGGGTATTTATAGAGGAAATGAGGAGGTGGGATGTAAAATAAGATCTTTAGGCTCAATTAATACAAATAAATGCTTCTTGACCTTTGAAGGGCTCAATGGGGAGGATTTCTAATACTTCCTCTGTATTAATTGATTTTTATTAAGTTATTAAGCTACTGGGAGAGTTTGTTGACTTTAAGGCTCTTTCTTATCTTTGTAATAACTCTGTTGATAGTTTACAATAAGTTCCTTTGATTTGAAATAACTTTTCAGTTGTATTGAGGCAAATATCTTCTGTTCTGCAATAACTATGCCTCCTTTGATTGCTGTGAGGCTGTAGGTGGCTTTTGGTAGCTGGAGAGGATTCAATTAGCCTTTGATGTGGTAGTGGAGGCTTGCTGGATTAATAGAATTCTTTATCTTTCCTTAAAACACCTTTAATTCACTTTAGTTTTGTGTTTTAGGACAAATTAGGCTTAATCTGTGTCTTCTGGTCTTCATGTTGTTTTTAACTGTAGATTAGGCCTTTGATAGTCGAATTTACGCCTTAATCCTTCAAAACTATTTCTAAACCTTTAAACATTGATTTCTTCTTTGATTTTATCCCTGGATATGGATACTCTTTGTTTGTGACGTTTGTTGTGTTTTCATTGTGTTTGCGGGCGCGCAGAGGGTTTTAAAATATCATCAGTGCTCATGAGGCACGAATGAAACATGATATGGAAACTCTCGAGATAACGGTTTCAATTATACTCAGAAATGATATATAAAAGGAAGCGTTGTGAAAACAAATATATAAATGATAGCAATTTTAAAGCGAATATCATAAGACAAAAGAAATCAACAGTGAAAGGATAGAAATACCTCATTCATCTCGAAGACTTTCAAATGCAATGTGATATTCTAATCCAGTAACTCTGATGCAAAATCAAATTCCAAGGTACAGAAATGCAACACTTTAAAGATAATTCCGCATGAAAATCACCAGATGTGATCCTTTTTAAAAATATATAAGACAATGGAGTACAGAAATGCAATCTCCAAGTCAAAAAATATTAAGATCTAGGACCCTTCTCTAAATGCATGAGAAGGGTTTAAATATTACCTAGCTAAATCTAAAAATAGTCTATTACAAAAATTAAGGATTCGGTTCAATGACCGTCCTTTTCCTAGGCTAAAATACAGTAAAATTAAAACTAAATCTAACTATCTATGAACTTGATCTTTAAACTTGCAGGTATCTAGCATAGTTTTGAGAAGATGCGGTTGACCGACTTCAGAATTCAACTGTCCTGAAAAGACAGAGTCGGCAAGCGTAGGAGCAATCTTTTCTGTAGCATTGATGATACAATTAAGCGCACTGTGCTGACTGTGTGGCTTCACCAAGTACATCCAGTATGAGTCCCAATTCAATCTTGTCAGCCCTTGGATAGATTTTTCTCTTTCTTCTGCCTTTTGCCTCCATTCTGTTTGCAGTTGATTTGCCTATGGGAGATATCCTGGAACAGTTTCAGGAATCAAATTAGCTTTGTGTAAATTGTCATTTACACAATCTGTAAGAGTGTTTGCCGCTGTAGCCGCCTCCTTTGCTGCCTTTTCTGCCCTTTTGATTTGTTCATCCTAGTTATTGAACATTATTTCTTTATGGTTTTCATTAACAATGGGTGCACCAGCTTTTCTGCCTTCTTCTGTCTTTTGCCATGCCAGATAATCATTGATCTTTTCATTAATCAAATCATAATCATTTCATAAATCTATGACATGATTTGTGATTTTATCGCTCTCTTGGCATAAAGAATTCCATTGCAAGATTTTTTGGCAGGAAAACTTCCTCTTGTTGCAGTAGTTGATTGTTCAAAGAGATAGTTTCTGAAATGAATTCTGGAAGCTTAGGATCATCTTTATGCTGATATTGGATAATCTGTATTTGTTTGTCTTTATCAGCCGAGCTTTTTTGATGTCCTATTTTCATTTCTTGAAGTTGTTGTAACTCTTCAATTTTCAATTGTGCTTCCTTATTGGCCTGTACCTGTTGCAATTGCTGTCGCAGAACTTTTACCTGTTCTTATTTCTCATTCACCAAAAGTTGTATTTCAAATGCTTTGTCGATTGTTGCAGAAGCATAAGCTCCTGTCATTTGAGATAACTTAGTGAGATTATGAGTAGGTTCTGTGGCAGGATCCTTCCACAAAACATCTACTTGTTCTGCTTCAGTAGCAATTGCACTTTCTAACTTTCTCTTTTTTCTCTGTCTCTTCACTACTGCTTTGTATTTTGGGCTGTAGAATACATCTAGAGGAGGAATGTCCTCCACATTAAGTACAATTTCAGAGGAGGGTGTGATTGGTATGTGCTCTGTTACTGTGACTGTGCTGCTTGTCCCTGTGTTCAAAACTTTGGTTGTCTGGACAGGGGTCTGTACATTTTGTCCTTCTACATTAATCAATTGGTTGAAGGTTTCCCATTCTTTGTCTAATTCAATGATGACTGGTTGTTGCTGTACATTGGTTGGAGGAGGATTTGTCTGTTGAGAAGTCAAAATTTGTTGTTGAGTAAGTTCTTTTGATTGTGCAGAATCTTTCATGGATTCTTCCATTTTATCTTCCTTTTCATTAGACTTATTGGAATGTTCAGAAGTCTCTCTGTCAGATTTTGATTTAGATTTATCTGTACTCGAACTGCCGTTAAGACTAACACTAGGAGTTTTCTCCCTTGCGGGCTCTAAGCGTAGATTTTCCAAAGGAATAGGAGTTAGTCTTCTTTCTCTGTAAAGTTTGAATTCCTGGAATTCCTCTGGAGATAACTGCGTTTGAGCTGAATTCAAAACTTCTTTAAATGAATTTCTTGTTTGGAACATATCATCAAAAAGATCCTGTTCCCCGGAAAATTCCCTTACTCTGATTGCATTGGTAAAATTCTTAACAATATCATTTGGGTCGAATAACCTTCTCGAAAATTTGAACAACTGTAGGCATGTAATGTTGCCTATCTCTTGAAATGCATGACCAATATCAAACAGTGAAAATGTTCCACATTTTATGGGAAATTGTGGCCAAATGCCCTTTTTCTTCTCTTTTAAATCTTTTGTTATACCTCCCTGCCACAGGTCTGATAAGCAATTTCCCGAGCTACAAGTCTATCTGGAACATATAGGGGTAACACATGGGGAGAAGCATAACTTCCAAAAACCCTAATATAAGTGAACAATTCTTCTCCAAACCATCTCGCGACGGGGAGAATATCAACCTCTGTTTCTGAGGATAACCTTGGGGCATCCTTATTATATAATGTTCTGTACAATGGCAGCATTATTCCATGACAAATTTGGTAAAAATGGGGGACAAACTTAGACTCCCATAGTTCTTTATGGTACACATGAATAGGCAAAGGATCATGGATAGTCCATTGCCAACCCATCACAGGGAATTTAGAGACATAACAGATAGCGTCCATGACATAAGCAGATAAATAAAAAGGCGGATAAATCCGCTGAGAAACACTTCGCTTGGACCGGTAGTGAAAAATGGCAGTGGTCAAATTATCAGACAAGATTTTGGCCCAGTCTACAATTGTAGAATTAACGGCCGCATTCAACAAAGGAAGCCATTCATGCAAGATCATATTTATGTCAGGCTTTCCAAAAAGCCTGCATAACATGGCAGCAGTGAAACAATAAGGAGAGGTAAGTGAACCCGTGCTATACATACCTTGTTTGTTTTTCTTCAATGGTTCACTTCTTTTGGTCCACTCCTTTGTGCATTCTACCAAATTTGCATGTTCTCTGGCAAATTCTTCCATAAATTGCTTGTTGTAAGTCGCCTGAGGTTCTGGCAACTTATACATTAATCTCAGATCTTCCGTGGTGAATGACCCGATTAGCTCTTGAGCTGGAGTTCTGAATTGTCTGTCTGAAATATCGGTGTTGTCCAGCACCCATTTCACCATGTCCGTATATGGGAGAATCCTTGGCCTTGCCGCTATCCTATGCAGAAATGAACAAGCCAGTTCTTTGAGGGTTGCTTCAGACGTATTACTAGAACCTGCTGTAGCTACAACTTTCATCACCACAGGGTTTTCTTCTTCTAACAGATTATACATTCCTTCCCAAGTGGATATACCGGCATCCTTATTACAAGCGGTGTCTGCATACAGCGAAGCCATTTCTTTGTTTTCAGAACTCGAGCTCTTCTCCTTCTTACCCATAGTGTTTAGCGAAAGCTTTGTATAGACGTTTGATCCTTCGTGCCTGCGTTTTAAGAGTAAATGAGAGTAATGGCATAAGAAAGGTGATGAGACTGCTTTAAATGTGAAAGCGGATGAAATATAATATTTTAATCGTGAAACGACTTTCAATCCAAACACAATCTCATTTACCATTAATTGTCAATCCAATCATTTAATCTAATCATTAAAGCGCATAACAGATTTGATATAAGGGAAGATTGCCTTTGGACAACATGCCTACATGAATCTGTGACATTGCGATCTGCGATTTGCTGCGCAATATCACAATATTGCAATGTCGCAATATCACAATATCGCAAAATGAAGCCATCGTAGTTATGTAAAATAGCGCAAAAGCGGAAATTGCGCAATAGCGCAAAAGCGCACATCGCAAATCTCGCAAAAGCGCAAAATTGAAAATAGCGCAAAAGGTATTCATTAATCACTTCTGTTTTCTGCGCTATGCGATCTGCGACCAATACGTTTATTGTATAAGCTTTTGGGATCGCATTATCGCAAAAGCGCAAAATCGCATTTTCAGTTTTATAAAAGATATATCCCATTTTGCTATGGATGCGCTATTTTGTTTAAAGAGCAATTTTATTGTAATCTATCATAAACTTAAGTGTTTCTTAATGTTCTTTCTAAGGGATTTCTATAAGTTTATGATAGAAAGTTTTATTTGAAAAAGAAAACAAATCCTAATTGATTTTTTTGGATTTTTTAACTAAGGGTCCCCATTTATTTAGTATTATTACTAATATTAAATAAAAAAGGGGGGTTGTTGCTGGTCACAAATGTAGTGAAATGAAGAGTTTTATGGATGTAAAGGAGAAGGGAAAATGAGAAAAAATGGGAATTTTCAGCAGTCTTTTCCTTTGGTAAACAACATATTTTTTCAGTGTTAAGAGGGAAACAACAGTGAAGGTTTTCTTAAGGAAAAAGAAACATCACTAAGACTTCAAGAACTCACAATTTGAAAATGAAATTGTTTCTTGAAGGCTAAAAATATCTAGCCACCATTTGATATGACAAATTTTTATAGGTGGCTAACAGATGGGATTTCTTCAACTGTTTCACTTGGTTATAAGGTACAAGAAAGGTATTTTCAATAAATTTCCAGATATGCTTTCAAGACAAATCATTAGTGCATCTACTTTACTAAAAAATGATTCTGTTGTTCATGAGAGTTACATAGAACAATATACACATGACATTGATTTTAAAGATGTGTATGCTAGTTTGAGCGAAGGGAATCAAGTTGAAGAAAAAGATTATCACATGCATAACAATTTGTTGTTTCATTTGGGCAAGATGTGTATTCCAGAAGGAGAGAGGCTAAGTGTCATGAGAGAAGCTCATTTATCTCTTATTGTTGGACACTTTGGGGTAAGCAAAACAATGGCACATCTACAGAGGTATTGCTATTGGCCTCGCATGATAGATAGTGTGTCACGTTTTATAAGAGGTTGGACTATGTGTGCAACAGGTAAGCCTAGTAATAGGAATCTTGGATTATACACGCCACTACCGGTACCATCAAGGCCATGGGAGAGTGTCTCCATGGACTTTGTTGGAGGTCTACCTATGTCAAGAAGACAACATGATTATATTTATGTAGTTGTGGATAGATTTAGTAAAATGTGTATACTTATGCCATGTAAGAAAACCATTACTGCTGAACAAACTGCTGAACTTTATTTTCAACATGTTTGGGTTCATTTTGGATTGACAACTTCTATTGTTAGTGACAGGGATTCCAGGTTCATTGGGAATTTTTGGTCAAATATATGGAGAATGATGGACACAAAGTTGAAAAAGAGTACTGATTTTCATCCACAAACATATGTACAAACCGAGGTGGTGAATAGAATCGTTGTGCATCTATTGAGAGGATATTGTAGAAAACATCCTAAGTTGTGGGATGAACAACTGCATCACATTCAACACACTTACAATCGGGAAAAGCACTATTCAACACAAACACCACCTTTTGAAGTATGCTTTGGGTATTTTCCAATATCTCCATTAGACTTCATCTTTG
Organism: Pinus albicaulis; assembly: GCA_034641835.2. Taxonomy (NCBI): domain Eukaryota; kingdom Viridiplantae; phylum Streptophyta; class Pinopsida; order Pinales; family Pinaceae; genus Pinus; species Pinus albicaulis. The sequence continues at coordinate 16,325,447 of CM076579.1, read as the reverse complement.
GGAAGGATGTTGCAATTGATGGCCATAGTGATATTGACAAGGCTCGAAATTTCATTGAGCAAATTCAGATTATACATCAACAAGTTCAAGAACAGATTGAGAAAAGTCAAAGCAAATACAAAGAGAGGCATGACAAACACCAGGTTGATCACAAGTTTCAAGAGGAATATGAGGTATGGTTTCACATTAGCAAAGAAAGGATGCAAGGGGAAGGTAAAAAGCTCAAACCCATTCAATATGGTCCATTCAAGATCATAAAGCAAGTTGGTAATAATGCATTTCAACTTGACTTGCCTTCTTATATGCAAATGTATTTAGTTGTTAATGTTGAAAACTTACGTTTGTATTAGCCACCTTTGATCAATGATCAAGGAAGTGATGTTAAACTACCTTCTATTGAAGATTTCTTGCTAGAATTTCTGGATGAGCTCAAAGAAGATACAATCCTTGACAGGAGGACAAGAGCATCCAAGAGGGGAAGTGTTGACTACCTTCGAGTTGGGCTCAAAGGCACTAAACCAAGCAAGGAAAACTGGATGGAGGTTGGAAAGCTGAGGGAACTGTACCCTTATCCACTGAACATGTAATCAAGTCTTTTGGGGTCCAAAATCCTCCCAATGGGGAGGAGTGATCAGGAGTTCATAAATTTTTCTCAAAATTCAAATTTACAGGATTGGGTTGAAACTAGGATGGTTGCATAGATCTCATCTTCCTGAATCTGGTGCCGTGAACGGTTCAAAAAACCAATGTAGTATGAGGAGATATAGCGTTCTGATCAAAATGCCAAACAAGTAAAATTGTGATAGTTTTACCAGGTTTGATTCAGGGAAAATTTTAGGGGCGAATTTTAGCCCAAAGGCGAATTTTAAGGGATTTTAAATTTTAATAAGGAAATTTTTTTATATAAAACCCATTTTTTATAGTTTATAAAATTAGCCCTATAATTATTTTAAAAATAATTAGTTATTATATATTAGCCCACCCAAAAAAAATGCGCATAAAACTGAAACAATGGAATTCGCCCTCGATTTTCATGGTTGGAGTAGATTTGAATCGCATTCGTCTGGATTTACAGGGTGGGAGGGAGCGGTTGGACTGATTCGCCCCATTTTTTCACTAGTTCGCCGGGGTGGTTGGGGCTTGAAATGGGCGTTGAAGTTGAATGTTGGTGCTGGGTTGTGCGTAGGCTCGCCGATCTTCTCCCCATTTTTTCACTGGTTCGCCGGGGTGGTTGGGGCTTGGAATGGCCGTGGAAGTTGAATGTTGGTGCTGGGATGTGCATTCAATTCCAAAGGTTGCAGGATTTTATTTTTTTAGAGTTTGGCTCCTCTTTTACCGTGATTGTCCAAGTTTTTTTTTCAGAGTATCGAGTAGAACCTATTGCATTAATCCATAGAAATCGAAGTTATCATAGCTTTCTTTGGGAAGGCATGGAAGGGGCCGTATTCATTGTACAAGACAGATGTTCTATTAACTTTAATTTTGAATATTTGTAATTGAATTTTGATCTTTGAAGAATTCCGTAGGAATCGGTTATCATAGCTTCCTTTCGGAAGACATGGAAGGGGCCGATTCATACGGTTTCTATTAATCGAATCTTGATATTTGAAGAATTCATTAGTATTGTCGGAAAAACCCGACATGGAAGGGGCCGATTCATACAGAGTCTCTATTAACTCGAATTTTGATCTCTTTGAAGAATTCATTGCTATTGCAGAAGAAAACCTAGACGAGATGTCTTATCCGAGGAAGGACTACTGTCTCTGCATGAAAATGTAAAATAGAAACAAAATTGAGCGAGGGTATGGCAGATACCATCCCAAATAGCAAGCCCTAGAGCTTATTAGATCAATCGGTTTAGTTAATTAGCCCTAGAAGCCCCAGAAACCCGATATAATTGCATAGGTACAAAAGATTCAACAAAGTTCTCAGAGTGTCACTCGTTAGCCTCGTAAGCCATGTATTTCACAACATATCTTAAATTCTTGTTTATTCTCACTGGGATCTTTGCTCGCTGGGTGCTTTTTGTTAGGACTTGGGTTCGTTTTCCTTCTCGGGGAAAAGGTTGAACTGATTGCTCGAGTATGGGTCCTAGTGCACCTTTAAGAACAGTGTTCCGGACAACGAATGGTGTGCTTATTCGTGAAAGGAAATCCTAAGCCGCAGCAGAAAGTTGATCACGAAAAAGAAGTTGCAAAGCGATCCACTGGATCCTTTGACCTTTCGAGAGATCAAGAAAGTCCGAGAAGATTCTCGTGCAGTCCTCAATTTTCAATCATGGTAAGTTTGCACTTCACTCTGTGGTCCTAGAAGAGCCCCAAAAAGAAAAAATCCTTTTATGGAAGGCAAGAAGTATCCTTCCAAGCAGGAAGGCCACAATAATAGCTTGGGCTAATGGGCATGCTTATAAACCGATTGTAGACCTTGCATCAGGGCTTGATTGTTGACAATAAAATCGACCATGAAAATGGGTATCCTGCTATGACAATGGAGGATATGACTTTGGTCGTTCGTGTACCTCGAAAAGAAAAAATATTCGTAGAAATTATAGGGAAGAGAGGGGGTTAACGTAAGTGACCTTTCATGCCTGCCTATTTCTCCCGGGGCTAGTTCGGACTCGATGAAGAAGGCCGAAGAGTGATAAAAATTCGGTGTTATTCAAGCGCAGGGGAAAACAAATTTCTACATGAGACCCATTGAGGGTCTCACAGCTTTTAGTTGATATGGATTCTAAGGAGGTCTTGAAAATCACAGAAAAAAGAAGATATACCCTTGCCAAAGCCCGAGGGGTACAAACTATAATGCATCCGCCCATAAGTATCCTTTGTTGCCCCCTCTTAATCCTATCTCCATTGAGCGACCCAAAGGTCCCTGCAGCTTTAAAGTTGATGGTCATCAAGTCAAATGGGGGGAGTTGGGAGTTCCATCTCAAGCCTCGATCCTCGTGTTGGGGTGATCATATCACAAGCGAGCTATTAAGGATCCAGACACTGAAAACCGAGGAGGGTTTTGTACTAGGGTTTTACCTCCGAGCTCTTCGTGCCTAGTGATGCTTGGTATTTTCAAACCTATATGGATGCAAGTGAATATGGATTTGGGATCGATCTCTGCGTCTCTTGATCCACTCAATGACTGTCCAAGAAATGCCTACTACATGGACGGGGTCATGGCTAGCAATGATGGAACACCTTATGTAAGACCTAACATGGTGCCGCATATTTGAGCGATATGAAGCGACATGGCTTGGCACCACGTGAGTGTCCAATTTCGGGCATGGAGGTAAATAGTTTTTTGTTTCTTGAAATTGCTTTCCAATTTCATCACGATTAAAATAAATTCCACTATGTAATCTTTGTTTCCAAACTTGCACCGAAGTCTTCTATGTAGTTTTGTTGAGAGTAAATCTGGGACTATCATCAACTAAGTTCATAGGCTTTCCGTCCCTATCTCCAACTTCTCTATCTCTATAGAGATTCTTTGCCCTTGGATGCTAGAAGAGATGCTTTTGTTTCAAGATAGAATAGAAAAGGGTTTCCTTCTCCTCCCGCTTTTTTTATTCATCCCTATTTGTCCGGCTTCTTTCCCTTTAAGATACTTTGGGTTATACTCTTCTTGTTTATTAGACCATATGTCAAAGGTTTATCAAATTTCAACTTCGAGGTTCGAAATTTGTGGAACCTAAAAAATTTTGAGGTTCGATGAACTTCGTGGAGCTTCCTAGTCACCGATCAAATTTGAGGTTCGATGAACTTTATGGAACTTTCTAGTCATTGATCAAGTCCACCGATCAAGCCGATAGCTTTGTGTCACAACTTAAGCTTGCAATCTATTGTCGTAGTTTCCAAATTTATAATAACATTTTTAATGTTGAGTTCTTCCTATTTTATATTATATTTCGGCTTTGAAGTAAATATAGATAAAATGTATAGAGAAACATAATGGCAAACCTCATCTAAACCTTATAAAAAACATTCAAATTTTACGTAAACCTAATCATTGTGGAACCCAAACCATGTGACTTAGGACCTCATAGGGTGAAGTCGCTTTTGCATTCCTCTTGCAATTATTGTGACTTAGGTGGAGCTCGCTTTTGCATTCCTCTTGCAATTATTGTGACTTAGGACCTCATAGGGAGGAGCCGTACGCATTCCTCTTGCTCTTATTCCACGGATTTATAATTTGAGCCCCGTTGACTTCTTTTAGAGTTATAGTCTTGTTTGGTATAAGCATGCTTTCTCCGTAAATGTCACGAAATGTGTCTTCTAACTTTTGTTGATCCACGTGATTAAGAATCATTTCAGAAGTATCAAATCTCCATGGATGTGACTTATAACTTAGAGGCGTAATAAATGTTCTTATAAAGACTAGACTTAAAATGAATACATCTCATGCTTGGTTGTCCATATATCTCCTTCCAATCTCCATAAACGAAGTTAGGATGGGTAGAATTAGGTCGTTGCTTGGTACTCAGTGACAAGCTCCTTCACATTTAGATGTGTGCTTGGCACTTGTATAAACGTTGAAAAAAAATTGATGCTTTTTCTTGCACCTGGGTATATTGTTTCCTTGGTGGGTAAGATTAGGTCGTCTGCTTGGTACTCATTCACAATCTCCTTGGCATTTAGATGTTTGCTTGGCACTTGTATAAACGTAGAAAAAAAGATGATGATTTTGTTTGCACTCGGTGTATTGTTTCCTGGGCACATGTATAAACCTTGAAAAAGTTTCTTGCTTCGTTTGCACTGGCATATTGTTTGTATTTCTAATTTGTGAAATCTATTGTGTGACAGATTCGAGAAGTCGACCAAAGGTTACCTTAGTAGCCCGCATGGCAAAGATTCTGTTGCAAACTATGGTTATATTGTGGATTGGGAATTTCGGGACTAATGGCCTTATCCGAATTAAGGTAGGAAACTCTCGAAAATCTTTCCTTGAGAAAGCAACTTGTCAAGTTATTTTTACTCAAGCGCAGTATTAGAAGGGCTAAGATTTTGACCATTTTATTTGGCACACAAGGTTGGACTAAGTGGGATCTTGATGATCAAAGGTACAAAATATGAGAATGTCAACTAGATCAGATCCGAGGATGAGATTCATGGGAATTTGCTTGCTCGGAAATACAATTGGTGTCATCCATGATCATTATATTACTTTCTACCTGGACATGGATGTTGATGGTACAGATACAATTCCTTTGTTCGGGTCAAGATGGCCAAGCAAACGGTGAAGAATGGACAAACTCCAAGAAATTTTTTCTCGGAAAGTAGAGAGACACATAGCAAAAACAGAGAAGGATGCCCAAATTAAGTTGATCCTCTATCACCTATCCGAGTTTCATGTGATCAATCCATTAAAGAAGACAAAGATTGGAAATCCGAGTGGGATATGAAGTTGTCCCGGGGGGCACTGCTGCAAGCTTGCTCGATCACAATGATCCTCCTCAGCACCGAGGGGCCTTCACCGACAATCAGGTTTGGATTTGGATGCCCTCAAAGTTCGACTAGTTTTTGTTGTTGAAATTCACACTAAATAATCAAATAGATCTGCCAAATAGTCACATTCATGCATGGAAAATTTGAGTGGAAGGAGAAAGGTCGAGAAAAAGACAAGAAAATAGAAGTCTTAGACGTAGAAGGGAAAAAAAGTGAAGTACAAATATCATATAGATCGAACCAGCCCATGAAATTTAGCAAATATACGAAGTTGAAAGAGCCAGGGGAACCCGGAAAATATGCAAGAAGTTTTGTGACATCAGCTAGACCTTTCTATTTTCTCACCGTAGAACATTATCGGGAGGGACTTTTGAAGGATGGAGAAGCGGGGAAGGAAGTCATCCTTATGTTGTGAGTGGCAGATCATAAAGGTTCTCGGAGTCGCTCTATCTTTTGCGGACTTGGCAATGAGAATTACACCGGTTTAAACTCCAAATAGGTTGAACTCGGGGCTTATTGTTCCTACTTCCCTAGGTGGTATCATAGCCTAGCTAGGGGGTGGAGTTTTACAACAAACTACCCGCAATTGGGCGGAAATTGCTTGGTGTATTTGGTTTTGTGGTGATCCACATTGAAATCGGATAAGTATGCAAATTTGTTTGATTATTTGTACGTGGTAACATAATCCTTCCGATGCATAGATTCTTCTATAAAAAGAATGTTTAGTCCGAGATGGAAGCCATAGCCTCTTCTCGAAACTACCTTTAAATGATTTCTAGAAACTTCATAAACTCTATTTCACACTCGCTCACTCTATATGTACGTAGAGTAAGGTCGGGCGGAGCCCTAACGGGTAAAATTTATTTGGTAAAATGTGAGAGACTTTGAATAGAACAAAAATATTTTTACCTCAAACACGAAAATGGTTTGAAACAATGAAAAATAAATTTTTGAGCTGGAGTATTACACTATTGCATACAAGAGTATTGGAAAATGATCTTTCTATTGCATTCCTATCGTTTTATTAGTGCTCTATTCAAGCATTAAGATCTCCAAACGCTTGAATATTGGCCTTTTCACTGCACCATTTTTATTAGCATCGCCACTTATTTCAACATTCTGTCCCCGCACATAAATGCCATGCAACTGGAAATACTATTATGGGGTTATGGTTTAATAATGCTTTGCAATCGCCGTTGGAAATGGATCCCAAAGTTTCATCTACACAAAGATTTGCTTGCTACTTTATTTCCTATATGCACACTTGGTTTTGACTTCTTTTTCGATTTTCTCGCAAATGATAGACCCAATCCAAAACTCGTAAGTGAAAATCAAAATTTTCAATCATGATACTACACAATCAAAGTGGTGGACATGAGGTTTCTTTTTAAACATTAATGAACTTTTAAAGGTAGATAGGAGGAATGCAACCCCTGATTGGAGTAATACTCTATCCACCTCCTTGGCGGGATGAGGTGATTTTGACCTTTTTCCTTTTTTATGTCTAGAGTATGTATTTTTCTGCCAATTGACTTCTCCCCCGCCACTCTAACACATCTTTGTCTCTATACGAGATGTCCGAAATTGTGACTCGCATTCCGGGACCAACCAAGGGACGTATCTCATCATCTACTCCATTAACATTTTTATTGAAATATATCGAAATGATTCATGGTTCATACCTCGAAAGATTTAAAATAATTACAATATGGTTCCTTCTTATTTTTACCAAGAAGTCAAAACATTGCCAAGCCAAAATGATCTCGGTTTATAATTTTGGATTTGAAGTACTGGAGACAAAAAAAAAGAAGGATTATGAGCATGAAAAAAGCTGAAGTCCCGACACCAAAGAAACTTTGGATTGGAAGTATTGGAGTCAGCAAAAAGGATGGATCATGAACATGCAAAGCTGAATTCCCGACAATGTTCTCTCGTGCAAATCCTCGGATGAATGTGTTTCTCACTTGTTTATTTATTGTTCATATACAAAGTGGGTATTTGAGGCTTAGCTATAATGGTCAAAGTCCAATCTAGGCAATTGTTTAAAGGCTTGCGAGGAAGATTGTTTTGTAGCTTGTTTCAAGGCTTTCCCATGCATCTTTGTTTACATTATTTGGTGGGAAAGGAATTCAAGTGTGTTCATATCATTTGACATCTCGATGGACATTGTTGTAGGAATCATTGCAAATCTATGCAAAGAATATAGGATAGATCCAAATGGAAAAAATAAAGGGTCCCAATTATGCCTCCATTAGATCATGATAATCTGTGGAGTTTATTTGATGGTGCTACACCGGGTCATCCATCAATTTGCATAATTGTAGTAGTATTATTTTTGAACAAATCACATTATATGCATGTTAAATATTCCCCAGGGTGCAGGACAAATAATCATTCTGAATTTATTGCCTCGCTAACACTCATTTGTATCCAAAAAAATATCAAAAAGCTACAAGTTATGAGAGGTTCAAAGTTAGTAAAGAGTGACTGAGGTGGGTCGGTGTTACTGATCTCTCTCCTTAGTCTGATTCTGCTAAGGAAACTGAGATGAGTCAGCTCTTGTGAATCCGACTAGACCCTGAGTCGTACTCACAAGTTTGACTAGGTCTTCTAAGTCTGACTCATGTAACTTGGTAGCATAATTAGAAAAGATGGCAAAAATAAAGAAAGCGCATTGTTTTGCTCTGTTTCCCCAATTTAGAGCAGAGAATTAGCAGACCTGTCAACTGTTTAAAACCCATGGCGTTTTGTAAATTGTAGTATGCAGATTATCAATGAAAATTAAGGTATTTTTGTTTTCTTAATTTCTCAAGCCAACTTCAAAAATTTACCAAGTTCAAGACAATTTTTACCCTTTGGCCTTCTCAGTGATTTCCCATGTGAGTTTGGTTACTTTGATTCCAACAGCACCAAGTAGGTATGATTAAAACAGTATCTACTAGCCGATTAGATGATAGTAACACCGACCCTACAAAGCATCATTATACCCTCAAGTTAGAAGGGTTGGTCTTGTGCAACCCAATAGGGTCTTAATCAACCTGGCGAAGCCCTGATCAATCCTGCAGCTATTTATCTTTCAGTTTATTGATTGTCTGTAATTTAGGTTGCATTAATTAATATTTTCTCTTTTTTCTGGTTGGTAGATGACTATGGTGTTGAATGAAACTCTAAGACTATATCCACCTGCCACACTGATGATAAGAAAAACATACAAAGAGCTCAAGCTCGGCCGGTTTATGATTCCGAAAGGTGCAGCCTTGAGCTTCCCAATTTTGGCAGTCCACCACAATGAGAAGTTCTGGGGTCCAGATGCAAACATGTTCAAGCCAGAGAGATTTGCAGAGGGTGCTTCAAAGGCAGCCGTTCACCCAAATGCCTTCTTTCCATTCTCCTTGGGCCCAAGAGCATGTGTTGGCCAGAACTTTGCCATGTTAGAGGCAAAAAGTGTTATAGCCATGATTTTACAGAGATTGTCATTCAGCGTCTCTCCTGCTTACAAGCATGCTCCCATTGCTGTGCTTACTCTACAACCTCAGCATGGCATGCAGATCATATTCAAAAGTATTGAAGTAGAAACATAATGATTCTTTAATATTGTATTACTAGTTCAATGTTAATATGGCAAACTAGGCTTCCAAGGGACATTTCATAACTCCCTCAATTCAAATACAATGTTCATGTAGCAAACTAGGCTTCCAAGGGATAATTCATAACTCCCTGAAGTCAAAGGCTAATATGAAGAGCATGTAATTGATTTTTTAACACAGGTTCACGTTTATGTTTTCTAAAATTCAAATTTGATAAATCATAGTCAGATATCTATAATCCTTTGTAAAGGATTTGTGGAATGTAATTTCAAACTTACTAAATCATAGCGAAATATCTGTAATCCTTTGTAATGGATTTGTGGACTGTAATTCTCTATTAAAAACATGTTCATGTTTTCTTAAACTCAAGTTTAGTAAATGATTGTGGAATATCTGTAAGCCTGTGTAGAGGATTTGTGGAATGTAATTCTCTATCCAAAATGTGTTAATGCTTTCCTAAATCATGATGGAATTTCTCTCATCCTTTGTTGAGGACTTGGGTCTACATCGATAGTTGTTGGCATTTTTGTTTTTGGTTTATTTTTTTTCAAAAAGATTCCACTCATTTTTAACATGATGAGGGCTACATTGTAATATTATTCTAACGTGTGACAAACGTGACAGTCACACCACTTAATGAATGACAGGTTGAAATGGATCTGATAACTTAATGGCGATATGAAGAATTTTGGGCATCATACTGCTTGTAGCTTCCGGTATATGATTTTTCGTGGAAACTAGCACGTGTCCAGGGATTAAAGTATCTATTTTTAAATCTTTGAAGGATGTTTTTTTTTAATTCAATGGTTGAGAAAGCCTTTGCGAATTCACTTTGGGATGAAATCCACTTTGTCATGAATTATTCTGAATTCTATTTGCCTTTGCGAATTCACTTTGGGATGAAATCCACTTTGTCATGAATTATTCTGAATTCTATTTTGAATTCCATGAGTTGATGGCATAATTCATCATTATGTCTATAAGTATGAGGGTTTTCTTTTCAGCGTTGTATTATATTAGATATCATTTTTTGGGATTTAAGTTTGTTAAGTAAGTTATTTATCTATAAGTATGAGGTTTTTCGGCAGTGAATGATATTAGATATTATTTTTTGGGATTCAACTTCATTAAGTAAGTCATTCATCTATGACCATTTTCATGAGAGGTAGTTACATTCATCTATGACCATTTCTATGAGAGGTAGTAGTAATTTCCATGAGAGATAGTAGTAGCTGACTAATTTCTCATGATTTTTTAATAGTCCACTTAGCACTCATTGCATCTAGTGATGCTCACAGAGGTGAAGAAGTGGTCAATCATTATGTCTAATTATAAGCTAATTAATCCATCAAAGTAATATAAACAAAATAAAAATTCAAGGGTGTATTGATAAACAAAACAAAATATAATAAGCACAGTAAAAGTCGAACAATATAGTTTTTATTAAACTAAGTGGTAAAAAAGGAAGCTATCTAATGCAGTGATGAGCTAAAGTTAATTTAAGATAGATTTGATAGTCAAACAATAAAAACTAAGTGGTAAAAAAGGAAGCTATCTAATGCAGTCATGGGTTAAAGTTAATTTAAGATAGATTTGATAGTGAATTAAATAAATAAATAAGAAAAATTATATAATTAAAACATGAAATTTAGATAGTGATGAGTTGAAATTTGGTATAAGAGATAAAATTATGATGTACAATCTTATATATAAGGTTTGTTTGAAGTTGAATTAGGTGAGAGTTTTCAAACATTCAAATTTTTTAATAGACACTTCATTTCTAATTTTAATTAAAAAAAAATTAATAAAATATTGAAAATTAATTGTTAAATAATATTAAAAATATTTAATCGACAAAGTGTAGATTAAATAGTGATTTGATGTATTATTAAAGTATTTCTTTTGTGACAATTTTAGGTTAGACACTCATAGGCACAAATCTAATCATCTCTAAGGTAGGTGTGGTCCAGGTTAAATGTAAAAATATCAATGCCCTTGCCACTTTTAAATCACATACTAATATCACAACTCATGGAAAACAAACAAACAAACCAAAATAATATAATATTACAAAAATAATTAAATAATTAAAATGTTATTAAAATGAATTTAATCAAAATTATAAAATAATTCTAAAAATCCAATCAATATTGAAATAAAGGAGGTTAATGATATTAAAATTATTTTTCATTATGAAATTGGAGGTTAATGATATTACAATTATTATCATTATGAAAAATATGAAAAGTGATATAACATATTGAATAAAATTAAATAGAAAAACAAATGTTATATTGAGTATTAGTATTTAATTATAAAAAAAATATAATTACACAATAGATATGAAAGGGTATTGTTAGACACTGTCGAGATTCCGAATTCCTCTTCTCAAAACTCACACCACATAAATCTTGAAAGTATCATGAAAGGGTACTTTTAAAATAAATACAATTTATATAACTTGCTGGTTAAGGTTACTAATTGGAAAGATACCAACATTTAGAAAGATTGGAGGATTGTTGTAAGGGTCATATCTGCTAAGCTCCATGTTAAGCCAAAATCTCCTTATTAAACCCGAGATATTGAGTGATTGAATTTTTATTGTTATATTGTTTTGTAAGTTAGAAGTCCTCATGGTCCCATTTCATTATAATTGTACCATTTCTCTCCTATACATACATTAAGGAGACCTAGTCTTAGGATCATCAAATACCAACCTAGATCCATCTTAACTCTGGATCTACCAAGTACCAAGAGAGATAAAAAAAAAATTGAAAGTTTTGACCCAATGACTAAGAGCTGAGACATCCCGTATTGACCACAGACAGAGTAAAAACTCTCTGGGGTCACCCATTCCTTGGGCTTAATCAATACATGTTAAGCATGCCATTTCATTGAATCAAACATGGGTGGTGAGGGAGTTAACAACCCACCCAAACCATTTAGTCTACCCTTACTTGACAAATCAAATATTTTTTCATTCAAAAATAAGTTTTCATCTTGAGATTTGATCCTTCTAGGTGCTTGGTAGATACAAAATTGAGATGGATATAGGTTGGTTTAATTATTAATTATAATTACTATAATTATAAATATAATTATTAATTCTATATTTTATATTTTATTTATTTTTATGTAATTGTTGAAAAATGCAGCAAGAAATTCTTAATATGATTTTGCCTTGATTAAATTGAGAAAATTTGAATTTCCACATCAGGAGACAACTTGGATGATGTTAACTTGTGTGACATGGCTTGTGTCACCCAATTTACTCAGTTAATTAAAGTTGGAGGAGTTAGAGTTCAATTAAGCATGTGTGATTGCTAATTTGTAGCAATCAAGGTCAGTTATCTAAGGTTGTTTTTAGTTAAACTAGTTCCAACTATTGGAGGAACTAGTGGAGGGTCAAGGTCAATTATCTAAGGTTGTTTTTAGTTAAACTAGTTCCAACTATTGGAGGAACTAGTGGAGGGTCAAGTTATGTAGTGGGAATTCACTCATGTTGAAAATGGCACCAAGAAATATTCTAATTTAATTTTCTCTTGACAACTTGTACGAGTTAAACTAAGTGTGACTTAGGTGGTTCAGTTAATTCAAGTTGAGGGTCTAACTTGGGTCATGTAGAGTGGTTCCTACTTTTTAGGAGCCTTGGTTGAGTTTATTTTGACTTGTAATTAATTAATTTAGTTTATCTAAGTTAAAGTCAGTTTAACTAGTTCCAACTATTGAAGGAAGTAGTGGGGGATCTAGTAGTGAGTTATCTACTCTATGATCTACCAGTTAACTGATAAATCAACCATACATAACTCATACATGTGTGAATTTAGCATTACCCAGTTGGGATTGGAGTTCAAGGGAAGTGTACTATCAATTGTATAATTATCTGGGTTGTACAGATGGTGCATGCAGTCAGAGGAAGATCCTAAAGGAACTACACAATCCAATGGAGGAAAATTCCTATTAAATAGGAGCCTAATTCCTCATTGAACAATGAAAGGAAATAAGAGCTTGTCAGGAAACAAAATTGGCTAAATATTGGCCTAGTCTTTTCTAGGAAGCAGTGAAGTAGATAGAGATAGTGCAAAGGTTTGTCAGGTTCGAGAAAAGCATTGTAATCTTCTCATATTTTCTGACTAATGCAATATACAGATAGCATGGTTTTAAGTTGTGGCTTTCCCCAAGAAATCATTGTGTAATGTGTTGATTGAATTATTTCTTTTGTATGCTTCGTGATTTCACGATCGTTTAAATTGGTTTCCGCAATTAGTAGAGTATATTTAAGTCTATTTTTTAGAAAATTACAATTAGCAGTTTGAATCTAAAAGGAATTTCTACATGGTATCCGAGCTAAAATCACTATAGAAGAGAAGAATTTGAAGTTGTCCTTGTAGGCTTTCTCTAGGACTGAGAATATGACTTCCACCAGACTCAAGATCGAGTATGCTATGGAAGGAACCCCAAATTTTGTGGCAGGGAAGATCTGTATGGAGGGAGTATTAGATGACCATGGGCTACTAAATTACATCAAGACATATGTAATAATACCCCCAACATCTGATGTCCAGGATCTCGCTCAGTGGAAGAAGGATGTGGCTAGATCCAGGAGGATCATCGTGGAGGGTGTGAGAGACCACATAGTCTTGAAACTACATGGAAAAGAGACTCCATTTGCTATGTGGAATACTCTCAATGAGCTATTCAGTAATAAAAATGAAGCCAAGAAACTTGAACTGATGAAAAAAATGAGGATTGAAGATAAAGGGTATGAGGTAGTCTTCAGAGATGGGAAAGACTACCTCAAGCATCTTGCTTCATGTCAAATCAAAAAATCTGGTGTCAAGATTGAGAGCCTCTACACATTAGAGGAAGATGTATGCACAACATTAAGGAGAAAGGCAGGGATTAGAGATGTTGTGGTTGAGAGGGAGCATGATTTAGATCTCAAGAGGAATCCTCAACTAGTTGGAATTTGGACTGACCACGAAGATTATCATGAAGAGGATCAGTAGAGACCTACAGTATGAGGAGAGTTTGAGCAAAGTGGGAAGAGGGATCACATGAAGCCATACCTCCAAGAGTGACGTGGGGCTATGTAGATCCATATTCCCAAGAAAGCATAAAATTTGGGTAGGATCCAGTGAGATGTCCAACTTGAGTCATGTAGAGTGGTTCCTACTTCTTAGGAGCCCTGGTTGAGTTTATTTTGAGTTGTAATTAATTAATATAGTTTATCTAAGTTAAATTCAGTTTAAGTAGTTCCAACTGTTGAAGGAACTAGTGGGAGGTCTAGTACTAAGTTGTATACTCTATGATCAACCAGTTAACCGATAAATAACTCGTAAATAACTCCTCCTTTACTAACTTTGAACCAATAAATAACTCATAAATAAGTTCCTCCTTTTGTTTTACCATTATGGGAAGTTGCACTTTCTCTTATCATGAGTTGTGCTATGAATGGAATGAGAAGTTACACTTTCTCTTATCCTGAACTGTTTTATGAGTGGAGTGCATAATGTTCGTTTGATGGTATTTTTATATATTGGGATGTTGAATTATTTAATTACAAGATAGAAAATTGAATACTACTTTGCCTGGTCAAACTTTTATTTTTAAAGTTTTTAGTCAAGCACCGTCGCCAGTCAAACTTGTGAGAGGCCACTGTTGTGAGAGGCCTGGATTGTGTAATAGTTGTGTAACTGTCGGTGCCTGTTGGTGATTATATGCATGGAGGAGATCCGACCTCCATTGTTGCATTGGATTGTGGAGGGATGAGTTGAGCTTCATGAATTTATGATATCGCCCCCTCGAATTCCCCGATCCATTCCCACGAGCAAATTCTGCCATGAGCTGAGTCAGTTTGGATGTGCGTAGCAGACAGTGAGGCACAACTGTCGGTTTGGAGGTGTGTTGGGATTGTCGTATTGACTCTATTTATTAGTTATTGGCATTTTAATTTTTGTTCGACTTGTTCTGCTCATTGAAGAAATCGGCAGAGGCATGGGCCTTTGTGTTGGAGGATTGTTGAAACAAAATGATCTGCAAAGATCCCAATTTGTTGAAACTCCTCTCCAACCTCAATATCAGTGCTAGTAGTAGCATGAGCAACAACACTATGCTTAGCAGAACTAGAAGAACGTGTTTTCCAAACTGCACGAGAACTATGTTATGAACCTAATTCATAACTAATGTAATAAATATAGTCATTAATAGAATAAATGTAATTACGAAATAATCAATTAGGATTATGTTAAGTAGTCATTAGTTAACTAAAAAGGCATGTCTAAAAGACATGCCTGTTCATGAAAGTTCACCTGTATAGGTATAAAATCGGGACCTCATTTTAATCATTCAAGAGTCTTATATCTTATTCATATCAATAAATATTATTATTCAAATACCTCTTGTGTATTTTTAATAATTAAAGGCATTTTTCTATTAAGTCGACAAATCTACAAGTCTTGCTACTACAGTAACCAAATCTACAGTTTTCGCTGCTACAGTGGTATCAGAGGTTGCTACAAACTACTTCCCTCATGAGTCACCATGTGCCATGCTTGGTCTCGGTGGTTATGTTCCTTCTACTCCTGGTTCAACTACCATATCTTCATTGGAACCAATAACCCGAACTCCACTAGACTACGATTCACCATTTTGTAGTAGTGATTCGCCATTTGTACTGGTGATTTGCCATGTTTTTACAAGAATAATATAATCTCCGTGAGAGATTCGCCAAAAAATTATATATACATATTATATTATTAATAAAATCGCCTTCCATTTTTCCTATGTATCATGGGGATTTGCCTATTTATTATATATATAAATTTAGGGGGGTTCTTAAAATTTTCCCTGGTTTGATTAGGATGCATAGTGAGAAAAAACAAATGCACAATCAGCAAAAGGCAATATTTTGAGGAATATTCCTTTCCTTAGAAATAATTGGGGTTTGACAAGTGTCACAATTTTATTCGTTGGTTGTACCCTTTTTTTCAGGGCTAATTGGGAGGTGCCATGTGGCCCTAGTACCGCATTATAAAAATTTGGTTGGAGGCCACAAGAATCGACCCTGGTACCTCCCGTGGGCACGCACAAGTCTCCACCACCCGAGCTATACGTTATTTCTTAACCTATTGGGCAATGATTTATATTTATGTTGCATAAAATTCATGTTTGGGGGTTGGGGACCCCTGGTGGTCTGTTGAGGCCTCAGAAATCTGTGGCAACAATAAGGGGGATAACCATCCGGTCCAGACCTTAAAGTAGTTCCTTTTCCGTTTGGGATAGTGGCTCCGACCGGGTGTAATGGGATCAGTTTCCCAGATTTGGGTTTTTGTATGATTGTTGGGTTTTTCTCAAAGGATTTTCAGGAAGAATTACTTAAAAACTAAAAAAAAATTATTCTAGAATGCAAAAATTTGAATTAAATCTAATCTAATCTAACTCGGGATAATTCTAATTTGATGCGATCTAGAATGATATATATTCAATCTGTGATGATTTAGATCATCACATATTTAATAGAATGGATACTTTTGTAAGATGATTCTCTTGAGAAATATTTAATCAAAAGAAGATGTAAAATATATCGCATATATCTGATGATCATATATTAAACAAGTCAATTTCTATCCTTATATCGTACAATAGTGCAAGTGATATTTCATAAAAAAACAATTGATTTCATATATAATTCATGAAAGATAGATTCATCACTAATATTTAAAACAAAATTAGCATACATGATAATAGTACCAGATGTGTATTGTCCTATTCATCTGATCAGTGATAATAGGCCACAATTAACTCTTCTATCAATAAGTCTTTCAAAGAATACAAAAGTGCATCAACAGTGATCAACAAAATGATATATAACTGAAAATGCCATGTTCCATTATTTCATCGAGGCATCTACAATCTTACAATAAAGCATTCTTTGTAAATGTTCTCAATAAAATTCTAGACCCTTCTCTAAGTGCATGAGAAAGGTTTAAATACTACTTTAACTAACAAAAAAATAGATTATACAAAATATCTTATGAGGTGGTTTCAAACAACCTTCCTCATTCCTAGTGCCTATTTGCTAAAATTGAAATTATTAAAAACAAACTAAATTATAATCATGCCCGATGATATATTGTTGCCAACTCTATTTTTCTGCTAACAAATATCTGACATCAGCTAAACCTGTGGAGGCTTCCCGAGCTGCGTCTTCATTTTCCCAGCAAATGTAGCATCCTGTAAAAGTGGCTGCATTTTCTATATGGAATCTAGAGAGCAACTCAATGTCATTACTTGACTATGCGGTTTAACCAGTAATTTCCAGTATGATTCCCAATCATTCTTCTTTAGCTGTGCAAGCATTTCTTCCCAGAGTTGACCTGTGTTTTTCCAGCTTTGATCTAAATTTCTGATATCAGGAATTGATTTTTGATTCCCCTCTTTAATAAAACCAGAGGTATGCAACATATGGTTAATTATTTTGACAATATTCTTTGATATACCTGCTGCTCTGGCTATGGCCAACTCTGCCTGTTTTACCTATGTATCCCAGTCAGTAAAAAGGATATCTTTGAAAGTTTCTTTGATCTTTGGGAGATTTGAATTTCTCCCTTCCTCTGAATCTTGCCATTCAATATAATCAGAAATTTAAGTATTGAGTTCATTAAACTCAATTCTCTGGTCAATGACTGAATTGGTCAATTGTTCACTGATTTCCAAGCGTGGGATTATATCTGACATCTATAAAATAAACAAGTTTTTTTGTTTTGAGAGTAAGGCATTCATTGCCAATGCTTCTTTTATGAATTCCTCTGCAATAGGAATACCTTCATAATTTTTAAGTTCTTCTCTCAATTCTTTAATCAATGTGTTTTTGCTAGATAAGTCATTTTCATGACTTATCTTAAGCATTTCCATATCTTTCTTAAATTTTAGGAGTTGCTGCTCTACCTTATGATTCAAACTGCTCCTTTCTTCATCCAATAGCTGTTGTAGCTGCATGACCTTATCATATTTTTCTTGAACTAAATTGGACACTTCAGCTGCCTTATCCATCGTTGCAATGGTGTATGCACCAGCGAATTGAGATAGCCGAGTTAAATTTTCAATTGGGTTTGATGAAGTATCTTTCCATACTACTTCCATAACTTCATTTCCTGGGGGTGTTTCAATCCTTCTCCTTTTTCTTTGTTTCCTTACTATAGCTTTATGTAGAGGGCTGTAGAATACATCCAATGGAGGGATATCAGTTACCTTCAAAACAATTTCATCAGTTGGAAACACAAGAATGACTTTTGTTTCTTGGGAGGTTATACCAAGACTTTCAATGATTTCTTTTTCCCAAATTGTTTGTCCCTTTGGAGTGTGAAATTCTGTATCTTTTTGTGAAGATGATACCTCTGGGGTATTTATCAATGTGTTGCTAACTGGAATCCAGATTTTATCTAGTTCATTTTGACTTTGTGAATCTGTTTGTTCTGTCCTGACTTCTTTTCTTACTTTAGTCGTATAACTGGTAACTAAGACATTTTCAAGGACACGTTTGAGTCTTTTTTCTCTGTACTCATTTAATATTTGTATTTCTTCTGGATTTAGGTTTGATTTAACAAAAAATTGGACTTCTTCAAAAGTCCCAACTAATTGCAAAATGTCTTCAAATCTATCATCAGTGTGTATGGTAGGTTTGACTTTAACTGACTGAGTAAACCTGTTAGCAATATTCTCTGGGTCGAACTGCCTTGAGGGTAAAATGGGGAGCTTCAAAAGCTCAATCTTCTGACATTATTTCAATGCATGATTGAAATTGTTGAGTGTAAATGTACCACATTGAATTGGAAAACTCGGCCATAAGGATTTTTTACTATCCTTCAAAGATTTGGTGAGTCCGTTACCAACAGTTTGGTAAGCGACTTCTCTTGCCATTAATTTATCAGAAACATACAAAGGAAGAATATGTGGGGGAGTGGAGCTTCCAAATATTCTAATATATGAAAATAATTCTTCAACAAAACATCTGCCTATCATTTGAAGGTTTGCAAGGGCATCCTTGGTGAACCTAAGGCTCACTCTGTCAAACATAAATTGATGTAACGATAATACAACTCGATAACACAACCTATGAAAATTTGGTGCATAATTATGCTCCCATATCTCTTTATGACTTAAATTTATAGGGGTGGGATCCTCGGGAGTCCATTTCCAACCCATAACCAGAAAACTAGTAGAAAAGCAAATGGCGTCAAAAAAATATGCGCTCATAAAAAATTGGGGAACAGATTTGGAGGAGGAAGTTCTTGTTTGGCGATATTCATTAATTTCCTTAACTAGATTCTCAGAAAGGATAGTCTCCCAATTCATTATGAGGGAATTAACACAGGAGCCAATCAGGGGAAGCCAATTTATGGATAATTTGGTATTATCAAGTAGACCATATAATCTGCATAGCATTGCTGCTACAAAATTGTAGGGATTTTCAAGTGACGCAATAGGATACATACATGTTTTCTCATATTTGAACTTGTTATCTAGTTTCCTCCAGCCTTGAATTGCCTTGAACGAGTCTTCGTTCTTCTTAGAAAACTTTGCAACAAACTGACTGTTGTAGATGTCTTGCGGGTCGGGTAGCTTATACATGATTTTCAGATCTTCAACTCTGAAAGAACCTAGAATCTCGTCCTTGGAGGTTATTAATTTTCTGTCTTTGATTGTTGAATTGTCGAACACCCATCTAATCATGTCGGTATATGGAAGAAGAGTAGCCCTTGCTGCTATCCTATGGAGGAAAGAGCATGCAATATATTTGAACTATAAATTTGAGGGTGTCGCATCATCAGCAATCATCATGACTTCCACTACTTCAGGTTCTTCATCTTCTAGAATGGTATAGATAGCTTGCCACTTGGTGGCACCTCCATCAACAGTGCAAACTGTATCTGAGACTATTGGTGACATTTTTGTGCATTCTTCTTCCACAACAGTTTGTTTGTTGTGCTTTTTCATTACCTTGCGGATGGACATATCTTGAAGCAAAATCCCTATAAAAATAGAATAATGATCAAATAATGGAAGATATATTTGAAATTAACAATTCAAAAAGAAAAGATCTGGGAAGCAAATGTTCCATTAATTATTTGTAACCAAACAATAACTATTTGCATTGGGATGATAAAACACACTTAATCGTTTCTGACATGATTTATTTCACATAAACCTTTATTTAAAACCTATCAAATCCATCGCATTGCGCCCTTTGAATCTATCTTTATGAAGCAGATTACATTTTGTTTATGCGATATGCGATTTCGCGAAATCGCAAAATCGCAGAATCGCAGAAGTCGCAGAAGTCGCAGTATCGCAAAATCGCAATATCGAAACTTTGGTAATAATTGCTTAAAGTTTTACAACGTAAATCCGCGATATGAAATTTGTAATATCGCTTGCGAAACTTCAAATCGGCGATCGCAAAATCGGGATTTCGCTGTTTTATTGTTTTAACTTTTAATAAGAAAAGATTTATGCAGAATGCGATTTGTGATAAGGATGTTTTATTAATTGCTTTTTATTTTGTTTTTATGTTTTTTATTTAATAAAGCAATGATGTTTTTTGGAGTTTGATTTTTATTAAAAGACAAAAATATATTTTTAAGAAGGGTCCCTATTTCTATTTATCAAAGGTCTAGATTATTTTGAAAATAAAAATGGGGGGAGTTGTTGCATAGCACAACAATTGGCGATTCACTTGGGAGAACCAGATATCTCTGATTGGTTTATTTTGATATTTATAAATTTTCAAAACAACAAGAAGATATAAGAAAAAAAAAATAGTATGATTCATGAATTAAACAGTGTTTTTTCATAATATAATCTATTTGCCTATCTCATTTCGTATTAATTAACTCCTTTTAGTGATAATACATAGGTATCTGTATCAATCAGTACTTAGATTTAAAAATATAAAGTAGGTATTCTCTAAAATTGGTTTCATATATTTTTACCCATTTATCACAGATAGAGCCACTATTTCCAGCAGGCGTTTATAGCCTCGACATGGTTATCTTTTAACCAATAATGATTCATGGTCCCATCTGAATTTGATTTCTTATTTAAAAATACAATTTAACATGTAATTGAATTTCTTTTTCTTGACACATTTTCGAAATCATTGTCCAGGTTTGGTAGCCTGATAATGACAATGTCATTCACTGATAGTAATTTTAGACTGAACAAGCTGGCTCATGATGAGACCCCTTGTCTATTTATTTTTTTATAATCATTGAGCTATTACCCTATTGTGGTATGCAGTATTGGTAATATCAGTATAAATTATTTCTCTATGATCATGATAAACAAGCTCGTGATGAGACTTATTTCTTTTGAATTTATACATCATATATATTTCTTTTCCTTTTTTGAATTATACTCTGAAGAAGAAATTTTATCAAATGGGATGAATCATTAGCTCGTTTAAGAGTTATGGATGATAATTATAGAGTTGGTAGATACCTTTTCATAGAGAATCCTTGCTAAGTTAAAAATTTCCTTTTTTCACTGATACATAACAACTATATTTTATGATATCAAGAGTCTTTTTAGAAATTAAATGCCTTTAGTAAATTTCAAATTATTTTAAAAAAATAATGTTTATTCGATTCTCATAGTTATAATCATCTTTTTTTACTTCACTTATTTATAGAAGTGAAAAAATCAAAATAATTTATCAGAAATTTTGAAAATTTGAATCAATAAAAAATGATGCTATTTTCAACCTTTTATTTTCCTAAAGCAAAAATTAAAATTTTAAAGCTTGACTTAAGAGAAATATTTTTTAAGAATTTGACCATTCATAGGCAAGGAATCATTCTTACCTGATAAGTCTTGCAGCAAAAAGGTGGATATGCCTATTTTCTCAATGATTTGAAATGGACCAAGCCATAATATTTGGAATTTGGTATGCTTACCTTTTTCCTCATGTGCCTTATCCCATTTTAAAAAAAGGTCTCCAATTTCAAAAGCTTTTGAACTGGTGGATGCTGTGTCAAACGAGGCTTTAACTATTTGTTGATGATAAGCATGTATAGCTTTGGCTTTTTCTCTCTGTTCTTCCATTTTAAAAATTTGATCTTGTCTAAGTTGAAGGGAAGATGAAGGATTTTCATCAATAAACTGCACTAAAGAAAATGATGGTATTGTTGTATTTGTAGGTAGAACTTCTTCTTTCCCATAAACTAACACAAATGGAGAAGTGCCTATTGAGGCTTTCTGGGTGATTCTATCTGCCCAAAGAGAAAATAATAGTGCTTTGTGCCAATTTTTATGATTTTGTTCTATGGTTCGTTTGATGATTTTGATGAGGTTTTTATTTGTAGATTAAGCTAATCCATTACATTGTGGATAATATTTAGCTGAGTATTTTAATTTAAAACCTCTTTTCAAAGAAAATTCTATCATAGCGTTTCCAGAAAATTAAGATGCATTATCAAATATCAAAGTTGATGGGAGGCCAAACCTGGTGATTATGAACTGATCAATAAAATCTGTAATACTTTGCGTATTAACCACCTTTAATGGGATAGCTTCTACCCATTTTGTGAAATAATCTGTTGCAGTTAGAATATACTTATGTTGTTTAGAAGAGTTTGGAGTTATTTCACCTATGACATCTAACCCCCATTGTTCAAATGGTTGTTGGATATTTACTGGCTGTAGAGGAAATGCTGCTTTCCTTTCTCTTCCGGCTGCAGTTTGACACACTTTACATTTTCTTGCGTATTCATGTGCATCTTTAAATAGAGTTGGCCAATAGTAGCCAACATGCAGTATTTTATGAGCTGTGGTGTTTCCTCTGAAATGACCTCCAGCTAGTCCATCATGTAATTCATGCATTACTTTTTTAGCTTCAGTTTTCTCTAAGCATCTCAATAATACAGAATCATAATTATTTCTAAATAGAACATCATCTATGAGTTGATATCGATTTTCTTTAATTCTCAGAGCAGGCTTTGTTGTATAATTGATATATAATGGAGCATATCCATTTTTTAAGAAAAATTTCAGATCAACATATTGTGACTGAGAATCGTTTAGGCTTACCTCGGATAGTTGTATTTCATTTGGTTGGTCTTCTTCTGTTGGTAAATGAGAGGCTCTAGTTAACATCCTGTAAATACCTTGACCTTTAACAATTCTAGAAGGATGTATCTCTACATCATATTCTTGAAGTGCAGTGACCCAATTTGCTCTCTTTTCTCCTTCTTCTTGTTGGATTAATAATTGCCTTACTGCTGAGTAAGGTACTATTATTTTAGTATGTGTTTTTAGGAGAAAAGGTATAAAATGTTTCAAAGCTTTAAATACAGCATAAGCTTGTTTTTCCACGGCTGAATAATTTAACTCATCACCTTGAAGATTAGAACTAAAAAACGAAATTGGTGCTTCAATGTTTTGATCATTTAGCTGTGTTAAAACTGTTGCGTATGATGTATCAGAAGAAAATGTATATAATACAAATGGCTTAAGAAAATTAGGAGTTTTTAAAGAAGGAGCTTCAATGATGGCTTTCTTAATTAGCTCGAAAGAATTTCTCTCATCTTTTCCCCATTTAAAAATTGAATTTTTCTTGATCATTGATTGTAGGGGTAAGATGATTTGGGAGAAATCAGGAACAAATCTTTTTACAAAATTAATTTTTCCTAAAAATGATTGCATCATTTTTTTATTGTGTGGTAAAGGGATGTTTTCAATTTCTTGAATCCTATTAGGGTCAATATAGATTCCTTTTTTAAGACAATGCACCCTAATAATTTACCTTCTGATAAGGCGAAATAACATTTTTTTGGATTTAAGGAAATGCCGAATTTTCTACATCTTTCAAAAATGTATTTTAGGTGATTAACATGATTGTTTCTATGCTTAGAGTAAACAGTAATGTCGTCTAAGCATATAACAACTGAGTTATTTATTAATCCTCTGAAAGCTATATCCATAGCACGTTGAAATGTAGCACTGACATTAATCAACCCAAATGGAATTTTTTGGTATGCATATGTTCCCCACTTTGTTCTGAATATTGTCTTTAATATATCATCCAGATGTACCACAATCTAATTATATCCTGAGAATCCGTCGAGAAAAGACATCAATTCAGATCCTGCAACTGACTGTAATATTTGTTCCATGGTAGGCAAAGGAAAATTATCTTTTTGGCAAGATTTATTCAAATTTCTAAAGTCTAATGCAGATCCTAATGTCTCCATTATTTTTTCTAACTGGGACCATGTTTGACACCCATTTTGAATGTCTAATAGGAAAAATAACTTTGGATTTGAGCATTTTATTTAATTCAGATTTAATTTGACTTTCTAAATTTGGGTGGATCTTTCTAAGTTTTTGTTGAACAGGCTTATCATCTGAGGTCATAGGTATGGTATGCTGAATTATGGAAGTATCATATGTCTTAAGATCTGAATAATCCCATGCAAATATATATTTATATGTTTTCAACAACTTAATGAATGAAATCCTTTCTTCAGGTTTTAAACCAAGACCTAAGTTGATGTTTTGAGGTTTTTTTGGTGTACCAAGATTAATCAATTCAAATTTTAGAGTAGAACTCTGGGTTTTTGAATTGATAATCTTTTTAAACTTATCTTTGAAATCATATAGATCTTCCATTTTGAATACAAATTTGGGAATTGGATTAGTATTTTTTTTATCTTAAATCTGTAAGTCATGTTCATGTTCATCTACGATTTGACCTTCATAAGCTTTATCTGATGTAAGAAAATCTATTATATCTGCATCATTGTTAAATACTCTCCAATTTGTTATGTTGTTAGGAATGGAAGGCCTAAAAATTAACTCAATTGAAAATCTGTGTGGGCTAAATTCTTTGGATGGTATAAGTTTAGATGCTACACTAGCAAGTAAATCAATGCTTGCATTTTGTAATCTAGGAACTGTGGAGATATTAAATGCAGAAAAATAAGATGTAAGGTTCTGGGCTAAAGTCTGATAGTGTTTCAAATGTCCAGAAATACAATGAATTGTATTTCTGACTTGTCTAACAATTATTTCAGAATCTCCATATACCTGCAAATATTTAACATTTAAACTAATAGCTTTGTATAGACCTTGTATCAATGCTTCATATTCAACAGTATTATTCGTGCATTGAAATTTGAGTCTGCAAACTAGCTTTGTTTTCTCTCCTTGTGGATTGATTAAAACGCAACATGATCCTACACCATCTTCAGATTTTGAACCATCAAAGTATAAAATCCAAAATAAAGAATTTTTTGAAATTTTATTACTAAGATTAACACATCTAGAAGTGTTTGTTTGAGAAAAGTTTTCAATTTGAGAAATAGCAGTGTTTGTTGAAAAAGGTGAAATCTGGGCATTGAGCGATCCAAGAAATGATTTAGCCGAATAATTTCCAATAATAATATTGGTGAAAGCTACATGCTCATTTGTTTCTTCTAGTTCAGTGACTGTATGTTTCATAAATTTTTCGTGATCAACTCGAATTTGATTTGGTTTAACATTGTATGGTAACCACATGTGTGACCAATTAGTAGCAAAATATCCATGTAACTTTTCAGATCAATCCCTGCTTAAAATAAGACCATAAAATTCAGGGATGTTTGTGACTAAAATATCAATTACTTGCAGTACCTTTGGATTGGATAATAATCTAATGGATACTGACAACATTTCTCCAATGACTTCTACTTTTGTTCTATCTAATTGAACTATATGTACAACAGATTTTTGAGGAGTGATATTCAATTTTGTACACACTGTTCTTGGCATGATGTTTGAAGAAGCTCTTGAATCAATAAGACAATTATGAACATTTTTGTTGAAAATATCATAAGTAAAAAGTAAAGGAGGAGTATGAGAAATAGATCTATCACCAATTAAGACTAGATCATTGGGATTTACTTTGTTTGGAGATGATGGAGGTTTTCCCATATCTTTAGAAGCTTGGGCTATAACTAGTGGTTGTATAGGATCTATAGGAATTGCCTTGAGTTCTCTAAGTAAAATTTTCTGTTTTTGTTTGACTTTGGTCATTTTATGTAGTGAAATATTTGCTTTGGTATTTTTCATATCTTCAACTATATTGTATTCCACTGTATCTGAAACTATCAAAGTTTTAGAAGTTGTAATAGGATCAGGTGAAATAGGATCTGTTTGGATAGTTTTAGATTTTTTGACTGTTGTTTTCTCCTTTGTGGGGAGAGATTCTTATTTCTGATTTGATATAGTTGAATCAAGAGAAGATTTTCTTCTATTAGACACATGCATAGCTTCTCTTTCTTCTTCCGAGGGAAGAATGAAATCCCATAACCCATTCAGTTCAACTTCTTCCTTAGACTTAGGTTCTTATTCAGATGGTGAGGGATCTTCAATATCTTGATCAGATTCAACATTTGAAATAACATTTGGAGGCTAAGATGTTGAAGAAGGGTTTTTCTTAAATGGGAGAAATGATTTCTTAGGAGCTGACGTTTCAGCAACCTGTTTCTTTATTTCAATCATGTCATTTTACATAGTCTTTACATGTCACTTTCTTTGATTTCCTGTCTTCTATCTATGATTTTTTTTCTAATGCTAGGATTCTTTTCTCTACAACAAGAGATTCTTTCATGTTTTCTAAAAGGGTAGCTTTACCAGCTCTATCTACAAAAATAGCTATATTAGAAGGTAAGGAATAAATATACCATTCTATTTGTACATCAACAACAGGCTTGGAAGTAGTTGGGATTTTGTTTAATAACTTGTTAAATCTAGAGTTGAAATCTTTGATCCTTTCACCTGAATTTGTTTTTAGATTGGAAAGGGCATTGATTAAAGATGCAACAGTTCTATCATCTCCAAATTTTGCAAGAAAAACTTGTTCAAAAGTTTCCCAATCGGCAATTGATCCTGTTGGAAGTGAAAAGTACCAGGATCTTGCAGATCCTTGTAAAGTATAAGGAAACAATCTGACTACGATATCAACTCCATTCAGATTCATGGCTAACATAAAATTATTGATATGTTCTTCCACAGGAAGACCATCATCTGGATTATATTTTGGTAACCATTTTTCTGGATGATCTGGAAGAGGATTTGGATTTGCTATCAATACAACACCAGGATTCATCCAAGGCTGACTAGCCATAATTGGATTTGAAATTTTTGAAGATACAAAAGTAGATCCAGAAGTAGGGGGAATGGATGAAGAACTTACAACTGGAACAATACTACTTGTGATAGTACTGATTGTTTGAGTAGAGGAAATGGAAGAATAAGAAGATGTAGATTGAGTAAGAGGATGCGAAGAAGTAACTGAAGGGAAATTTGATGTGACTTCACTTGTATATGACTTAGATTTGGATATAGAAACTTTTTTGCAATGTGATTCTATTGGAAATTCAAAAGGAGGAATTCCAAGTCTTTCACTTTTGGATCGGGTTAATATACCAGTTTCTTTGAATAGGGAAGTAACGCTTTCTTCAGAAGCTTCTAGATTAATAGGCTTTTATGCATAAATCAATATTCCTGCAGGGGAAAGTTTCTACAATTTCCGATTTCTAAGTTGGTGATTTAGAATTTGATCGGGAAGTTGTAGAATGCTTTTGGGGGATCGACTCTTATGAGGGCTTCTAGTTTGAGGTTTAGATTTATATTCCATTCATAGTCAAGCCCTCCTTCTAGTGCAAAAAAATTTGAGGCCTCAGAAATATGTGGCAAAAACAAGGGGGATAATCACCCCGCCTGGACCTTAAAGCAGTTCCTTTTCCGTTTGGGATAGTTGCTCCGACTGGGTGTAATGGGACCAATTTCCCAGATTTGGGTTTTTGTATGATTGTTGGGTTTTTCTCAAAGGATTTGCATGAAGAATTACTTAAAAACTAAAACAAATTTATTCTAGAATGCAAAAATTTGAATTAAATCTAATCTAATCTAACCCAGGATAATTCTAATTTGATGCAATCTAGAATGATATCTATTCAATCTGTGATGATTTAGATCATCACAGATTTAATAGAATGAATACTTTTGTAAGATGATTCTCTTGAGAAATAGTTAATCAAAAGAAGATGTAAAATATATCGCATATATTTGATGATCGTATATTAAAAAAATTAATTTCTATCCTTATATCGTACAATAGTGCAATTGATATTTCAAACAAAAACAATTGATTTCATATATAATTCATGAAAGCTAGATTCATCACTAATATTTAAAATATAATTAGCATACATGATAATAGTACCAGATGTGTACTGTCCTATTCATCTGATCAGTGATAATAGGCCACAATCAACTCTTCTATCAATAAGTCTTTCAAAGAATACAAAAGTGCATCAACAATGATCAACAAAATGATATATAACTAAAAAGGCCATGTTCCATTATTTCATCGAGGCATCTACAAACTTACAATAAAGCATTCTTTGTAAATGTTCTCAATAAAATTCTGGACCCTTCTCTAAATGCATGAGAAGGGTTTAAATACTACTTTATCTACTTACAAAAAAATAGATTATGCAAAATATCTTATGAGGTGGTTTCAAACAACCTTCCTCATTCCTAGTGCCTATTTGCTAAAATTGAAATTATTAAAAACAAACTAACTTATAATCATGCCCGATGATAGATTGCTGCCAGCTCTATTTTTCTGCTTACAAATATCTGACATTGACTGAACCTGTGGAGGCTTCCCGAACTGCGTCTTCATTTTCCCAACAAATATAGCATCCTGTAAAAGTGGCTGCCTTTTCTATATGGAATCCAGAGAGAAACTCAATGTCATTACTTGACTATGCGGTTTAACCATTAATTTCCAGTATGATTCCCAATCAGTCTTCTTCAGTTGTGCAAGCGTTTCTTCCCGAAGTTGACCTGTGCTTTTCTAGCTTTGTTCTAAATTTCTGATATCAGGAATTGATTTGTGATTCCCCTCTTTAATCAAACCATAGGTATGCAACATATGGTTAATCATTTTGACCCTATTCTTTGATATACCTACTGCTCTGGCTATGGCCAACTCTTTCTGTTTTACCTGTGCATCCCAGTCAGTAAAAAGGATATCTTTGAAATTTTATTTGATCTTTGGGAGATTTGACTTTCTCCCTTCCTCTGAATCTTGCCATTCAATATAATAAAAATTTTTAGTATTGAGTTCATTAAACTCAATTCTCTGGTCAATGACTGTATTGGTCAATTTTTCACTGATTTCCAAGTGTAGGATTATATCTGACATCTGTAAAATAAACAAGTTTTGTTATTTCGAGAGTAAGGCATTCAATGCTAATGCTTCTTTTATGAATTCCTCTGCAGTAGGAATACCTTCATAGTTTGTAAGTTCTTCTCTCAATTCTTTAATCAATGTGTTTTTTCTAGATAAGTCATTTTCATGACTTATCTTAAGCATTTCCCTATCTTGCTTAAATTTGAGGATTTGCTGCTCTACCTTCTTATTCAAACTACTCCTTTCTTCATCCAATTGTTGTTGTAGCTGCATAATCTTATCATCTTTTTCTTGAACTAAAATGGGCACTTCGGCTGCCTTATCCATCATTGCAGTGGTGTATCACCAATTAAGACCAGATCATTGGGATTTACTTTGTTTGGAGATGACGGAGGTTTTCCCATATCTTTAGAAGCTTGGGCTATAACTCATGGTTATATAGGATCTAGAGGGATTTCCATGAGTTCTCTAAATATAATTTTCTGTTTTTGTTTGACTTTGGTCATTTCATGTAGTGAAATATTTTCTTTGGTTTTTTTCATATCTTCAACTATATTGTATTCCACTGTATCTGAAACTATCAAAGTTTTAGAAGCTGTAATAGGATCAGGTGAATTAGGATCTGTTTGGATAGTTTTAGATTTTTTGACCATTGTTTTCTCCTTTGTGGGGAGATATTTCTATTTCTAATTTGATATAGTTGAATCAGGAGAAGATTTGCTTCTATTAGACACATGCATAGCTTCTCTTTCTTCTTTTGAGGGAAGAATGAAATCCCATAACCCATTCAGTTCAAATTCTTCCTTAGACTCTAGTTCTTGTTCAGATGGTGAGGGATATTCAATATCTTGATCAGATTTAGCATTTGAAATAACATTTAGAGGCTGAGATGTTGAAGAAGGGTTTTTCTTAAATGGGCGAAATGATTTCTTAGGAGCTAACCTTTCAACAACCTGTTTCTTTATTTCAATCATGTCATTTGACATAGTCTTTAACACTTTTTGAAGACCTTCAAGATCAAATGGATCTTTCGAGACTTTCTTTTTGGAATCTTGACTAAATGTCACTTTCTTTTATTTCTTGTCTTCTATCTCTGATTTTTTTCTAATGCTAGGATTCTTTTCTCTACAACAAGAGATTCTTTCATGTTTTCTAAAAGGGTATCTTTACCAGCTTTATCTACAAAAATAGCTATATTAGAAGGTAAGGAAGAAATATACCATTCTATTTGTACATCAACAATAAGCTTGGAAGCAGTTGGGATTTTTTTTAATAACTTGTTAAATCTAGAGTTGAAATCTTTGATCCTTTCACCTAAATTTATTTTTAGATTGGAAAGGGCATTGATTAAAGATGCAATAGTTCTATCATCTCCAAATTTTGCATGAAGAACTTGTTCAAAAGTTTCCCAATCGGCAATTGATCTCGCTGGAAGTGAAAAGTACCAGGATCCTGCAAATCCTTGTAAAGTATAAGGAAACAATCTGACTACGATATCTTCATGAGAAACTCCATTCAGATCCATGGCTAACATAAAATTATTGATATGTTCTTCCGTAGGAAGACCATCATCTGGATTATATTTTGGTAACCATTTTTCTGGATGATCTGGAAGAGGATTTGGATTTGCTATCAATACAACACCAGGATTCATCCAAGGCCGATTAGCCATAATTGGATTTGAAGTTTTTGAAGATACAGAAGTAGATCTAGAAGTAGGGGGGATGGATGAATAACTTACAACTGGAACAATACTAATTGTGATAGTACTGATTGTTTGAGTAGAGGAAATGGAAGAATAAGAAGATGTAGATTGAGTAAGAGGATGCAAAGAAGTAAGTGAAGGTAAATTTGATGTGACTTCACTCGTATCTGACTTAGATCTAGATATAGAAACTTTTTTGCGATGTGATTATATTGGAAATTCAAAAGGAGGAATTCCAAGTCTTTCACTTTTGGATCGGGTTAATATACCAGTTTATTTGAATAGGGAAGTAATGCTTTCTTCAAAAGCTTCTGGATTAACAGGATTTTCTGCAGAAATTGATATTCCTTGTAATTTCTGAATTAAAGACTGAACTTCGGGAGACTCGGGAGTGAATTTTGAAGCAGATGACTGTCGAAATATTTTAGGATATAAGGGGAAAGTTTTTACAATTTTCAATTTCTAAGTTGGTGATTTAGAATTTGATCGGGAAGTTGTAGGATGCTTTTGGGGAGATAGAATCTTATGAGGGCTTATAGTTTGAGGTTTAGATTTATATGCCATTCATAGTCAGGCCCTCCTTCTAGCGCCAAAAATGTTGAGGCCTCAGAAATATGTGGCAACAACAAGGTGGATAACCACTCGGTCTAGACCTTAAAGCAGTTCCTTTTCCGTTTGGGATAGTGGCTCCGACTAGGTGTAATGGGACCAGTTTCCCAGATTTGTGTTTTTGTATGATTATTGGGTTTTTATCAAAGGATTTGCATGAAGAATTACTTAAAAACTAAAACAAATTTATTCTATAATGCAAAAATTTGAATTAAATCTAATCTAATCTAACCCAGGATAATTCTAATTTGATGCGATCTACAATGATATCTATTCAATCTGTGATGATTTAGATCATCACAGATTTAATAGAATGAATACTTTTGTAAGATGATTCTCTTGAGAAATAGTTAATCAAAATAAGATGTAAAATATATCGCATATATTTGATGATCATATATTAAACAAATCAATTTCTATCCTTATATCGTACAATAGTGCAACTGATATTTCAGAAAAAAACAATTGATTTCATATATAATTCATGAAAGCTAGATTCATCACTAATATTTAAAATATAATTAGCATACATGATAATAGTACCAGATGTGTACTGTCCTGTTCATCTTATTAGTGATAATAGGCCACAATCAACTCTTATATGAATAAGTCTTTCAAAGAATACAAAAGTGCATCAACAGTGATCAACAAAATGATTTATAACTAAAAATGCCATTTTCCATTATTTCATCAAGGCATCTACAAAATTACAATAAAGTATTCTTTGTAAATGTTCTCAATAAAATTTTGGACCCTTCTCTAAATGCATGAGAAGGGTTTAAATACTACTTTAACTACTTACAAAAAAATAGATTATACAAAATATCTTATGAGGTGGTTTCAAACAACCTTCCTCATTCCTAGTGCCTATTTGCTAAAATTGAAATTATTAAAAACAAACTAACCTATAATCATGCCCGATGATAGATTACTGCCAGCTCTGTTTTTCTGCTCACAAATATCTGACATCAGCTGAACCTGTGGAAGCTTCCCGATCTGTGTCTTCATTTTCCCAGCAAATATAACATCCTGTAAAAGTGGCTACATTTTCTGTATGGAATCCAGAGAGCAACTCAATGTCATTACTTGACTATGCAATTTAACCAATAATTTCCAGTATGATTCCCAATCAGTCTTCTTCAGTTGTGCAAGCGTTTCTTCCCGAAGTTTACCTGTGCTTTTCTAGATTTGTTCTAAATTTCTGATATCAGGAATTGATTTGTGATTCCCCTCTTTAATCAAACCAGAGGTATGCAACATATGTTTAATCATTTTGACCATATTATTTGATATACCTGATGCTCTGGCTATGGCCAATTCTACCTGTTTTACCTGTGCATCCTAGTCAGTAAAAAGGATATCTTTGAAATTTTATTTGATCTTTGGGAGATTTGTCTTTCTCCTTGCTCTGAATCTTTCCATTCAATATAATCAGAAATTTTAGTATTGAGTTCATTAAACTCAATTATCTGGTCAATGACTGTATTGGTCAATTGTTCACTGATTTCCAAGTGTGGGATTATATCTGACATTTGTAAAATAAACAAGTTTTGTTGTTTTGAGAGTAAGGCATTCAATGCTAATGGTTCTTTTATGAATTGCTATACATTAGGAATACCTTCATAGTTTGTAAGTTCTTCCCTCAATTCTTTAATCAATGTGTTTTTTATAGATAAGTCATTTTCATGACTTATCTTAAGCATTTCCATATCTTTCTTAAATTTGAGGAGTTGCTGCTCTACCTTCTAATTCAAACTGCTCTTTTCTTCATCCAATTGCTACTGTCGCTGCATGATCTTATCATCTTTTTCTTGAACGAAACTGGACACTTCGGTTGCCTTATCCATCGTTGCAGTGGTGTATGCACTAGAGAATTGAGATAGCCGAGTTAAATTTTCAATTTGATTTGATGGAGTATCTTTCCATACTACTTCCATAACTTCTTTTCCTGGGGGTGTTTCAATCCTTCTCTTTTTTCTTTGTTTCCTTACTACAAATTTATGGAGAGTGTTGTAGAATACATCCAGTGGAGGGATATCAGTTACCTTCAGAACAATTTCATCAGTTGGAAACACAGGAATGACTTCTGTTTCTTGGGAGGTTATCCCAGGACTTTCAATGATTTCTCTTACCGAAACTGTTTGTCCCTTTGGAGTGTGAAATTTTGTATCTTTTTGTGAAGATGATACCTATGGGGTATTTATCAATGTGTTGCTAACTGGAGTCCATATTTTATCTAGTTCATTCTGAATTTGTGAATCTGTTTTTTCTGTCCTAGCTTCTTTGCTTGCTTTAGTCGTATAACTGGTAACTAAGAAATTTTGAGGGGCACGTCTGAGTCTTTGTTCTCTGTACTCATTGAATCTCTGTATTTATTCTAGATTTAGGTTCAAATTAATGAAATTTTGGACTTCTTCAAAAGTCCCAACTGATTTCAAAATGTGTTCAAATCTATCATCAGTGTGTATGATAGGTTTGACTTTAACTGATTGACTAAACTTAGCAATCTTCTCTAGGTCGAACTTCCTTGAGGGTAAAATGGGGAGCTTCAAAAGCTCAATATTTTGACATTTTTTCAATGCATGATTGAAATTGCTGAGGGTAAATGTACCACATTGAATTGGAAAACTCGGCCATAAGGATTTTTTACTATCCTTTTAAAGATTTGGTGACTTCATTACCAACAGTTTGGTAAGTGACTTCTCTAGCCATTAATTTATCAGAAACATACAAAGGAAGAATATGTGGGGGAGCGGAGCTTCCAAATATTCTAATATATGAAAATTATTCTTCAACAAAACATTTGCCTATCATTTGAAGGTCTACAAAGGCTTCCTTGGTGAACCTAAGGCTCACTCTATCAAACATAAATTGATGTAACGGTAATACAACTCCATAACACAGCCTATGAAAATGTGGTGCATAATTATGCTCCCATATCTATTTATGACTCAAATGTATAGGGGTGGGATCCACAGGAGTCCATTTCCAACCCATAACCGGAAAAATGGTAGAAAAGCAGATGGCGTCAAAAACATACGGGCTCATAAAAAATTGGGGAAAATATTTGGAGGAGGAAGTTCTTGTTTGGTGATATTCATTAATTGCCTTAACTAGATTCTGAGAAAGGATAGTCTCCCAATTCATTATGAGGGAATTAACACAGGATTCAATCAGGGGAAGCCAATTTATGGAGAACTTGGTATTATCAGGTAGACCATATAATCTACATAGCATTGCTGCTACAAAATTGTAGGGATTTGCAAGTGACGTAATAGGATACATACCTATTTTCTCATATTTTAACTTGTTATCTAGTTTCCTCCAACCTTGAATTGCCTTAAACATGTCTTCATTATTCTTAGCAAACTTTGCAAAAAACTGACTGTTGTAGATGTCTTGTGGGTCGGGTAGCTTATACATGATTTTCAGATCTTCAACTCTGAAAGAACCTAGAATCTCATCCTTGGAGGTTCTTAATTGTCTATGTTTGATTGTTGAATTATCGAGCACCCATCTAATCATGTCAGTATATGGATGAAGAGTAGCCCTTGCTGCTATCCTATGGAGGAAAGAGCATGCAATATCTTTGAACTATAAATTTGAGGGTGTCTCATCATCAGCAGTCATCATGACTTCCACTAATTTAGGTTCTTTGTCTTCGAGAATGGTATAGATAGCTTTCCACTTGGTGGCACCTTCATCAGCAATGCAGACTATATCCGAGATTATTGGCGACATTTCTGTGTATTCTTCTTCTACAACAGTCTGTTTGTTGTGCTTTTGCATTACCTTACGGATGGACATATCTTGAAGGAAAATCCCTATAAAAATAGAATAATGATCAAATGATGGAAGATATATTTGAAATGACCAATTCTAAAAGAAAATATCCGGGAAGCAGATGTTCCATTAATTATTCGTAACCAAACAATAATTATTTTCATTGGGATGATAAAACACACTTAATCGTTTCTAACATGATTTATTTCACATAAACCTTTATTTAAAACCTGTCAAATCCATCGCATCGTGCCCTTTGAATCTATCTTTATGAAGCAAATTACATTTTGTTTATGCAATATGTGATTTCGCAGAATCGAAAAATTGCAGAATCGCGGAAGTCGCAGTATTGCAAAATCGCAATATCAGAACTTTGGTAAGAATTGCTTAAAGTTTTACAACGTAAATCCGCGATATGCGATTTGTAATGTCGCTTGTGAAACTTCAAATCGGCGATCGCAAAATCAGGTTTTCGCTATTTTATTGTTTTAACTTTTAATAAGAAAATATTTATGCTGAATGCGATTTGCAATAAGGATGTTTTATTAATTGATTTTTATTATTTTTTTATGTTTTTTATTTAATAAAGCGATGATGTTTTTTGGAGTTTGATTTTTATTAAAAGACAAAAATATATTTTTAAGAAGGGTCCCTATTTCTATTTATCAAAGGTCTATATTATTTTGAAAATAAAAATGGGGGGAGTTGTTGCATAGCACAACACGGTCCCAACCCGCTAGCAGTCCCCGCAATGGTGGTCACATGTTAAACGTCAAACAACCGAAACCTTCGCAGTAAGTGTAACCACCAGACATTCCGCGTTGTGTTGTTCATGTCACATGCAAATGGTTTACCGCAACTACTGCCCTGCGGTTTAATGCTAACCCAACACTTCAACCCTCATTTAAAACTTAACTGCAGTCTTCCACCAGAGTTCCGCTAGACGGTTTGAAATCCCCGGTTTGGGATTAGCATATGGCCACCCCAACCGTTAAGTTTAATGTTGCATTTTAAAATGGTGGAAAATTTGGAAAAGCGCTCCATTTCTGGTGAAGAAGCTATTTTAGCTACAGTTAACTGGAGTTCTCCACTTTTAGTGGAGCTTTCTAGGTGAAACTAGGCAAAAGAGTAGGAGACTCAATTATCGCCCATTCTGAGTGAATGAAGAATCATTTTTGACTATTTGGAGCATTATGGAGCCATTGGTGCATATAAAACAACCATTAGAGCGTTGTAATTACATGTAATAGCAAATTTTTTAGAACAATGAAAGATGGGCATGCCATTGGGAGCTGGACCAGCAGATGTAGCCTAGGAGGGGTGAGTTGCTTCATCATGCTTGCTGTGTAAATTTAATGTGGTGACTTATTTCTCTATTTTACACTTTTTAGTGTTATTTAAGCTTGTTTTATGCTTCTAATTCACCTAAAATCATCTACATTTCATGGAAAAATACCTCAATCCCTATGTAAACTAATGAACTGATTATGCACATGTTTTATAACTAAAAATACACTTAGCACAACAAAACTAACACAGTCATTTTTAGATCATCTTTCAACAATGTCAGGGTTGCTTCGTCCATTTTGAATATAACACCATCAAGGATAACATGGGCCAATCCTGCCTATGTTGTGTCAACATCCATTGGTCCCATGGTACATAATATGATATGACATTCCTGCATTTCCACAAGTAATTCAATGCACTAACCATTTCCTCATGACCCAACAATATCAAGTTCACCCCTCTCGAGTATCTTCCACTCTAATGAGGACATCATCGAGGCCATGACAACACCAAACTACCCTTGGGACGACATGTACCATCTCTCCTTATTTTTACCAAAAGGAGTATTTATACCTTCCATACCATCCATTGATTGTGCTTGAGCAACGAAAACTAAAAATTTCATCCCCTTCAACTGGTTTAAAAAACCCATCCTCGTTCTAGACACCTTTGAGGAAGGTAACATGGAAAACATTTCCCCTAACATTAAGGTGGACATTTATATCAAGCCCGGAATTTTGAGTAAATAACGTTGGGGGCAACATGTTCCCAAGAAGAATTAACTACATATACATCCCTATTTGAAGAATATCACAACATTTTTTCCTAGTAATACATGAAAATGCTTGGTCTAAGTCCTACCATTATAGAATATCACGTTGACACTTGTCTTGATGCCTCCCTAGTAAGGTAAAAGTAGTGGTCATTGCACCCATAAAAGGCAGTAGCTATCAAAATATAAATTAATAAGCCGCATAAAGAAAATTTTATCTATATCATTTCTTACATTAGTTGGGTTTCCATCTATGTGCCTGTCATGAAAAAACAACATAATATTTAAATATGTACTAACTTTCTAGATTTGAATAATTTATGTCATAAGGACAATTACCCTACACCCTTCATTGGTCAGATTAGTGATGTGTGTGTTGGGGATGAGGCCTTACCATTTACG
This sequence comes from Pinus albicaulis, assembly GCA_034641835.2. Taxonomy (NCBI): domain Eukaryota; kingdom Viridiplantae; phylum Streptophyta; class Pinopsida; order Pinales; family Pinaceae; genus Pinus; species Pinus albicaulis. The sequence goes on along the minus strand of CM076579.1, from coordinate 16,287,622 downwards.
GATGGATTTGTAGGCTACAATCAGATTCAAATTTACCATACAAATTAGTACAAGACTAAATAACAACCCATTGGGGTACCTTTTCCTCTCGAGTCACACCCTTTGGCCATAAAAATGTTGACACCACCTTCCAGTGAACCATGAATAACATCATTCACAATATGACTCATCTTATCCAAGCCTATTTGGATGACCTCGCAGTTTGATCCAAACAATGTATTTCAATGATGTAAATAACATAATATTTGCTTAGAATTCCAGAGTCGGAGAGAGAAAAACCCCTAGCGGAGCTCTACATCCGACCGACCTCCATGACCTAGGGTTTTCTGGTTTTGGCAACGACTGCCCCTAGCAGTCCTTCTCTTCTAGTTAGAGCTATGGTAAACTGATACCTGAACAACCACAAGCTTTCCAATGACCGATTCCAGCGGTGGGGCTGCTACCCCCCCAACAGGTCAATCACCAACAGGGATGGGGGCAGGGGCTGAACACGCCAATCAGCACAACTTTGGACCTTCCCAAGAAAACACAGGGGTGACACCCACAGTGCAGATGGAAAGCAACTTGATCACAGTGGATGCGACCATGAAATCTGCCACTTGCATACCAAAAGAAACCAAGAAATGTGTGATTGAAATCCAAGGCACTGCATAAATGAAAGAATCCAATTCATGAAAGATCATGCATTAATAGGTAAATTCATGGGCTTTTGGACCACAGAAAAGGCTCTGAGAGGATGGATAGCCTCGAAATGGAAACCAAAAGGACATATAGACCCACAACTGTACGCAAAAGGCTTCTTCAACATCCTCTTTACTTGCTCTGAAGATAAGGACAGGATCATGGATGGAGGGTCGTACATCTTCAACACTATAGGCTTATACCTCTTACCTTGGACTGAGCACTTCAACCCAGAAAAATAGGATCTAATCGGGGCACCAGTATGGATCTAGCTCTACTCGCTCCCGCAAGACTACTAGGACAAACTCACCCTGGGAGACATAGGCAATGCCCTAGGGAAGTTCTTCAAGATTGCAGAAGAAACCAAAATCAACAGGTATGCAACCTACGCATGTATTTGTGTCTACATGAATCTAGTCGAATTGCTCCCAGGCGGGGTAATTCTCTTGCATGAAGATTTTGAATGGACTCAAATTGTTGATTATGAACAAATTCCCTTTAGATGTAGGAAATGTCATCAACATGTGCATTTATTTAGAGATTGCCCCATAAATAAGAAGGAAACAATGGAAAAGGGCACTAATGAACAGGAAAATGAGGGATTCACGAAGGTAGCACGCAAGAAAAGACATAACAAAAGAGCTACCCTGTAGCAGAACAAAAAATCACCAACTACCAGCAACAGCTTCGCAACCCTTAACCAGCTCAACAAAAATGAAACAACTCTAGACAAGGAGGTTGGAAGCACCTCCAATGCGCAGATTCAATCAGCGATGGCACAAAAAAACAAGCTTTCACCAGAGAACTTCTTAAAAACTCCCAATACCAACACAGATAGTGACAACGATAAGATCAAAGGCAAAGAACCAATAATGGAAACGATACCAGAAGCGATGGAAGAAGATCCAGAAAGCATAGATCTAGAAGGACTGCATCTAGCAAGACTAGAAGAAGCATGTACCAACAAATACTACACTTCAATCCTAAAGCAACAGATTGAAAAGATGGAGGAAAAATTATCTAGGACACAGCAGCTACCCTCTCTAGGCATATAGGGAGGAACGATAATCAACACCCAATACTTCGCAAAAGAGTCCTGCAAAAGGGGAAGGAAAAAATCCCTACAACGAACCATCGAAGTAGGGAAAGAAATGGTGGAATTAGGATGGTTCCCCAAGTTAACCAGATTCTATGCTCTCACATCCCAATATATCCCATGAAGCTCATCTCATGGAATATCAAATGGCTCAATAGCACCTCGAAGCACAAAATCTTAAAAAAAATGATTATGGAGGAACACCCTACAATTTTCTACATGCAAGAAACCAAATCCACCAGTTCAACCCTGGAAACCATCTTCAACAAGATATGGAAAGGTAGAAATATCATAGAATTCGATGCAAACGGGGCATCTGGGGGACTTGCCATCATCTGGAACCCTTAAATTATCACTCTAGAGAACCCGAAAGCCAATAAAAATTTCATCCAGGGTAATTTCCACCTGGTTGGTACTGATATCCATGGACTGCTCACAAATGTCTACGCACCTCAAAATGCGCAACAAAAACTAATGCTCCTAAGAAATCTTGACGAACTTAAACTTCAACGATCCCATCCCCTCTGGCTTCTGGGAGGAGATTTCAACATGATTACCAACCTCTAGAAAAAGAAAGGTGGAAGACAACATCTCGAATCTAACAGTAATGGATTCAAAGAATTCATCCAAAGTAACAATCTCATAGATCTCCAAACCTCGAATGAGATCTTTACCTGGAACAAAAAAAGAGGAGGCACTCAGCAGATAGCCTCTTGGTTGGACATATTCCTCATCACCGACAACCTCATTCACCTAGGAGGGAATCTGGACACCACCATTATCCCAGCAGCGGGATTTGATAACTGGTCGATACAACTCCAATGGATCCACCTAGGTAAGCATGCTCCCAAACCCTTCCATTTTGAATATTGTTGGTTCAGGCACCCCGGGTTCAAGGATCTAGTATCCCATTGGTGGTCTTCTATAGAACCCCCTCCAGGCACTAAAATTCTTCAATTCCAAACAAAGTTGAAACTTCTCAAAAGACATTTGAAAGTCTGGAACAAAACTAAATTTGGCAATATATTTACTGAGCAGAATTACCTGGAGGAAAAAATGAAATCTATGCAACATAATATCATCTAAAACGGACGCATAGATGAGACATCACACGAGGAGAAATGCCTAACCACTTAGTTGGAGGAAATAAAGAACCAAGAAGAAGCCCTTTGGAGGAAAAAATCCAAATCAAATGGCTCAAAGAAGGAGAAAGAAACACTCAATTTTTCCACGTGTGCACCATACAACACCGTATGCACAACAGAATTATTGTCTCCAAAAATCAAGACGGGGAAAAGCTAGAAACACAAGAAGCCATCACGAAGGAGTTGCACAATCACTTCAGGAAAATCCTCCAGGAATCCAACCACCAGAGGCAGGAAGACATCGGGAAAATTACTCAACACATTTCCAAGCTGATAATAGAGGATCACAACAGGATGCTGCTTGCTGCTACCACTACTGCTGAGGTGGAACAAGCAGTCTTCCAACTGAAAGCTGGGAAAGCTCCAGGGCCGGATGGATTCACCACGAACTTCTTTCATTTCTTCTGGGATATCTTAAAAACTTAAGTTTGGGAAGTTGTGGAGGAATCTAGGTCCACTCACTGGCTATTACCAGCTCTAAATGCTACCTTCATCACTATGATCCCCAAAGAAGACAGATCTGCCTCGCCTAGTAAGTACAGACCTATAGCCCTCTGTAATTTTATTTACAAAATCATATGCAAGGTCATAGATAACAGGATGAAGAAGTTACTATCTCTCATCATTACCCCGGAGCAAACTGGGTATGTGTAAATCAGACATATCCTAGACGGCATCATCTTAACTCATGAGGTCATTCATTCCCTCAAAACCACCAGAAAACCAGGTATGCTTATCAAAATTGATCTTTCCAAAGATTTTTACAAACTAAGTTGGGGCTATATAAAAAATATCCTTGCATATTTTGGCTTCAGTCACACATGGATCAAATGGGTTATGAGTCTCATCACCTCCCCCTTTCACTCCATCCTAGTTAATGGCATACCCTCTGCCACCTTCAATCCCTCAAGAGGCATACGGCAAGGGGACCCCATTTCACCCTTTATCTTCATCATCATGGCTGAAGACATGGACCGCCTGATCAAAAGCTCTATTCAGACGGGAGCACTACTGGGATTACCCCTCCATAACCTACCCCCAACCTCTCATCAACAATTTGTGGATGAAAACTTGATAATGGGCTACCCCTCTTTCCAGGAAGCCTGCACCCTCAAGTCCATTCTTGACTCCTTATCTGAAGCTTCTGGAACAGAGATCAACCAAGACAAATCTCAGATCTTTTTCTTCCACACCCCCCCTCTAACCCAACGCAACATTGCTTGTATCCTCGGCTTCACCATTGCATCCCTTCCCTCAAAATACTTGGGATCTTCGCTCATTGACTCTACCATCAACAACTCCTCCTGGAGAGCTCTTATTGACAAAATAGAAACCCGCCTCTCCAACTGGACCCACCGCACTCTCAACATTGTCATCCATCTGGTCCTCATCAAATCTGTCTTGCAATCTCTCCCCATTTACCTCTTCTCAGTTCTTTCGGCTCCCAAATGGGTCCTTAAAGCCATGCGCACCCTACAACTCAAATTCCTTTAGGGAGGTACTAAAGGAAAAAACAAATGGGACTTAGTTAACTGGAAAGATGTGTGCACCCCAAAGCATTAGGGAGGTCTTGGTCTCCGGGACCCCAAACACATCAATATCATAATGGGAGCAAGCATCTGGTGGAAATGGGTCTCCAATCCCAACACCCCATGGGCCAACTTATGGACAGCCAAGTATGTGCAGTACTGGCCTAAGGATGATCTCATTAGATACAACTTAGATCTTCCAGGCTCCCAAATCTGGAAAGCAACCAGTCTTCAAAAGGGAATTATCCAAAACCACAACTTTTGGGAGCTTCGAGATGGTAACCAAGCAAGATTCTGGGAGGAATCCTGGCAACAAATTCCAATCCTCTCCTCCATCTTCTGTAGACCTCTATGGCAAGCTGCGCTACAAAAAAAGAAACAACAAAAAACTCAGGACTTCTGGACGGAAGACAACTCTCATGGATATAGGCAATGGATTCATACCAGTAGATGGAAAAACATTTGGAACAATGAAAGCCACACTGTCATCTGGGAGGTGCTATGCATAAAAATAAAAATCCAAATCAAAACAGGGCCGGACATCCTCCGTTGGGGGCACATGCCAAGTGGCACTTACTCTACCCAGGAAGCCTATCATCTCCTCCATCAGCATGACCCAAGACCTATCGACATTATTTGGAAAAATATCTGGAAGGAAAATTTATGGCCCAAAATAGCACCAGTTATGTCGCTACTCAGTAAACGTCGTATACTCACTTGGGAGAATCTATTGAAACACGGGTTTGTAGGGCCCTCTAGATTTCCTCTCTGTCAAGACAAATCATAAACCATCGACCACTTTCTTGACCTATGCCCACATGCTAGCTCCCTATGGGACAGAATGGTCGTCCTTTACCAACGATCCAACCATGCTAGGGGCAACATCATTCAAAACATCCACAATTGGCAGGATAATCCTTTCCATAGTAACCTGTTGAATAGATTATGGCAAATTACCCCAGGTATCCTCATTTGGAACATCTGGAAGGAGCGAAACAACCGCATATTCAAGGACAAAGCTTCTACACCTGAACAAATTTGGGACAGGATTCACGGAAATCTCACGGAGACTTTAGCATTAGATGTGTGGAGTAACGAGGACCTATCCACAGAAGCAGCTGAATGCCACATTTGGAACAACTGGAAAATAAGTCTTAACACTCCCGTGGAAATCGCTCTTAGAAGCAAAGGAAGAACTCTAACCCCGGACACTTAGTCGCCTCCACCCCCGGGATTTTTCAAATGCAATTTTGATGGGGCCTCTAAAGGCAACCCTGACACAACAGGCTTTGGAGGAGTTATCATGAACACCAAGGGAGATCCTCTCAGAATATACTATGGGAACATTGGATGGGACAGCAACAGCTCAGCTGAGTTGGAAGGAATGATACAGGGTATTCAAATCGCCATAGATTTCAAATACTTCACTCTGTAAGTGGAAGGGGACTCACAAATAATAACCATGGTAGCCACATGCATCCTTCAAGGCACTACTTCTTCGAAAGTCTCCAACAACTGGAGACTTGCTCATAATCTCAACGCATTGGAGCTCCTGCTTCACAATCATAAATCCATCACCTTCGGTCATGTGCATAGAAAATCCAATGCGGTGGCAGACCTGCTTGCTAACAAAGGGGTGGAAAGCCACTACACTCTGCATCATGCCACCCTTGAGTAGAATGAAGATGAGGCACTGAAAAAAATTGTCTCATCCTCATTCAGAAAGACCAGCTCCTCCCGAATGTGGGTGACACACTTGACACAGGCAGACAACAAAGCCCATCGCACGCGGACGGTGGAGATCTTCAAAAAAATTCAGCACCTTCTGCAGATCCAATCACAGTTATCGCCTCGCACAATCCTCACAGAAACACTGATCACGCAGACTGGACAGGCCTAATGTCTCCTAAACCGGAACATCACCTCACCCTCACCTCCATTAATGACCATGCGGCATAATTAGTACTGCAACGGTGCTTATCTATCTGCATCTGCCCACTAGCTGAAGCCTCACACGAAAATCACTCATAGCCTCTCTGACATGCCTCTTCTGCATTCCTATATATCCTCCCATTCTCGTCCCCTTCCCTCCATCATTTTCTCTCCATTACATTTCTCTCTCCTGATTTGGATGCTCGTTGATAAAAATTAGCTGCGAAGTCCAAGTCCTAGTGCAAAGTTGCGCAACCCCCTTTTTCCTAGTGCATTGCACCCTGCGCACCTACACCTCAGCCTCTGTAGTTTCTCCTTCCCTTGTGCTTCCCCTGCCATCCCTCCCAAGTGTGCAATGGCTCCCAGGCTGCACCAACACACAATTCGCAATGGTCAATGAGGAGCTCTCCCAGGCCGCTACCATGGCGGCGAGGACAATCGTCTCGAGGGCTCCTCGTCATACTCCCCTGCTAGCCACCCTTCTAATCCTGAGCAGTGCACAGATTGCGCCAGAAGCCCGACGCAAAGAGGAAGGCATGGTATGTGGAGGTCCACCTCCATCTTTAGGGCCCCTTCACTGTAGCGCATTTCTGCACCACTGTATAGCCCTGTGCAGGCAGATGAAGACATGAATATTTGGATCATGGATTCTGACGGCATCTGGACGATGGTTCTGGATGGAGTAGATTCAGACTCCCCATTCGCACTGCTGCTGAAGTGGAAGCTGCAAGGGCAGCGACCATCACGCAGGCCCCTACCTATGCCATTCTCGAGGAAACTCCCAACCACAGTGATAATGAGGATGCGTAATGTTTGTGTCGTTGTTCATTCCTATTTTGTTTTTTATCTTTTGTGCCTACAGGGATACACTGTCATGTCCTCCTCTCATGCTCCTAAATGTATTAGTGCCTATGCGCACATAGTAATTTTTTCTCGCAAGTTTTGTCTGGGCCAGCCCCCTCCCCTGAGACAGCCCAGAAATAGTGTAACAAAGGCAGGGATTGGTTAAGCGCAACTTACCAACCCTGCCTATAAACTATGTACTTATATGTTTTCGAATTAATAGAATTAGCACAACTTACCAAAAAAAAAAAACATAATATTTTCTTGAACCCTCTCAAGTGTGTGTTTTATGTCATTTTTGGTTGCTTGTTGGGATTCATTATTTCTTAGCAAGGGATCATTGTTGATCCCCTAAAATTTTGAGCAATTTGTGAGATCTCCCCACCCAAGACTTTGATAATTACAAAGCCTTCAAGGCAAGGCCAATTTATTACACCACTATGTACCCAACTATGCCTCATGTGCTCATGCTTTCCTTTTCCTCCTCCATTAAGACATTCCTTTTCAATGGGATTAATAAGCTCAAAAATCATTTGATGCTTTAAAGGACACACTATCACAAGCACCATCGATAAGCCCTTATGACTATAACAAGGACTACACTTTGTACCTATCATCATATGTGGTTGCAATTTTAGGAGTACTATCCAAGACAGAGACGATAATAGAGAACACATCATATATTATGTAAGAAAAAATCTATCAGGCCCTGCTCTTAATTATGAGTCAGCTAAAAAAAAAAAACCCTAGCATTAGTACACTCTATACAAAATCTTTGACATTACATTATTCTTAGGAATACCACTGTATACACAATTTATAATCCCATTTGAAACTTTCATGCCCATAGAATGATGAACCATAATTTCACCCAATGGATCATTATTTTGCAATAATTCGACCTTGAGTTTGCTTCCTCGAAAAGCAAGAAGCCCATGATCCTTGCAGAATTCATCACCAATCTACCACCAGATACCAAAGGTTCACCATGGATGATAGTTTCCCTTACAAACATTTATTTTTCATCTCATCTGATGACCCTAAATATGGAAATATTCTTCTCCACATATGGACCCAAAATTTCAATACACACCTCTCATATGATGATTTTTGACACATTCACCATCAAGTGTCTTGTTATATTCTCATAAGCGATGTACTATACCAGCAAGGGGTTGGCAGCATCCTATGTCGATGCCTCACTTTTGAGGAATTTTAGCATGTCTTAAATGACTACCATAATGGTGCATGTGGGGGACATCTTTTATGGATGTCTACTATCCAAAAAATTCTCTATGGAGGTTATTTTTGGCCCACTCTATTTAGGGACTATATTATAGTCAAGAGATGTACCAGGTTCCAACTCTATTTCCATAAAATGAAAACCTCACTGACTCCCTTACATCTTGTCATCATAGCCATCCCATTTTACAAATGCGATATTAAATTCATGACTTGTAATGTGTCATAACAAAATGGCCATAACTATATAGTAGTCATAGTCAACTACTTCACTAAGTGGGCCACCTTCAACAACACGACCAACACTACGACACATTTTTTATTTAATCGCGCCATCACCAAATTTTGGGTCTGACCATGGAAAACATTTTTAAAATGAGGTATTCCAAGAACTATCTCACCTCTTTGGGTTTACTCATGAATTCACTTCACCGTGCTACCTCGTATATAATGGTCACGTAGAAGTTGTAAATAAAGTACTCAAAATGATGCTACAACGCATGATGAACAAACATAAAACCAATTGGCACCACATGTTATTTTCAGACTTATGGGATTATTATACATTGGTTAAATTTCCACAAGCTTCACTCCTTTACATATTTTGCATGTCGTCAAGGCAGTACTCCAAATTGAGTGCGAGATACGTATGTTGCGGATCACAATGGAATTTATTCGTGGCACTGCCCCCCTTGAGTAGTGCCTCATACAACTAGAAAATGCCAATGTAAATTGGAAATAATTTCTCTAGCATAATGAGGTCACAAATAAATGATCCAAAACCACCTTTGACCGCACTATAACCCCCCACTCATTCAACGAGGGAGATCTAGTCTTACACTACGATGTTGTCAATGAATCCTTGGGTGTAGGAAAATTTGAAATGGTATGGAAAGGACCGTACATAGTTAAGCATTATCTCCTCAAATTAATATACAGCCTTGCTAATACCAATAGAACATGCCTCAAAGACCCTATTAGGGGAATTTCTCAAAAAGTTTCATCCATAAGTGTTGAACTTATCTCTCCCTACGATGTTGTATTGTACTTAATTTACAATTTTTGTAAGTTGTTAACCCTTATGTAATATATGCTAATCTATTTCAATATCATTGTGCGTTAGGCGGACAAATATCGTCTTGCAGACAAGAAATATCTCCCTAGACTCAATGATTGAATCTAGTAACAAACAAACAAAACTAGTAAATATTTCCCAAGTTTCATCTTTATTGAATCATAAGAAAAAGTAATGGAATATGAAATATATACCTTTCAAACGACATGCCTAGTGAAGGTCATCACTATGGATTGATGCATCTTCCCAATGCTCATAATCCATATCTGCAAACACAATAACAACAAAGGATCAAAGGCATATGACATATAAATGACTCAATAAAACTCATACTAGCGATCAAGGAGACTAGTACCTAATATCATTATCAATGGTAAAATGGAATTAAACACACCATACATCATCTCCACTAAAAAACATAGTGAGAAATAAACACTCTTTTGTATTATAGTTGAATTAAAAGGAGAAATACAACCTTAGCATTGATGTTTAAAACTGCCTTCCAATAGTATTCAATCCTCCCTTAAGTGACAAACTTCCATGCTCAATTTGACAACATAAGTTTACATCAAAAAGTCCCCCCTTTTCCTCTGGTATGTTTTGAATTTATACGCCAAGAGGAAGAAGTTTGAGATCCTCTTCTCAAGGGATGAGATCCATAAAGAGAGGGATTAGGGTTCCACAAAGAGATGGGTTTGATCCATGAACCAAGGTATGCGGCCCAAGTACAGATGGGCTCGAGGCCTTCTAGTTGGGACATATTCCCCCAACAAGGCTTCTATAAATCACTTTTAATTTTACCTACGTAAATAGGTTGTCACACCTTTTAGTAGAGAACAAAGTGTAGTATTGTGCAGGATATAATGACCAAAATTGTGTTTACGTAGGTAATGGCCAAGAAAAGTGCGAGAATGCTTGAAATTAGATTTTAAGCAGTCTAACTCATAATTATTGTTGTCCTTGGGATTTTTTTGCTTCCAAAATTTTATGGGATTGCTTGCAATAGTTCATTAGATAGTGAGAGATCTAGATTTGTGTTTTTTGAATTTCCACGACCTTGGGTATAAGATAGAGTCTTAAAATCCCCGACACCACCAAACCAAGACTCTCAACAGAACAACTTTTCACAACGAAATATAAAGAACAGTAAATCACAAATTCTTTGAATATAGAAATTTTTTTAATTTTTCAACCCAACTTCGTTATATTAACAACATATAATACAACAGTCTAGGGCTCCCTTACCAATGAAAATGACCCTCATACATCCACTAGTACAAGATACAAAACATGATACTCTGACCATCTGGTTGTAGAATTCTCTATAAGCTCCTCTCAGTCGTACCCTATACATGCTCGGTCCTTCGGCTCCTGATCTGCAGCTCCTACCTCTATCAATGCTCCAAGTCCATCTGGCCATTGAATCTCGGATTTCCAATCTTCTCTTTAGTTGTCCCTTTGTTCATCAAGGGCATAACACATAGAGACTCATGTCGAGTTGTTCACAACTCCACTTGTGAACAACTCTCAATCTACCCACCGCTGCTCCTCAACTACTCAGGGACTTCAACCCACTATGGTCTTCCTGCACTACAATAATTAAGACCAAAATAAGGCATGAAGGGTTGCCACCTATCATTGCAAGATTTCCATCTCCCACAATGAACACGAGCTATGAGGACTACCCATCATTTTTTGTAGAAGTCCTTCTCCATACACAAGTCTCGGGCTCAAAAATCCTACTCCTGGTTTATCAAACCCTTGAGCTCATCAACTTCCAAGCTAGCAGTCACCTATTTCCATTAAGGTGTTGCACTTTGGAACCAACTTGGACATTATCACATTGTCCTCCAGCAGACCATAAGTGCCCAATCTCGTCCATACTTGGTCCTCTCTCACGCTACCCTCTAACAGTTCACGAGAGACCAAGTCCACGTTGTAGAATATGCACCTAGTTAGGGCATCCCCACATCTAGGAGACCCTTACACACGGCTACCCAAAGACTCCATCAATCTGCCCTTTGCTCTGCAATAGAGGAGCTATTGCGTAAATCTAGGCACCATCAATATGTCCTTTCCTAGGATGTCATAAATCCATCATACAAGGGTCCATATGCAACTATCCTTGTTGTTGTCTTATTTCCTTCCGATCTGATGTGTCTTCTGTCACCTTTGTTACTTGGTAGGCCTCACAACAGTCCATGTGGTCTCCTCCAAACAAATCCTAAGGCATCCTCAAGCTTCCCATCAACTGATCCACACAATGGTCAACAACTTTGACCCAATACACAACAAATTTTCACTCCAAGTCTGCTGCCCAATCATCATGGAAACTATCACTGGTTTAGGGCTTCTAACCATAACATCTACCCCTCCTATTTAACTTCCACAAGATTAAATATCACTGATCAAAATCTGATCCTAAACTAGGATCCAACACACATCAAATATTCTCCAAGTTTAGTGCTATATTGATGTTTTGACTGTGTCCTGGTTAGGGAATAATGGAAACCTACAACAACCCTAAACCACACACCAAAATTTCCCCTAATTGTTATGAACTTCCCTTGGAGAGGTCCTCTCCTCCCACGATGTTGTTATGGGCATCAATCAGCCCTCAACTTCCCTACACAACCCTCAAACAAGATGGTAAGGCTTGTGAACTACCCATAGCAACCCTTAGAGGATGTGGTTGCCTCTCACAAGGGTAATCCACCCATAAAAACCCTCAATGCAGACCTGGATTTCTGCTTCTATGCCTCGGCCCTCCAGCACGATACTAGGCCTCCCTTCCAACACTATGTTTACCCAAAAATGACCATGAAACAACACTTGTTTCCTTCACTCGTCTGCCTCTTCTTGCTGCGGCCTAAACATAAAATCCTCTCCTCCACAAAGTTCTTTTCTCCTTGAGTGTGTTGCACAAATGGATGAATAAAACACAAAAAATAGCCCTCAATTTATAGCCAAATGAGGGGCTTCCATGAATAGATGAAGAGACACATCTATTGGTCGAATTTTACATCAAGCCTACATGACTTGATATCCAATAATTACTTCTCAACTTCAAAAATTCATTTCTCCTCAACGACAACTTGAATTTGGATTATTTTCGATGCATCAAATTTTTATCGATGAGAACTATCATCCTCATACATCACATGTCTAAAACTCATCATGGTTTTGGCCCAAACATCGATGGGTGAAAAACCCCAATCTTGGATATCAAGCCCACAAGCCCATTTGTGGTGCTTTGACCTCCAACCCTTGAACACTAGGGCTTCGATTACCTCCCAAGCTACACAAAAATCAAAAATACCTCTTAGCGAGGGAGGTACTTCCAAGAATAGGAAGTAACCATCATCATCTCTGGCGAAGACACTAGCCCATCTGGCATCCATCATTGCAGCATACCCTGTAGATGAATCTGACAATCTCGGTAGTTCCTTTACCTCATCACATTCGAACTTGAAGATCCCAAACCTCCATAGGGTTGATCCCTCTGAGGATAGAATCCCTCTGATCCTACTCGATCTCCATTGGCTCAGTCTTGTAAGCAATCATCCGCCTGGATCAAATACCACTCGTGCAAATCCCACCAATCTCGAATATGCAATATCACGATCTGATGAAGACCCTAGCCTACCAATATCTAGTCCATCACATGAATCAATCTCGATCAATCTGATCATGTCCATTCCAAAGAAACCCTTGAGTTCTCCCAACCATTCATGAAAAACCAACGAAATTCCATGATCAACAATTTTCCCTACAACAAACTGTAGTTCACTAGGCTCACCACCAATCCACCAAAACTCCCAGCCCATTTCGCCATGTAAATTTTCATTACCACATATCCATGTCTTCAGTTGAACCCTTTTCTCCATGATTTAGACAGCCACAATTTCTTCATTGTGAAAACTCTAATTCATTGTCCCTCAATGTAGCTCAGATATGCTCTAATACCATGTTGAATTTCCACGAACTTGGGTCTAGGATAGAGTCTTAAATTCTCTGACGCTATCAAACCAAGAATCTCAACAAAAATATTTTTCACAATGGAATATAAACAACAGTAAATCCCAAATTCACATAATATAGACAACTTTTTAATTTTTCAACCCAACTTCGTTATATTAACAACATATAATACAACAATCTAGGGCTCCCATACAAGGGAAAATGGCCCTCATACATCCACTAGTACAAGATACAACACAATATACTCTGACCGTCTAGATGTATCATGCTCTATCAGCTCCTCTCGGTCATACCTTGTACTTGTTCGGTCCTTCGACTCACGATTTGCAACTCCTGCCTCTATCAATGCTTCAATTCCATTTGGCCACTGAATCTCAACTGTCAAATCTGCTCTCTAATTTTCCCTTAGTCCATCAAGGGCACAACACATCAAGACTCCTATCGAGTTACTCATAGCTCCACTTGTGAACAACTATCAATCTGCCCATTGCTGCTCCTCAGCTACTTAGGGACTTCATCCCACTATGGTCTTCCTGCACTACACCAATGAATACCAACATAGGGCACACAGGGTTTCCAATCATTGCAATATTTCCATCTCCCATAATGAACACAAGCTAGGAGGACTGCCCATCATCTGTTGCAAAATTCCTTCTCCATACACAAGTCTCAGGATCCAAATCCCACTCCTCGTTGATTAGACCCTTGAGCTCATAAAATTTCAAGCTAGCAGTCACCTTTGTCCATCAAGGTGTTTCACTTCAGCACCAACTAGAACACTATCAGGTTGTCCTCCATCAGACCATAAGTGCTCAATCTTGTCCACACTTGGTCCTCTTTCACGTTGCCCTCCAACAGTCTAGAGAGACCAATTCCACGTTGTATCATTTGCACCACGTTAGGGAAAACCCACATCTATGAGACCCTTACACACAATACCCAAAAACTCCACCAATCCGCCCTTTGCTCTGCAATAGAGGAGATATTGCAAAAATCTAGGAACCATCAATATGTCCTTGCCTAGGACATCATCAATCCAACATAAAAGCGTCCATCTGCAACTATCATTGTTGTTGTCTTCTTGCCTTCCTATTTGATGTGCCTGTTGTCACCTTGGTTGCTTGGTAGACCTCCCAACAGCCCATGTGGGCTCCTCCAAGTAACTCCTAAGTCATCCTCAAGTTTTCCATCAACCAATCCATGCAATGGTCAACAACTTTGACCCAATATACAAAAAAAAATCGCTCCAAGTCTAATGCCCAATCACTTTGGAAACTATCACTGGTTTAGGGCATGTAACCATAATATCTACCCCTCCTATTTGACTTCCATAGGCTACAAGATCACTAATCCAAATCTGATCCTAAACTAGTATACAACACACGTCAAATCTGCTCCAAGTCTCCTCTCCTCCCACACTGCTATTTTTGGCATCATTCATCCCTTAACTGTACTACAAAACCCTCAAACAAGATAGTAATGCTTGCATCCTACCAACAACAATCCTTAGAGGTTGCGACTACCTCTCACAAGGCTAATCCACCCATAAACACCCTCAACGTAGACCTGGATTGCAGCTTCTATGCCTCGATCCTCCAACAAGATACTCATCCTCCCTTCCAGCACTGCGTTTACCGCAAAATGACCCTGAAAAAACACTTGTTTCCTTCGCTGGTCTGCCTCTTCTTGTTGCGGCCTAAATGGAAAATCCTCTCATCCAGCAAGTGTTTTTCTCCTTAAGTGTGTTGCACAAATGGATGACTAAAATAGCAAATCACCCTAAATTTATAGCCAAATGAGGGGCTTCCATAAATAGATGAAGAGACACATCTAATGGTCGAATTTTACAACAAGCATACGTGACTTGACAACCAATAATTACTTGTCAACTTCAAAAATTCATTTCTCCTCAACGAAAACTTGAATTTGGACGATTTTTGATGCGTCGGATTCATTTCGATGAACATTATGATCCTCATCCATCACATATAGAAAAATCATCATGGTTTTTTCCCAAACATCGATGGATGCAAAACCCCAAGCTTGGATCTCAAGCCCATTTGTGGCGCTTTGACCTCCAACCCTCAAACACTAGGGCTTAGAGTACCTCCCAAGCTACACAAAAATTAACAGCGATAATTTTCCTAATGATGAAAAAATCACGTGTAACACTGTGTCATAGATGGATCAACCACTGACTTAATTCATTGGGTTTATTGATGTCGCTTCTCAATGGTCGCAAAAACTAGCTTATACATCCTGGGCCATTTACTCTACTCATCAAAATCCTCTCCAAGTAGATAGAGTTTGCATCAATTTAGCCACCAATAACCAAGCCGAATAAGATGTCTTCCTAGGCTTGTTGGTTGATGCCACCCATCTTGGCATTTTCCACCTACACTTGTTCCTTGATTCTCAGCTTGTTGTTGCACAACTGAACCAGAAATTCTAGGTTCATGATACTTGCTTGTTTTTGAAATACATACATGGTAAGTTATTAGTACGAGGTTTGGATCATGTTACTTTTTCACACACACCAAGATATAAAAAACCAGTCATTAATAGCATAAAAAATCACATCCTAGACATTCAAGCATCACATTAACCATACAATCATCATGTAGAAGCACGTCAAACATAAATGGCATGATAAATAAATATAACTGTAATATCCCCAAAGGGAAATAACCAGTAATAAACAGAAATATGCCAGACAGATATAGAAAATACAATGCTGAACCAGATCATGGAACAATTACACATAGAATGCCAGAAAACTGAGCCATTTTATTAATCTGAAAGTACATAGAGAGGAGTACAAGAAAATCAGAATGAGGGCACCTATCCTTGCTCAAGGCAAGTGAAGAATCCTCTCAGAAAATAGGAAATGGTTACTACAGAAACTGCATCCCAGCTGCTGGAAGAAACTGCCGTAAACTGCTGCTGCTGGAGTGAACTGAAGCTAGGGGCTGATCCCCTTGCCGGAATGAGCTAAAAATCTACAGATCACCTATACTCGCTGCTCCGGACAAAACCCCGAAACCGTGAAGCAAATGGACCACCTCCGAAAATCGCCCCCAGAAACCCTCCTCCTACAAAAACGCTGTGCCTTCAGGACAAATGTAAGCTCCAAATAAGGCCGGCAAAAGGGCCGGACGACTGCACCGCGCATGAGATGACCAACTCAAGGCCGAAAACACCGAAAATACGAACCCCCACATAAATACCTCTACCACGATCTCAGCCCCTCCCCGATCGACCGCGTCCTCTCCGCCCGGCATCTGCCGGATCTAACAAGGCTGGACTAGCACATCTCCAGACCCGTCCCGCGGTTGCCAGATCTCGCTGCTAGCTCGTACCCAGCAAGGACCGCCATCATCTCCTCAGATCTGCAACCTCAAAGGCTGGATCTGATGTTATTTCTTCAGATCTAGGCTGGATCTGCCAATATCTCCTCAGATCTGCAATCTCCCAAGCTGGATCTAGTGCTACCCCTCCAGATCTGCAACCTACAGAACCAGATCTGCAAATATCGGCTCAGATCTACAATCTCCAAGGCTGGATCTATCACTGTGCCTTCAGATCTGCGTCCTTCCTCTTCCTACTGGAACATCGTCCTCACTCCAAACTGATCTGCGTCCTTCCTGCTGCTGAAACTGCGTTTTTCCTGCTAGATCTGCGCAGCCACTAGAGGGCTTCTTCCTCCACCTGAAACTGCTACTGAAACTGAAAGATAGAACTCAGAAATTAACCTTACTAGGGCGGGCACTCGAAGTCCCCCGAAGCTAAGGGTGAAACCAGAAATAACCTTACCAGGGCAGGCACTCGAAGTCCCCCGAGGCTAAGGGTGAGATCTCCGACCAGAGACACTCGTGCACTAAACAGTGCTGCAGACCGACTAAACAACCGGCGTGCTGAAGCAGACAAAAGTCTAGCTCTCAATATCAATATCAAAATATGCATGCCCAAATGAGGTGAGAACCTCTCCTTTTATAATGCCAAACTCCCTCCAAAACTTAACTCTCCTTTGACCTGCGCAGTTTACTTTGGGTCAGCCTGATGCCTCCCCCATCATACTCATGTGGACCCCCAAGGCCCCCTCTCTTAAGTTACAACGTCAATCTACTAGGAAAAGAACACTTTATTATAAAGTGAGGTGACTAAGTGAGGTGATACCTCTTATTTCTCACTTTATTTATTATTTCTAGCTAAAGCGGCAAAATAAAGCAAAAATGAAATATTCCAATTAGCAAAGCTAATTGGGAATATTACAGTCTCCCCCGGCAAAACGTTGCTTGTCCTCAAGCAACTGAAGTGATGGATGCTGTAAAATCTGCTCGCCTTCCCAAGTGGCATCCTCATCCGGCAAAAATGGCTTGTTCTCAAGCAACGCTGGAACAAGCCTACTCTCTAGCTGATGCTCCCCGCCGATACTGCAAAATGTGCCTGGGTCCCACTGAAACCTCTCTGTCTCCTGCATCACCCCGATATGAAGGGATATCTCAATGCCAGGATCCCAAACTGGCCTCTCATGGTACCAGCCAATCAATAGTCCTCCCGGATCCCATCGCCACTGTGGCCAATAATCGCCCAAGTCCCATGACTCGGACTGCTCACTGCCTCCGGCTATGACTAAAGACCATGACTGCTGCTGCTCTGCATCTATGAATGTGTAAGTCGTCCCATCGACTGTGTACCAGCTCATCATCTCTCTCCACTCAAGGCATGAAGTGAGGAACATCTCTCTCATGTGGATCCTCCATCCCCAAGCAATCATCCAAACCAAATGAGCCACCTCCCGACAAGGCAACTCCTGAAAATCTCCTTCCACCTCAAGCTCCGGTAATGAAGGCGGGCTGAAAGTCTGATCTTGGGCTGCAAAATCATTGCCCTCCACTGGCAAAGTGAAAAACAATCCTCCATAGAAGGTTCCTCCATCAATGAAGAACAAGCTGGCCCAAAACAAACCATAGTGCCGTCTCATCCACTGCAACCTCAGGAAATCACATGGCAAGCAATGTACAAGATCCAACACATCTACTAATGGATAGCAAATGGCTGAATATGACAACAACATAGGTCCAAACACTTGCCCATGGCTGTACAATGGATGAATATCTATCTCATGGCCCATATCAAAAGAGAACGCATACATAGTAGTGGTGGCCATGCCTCCTCCCATGCTCCCATTAGAACATGTAGTGCAGAAAATACTCAAAGGCACATTCAGCTCATGTGTCTCTCTCATAATCAAGCCTCCCATACAAATCTGACCATATGCTGGAAGTAAGATGGCACATGGATCCATAAATGAGTCCTCCATAATGTTTTGGCATGTTATGAAGAAG
Organism: Pinus albicaulis; assembly: GCA_034641835.2. NCBI lineage: Eukaryota > Viridiplantae > Streptophyta > Pinopsida > Pinales > Pinaceae > Pinus > Pinus albicaulis. The sequence continues at coordinate 16,268,750 of CM076579.1, read as the reverse complement.
AATGAACCATGTGCTGCAAGAAGATAATTCTCCTCATGCTTGGAAACCCAAGTCAAGAAGAATATGCCATAGATGTCTCTATCATCATTACCTCCTCTTTGTGCAACAAATATGTAGTGATCCTGGGACCTATGGGTTATAGATCCACCATATCTCTGCTGCGCACACTCCATCCATAACGTTCTGCTCCAAGGTGACAACGCTGGGGGCTCATGCAAATAAGCTCCTGTCAATACAAGACTCTGTTCTCTGACATGCTCCCTGTCAGAGACTCCTCTAATACTGCTGCAACAAGTGTGGAGTACTCCCCAAGATGGAAGTGCTTCCCTGTCATCATCAAAGATCAAGGAGATAGTGCCATCCCCTCTTCTTGCAACATCATGCAAGGTGTGAGAGAAAATCTGCCCTTGCTCTCTGTTGGGCAATTTATTTGAACAAATTCTTTGCATTAAATTATCGTCGGGGCTTCGTGAAAGGCTTGTGATGAATTACTTGAATATATATGCGGGAGTAGGCAACTAACTCTATGTCTAACTAAATTGTTTATGATTCAATATAATATGCGGGAAGTTCTCGGATAAGCGGGCTCCCTAACTTAGGAGGTCTGGTTGTCCTTCCCCTCTGATATCATAAATCATTCATAAAACCCGAGAAACTTGAAATAAAGACAAGGCTATTCTGGTAGTAATGTTATTGTAATAGCAGCTCAGATTTATTGTGTTAAGAGAGAGATATTAATGGGAAATGGTTCTTGACTCAAGAAATCCACTTTCACCTCAATTACCACTTAATGAATCAGAGATTAAAACCAAGAACTTAAGATGGATAAATTATTAATGAAAGAAGCTCTTAACTTAAGAGACATGTAAAGTATTCTACACATGTCAACAAACTCATGCTAATTGTTAGGTATAAGTATAAGCATATTATTTTCTAAGTTTTAGCCATAAATTCACTTTAGAATGTTAAGAATTAATAACTTTGGAAAAACATATTATGACCCAATAATGAGGTGAATGTAATGATATGGAGGTGGAATGGAGGTGACATGAAGGTAAAATGTGAAGATATTGATGAATAATGAAGTGAAAATAGGGACTATTTTGAGGCCCAACACTCTCCCCAAACAAACCAACCAAATGAACTTTGTCGCCTCCCCATACTTCCATCATACAACCCATGTGATGAAGACATAATGAGTATCATAGCAACATCATGCATACATACTCCATGCTGCTCAATGATGCAAGTATCCAGCCATCTTTCCTCCACCCTCCGACTCTTAGGAAGAGTGTTTGCCAAGAGATGGCCAAACTCTTTCAAGAGTAACCAGCGCAGCCAAGCCTCCTGCTGTCTGGTAACACAGATCTGCAAGTAGCCTCCTAGCTCCTTGCTCATCATCCCCATCCACTCAATCACTTGTGGATGCCTCCTTCTCCTCATCCTGGTACTCCTCCCATGAGGGCTACCATCCTCCCAAATCAAATTTTTGATTTTGTACTTCATGGGATTTTGAAGTATAAACTTCTCAAGGATCAATGAGACCCTATCAAGAATCAAACAGGTGGTAGGCAAAAACCTCCCATCATGATGTGTATGGCTCAAGGGATGTCCAACACAAGCATGAGGGATGTTATCCATCCGAAGATGTCCTCCATCTTCTATCTGCTCTTGTGAGAAGGGAACCAAATCATTGTGTTCCATAGTCCGCTCCACCGAGTACCAACTCAAAATCTCTCTCCATCCAACCTCAACACATGGATGCCGTACCCTGTGCAACTCTGATCGTCTCATACCGCTATCCAAGTCAACATATGAGTTCTGACTAGGTGGCTCTGCCTCTCTCTCTCCGACGGGAAGAGATGACTCAACAACACCGCCAGCCCCATCCATGCATTCCTGAAGGGGAATGATCTGACGCTCCAATGTGCCCTCCGGTTGTACCATCAGGGAATCCAGCTGTTCCCCAATGCTGACCAACTTGGCTGCCGACTTGGCACAAGTCACTCTCATACCCTCCAGCTCCTGGTCCTGCAACAAAATGGTCTCCCGTACCGACGCGGCCTTCTCTCTCAAAACTCGAAGGTCCGTCCGAAGCCGATGATATCGCTGCCTGCGACCATCATCCGATACCTCTGTATCTCCTAGTGCCTCATCAATAGTGGATATATCCCCTGATATCTCGCCCATCTGTTGTGTGCTGCTACCACCCGAAGACTCGGACATGGCTCCAGTCATCACCTCAGTGGATGGCTCTACCGGGGTAGGCTCTACCTCCTCCACTACGATATCAACCGGCACGGTCAAGGAGGTCTCTAAGGATGGTGAGTCCTGTGTCACACTAGGTGTATCCTCGGACTCCCTGCAATCCTGTGTGTCCTCATCCTCTTCTCCACTGCTCTCGGAGAAGACCTCAATGAAGTGTGCCTTCCCTGCCGCACACCTGTGTCCTCGTGCCCATGGTTCCCGGCAAGTGAAGCACACCCGCTTCCTCCTCAGCTCTCTCCTGGCCTCATCATCAAACTACCCTCGTCCAGGATTCGCCTTGGGAGGCGGAGCCCTCGTGTCCTTACCCTTAGGCTGGAAGGCCTGTCTCTGGGGATAAGGTGTCCGAGTCCTGGGTAAGACATCCTGTAAGTCCCGAATCCTGCTGATGGCATCCTGAAGGGTAGCCGGTCTGTTCGACAGGACTAGGCTACGAAGTGGCTCTGACAGCCCCCCCACAAACATGCCAACCATCCGAGCTGCCGATAAATCAGGTACCATCACCGAAATCCTCAAGAAGTCTGAAATGTATGTCTCTATACTCCCCGTCTGTTTGAGCTTGGTCAGCTCAACAAAATGCTGCTCCGGATCCCTCCTGTCAAAGCGCTCTAACACCCTCTGAGTAAACTCGGCATATGTCGTCACTGTAGAATGCCTGAGTGTCACCATCCCATGGAACCACCAATCGCGGGCCTCACCATCCAGATGCAATGTTGCCACCTTAATGGCCTCTGACTGAGTCATCCGGTTAAGCTGGACATAGATGTCCAGCTTCTCCACCCAGGACTCTGCCGAACTGTTTGATGAGCCATCAAACCTGGGCAAATGAAATCTACTAGCTGCACGGTGGTCATCACGGTGGTATCCGTGCCCCTTGTGCTGGTGCTGCTCAGGGGGTCTGACACCACATCGGAACTGGAAGTAGCGCTCCCAGGGGAAAGCATCCATGAATGCCTGACCCATGCTCTGCCAATCTGCAAAAACGGCTGCATATTGAGCTGGACTCACATCTCCTACCATTGGCATTTTCTGCTAGGTGCCTACAGGCTCCTCAGAAACTGCATGGCTGCTGCAAAACCATACTTGCTGCTTAACTTCGACCTTCGATTTACCCACTGAAAACTACTCAGAAAATTCCAGGAATTTGGGAAGGTGATCCTTGTCCAAAACCCAGAAAAACCCAGAAAACGTTTTTCCTAATTCCAAACTTCAAAATTTGACCCTTTTTATTTTGGCCCTTTTTCCAACTGCGTTTCTGGTATTGCAACTGCTATTGCTCTGTATGATCTATTTTCTGATGTCATAGACCACAGGCTGAGCCAGAATTATGCTCTGATACCACAAAGGCCCAACCACTACATCAAAAGCTCGAACAGTTAGTGAGGGCGGCATCCCAGGGTGTTAAGGGTGGGGTCTTAAGGCCCACCGGAGCATCTCGGGACGGGGACCCTCGCGCAGTCCCCCAATTACGCAGACCCCGGCAGCGTGTCAAGGCCCACATGATCCTCAACAGGGAGGCTGCCCTAAATAGGGATATTACAGCCCACCACGCTCCGCGAGTCTTGACCTCGAGACCTCGGCTCTGATACCACTGTAATATCCCCAAAGGGAAATAACCAGTAATAAACAGAAATATGCCAGACAGATATAGAAAATACAATGCTGAACCAGATCATGGAACAATTACACATAGAATGCCAGAAAACTGAGCCATTTTATTAATCTGAAAGTACATAGAGGGGAGTACAAGAAAATCAGAATGAGGGCACCTATCCTTGCTCAAGGCAAGTGAAGAATCCTCTCAGAAAATAGGAAATGGCTACTACAGAAACTGCATCCCAGCTGCTGGAAGAAACTGCCGTAAACTGCTGCTGCTGTAGTGAACTGAAGCTAGGGGCTGATCCCCTTGCCGGAATGAGCTAAAAATCTACAGATCACCTATACTCGCTGCTCCGGACAAAACCCAGAAACCGTGAAGCAAATGGACCACCTCAGAAAATCGCCCCCAGAAACCCTCCTCCTACAAAAACGCTGTGCCTTCAGGAACAGCTCAGAAGCTCAAGAAATATGCTGGCAAAAGGGCTGGATCTACCCACAAATCCTCCAAATGAGATGACCAACTCCTCAAGGCTGAAAACACTGAAAAATGCTGCCAGAACCCCACATAAAGACCCTACTCATCAGATCTGCGTCCTCCCTGACTGGATCTGCGTCCTCTCTGCCCAGATCTGCTGGATCTGAGTCATACAAGGCTGAATCTGCTACTATCTCTCCAGATCTGCGTCCTACAAGGCTAGATCTGCTGCTAGCTCTTCAGATCTATGCTAGATCTGCCAATATATCCTCAGATCTGCAACCTCAAAGGCTGGATCTGATGTTATCTCTTCAGATCTAGGCTGGATCTGCCAATATCTCCTCATATCTGCAATCTCCCAAGCTGGATCTAGTGCTACCCCTCCAGATTTGCAACCTACCGAACCAGATCTGCAAATATCTGCTCAGATCTACAATCTCCAAGGCTGGATCTATCACTGTGCCTTCAGATCTGCGTCCTTCCTCTTCCTACTGGAACAGCGTCCTCACTCCAAACTGATCTGCGTCCTTCCTGCTGCTGAAACTGCGTTTTTCCTGCTAGATCTTCGCAACCACTAGAGGGCTCTTCCTCTCCGACTCTCTACCTGAAACTGCTACTGAAACTGAAAGATAGAACTCAGAAATTAACCTTACTAGGGCGGGCACTCGAAGTCCCCCGAAGCTAAGGGTGAAACCAGAAATAACCTTACCAGGGCAGGCACTCGAAGTTCCCCGAGGCTAAGGGTGAGATCTCCGACCGGAGACACTCGTGCACTAAACAGTGCTGCAGACCGACTAAACAACCGGCGTGCTGAAGCAGACAAAAGTCTAGCTCTCAATATCAATATCAAAATATGCATGTCCAAATGAGGTGAGAACCCCTCCTTTTATAATGCTAAACTCCCTCCAAAACTTAACTCTCCTTTGACCTGCGCAGTTTACTTTGGGTCAGCCTGATGCCTCCCCCATCATACTCATGTGGACCCCCAAGGCCCCCTCTCTTAAGTTACAACGTCAATCTACTAGGAAAAGAACACTTTATTATAAAGTGAGGTGACTAAGTGAGGTGATACCTCTTATTTCTCACTTTATTTATTATTTCTAGCTAAAGCGGCAAAATAAAGCAAAAATGAAATATTCCAATTAGCAAAGCTAATTGGGAATATTACAATAACACATCACATAATAACACCATAAGAATACACATCATCATAAGACACATGAAAACCAAAATAATCATATATATATATATATATATATATATATATATATATATATATATATATATATATTGCGTGCATCGAGGGGCTATCAGCTGTAAAAAATGAGCCATAGAAAAAAATGGGGGAGTGGAGCATCCTCATAAAGGGTGCTTCCCCTAGAACATACATATATACAACATCCAGGGAGGAGGTACTATTTGAGCACCACCATGTCTCCCTTTACTACGAATAGGAGGATCCTAAGCCATTTCAAAGTTCAGTTTTATGCTAGCTTTCACATTGAACATAAGTTTGGGATCTCTGCGAAGGAATATAAGGTCATCAACATAAATTACAAGTATTACAAGATAGTCACCAAGTTTTCAAAATTGATATCAAGTATTAGATTGTTTGGAATGGTAAAACATTTCAACTTAATTTGCAGGAAACGTCAAATTGAGAGTAACAATATTATATATTAAAAGAATATATAAGATATCTTAGATTAATATTATTTAAAAAATATTAGAGTTCAATCGATGATAGCTTTGCTCATATTGTGTGTTGGAATTACTACATAATATTTATACTATATTATATTAAAATTTACTATGTTAATAAATTATATTTTATCTTCAATATTAATAGGTATCGATTTAAAACTATATTAAAATATATAATTATAATCTTATATTTCTAGAATAAATATTCATCTAGAAAATGAAAAATACATATATAAAATTTGAAAGTTTTTGCAAAATTAAACTTTACATATAAAAAGTGGGAAAATTTTAGAAATTAGAAATATTGTTATGGTTCTAATTAGGAAAAAACTAAATAGTTCTACTCTCTTCATATGAAAATAAAATAAAATAAATAATATAGTGATTGATAGCAACAATATAATAGAACATTGATTTATTAGACTTTTCTCTTTAGTACTCGCACAAAGGCAATATATATGCATTAAAAGTTATTCATATCCACAACTATAAGGTGATTATTATTATTATATTTTTAAACATTTTTGAAATAAAATTTACATGTAGTTTTTTTTTCATAGTGATATTTTGAATAAATATAGTACAAATATTTGTAATAAAGTAGGTGTTTATAATAAATGAATAAATATTCAAAAAAATATTTGTGTTTGGATTTAATAATACTAAAATTTGTATTGTTAGACCAAAGATCACACTAGAGGGGGGTGCGAATGAGTGTGATCACAATTTTATCGTTTCAAAACTTACTATCAATGAAAAATTATGTAGCAATGTATCATAATTATTTGTAGCATATTAGTGAATAGAACAATGCATCAAGACGTCATCATCACATCAATAATACATCAAAAAACCATCACATTAGCACAAGAGGATACACTCTTTTATGCAGAGACCCATATGGAAGAAAACCACAAATTATTCTTCTCATTCTTTAATTCATTACATAGATTTGCAGACATCGACCTACTAGAGGCACATATCCCCAAGATATGCAAGAAACTACATACTTCAGTAGACGAAAAATTGATAAAGGAAACAACCTCGAAATGTGCAAGAAGTTACTCACTATAGGCTACAAGCTTATTGAGGCACCAACCTCAGAGATGAGCAAGCTTCAATTTTCTCTAGGCTTCAACCTGATTGAGGCACCAACCTTGATGATATGCAAGCTTCGACTTTTTGCAAGCTCCAACCTAATTGAGTCATCAACCTTAGTGGAGGCACCCACCTCCTTCTTCAACTTCTTATGGACCACTTTTCAAAATATTTCAAGCTAGATTCACCATCATCATCTATGGTTATATGTCATTTAATCTGATCTCATAGATAGTTTCACAGCTTACAATCATTGTTACTGCAATAACTCTCACAACATGCAAATATTATCACTACAATCATTTTCTCAACCTGCAAATATTGCTACTACAATAATTGCCACAACCTACAATTTATGTCATATCAATCATTGTCACAAGCTATCATACCACTATCAGATTTTTGCCATACTCTACTCCAACCTATTCATCAATCAAGTAACATAAAGTCCTTCTTGAAACATGTTCTTTCCATATACACAAAACCAACTACAACATTTTCATACGCCATCAAAACACATAGCATTAATCCAAGACATTAAATATATATCGTTAAGGCTCTTTGTGCCTTTATAACTATCCACCATTGGATCCTGATCATCATGCTTCTTCCAAAATCTAATTTGACCTTGTAAAGGTCCTATAAACCCTCAAAAACTATATAAAATCAAATATCAAATTAAATATTCTACAAAATTCTCTTTATAGGGCGCGCTCTACAAAACGGTCGTTTCGTGGCAACATATCTACAAAATGTTCATTTTCAGTTCACTAATAGTTTGACATAATGTATATTGGTAGAAAAAATAAAAATTGGTTTCTAACCTTACAATCATCGAGGGTCAAACTTGGGTCTTGGCCAACACAATACAAACCTACAACCAATTGACCTATGCTATGTTGGAAATACTAAGAGAAGAGTGGAACAATATTTCCCTTAATTTTACAATTGGTTAGTTTATCTTTTTAAACATTAAGAGCGGCAAAAGAAACACAAGAAACATCATCACATCAATGAACAATACACAAAAAAAATTGTCTCAACCAAGTGCTTTGTTGTGTATGATATACATACAAATGTACTAGTTGTCCAAAAGTACTTCTAAAGTTTATAAGAGGAAAATGTTTGTAATCTAGTGGAAAAATATTTCTAAATTCCACGAGTACTTCTAAAGTTTATATTAGGAAAATGTTTGTGATTTTGTGGAAAAATATTTGTAATTTAAATAATACTAATAATATTATATTAATTTATATAATATTAAACATTATAATTAATATTATTAAAATAATATATGAAATAAATAAAAATATGAAATGATAATAATATTAATTCAATCAATTTTAAATATTTAATAAATCAAAATTAATTAATTTAAATGTTAATCATAATCATAAATAATAATAATTTATTGTATTTCCATTTCATAAATATGTTCACACTACTCTTTTTGGATTTGAATGTTGACCTCATACAAGAATATATATTCTCTCATCTATTAAGTCTGGTTAAGTTATATATATATCACATTGTTGTGAATGCTTTTTAAGTGGGCGATTATCGAGAACAAATGCTACCTGCATTGCTCATGATGTAGGATGTAGGGACATATGGATAGGATTAAGGTGGCAACAAGTAGGTTGTCGAGACATCCAAAGATGATAAGGGCAGTGACTTAAGATATCCCCTATGTCATTCCATGATCCAACCTAAATTTGAGCATCATTTCACAAAGAGTTGGTTTTGCTTAGAGTTTAGAATGGTGGATTCCCCACATTTATGGCTTGGAGAGCATAAAATATCTCCACACCAAGCCAGTCTCAATTCTTGGTGCTTTAGTTGGGTATGTTACCTAGTGTTCATCTGGATTTTTTGTGTTTTCCCTTTGCTTCTATATGATCTCTTATGGTAATTTTTTCATATAATTTCATCCCTTCCTATATTTCCCAGTTATCTTTCGATGTGTAGTCTCCTTTGATGTGTCTTTTCTCCTTGAACTCTCGCCAAGTCTACTTCCCATCCTCTCTCCACAAGTTTTTTTTTCTAAGTCTATGGATGCCAGTTTGTTGGTGTTAGGTTCTCCTTTCTCCACCAACCTGCTTCCTCGTCTTTCTCCCTTTTTCATCCCTATTTTTTGTTATGCCTCGTTGTGGGCACCTGAACCTTGGTCAAGGAAGTAAAAGAAAAGAAGATACCCATCGAACGTGTGCACAAACCAATGTGGAAGCTTTTGCATGGAACCATTGGGAGAACACCACTCAGTCTGCCTAGGAGGGGATGGATAATGTAGAACAAGAGGCTCATGTTGAACATCAATTTTTGTCAGATAATGAGGTAGAGGAGAATGTTGGACAATGGATTCTCAATATAGGAAATCCCTATTCCATAGAAACTCGGTACACTCAACTATGGATTTGTACTGGAAAATGAAAACTAGAATGGGAAAGGTTTGGGTTGAGCGTAGTGAAGCCAAGAGGAAATTTTTATTTGCAAAAATTTCCTCCATCAGTAGAGCGACAAATTCGACAATAAGGTTTCAGTTTCTGCCAAAAAACTTTTTAATCTAGATTTTCATAATAGCAAAAATGATGAATAAATTCTAACACCCTCGCACCCAAGTAGACTCTGACACTCTCATATTGTTTAAATAATGATATCTACATCAATATTTGTGAGAAGTAAAAGATTATACAAGTTTAACAATCTTAGTGATTTGTTATATTTTCTTTTTTAATTTTAAATACCGAAAAAAACTAAACTTATTTAGTAAAATCTGTATTGTGACACAAAACTTATTTCTATAAGATATTTGGTATTGGTATAATCATTGTAACACCAAAACTCTTTTTATTTTACAAATCTTATTTCCCAACTAAGTAACCAATAACTATAAGTCATATATTGTTTTTTACTATTGAATAATAATACAATAGCAGCCTAACTATATTAAAAATAAAACATGGTTGTGAATGAACTTATAACAATCAAGGTTAGTCTTCGTGAACTAAATCTCTCAAGTATATATGAAATTCATGAATTCAAGTTATGTCCCGGATAAGGTTTCCACTATAAATATTTACATGAGATATGCGGTCACGTCTTCATTCTGTCTCATGATTTCAAGTTATTCCCCGCCTCGGGTACCCACAACACTTTATCATGTATTATGTAAAGATATTCACATGACATATGCAGTGACGTAGTCACTACTCGTCTAACTTTTGTGTTTAATATTATTATGTAAGGGATTGAAGTTAATTAATTTAAATTTAAATGTATAAAAATATGTTATCTCAATTAAATTGAGATAGAATTTGTGATTTTAAAAATGAAAATGTGTTTTAAATCGTGAAGTATAATAAATTCTTTGTTTATACTTCAATTAGATTAAAAAAAAAAAAATTCAATATTTTAAACATAAAATCGTTTAATATTATCACTTCAGTTTTTTTAATGTGAAAAGTTTGGATAGTATTTAATAGAAAATATTTACTATTATTATAAGTAAAGTTAAAAAATAAGTGTACTTTAGCTTTTTATTAATAATAAATTTTGATAGGAAGATTAGTGTTTTATATTAGTATAGAAGTAAAGGAAAAAATAATTGTCTTTTAGGTTTTTAATATTAATAAATTTTGAAACGAAGAAAAATGTTTAATTTTATTATAAAAATGAAATTAAAAATAATAATAGTAATTTTATTTTAGTTATTTTAATATTGAATAAATTTTGATAAAAAGATTAATTAGTTTATTATTATTGCGCCGAGAGGCGCATCTACAGCCCAGTATGACCCCGATGTCAGGTGGGTCATGTCCTCAATGTTGGTTAAAATTTTAAATTAAAATAAAAATAAAAAATAAGTGTCGGCTTAACAAATAAGTTTTAATAATCATATAAATAAACAAAAAAAAAATAAAACAACTCAGCTCTGATCGAACATAGAGGTGAGTCGTATTTGGTTCTGTGGCACGGTTTGAACTGGAAGCTCCCGAGCTCGAGTTCTCTCAGGTAATGTCAAAATACTTAAACAAGTCAAAATAGAAGCTTGCATATATTGATTTCTGTGTGGCTCGAAGACTTACAACTAAGGCTCATGACATTGCATTCCTGTGGCATTACTTTACATCACGGTGGTATCATGTTCTAACATGGCTCGGATCTGCAATTTCGTATATATGGCTCGGATCTATGGATAATTACAGTATGGGACAGATCAATACAAAGACCTCGCACAATGATGAAATTCCCTCGCTTGCACTATGATATGGCTCTCGCTTTAAGCATAAAATGATTCGTTATATGGCTCGCTTAATCTATGAAGTGATCTAAACTTCGACACACTGTGAGATCATACAAAATTCTGTAATTAGCCATATGAACTATCATTATTAAATAATGATAGTTCATATGGCTAATTACAGAATTTTGTATGATCTCACTCTGTTCTGAACAATGGCATTGAATCGCGTACTCTATAGTGATTTGGAATCACATATTCTGCATGATGGCATGGAATCTATATTTCTCTGCATCACATTATTCCAACAATGGTTTGTGGCATGTAACAGTTCGTATTGACCTGCACAATGTTATTACATTAAATTAAACACAGTGCCATCACATATGGTTCATATACTATTACATTGCCTTCCATACGTTATGCTATGGTCTGAAAGTGGCATCAACACAGTGAATGGCATACATTATATATACACAAAGACTTGCAGTTTATATTTAGGATCGTGCTATATCTTTGTGACTCATTGACAATTCTGTGATGGTTCTATCACACTTGTGGTAACTCACAGAATGTTCAATAACTTGATATACAAGTTATGGGCTCATTTTTGCTAATAATCAATGACTTTGTCTCGCATATCTTTGTGGCACTTATATATCTCTGAGATCTCACATACCCTGTGACTCACATGCATATTTTAAGTATTTTACAATCATGTACTAGCTTACAGTTCATGGTTGAATTCACATTCTTACCGCAGAGTTAGGTTCAAGTCTCTTAAAGCGAGCGCCATATCATAATGCGAGCGAGGGAATTTCATCATTGTGCAAGGGAATTTTTAACTTTTTTATGGTTTACTTTTCAATTTTTTCTTTTAAAAATGGTTGAATGCAAATTTATTCTGAAATAATTCAATATATATTCTGCCTCTTTGCGAATCACCACAAACCATCATGCTTTTAATTGTAAATTTACAATATTGCAGGTGTACTGCAATTGCCTTATAGATATAGAAAGAGTATTAAATATTTTGTAGTTACATATTTGATATTTTGTAGTTAGGTATTAAATATATATATATATATATATATATATGGTTAATTGATGTGTTTGGTTTTTTTGTATAGGATTATAATATCATGGGTACTAGTAATGGGGAAACTAATAATAACAATATTGAAGAAATGAGAAGTATAAAGAGAGAAAGAGTTAAAGACACAGATCAAATATTATGAAACAAGTAATTGAAATCGAAAGAGAGCAGAAGAGGGAAGAAAAAAATGAGCAGCGAAGATTGCGAAGACAAAATATGACTGATGATCAAAGGGAAGAACAACGAAAGAAGGAACATGAAAGAAAAAAGTGGCAACGAGAAAGGCAAAATGAGGATGAAAGGGAAGAAGAACGAATAAATAAAGCTCAAAGAAAAAGAATGAAATTTGAAGAAATGGATGAGGACGAAAAAGAATAACATAGAAGAAAACAAAGACAACAATATGTAAGATCACATAGAAAAAGACAAATCGAAGGTCGTAGTGATCTAGGGCCAACAATTGAGGTGCATTCTCCTATAGGTATGAATCTACAAAATCATCAACCAATGGAGCAATGTGACGATGAATGTGAAATGATTTCCAATGTACCAGTGGAAGATGAAGTTATTGCACATAAAAGATTTCGTGAAAGAATTGATAAATCCTCAAATGTGCCATGTGTGTGGGGAGTCGTATCCTGGCATTCAAGTGGTGACTACAAAGACAGGTCCAATGTGTACAAGATGTAAAAAAGAGGGTAATAAACATAGATTTTCATCACAAAATCATATGAATCCGGGGTTGCAACCTTTGATCCTTGGAAGTCTTACACAAGTTGAGGAAATGTTGATAGCAAGAGCAAATCCAATTTTGCAGGTAATGCATTCAATAGGTGGCCAATACAAATATAGAGGACACACAATCAGTTTTCCTCAAGATGTTAAAGATGTTGCCAATAAATTTCCTCGACATATTAAAGACTTGGATTTAATGATGGTGGTGCGAAAAAAAGGTCAGCAAGGATCAAGCTATGATTTCACTGTTAGAAGGAAAAAGGTACTCGATGCTTTACTTTATAAGATTCAAAATGATCCATATTATAAAGGTGTAGAAATTGATATGCATGTTGTGGATGAGTTACTGGAAAAAACAACAAATGTGTCACATATGATTAATTCTGTTATACTACCAGATATGGACAATGACATAGACATTGCACTGTTAGAAGGTGCTCCAGGTCGTGAAGATGCTTTAGATGATTATGATACAACTTCTTTTGTTGTAAGGCCTCCAAATGCACCTAGGGAAATCGAACTTATTCGTGCATGGGCAGATAATCCTAATAGAGAAGAAAATTAACTAGATGGTGAAACTGCAAATGTCATTAATTGGCTTAGAATTGGTTCATCTCCAATAAATGAGTACAATACTGAAGGGTTATTTGATATGGCATTTCCAACATTATTCCCTAGAGGAGAAGCCAATTGGTTACAAGCACGACTAAGAAACGTGCATCTTCATGAGTATGCAAAACATCTCCTCAGATTTCGTGATAATAGGTTTGGGAGACATCCTCGATTTAGATACTTTTTACTCAATATCATCATGAGACATCGTGCTCAAGCGTCTTCTACAGTATTTGTTAAAAAAAATATGACAGAACTACCTACAACAGTTGATGAGTTACGAGAGCATTTACAAAATCTTCCTAATTCTAAAATTGCAGATAGATTGATGAGATTTGGACATGTTCTAAGAGGTACACATGCATATTGGAGCAAATTTAGTGGCGAATTATGTGACTTAGTACAACAAATTGGATCTCCTACAATATTCTTCACACTAAGTGTGGCAGATATTCAATGGCCTGATTTGCATATATTGATGCCAGGTACCTCTCCTACAGATCCAAAGGAAGCAAGAAAATGGAGACGCCAGAATGTCATTGATAATCCTCACATTGTAGCAAGTTATGTGCATTTAAGACATACATTGTTTCGAGATGAGATTTTTTCAAAATTTCATCATGCTACAGATTTTTGGTGTCATTATGAATGGCAACATCGCGGATCTCCACATGTCCATGGGTTTCTTTGGCTAAAATATGCTCCCAATATGGACAAATTGAATTGGAATGACTCGAATCAAGTTAGATTTGCAAAAGAATACTTTGATAGATCTGTCCATGCATTCAATCCATGTAATGAATATCAAATAAATATCCCTATTCAATGGAACGATGATGATAATACTTGCTTAAAGAACACTGAAAAAATATTTCAATCTTATCCTATGATGGACTATGAACAACTTCTCAATTGTGTTGAGCGCCACATCACCTGCAATGAGAAGTCATGCCTTAGAAAGAAGGGTGGAAAATTGGTGTGTAGATATAAGGTACCATGGGAGCTATGCAAAATGTCAAGACTTTATGTTGATGAGGGTGGAGAAAAAATATATGAACCTAGACGAAATGATGATCGATTAAATACACATAATCGTGAAACGTTGATGATGTGGCGTGCAAATATGGATTGGAAACCTGTTCTTTCTAGGCATGTTGTGATTAACTACATAGCAAAATATGCATCAAAAGCAGAAAAAGGGTCAGAAAGCTTCCATGATATGTTGATGCGTATTTCTTCTATTCAAAATCCAAATGAACCAGCAGCACGTGCATATAGAACATTGCTGTGTGAGACTATCGTTGACAGGGATATAGGAGCACAAGAAACATGTCATATGCTTTTGGAGCTTCCTCTTAATGAATGTAGTCGTACCTTCATTGTTTTGAATGTTGGGATAAATGTTTTCAAACAAGTAAAAGTTGATGAAAATAATGACCATAATGATAATTCTCTTATTGATGCATATAGGAAGAGACCCATGAGTATGGAGCACCTTTCGTTGATAGAAGCTTCTAGATCTTGGTCATATGACAAACGTCGCCATGATGAGAAATGGTTACCACGATTTAATGAAGCCATTGTACAAGTATTTCCTAAGTTTCATTTAGTTCCCCCTCACGAAAATAATAGTTTTGTTGAGTTTTGTTGGTCTGAATTAGTATTGTACAAGCCGTTTCGTGATTTTCATACAGATATTGGTTCTAGAGATGATGACATCATACAAAATTGGGAAATTTTTTCCTATAATCCTTGGCATATTGATCGTAATCCAATACCTTCAAAGGATCCAGCTCAATGTCCAGATGAGGATGAAGATGATTTACATGTACAAAATGATTCTAAGCAACATGAGTGGGAGATTATTTCAGGTTTGTATAAGAATAAGTTTATACATGCGAGCGAATTTGACATGATTTGATTTAGGGATCGTGATGTTATGACAAATTGGAGCTCTAGCTTTGTTGATGAAGAGACATCAAGACGTGCAGTGAACTTCATATCTGATAATAAAAAAGTGAATGCAATTGTTACTACTGAATCATCAAAAAAATATTCATTTGAAAGTTTAGGAGAAAAGCAAAAAATAACATTTAATGTAGTTCTTGATCATTACAAAGGAGATGACAAGGAAGAACAGTTGCTTATGATTATCGAAGGGACAGTAGGTACTGGAAAGTCTTACTTGATTGGTGCAATAAAACAAAGACTTGAAACTGACTCTCTTCCTCATAAGAGCCCATTGCTTCTTTTGGCCCCTACCGGTGTTGCAGCATTCAACATATCTGCATCAACAATACACTCTGCTCTTTATATACCAGTAAGGAACTTCATTGATTTACAATGGTCACGTTTTCTTACATTACAAGAGGAGATGAAACATGTTAAGTACATTCTTATTGATGAGATGAGTTTTATAGGGAGAAATTTGTTGACACATATTGATTCTCGACTTCGCCAAGCTTTTCCTCATAATAAAGAAGTCCCGTTTGGAGGTGTTGACCATACTTTGTCAACGACCCCATAGCAGTACACCCCCCATTTTTTCAAATGGGAATTATCATGTTTGAGGCTCGTGTCATCCATATTTCATCGCCGATCGATAGTTTTTATAATGATGTAAACCCATTCTGCATTTTATCATGTAAATGATCTAAGTAAGACCGTCCATGTATGTAACAACCTAGGTAAGCCTAGTATGTTGTTGATGACTTCCATCCTAGGAGGTTTTTTGTCTCACTGATTCACAAAAGTGATCGGCAGAGTTTTTCCCTCCAGCCTCACCCCAAAGCTAGGGTGGAATTTGTCATCAGCATGCTAAGTGAGTCCTAGTGTTTTTTATCAAGTATTTGGATTTTTTAGCTGTGTCTCTTGGATTCTTCCTCTTCATTTCTAATAGGGTCTACCTCCCTTAGCTTGCAAGGAGATAGCTTAAATAGAGAGATTGGGGATAAAGGTGACAACCCCCAATCTGAGCCGTTTTAGCAGTGCCTGGACAATCTGTGTGACAACATCTTTTGGCGCCGTTGCCGGGGATAGAGTTTTTCTGTCCTTGGTCTTAACGACATTTTATAATATTCTGATCTTTCATCGCCATTCATTAGCCTGTCGCAAGGGATCCCATTTCCTGGTGACTTTTCATCTCTTCATATTTTCATCGTCTTATCTTTCGTCATATCACTAATCATTTCATCATTGTATCTTTAGCACCTGGACATTTCGGTTGGCTTCTTGTTTGGGTGGCGACTCCACTTATTCATATTTTTACTCCCAGACAAGAATCCCCCCCTAATATCTATCTGTTATCTCTCGATTATTTCTTTCGTTTTAGAATTAGTTTCATGTTCAAGTGGCGATTCCAATTCTTTCATTTCTTACAAGAGTTCCTGCCAAGAAGTTCACTTCTTGAGGACCTTTTGACTATTCTTGAACACATATCTATTTCTAAAATCTCAAAAACGATATCATGGATGTTTTTTCCCCGTGTAATTTTGCTAATATTTAGGGTTATCCCCATGATGTTCCTCAAATGGATAAATTACCATATTTTCAAGGAAATGATGCAGTCAGTGTTAAATCTCATTTGTTTGCTTTCACTAATTGGTGGAATAGATTTGCAGTTGCAAAAAATAATTTCGAGGATGTCAAGATGAAAACTTTTGTTCTTACTTTTGGTGAGGATGTTGCTGAATGGTTTACGGAAAAACCTGATAATTCATTTGATACTTTTGAATCAATTGTAACTGCTTTTAAGGAAAAGTACGGTGATAAAAGGGAAGATAGGCATTTGGTAAGAGAAATTAGTACCATAAAAAAGAAAGAAAATGAAACGACTGAAGAATTTAACAGGAGATTTAATAGTATTCTTAGAGAAATATCTCAAACTCATAAGCCTCCTGATGGATCTCTTCTGAATTTTTACATTGATGCTTTTGATTCTGATACTTCATATGAGTTAAGGCGGGCTAAAATTGCAAATTATAAGGCTTGTCAATCTTTAGCTGAGGAGATTGAAAAGGATAAGAAAGCATCTGGAATGTCCAAAACTCCAGTTTTTGATGGGTCTTTGACAAATACTAAGTTAAAAGAACCTCTAGAAGATGATGATGACCCTATGAAAAAGTTAATGCAAAAACTTGAAAGCATGGAGCTTAATCATGCTAAGAAACTTGAAAGCATGGAGCTTAATCAAGCAAAATTAATCTCTGACCATGCTAAAGAAATAAGTGTCTTACAGGCTAGGTTGGTTCAAATGGAAGGGGCTCAAACGCAGAATTCCCAACCTAGAAATAATAATGTTTTGCAGGAAAGAGGCTTATCTAATGAGCAGAGACCGACAAATCAACTTGAGTTTGCAAATCTTGTGGATGAAGCTCTGCCTTATTGTAGAGTCTTTAATGCTCTTCATGAAGAGGTTACTTGCCATGTTGTCAAAAGAATCATAACTAGTAGAATGGCAAGGTCAAGTCATCAAATTAATGTTGTTGGTAAGGACTATCACATGCATATAGAATATCATGAAAGTCAGGTTAAGGAACCAGCTCAGATGATTAAGGATGTGCAACCCAATCATATGCAAATAATTCAAAACATGGAATCTAACCAAATCAGTCTTCAAAATAAGATAACTTCCATGGAAGAAAGTCATGTTAAGGAAATAAATGTCATGGAAAACAAGTTAAATATAATGATTAATCAGATTTCAATTATACAGAATCATATGATTGCAATGGAAGCAAGACATACCCAGGAAATGACTGCCATGAAGGAAAATCACTTGTTGGAAATAAAAAATATGGAGGCAAATCAGACGAAATTAATAGTAAGGCATGCCACGGAGATGAGTTCCATACAAAATAAATTGGAAAAAATGGAAGATATACAAAAGTTTCAGCCGAAATTTGATTATGAAGATTCATCAACAGATCATAAGAATTCTTGTCTGTTAAAGCCATTCTCATCTCATCACACGGAGGATTTAACTATGGTTTCAAAGGATGTTGAGAAAGACCAAGCTCATGTATCACCATTGACAGAGTATGTCTAGAATAACATTGGTCATGCTCTAGGTTCTTCAGATATTTTATACAAACATCTTCAATATGAGGATAGGAAATATACAGTGATCTCATTGCTGACATCACAACCCACTCAGAAGAAGAGAAAGAAGCAAAAAAGAAGTAGGTGGTTTGATTCGTTTGATGGTCGAGAGCAGCTTGACAATCAGATAAGACAGAGTCCTACAATTAGCAAGATTGGACATGGCACATCTGAAAAGCAGCCTACAGACTTGCCTGAAAGTAGGCAAATGCTCAGCATACACTATATTGAGCACATCTGATGCCACATGGCATCCTCTGTATTGTATCTCTAACCTTACACCTTGTTATTTCAGCATTTCATTTTGCAGGTAGAGTAGATTTACTTTTCATGTTAAGTAGAATAATAAATAAAAGAGGAGCTTCTATTTTTCATGAGCTTAATGTTATATAATGATATTTGGATGGACGCTACTTATGTAATCTTGTGTGTTGCTTGGATGCAGATTATGGATTCTCACATTCCTTCGATGAAGCAACGTGTCCCCAAGTAGAGCTAGATGTTGACCATACTTTGTCAACAACCCCATAGCAGTACACCCGCCATTTTTTCAAATGGGACTTATCATGTTCGAGGCTCGTGTCATCTAGATTTCATCGCCGATCAACAGTTTTTATAATGATGTAAACCCATTCTGCATTTTATGATGTAAATGATCTAAGTAAGACCGTCCATGTATGTAACAACCTAGGTAAGCCTAGTATGTTGTGATGACTTCCATCCTAGGAGGTTTTTTGTCTCACTGATTCACGAAAGTGATCGACAGAGTTTTTTCCTCCAGCCTCACCCCAAAGATAGGGTGGAATTTGTCATCAGCATGCTAAGTGAGTCTTAGTGTTTTTTATCAAGTATTTGGATGTTTTAGCTGTGTCTCCTGGATTCTTCCTCTTCATTTCTAACAGGGTCTACCTCCCTTAGCTTGCAAGGAGATAGCTTAAATAGAGAGATTGGGGATAAAGGTGACAACCCCCAATCTGAGTCGTTGTCGCGGTTCCTAGAAAATCTGTGCGACAACATATTTTGGCGCCGTTGCCGGGGATAGAGTTTTTCTGTCCTTGGTCTTAACAAAATTTTATAATCTTCTGATCTTTCATCGCCATTCATTAGCCTGTTGCAAGGGATCACATTTTCTGACATTCCTTTCATCCCTTCATATTTTCATCGTCTTATCTTTCGTCATATCACTAATCATTTCATCATTGTATCTTTAGCACCTGGACATTTCGATTGGCTTCTTGTTTGGGTGGCGACTCCACTTATTCATCTTTTTACTCCCAGACAAGAATCCCCCCCTGATATCCATCTGCTATCTCTCGATTATTTCTTCTGTTTTAGAATTAGTTTCATGTTCAAGTGGCGACTCCAATTCTTTCATTTCTTACAAGAGTTTCTGCTAAGAAGTTCGCTTCTTGAGGACCTTTTGACTATTCTTGAACACGGATCTATTTCTAAAATCCTAAAAACGATATCATGGATGTTTTTTGCCCCGTGTAATTTTGCTAATATTCAGGGTTATCCCCATGATCTCCCTCAAATGGATAAATTACCTATCTTTCAAGGAAATGATGCAGTTAGTGTTAAATCTCATTTGTTTGCTTTCACTAACTGGTGGAATAGATTTGCAGTTACAAATAATAATTTCGATGATGTAAAGATGAAAACTTTTGTTCTTACTTTTGGCGAGGATGTTGTTGAATGGTTTACGGAAAAACCTGATAATTCATTTGATACTTTTGAATCAATTGTAACTGCTTTTAAGGAAAAGTATGGTGATAAAAGGGAAGATCGACATTTGGTAAGAGAGATCAGTACCATAAAAAAGAAAGAAAATGAAACGACTGAAGAATTTAATAGGAGATTTAATGGTATCCTTAGAGAAATATCTCAAACTCATAAACCTCCTGATGGATCTCTTTTGAATTTTTACATTGATGCTTTTGATTCTGATACTTCATATGAGTTAAGGCGGGCTAAAACTGCAAATTATAAGGCTTGTCAATCTTTAGCTGAGGAGATTGAAAAGGATAAGAAAGCATCTGGAATGTTCAAAACTCCAGATTTTGATAGGTCTTTGACAGATACTAAGTTAAAGGAACCTCTAGAAGATGATGATGACCCTATGAAAAAGTTAATGCAAAAACTTGTAAGCATGGAGCTTAATCATGCTAAGAAACTTGAAAGCATGGAGCTTAATCAAGCAAAATTAATCTCTGACCATGCTAAAGAAATAAGTGTCTTACAGGCTAGGTTGGTTCAAATGGAAAGGGCTCAAACGCAGAATTCCCAACCTAGAAATAATAATGTTTTGCAGGAAAGAGGCTTATCTAATGAGCAGAGACCGACAAATCAACTTGAGTTTGCAAATCTTGTGGATGAAGCTCTGCCTTATTGTAAAGCCTGTAATGCTCTTCATGAAGAGGTTACTTGCCATGTTGTCAAAAGAATCATAGCTAGTAGAATGGCAAGGTCAAGTCATCAAATTAATGTTGTTGGTAAGGACTATCACATGCATATAGAAGATCATGAAAGTCAGGTTAAGGAACCAGCTCAGATAATTAAGGATGTGCAACCCAATCATGCGCAAATAATTCAAAAAATGGAATCTAACCAAATCAGTCTTCAAAATAAGATAACTTCCATGGAAGAAAGTCATGTTAAGGAAATAAATGTCATGGAAAACAGGTTAAAGATAATGATTAATCAGATGTCCATTATACAGAATCATATGATTGCAATGGAAGCAAGACATACCCAGGAAATGACTGCCATGAAGGAAAATCACTTGTTGGAAATAAAAAATATGGAGGTAAATCAGACGAAATTAATAGTAAGGCATGCCAGGGAGATGAGTTCCATACAAAAGAAATTGGAAAAAATGGAAGAATTACAAAAATTTCAACCGAAATTTGATTATGAAGATTCATCAACAGATCATAAGACTTCTTGTCTGCTAAAGCCATTCTCATCTCATCACACGGAGGATTTAACTTTGATTTCAAAGGATGTTGAGAAAGACCAAGCTTATGTGTCACCATTGACAGAGTATATCCAGAATAACATTGGTCATGCTCCAGGTTCTTCAGATATTTTGTACAAACATCTTCAAGATGAGGACAGGAAATATACAGTGATCTCATTGCTGACATCACAACCCACTCAGAAGAAGAGAAAGAAGCAAAAAAGAAGAAGTGGTTTGATTCGTCTGATGGTCGAGAGCAGCGTGACATTTGGATAAGACAGAGTCCTACATTATGCAAGATCGGCCATGGCACATCTGAAAAGCAGCCCACAGACTTGCCTGAAAGAAGGCAAATGCTCAGCATGCACTATATTGAGCACATCTGATGCCACATGGCATCCTTTGTATTGTATCTCTAACCTTACACCTTGTTATTTCAGCATTTCATTTTGCAGTTAGAGTAGACTTACTTTTCATGTTAAGTAGAATAATAAATAAAAGAAGAGCTTCTATTTTTCATGAGCTTAATGTTATATGATGATATTTGGATGGACGCTACTTATGTAATCTTGTGTGTTGCTTGGATGCAGATTCTGGATTCTCACATTCCTTCGATGAAGCAACGTGTCCCCAAGTAGAGCAAGATGTTGACCACATTTTGTCAACGACCCCATAACAATACACCCCCATTTTTTCAAATGGGACTTATCATGTTCGAGGCTCGTGTCATCCAGATGTCATCGCCGATCAACAGTTTTTATAATGATGTAAATCCATTCTGCATTTTATGATGTAAATGATCTAAGTAAGACCGTCCATGTATGTAACAACCTAGGTAAGCCTAGTATGTTGTTGATGACTTCCATCCTAGGGGGTTTTTTGTCTCACTGATTCACGAAAGTGATCAGCAAAGTTTTTCCCTCCAGCCTCACCCAAAAGCTAGGGTGAAATTTGTCATCAACATGCTAAGTGAGTCCTAGTGTTTTTTATCAAGTATTTGGATGTTTTAGCTGTGTCTCATGGATTCTTCCTCTTCATTTCTAACAGGGTCTACCTCCCTTAGCTTGCAAGGAGACAGCTTAAACAGAGAGATTGGGGATAAAGGTGACAGCCCCCAATCTGAGCCGTTGTCGCGGTGCCTGGACAATCTGTGCGACAACATCTTTTGGCGCCGTTGCCGAGGATAGAGTTTTTCTGTCGTTGGTCTTAACGAAATTTTATAATCTTCTGATCTTTCATCGCCATTCATTAGTCTGTCGCAAGGGATCACATTTCCTGGTGACTTTTCATCTCTTCATATTTTCATTGTCTTATCTTTCGTCATATCACTAATCATTTCATCATTGTATCTTTAGCACCTGGACATTTCAGTTGGCTTCTTGTTTGGGTGGCGACTCCACTTATTCATCCTTTTACTCCCAGACAAGAATCCCCCCTAATATCCATTTGCTATCTCTCGATTATTTCTTTCGTTTTAGAATTAGTTTCATGTTCAAGTGGCGACTCCAATTCTTTCATTTCTTACAAGAGTTCATGCCAAGAAGTTCACTTCTTGAGGACCTTTTGACTATTCTTGAACACAGATCTATTTCTAAAATCTCAAAAACGATATCATGGATGTTTTTGCCCCGTGTAATTTTGCTAATATTCAGGGTTATCCCCATGATATTCCTCAAATGGATAAATTACCATCTTTTCAAGGAAATGATGCTGTCAGTGTTAAATCTCATTTGTTTGCTTTCACTAACTAGTGGAATAGATTTGCAGTTGCAAAAAATAATTTCGAGGATGTAAAGATGAAAACTTTTGTTCTTACTTTTGGTGAGGATGTTGCTGAATGGTTTACGGAAAAATCTGATAATTCATTTGATACTTTTGAATCAATTGTAACTGCTTTTAAGGAAAAGTATGGTGATAAAAGGGAAGATAGGCATTTGGTAAGAGAAATCAGTACCATAAAAAAGAAAGAAAATGAAACGACTGAAGAATTTAACAGGAGATTTAATGGCATCCTCAGAGAAATATCTCAAACTCATAAACCTCCTGATGGATCTCTTCTGAATTTTTACATTGATGCTTTTGATTCTGATACTTCATATGAGTTAAGGCGGGCTAAAACTGCAAATTATAAGGCTTGTCAATCTTTAGCTGAGGAGATTGAAAAGGATAAGAAAGCATCTGGAATGTCCAAAACTCCAGTTTTTGATGGGTCTTTGACAAATACTAAGTTAAAAGAACCTCTAGAAGATGATGATGACCCTATGAAAAAGTTAATGCAAAAACTTGAAAGCATGGAGCTTAATCATGCTAAGAAACTTGAAAGCATGGAGCTTAATCAAGCAAAATTAATCTCTGACCATGCTAAAGAAATAAGTATCTTACAGGCTAGGTTGGTTCAAATGGAAAGGGCTCAAACGCAGAATTCCCAACCTAGAAATAATAATGTTTTGCAGGAAAGAGGCCTATCTAATGAGCAGAGACCGACCAATCAACCCAAGTTTGCAAATCTTGTGGATGAAGCTCTGCCTTATTGTAGAGCCTATAATGATCTTCATGAAGAGGTTACTTGCCATGTTGTCAAAAGAATCATAGCTAGTAGAATGGCAAGGTCGAGCCATCAAATTAATGTTGTTGGTAAGGAATATCACATGCATATAGAAGATCATGAAAGTCAGGTTAAGGAGCCAGCTCAGATGATTAATGATGTGCAACCCAATCATATGCAAATGATTCAAAACATGGAATCTAACCAAATCAGTCTTTAAAATAAGATAACTTCCATGGAAGAAAGTCATGTTAACGAAATAAATGTCATGGAAAACAGGTTAAAGATAATGATTAATTAGATGTGCATTATACAGAATCATATGATTGCAATGGAAGCAAGACATACCCAGGAAATGACTGCCATGAAGGAAAATCACTTGTTGGAAATAAAAAATATGGAGGAAAATCAGACGAAATTAATAGTAAGGCATGCCAGGGAGATGAGTTCCATAAAAAAGAAATTGGAAAAAATGGAAGATATACAAAAGTTTCAGCCGAAATTTGATTTTGAAGATTCATCAACAGATCATAAGACTTCTTGTCTGTTAAAGCCATTCTCATCTCATCACACGGAGGATTTAACTATGGTTTCAAAGGATGTTGAGAAATACCAAGCTCATGTATCACCATTGACAGAGTATATCCAGAATAACATTGGTCATGCTCCAGGTTCTTCAGATATTTTGTACAAACATCTTCAAGATGAGGACAGGAAATATACAGTGATCTCATTGCTGACATCACAATCCACTCAGAAGAAGAGAAAGAAGCAAAAAAGAAGTAAGTGGTTTGATTCGTTTGATGGTCGAGAGCAGCTTGACAATCAGATAAGACAGAGTCCTACAATTAGCAAGATTGGACATGGCACATCTGAAAAGCGGCCTACAGACTTGCCTAAAAGTAGGCAAATGCTCAGCATACATTATATTGAGCATATCTGATGCCACAGGGCATCCTCTGTATTGTATCTCTAACCTTACACCTTGTTATTTCAGCATTTCATTTTGCAGTTAGAGTAGATTTACTTTTCATGTTAAGTAGAATAATAAATAAAAGAAGAGCTTCTATTTTTCATGAGCTTAATGTTATATGATGATATTTGAATGGACGCTACTTATGTAATCTTGTGTGTTGCTTGGATGCAGATTCTGGATTCTCACATTCCTTCAATGAAGCAACGTGTCCCCAAGTAGAGCCAGATGTTGACCACACTTTGTCAACGACCCCATAGCAGTACACCCCCATTTTTTCAAATGGGACTTATCATGTTCGAGGTTCGTGTCATCCAGATTTCATCGCCGATCGACAGTTTTTATAATGATGTAAACCCATTCTGCATTTTATGATGTAAATGATCTAAGTAAGACCGTCAATGTATGTAACAACCTAGGTAAGCCTAATATGTTGTTGATGATCTCTATCCTAGGAGGTTTTTTGTCTCACTGATTCACGAAAGTGATCGGCAGAGTTTTTCCCTCCAGCCTCACCCCAAAGCTAGGGTGGAATTTGTCATCAGCATGTTAAGTGAGTCCTAGTGTTTTTTATCAAGTATTTGGATGTTTTAGCTGTGTCTCCTGGATTCTTCCTCTTCATTTCTAATAGGGTCTACCTCCCTTAGCTTGCAAGGAGACAACTTAAATAGAGAGATTGGGGATAAAGGTGACAGCCCCCAATCTGAGCCATTGTCGTGGTGCCTGGACAATCTGTTCGACAACAGGAGGTATATCAATTATATTCGTTGGTGATTTGGGACAACTACCTTCTGTTATGGATAGACCTGCATATGCATGTGAAGGTCATGCAAAAGAATTATGGAATTTATTCACAATTGTTGTAACTCTTGATATAGTATACAGGCAAGATGGACAGAGCAATGATCAAAGATTCTTTCGTCATTTATTAATGAACACCAGAGATGCGATTCCAACAATAGAAGATTGGAAAGTACTAATGACACGTACAAATTCCAAATTGGATGCTTCAACAAAAGAGTCATTTAATAAGGCTACACATTTGTTTGCAACAAATGATGATGTGCACTATCACAATAAGTGTTGCTTGGTATCCCTAAATCACCCTGTTGCACGTAGTGTTGCTACAAGATCAAATAACAACAACAACATGGAAGGAGATGAGGAAAATTTGGATAATGAGGTCCTTCTTGCTGTTGGAGCTAGGGTTATGCTAACTTCAAATTTATGGACTAATGCAGGACTTGTCAATGGTGCTCTTGGAGTAGTTGAAGATATTGTGTATAATCCTGGAACATCACCTCCTAATCCTCCTACATATGTTTTAGTAACATTTGATAAATATGTCGGAGTTGCGTGGGATGAATTATTCCCTCATATTGTTCCTATTATACCTATTGAAAGAGGCAATAATAGACAAATTCCATTGCGACTTGCTTGGGGATTAACAATTCATAAGTCCTAGGGATTGACACTAGAAAAGGAAACTATTGATATTGGAAGGACATAGCGACAAGGTCTCACTTTTACTGCAATATCTCGAGTTAAATCTTTGGATGGTCTTCGATTTCAACCACCATTTCCATATGATCGATATGAAAAGATGGCAAAATGTGCCGATGTTTCTAAGAGAAAAGAAGAAGAAGTTAGGTTAAGGTTAAATACTAAATAAATTATGTATTTTTCATGTATTTTTCAATATATTCTTCATATCACATTTCAATGATATGATAGGTGTATTTTTTATTTAATATATTAATTAGTTCATTTTTATGATCACCAAACATATTTATATTAATAACATTTGTTAGAATTTGTATTTCTAATCTTCAAAATTTCAAAGTATGATGCACATCTAAAAAATATACAAAAAATTTAATAATCTGAAAAATGTGACGTTGATGCCTTCGACTGGAACCAGCCTAGATCCATCTAACTCTAGATCTATCATGCACCGAGAGGGATCAAATCTCTCGAGGTTCAAACCTTTCCTCAAGTTTTGCACTCAAAAAATAGGTTTGCACCTCGAGAGATTTGATCCCTCTTGGCGCATGATAGATCCAGAGTTAGATGGATCTAGGCTGGTTATAAAAATTGGGGAGGTAACAACGAGAAAGGTTCTCATAAGTCTCGATGAAAAAATAGTGACTAAATTTGAATGGGGTTAGGATCTGCAACCAGCAATATGGAAAAGTTCTTTGCACTATGGAAGAGACTGGAGATGGCCATAAAAAAAAAAATTAAAGACTCTCGGTTTTGGAGATTCAATGATTGTCATCCGACAAATGATGAAGGCCACGAATCTAATGAGCTCTTCATCTCTCCCTAAGTGCTTAGTTCTTCTTACCAATTTGAAAAGTTAGAATTCTATCATAATCTCAAACATTTGAATGCTAGAGCGGATGAGCTTGCCAAAAAAGGTTCTACTATAGGACAAGGTAGACTTGAAATGAACAATATAGCATGTTTCTTTTCAATTCCTTAGTGCTTATGAATGTCACAAATATTGAAACGGTGGTTAGGGGCTCCTCTGTTCTTAATATGCACATGCATGAAATTTGGACATACTTGCTTCCAAGGATTAGAGACACGATGAATTTTATTCACATTGTAGCATTGGGTACATGGCATGTTTTCATACCTCTTTTTTGCAAGGTGGTCAAAAATTCAGGATCCAACTACCATTGATTTCCATATATCTGGCCTATTTACTTGTTTTCGTGGCTTATTACTTGGAACCTCATGTGTCTGGTATTTTTGATCTCTCCAAGACAATGGTGTCTTTTCCATTTATGCTCTCACTGGTGGGATCTGGTTTGGCTCTCCTCAGTTGTGATGTTAAGAGTCTCGATTGGAAAATTGAATTTATGGAATTCGGTCGACGCCATCCCACTCATGTCATTCCTTTGTCCGACTAATCTTTGGTTAAAGGAGAGATCTTTGGCGGATGATCGACTTGTGTTTTTGCGGAGACCTCGCCTATATAATGAGTATATGGCATCCTCGTGGCACAAACAAGTTCTTGGCTCACATTGATTTAGTTGCAGGTCATTTCTTCAATTGTCATCAATGGAATTGGGTGCTCAGCTTTGGTTTCATAATGGGAAATTATCATGTCCCTCTTGATAACAATGAGGCCAATTTAGTGTTAGATAAATTGTTGGATGCTTCTCAATATATTGGATCTATCAATATATATATATTGATAGAAATATTATTTTGATTAGTAATAATTATATATAAAGTTATAATTATAATTATAATTATTTTATTTTATTTTTAAATTTAAATAGTGTTAATTTTTAATTATATTAAAATTTTTGAAAATTTAAAATAAATTATTTTTATTATTATTAAAATTTTAATTAATTAAAAACTTAAAATAAGAGATAATTTTATAATGATGATGATGATGATGGTTAACGTCCACTAAGACCAAACTTTGGTCCATCGGACCTAAAGAAACTAATTATTTATTTTGTTTTAAAATTGTACTCTTATGCTCAAAGAGCTTGGAGAGAAGCCTCCCGAGTTCACTATAATTTTGACATGTTAAAAGGCTAGGAAGGTCGGTATTGCAACAAAGAGTATGAAAGTGAGATCTAATGTGGGTGTATACAGGGCACTCTAAGAGGAAGTGATTTTTATCATCAATGTTCATATTCTAGAAGAGATGGCAGATCCTTTCCACCCATAGAGTTTTAGGAATTGCCCAACAACCTATTTAACAATGAAGCCCATGAGAGTTCTTTCTTATCTTGGATAGAAAAAAATTGTATTTAATAATGAGTTTGATTAATAATAAAATGGTGCTATTAAAATTCTTACAATTCATTCTTGTTCTCAATTCCTTTTCATAAAATTAAACATAAAATCTAATGAATTCTAAATTTTACATGTATTAAATATAATTTAAAATCTAATGAAGTCTAATCTCTATACAAATTAAATAATCTATATTAAATATAATTTAAAATCTAATGAAGTCTAAACTCTATACAAATTAAATAATCTACACTGAGTAGATAAAAAATTAATTTTATTTTTATTTCCCAAAAAGTAAATAAAAAATGATCATTAATATTATTAAGAGAATCAAATTAAATTTTAATTTTAGTTAAATAAATTATCATTTTTAAAAAGCTCCAAGAAAAATCATTGTCTATCTGAAATCACGGGATCAAATCTCTTCAAAACCCTTATAGTTAAGTGATCCTTCATAGCCACTCAATATCCATTAACCATTCTTTAAAAAATTATCATTTTAAAATTTAATTTTAATTTTAATTTTTTAATTTTTTATTTTTTATTTTATTTTTTATTTTATTTTTTTCAGAAAGAAAAAAACCACTGTATTATATAAAATATAACTAGTACATTTTCATCATCTAGTTTGTCATACATTTGTTCATATGAATCTTTATGTTCCAATAAGGACTCCCCCTATCGATAGCCACATTTTCATTTCTAATATTGCATTGCCTATGACCATTATATTCTTCATCTTGATACATAGACAAAAATTTCAATCGTGTATCAAAGTATACCTCCTATAGATCATTTACATCTTGTTTTAACACATTTTATCCTTGCTTAATTGTTAGTTCTCGTAATGCTGACAGAATAAGATATATCTCAGGTTCACTTGTTGTAGCTTAGGAGGTTAATTTTAATTGATATCTCTCATGTTGTAAAACAGTAAAATTATATCTTAGGCTCGCTTGTTGTAGTAGAGTGGGATAAACCAAAATGCTATTGTATTCCATCAACTCCGACTCACTTGTCCCTTCTTTTCCGACTTCTCCACCTTTAGGAAAAAATCGTAACAATATTTTAGGCTCGTTGTATATCCTTGCTAGCTCCCATGATATCGTGTTCTATTTGAGTTGTTTTCAGGCTCGCTTGATTTTGTGATCAAGCTCGCTTGATATAGAGGGCTGGCTTGC
This sequence comes from Pinus albicaulis, assembly GCA_034641835.2. Lineage (NCBI taxonomy): Eukaryota > Viridiplantae > Streptophyta > Pinopsida > Pinales > Pinaceae > Pinus > Pinus albicaulis. The sequence continues at coordinate 16,238,403 of CM076579.1, read as the reverse complement.
TTGATTTTTTGATCATGCTCGCTTGATATAGAGGGCTAGCTCGCTTGATGTAGTTTGCCTATACTCATTTAAGTAGCAAAAACTGGGACTTATTATGAATAATACCTATAAGTAAAGAGATAAGATCTGAGTAATGAAAATGAAACCAAAAAAGGTGCCCATTAAAACTGGGCCTTCAGCCTCCCTTTTGCAGTCTCATGGAATGGGAATTTCACTCCACCAGAACTTGAAGTTATGGACATATTGGGACACCTGCAGACAACTATATTTCGTTTTCAGTCCCATCTTTGATAAGGAGTCAGCCCTGGAATTGTTTTCTCTGTAAATATGGAACAGAGGTGGTGCTTCTAATCTCTCCCATAAGATTTTTTCTCTTTTGAACCAACCATGTGAGGTTAAAAATGCATCAGGCGAGAGACTCATGAAAGCATCTATAATCAATTTTGAATCCCCATATATAGATAGTTGATGTAGATTCAGATTGTAGGCGACCAGTAATCCACCCCATAGCACCATCAACTCTGCCAAATTGTTAGAACCTTTGCCTCCATTCCAGAATACTTGAATCCTTTCCTCCTTTGATGTCTTAATCCAGGCCCCACATCCCATGATCCCGTCTTGACATGCTCCATCGAAAAATATTGCTGGTAAGGATATGGGATGGGGTCGAATCCTTTTTTATTTATCCTGTATACAATAAATGTGTGGATCCCTATCCGTAATCCACCTCACGATAGCACTATATAAGAGTGGAATACTGATAGGGGACCCCTAAAAAATATTCATGTTTCTGCATCGCCATATCTCCCATATAACAAAGAAAGGTAAGGATTGGAATTTACCTGTCACCTGATCCCATCGTTTTGCTGCTTCAATGAAGTCTGTTGGCGTCCAAGGGCTGCTGAGGATATTGTTGCTGAATAATGACCATAAATGCACAATAATCGGACAAGATAAAAAGAGATGAGTGATAGATTCTTGTTCACAATGGCAGAATATGCATTTGCTTGGTCCATTCCATCCCCTTCTCCTTAACCCATCCCATGTGAGGATTTTTTCCCTCCATACCAACCATCCAAACAGTAGAATTTTAGTCGGGATTTTCCGTTTCCAGAACTTCTCAAAACCAGGCAGCATGTGATCCATGACCTCGAAGCTATTGATGTTATCATATATTTATTTTACAATAAGGCGCCTTCCTTCATCTTACCCGTCCAAACCAACTTGTCCCCGTCACAACAATGGGATATGCCTGTCCATTGGTAGACCGCCCTATAGGCAGTTCATTCCTCAGCATCTCTCCCAACCAGAGCCAATTGTTCGACAATCTTGAAAACCGGTGCGTTATATTCCCAACGAGCAATGATCTGTGACAAGTGTAGTAATCCTTTGTTTGCAAATATGTGAGCCAATCTACTACTTAACTGAGGTATCTCCTCCATACCAAATATTTTTTCCCCACTCAGCAAAATCATCCGCCCATCTCCAAAGTACCAAACCAATCCTCCTGCCAGGATATGCATCACCTTTTTGAAATTGTTCCAAATTGTTGATTTGTTCCTTGGATATCTGAGTTGTTTGTTGTATATGAACCGCAATGGGCACTGAGGCAAGTATTTACAAGCCACAATTTCTGCCCAAATGCCCTTGCTAGAAAGAGCCCTCCATAAAGACTTAACCAAAAACGCCATGTTAAAGGCTCTGATATTTAGAATCCCCCAACCACCCAATTTTTTGGGGCAATTTAAAATTTGCAATCTACAAAGGTGGATTTTATTTTTTTCACTTGTACCCTCCCACAGGAAATTTGATATAATAGTATTAATCTGCACAACAATCCCTTGTGGAATGTAAAAGAGATGACCCTAGTATACTATGAGCTGGGATAGAACTGCTTGTACCATGATGAATCTTCCCCCTAAGGATAACCATTTGCTTGTCCATTTACATATCTTGTTTTTGAATTTCTCCACTAACCAGATCTAGTCTTTGAGTCTATAGGCAGAGGGCTTAATCCTATAGCCAAGATATGTGAAACCTTCGACAACCAATTTTTTCTGAACTCCAAGGAAATTTGCAATAAAATATATTTCATCCCCATCCTCATGCCCATATATAATAAAAGATTTTCCCTTATTGATGCATAAGCTAGTAGCAGAAGAAAATCGAATGAACATATAATGAATGTAAAACCAATGGTTTCTAATAATCCTGCCGAAAATGAGCAGATCATCAACAAAAAGCGAGTGAGTAATACTTACAGATTTAGAGAAGGAGAAACCCGAGATGTAACCCGCTTGTCGTGCCATATTCATGAGACAGCTGAAACCGTCCATGATCAGGATAAAGATTAGGGGGGATAATGCACATCCCTGCCGCAATCCTTTTTCCGCTCCAAAGAAAGCAGTAGGCTTTCCATTAATTAAAACAACATATTTTACTGAAGTTATGCACCCCATAATCCATCTGATGGCGCTGACCGAAACACACACTTTCAATAGAAGCAATCAAATATATGACCAATTCGCCCGGTCGTATGCCTTTAGAAGGTCAACTTTCAAGACAAGGCCTTCTTTATTCCCATCATGCATAGAATGTAGGGCTTCCTGAGCAATGGCAATGGCATCGTGTATCGAGCGGCCTTTGAGAAATCCGTACTGTTCCTTTGCTATGGCTTCAGATAGATATGCCTTGAGCCTATTTGCAATAATCTTAGACGAAATTTTGTATATCAGATTGCAAAGAGCAATGGGCCTGAAGTCAGTGAAAACTTTTGGCTCAAAGCATTTTGGGATCAGGGTCAAAAAAGTGGAATTCATGTTGGATGGTATATGTCCCAGTATCCTTCCTTGTTCAACAATTGATGTAATTTCGTCAGCCATGATGTCAATGAAATGACAATAGAATTCTATCGGCCATCCATCAGGCCCAGGGCACTTGTCATGGGAAAAAGATCACAGAGTGGTAATCACTTCCTCCTTGGATACAGATGCATTTATACTCCTGATCGCCTCCTCATTGAGCCTATGCGCAATTTGTTGTAATACCCATTTTTTACTTTCACAGTCAATCCCTTTATCAGCCAAATAGAAATTTGAGAAATATTTGTGGGCTTCCTTTCAAATTTCCTCCTCATCCCAGATCATATCACCGTCCTCCTTCATGATGTGCCAAATGAAATTTCTATTCCTTCTACCATTGACTGTCCTGTGAAAAAATTTAATATTTAAATCTCCCTCCCGAAGCCAATTTATCCTACTTTTCAGCTTCCATGTTATTTCTTCTATCTTAAGAATCTCCAGCTGTCTTTTTTCTAACTCCTCCATCTGCCTATATGTTTCCTTATCAGGGGCCTGAATAATAGAGGCTGCTTGTATATCCATTAACCTGTTATTTATATAACTTAATTCTGCCCACAAATTCTTTTTCTTGTTAATCTCCCATGCTTTAGTAAGCTTTTTTATCCTTGGTAGTTTTGAGTGGAATCCAACCCATCCCCCTGTCTCCAATACAAATGTATCCTTATTCCAATTATCTCGAACCATCTTGTCATATTCGAGGTCAAGTAACTAGGCACGGTTAAGCTTGAATGGAATAGCACTCCATCTTTGAACAAATTTCCAAGTCAAATAAATGGACGTGTGATTAGACATGTCAGTGATCATTAGTCCGGATGATATGTGCTCCCAAATCGTGAATAGACATTCACTCACAACCGCCCGGTCCAGTCGTTTGGCAATGAAGTCATCGCCCACCCTATGATTATTCCAGGTTGGAGCAATAGGCGCAGGTCTAATATCCCATAAGTGGGCAGATTCGAGAATGGATGAGATATATCCGGCCATTGGATCCATCTTAGCCTTTAGCCCCCATGACTCATAAGTGTTTAAAGTGGCATTGAAGTCACCCAACATCATCAAATTCTTCAGGTTAAGAATACCCGAGCCATTAATATTGTCCCAGAATGCTCTCCTGTTCTGACATGGTGCATATAAATTAATAATGTTCATGGTTTCTTTCAAGCCCCTGATGTTTCCAGATAATAGCATACCCCCAATAAATCGAAAGGCCCAAAAATTTGCAAAATTGGGATCCCATGCTGCAACAAGCCCTCCCGCTCGTCCAACAACATTTATCCCGGAAGCATTCCATCCATGGAAAATATTAAGCATCAACTTAATGGCCTTCCTCCTATCACACAAAGTTTCCTGTATTAATATAATCACCGGCTCACTCTCCTTTATTAGATCCCTTAGGCAAAGAATTTTAGAGGGGTCGCCCATACCCTTGATGTTCAAAGATATGATGTAGGTCATTGTGAACCTCCGCGAGGGCCATCTGCTCTAAGCGCCCTGTGTTCATCAAAAGAGGATATTGGCACCTCAGTGAGGTCAAGAAGCTCATTTCCAAATAAAGTTCTGGTTTTCATCCTTCCCCTAAAGTTTCGTGATCCACTCCCCCCGGCTTCTTTCTCATGATAATGTTCCCATCAGTATCAGGTGTCATGACAGAGCCATCACCAGTGTTAGGAGGAGGTCTATCATATATAGTGAGAGCAACAATGTCGATATTGGGATTTTTGAAAAGGTCATCTAAGTCAGCACCTATAGAGGTCCGGGGCGATTCCATGTTCTCGTTTCGGTTCAGAGATGTGGGGGATGAGGGTGGCGAGGCCCATTCCAAAGGTGGCATTGTAGGCGAGACGCGATCAAGTCCCGCGAGGGATGACTCCAGAGGATGGTTACCAGGGGTCAAAGAAAACATTGTCATATTCCCCGAAAACTCATTGGCCATATTTATATTTGATGCTGATGACTCATGGCCCCGTGGGATTCTTCCCAGAAAGATATGCGACCTCTGTCCATTGTCCATCAAAAGTTCTTGGTTGGTATCATTTTAAAATTTAAATAAAATAGTATAAAATCAAATTTACTAGAATAGTTCAATTGGTGATAAAGTATTATGAAATTCAAACGCGGCTATGAAATTGAAATATCAAATCTCCTTAGCTCAATCAACCCAAAAAAAACAAAAAAACAGTATAAAGTCAAAACATCAAAACATTTCACCTGCGACTACCAAATCCTTTTTCTGTGTGTTTAGATTACAATGACTCTACGTCAATGCTTACCGTGTTAACGTAATGCTGACTCATGGGACTACCATATCCTTTTTCTGTGTGAAGATTGCAATGGCTCTTCGTCAATACTTACCGCGTTAACGTAATGCTGACTCACAGGGGAGGATCCGACCCATTACTTCATGGAGAAAAAGTTAGTGGTATAAATAAAAGAAAAAGGGAAAGAAAGAAGGGTTGAGATGATTGATGTTTAATAAAATAAAAGTAAATCATTTTCATTATTCTAAGTCCGTACCTGTTATATTAATATCCACTTTAAATGTTTCACAATAAAAATAATTTACACAACTTAATTTTAAGAGGATTTAATATTGTAAGGATAAATTATTAAAACATTTACATTAAAAGTAAATTTAATTAATTTATATAAAATATATATATTTTTATTTAAAAAAATAATGACTATATAATAAAATGAGCATTTAAATAAATTAGATTAATGAAATTATTTATCTATATTATAAATCACAAAAGTCTTGGATCTAACAAAATGAGAATTATAAATATTTTTTAAATTTATTTTATATTTATATTTAAATAATAATTATATGAATTATAAATAATATTTATTTTATTTTATATTTAAATAATTGTTATATGAATTGTTTTTTTAAATGATAGAAATTATAATATATATAATAAATAATAAAATTAATATAATTAAGCATATAATGTTTTGTGTTTTTGTTTTTTTTTAAATAATTAAAAAAAATATTATTTACTCATAAATTTTTTTTTTAAACATTGAATTATATATATATATATATAGTTAGATAACTTCTAAAAAAACATTAATTACTCATAAATTTTGTAAAAAAACATTGAAGTGTATATTGAGTAGTTTATATATATATATATATATATATTAAAATTTTACTTGGGAAAATAGACCAATAACAGAGGCTCAAACTTTTAATATTGTTTACTATCTAAGAATATGATATATTGAAATTGTTTTTGGCAAAGAAAATAAACTTTAAATTAAAAAACACATTGATATCATTAACATAAAATAGATTCTATTGCAAGTGACTGGTCTATCTAGGATTCATCCTACAATAGTATCCACTTGAATTGGTGGTTGTGGCTCATTGTCATTGTGAGAGGAGGAAAAGTCAAGTTTTGTCAGGTTCTTCGCAAGGATTATGATTCACTTTTTTTTGAGCTTATCCACTTTGTCTAGGAGTTTTGTCATGCATATGATTAGTTATTTCATTTTATCTACCCTGTGAGTGAGGACTCTGTAACACACCCCTTGTTAATCCTAACCCCCATTAATGTTAGCAGGAGGTGGTTACCATGAAGAATCAACCACCAATATCAAGTTATGGAAATGCGATCTAAATTTTTGACCCCTTTTCGACTTTCTTAAAACTTGAAATGAATGACACTATTACGTTCATCTTGTTGAGACTATTCCAATGGTATAAATTTTTCTCTGGTCCAACTCTTGGATTCCAAGATATGGCCATCCATAGATTAGCCATTTAATTAGTTCCACCTCACCAACTTGCCATGTGGCGCTCACATGGAAATCTCAGTCGGCCTCTCTCTATCACATGGTTGTACTACCATAGTTGTCAACCCACTCATACACATTGAACCCCCTTACAAGGCCCACACAACGCACATCTAATATATGTGCATATGTATAATACACAGTTGTAGGCTTCTGTCCCTACCACCTCATCCCAAAAATGCCATCTCGGGAGTTTATCTTGTTTCCCCTCACCACGTCGTCTTGGAGATAAAATCTTGGGAGTTATTCTTAGTGCCTCGCTTGAAACCTCTGAGTTTTGAGGTCTTGGGGGGGATGTACTACCCCAGGTCCCACCTGGTCCTTCAAGGCATGATACACTTGTATCCTGCATTACAACTTCTTTGGGGGGGCTTTTGTCACAACAGATTTCCAATGCATGACCATTTACCCCGCTGCCATGTCCACCTGACTCTTGTATCGCAAAGGAAATTGCTTGCCTCCCTTTGAATTCTTTAGGGATGAAGTTCTGAGGCACGTGAACCATGCCCATGCTTCCTCTTCCCTACGGCCCAAATCTCTCCACCTTTGCACTATGTTATAGTTCCCGATCACTTGACCTACCTGGCTTGGGTCTCCCAATTCTTCTCACCCCTAAACTTTCGACTCCCCAACTTAAGTAATATAAGGATTACTTGGTCCCTTCCACCCTCAGGACTCAATAAAGGTGGTTTTATTACACGAGGGCTTGTTATGGCTAATTAGTGCCTGAGCCCTTATGTCATTGAGTCTTATATCTCGCATGATGAATGTGCACTAGATATACTCAGGGCTTAAACCTAGTGATTTTTCGAAGGACTTAATCCAAGTCTTGGCTACAAAGGTCATGATAAAACTGGAACCTGAGGTCGATATTCATCCTGTCATGCACATGGGTTTGAAAGCCCCTCGGTCGGCATCCTCCAGGGTGCGCACACACACACACAAACATACATCCATATGTTATTTCTCCTGAGCTTAAAAGAAACTAATTAACAAAGGTTGTCTACCTCTTCATACATAGACCACATAGAACAACCAATAAACTCAAGATAATTGCATAAATAAATCATTCATGAAGGTGGATATTCTAGAGCATTTCAAGACAAGAATTTTACATTCCTCATTTATGCAAGAGACAACACTCCTCAATAATTAGTATAACGGTAATTTGACACAAAAGTCATAGATGTAATACACAAAAATCATAGACGTAATATTAACAAGCACAAAACATAAGAGTGTACTTATATTATAAGAGATATGGCAACTTAGAGTGGGACTTTAACTCTTCACCCAACCATAAATAAGCTACATCCATTGTTACTTGTAGTTGTCACCCACTAGCTAGATTCTAGTGCTTGACCTAGAGTGCTACTAAGGTACACTTCACCAATATTAAAGCTGAAACAAGATGCCACCAGGCCACTCTACCTTCATCCACCAACTACAAAAGTTTCCACTTAGTATTTTTAAACAAAACTAACATCCATACTAGTATACCATAGAGAAGAGAGTTTCAACTCACTTTTAGGAAAAGAGAGAAAGAGATTCCACATTAAAGAAGGTTTATTAGTGGATAAGCTATTAAAGGGAAAGAGGAAATCTCTGCAGGTGGTTCCTTAGTTAGTCAAGCACTAAAAGCTTCAGCCCCAAGACAACTCTTGGTGGTTCAACAACCTTCACAAGCGCCTGAGTGACTCTTTCTAAACCAGTCGGTTCACAATCCACAAGCTTCTGGTGGGTTCTTCAGCCTTATAAACAAGCCACTCCTCTCTATAATGTTTTTTATCTAGCAATCCTTTGTGAGTGTTCTTCATCTGGTTTGATCCCCTCAGCGTTAGACAATTTTCCACTCTAATATATGCTCTCCCTATATTTTATAATGTTCTCCTCCATTATTTGTGCTTATGCACAAGAGGGTCATTAGAGTGTGTTCTTCCTTCAATGTCTTTGCGCGCAAGAGAATGTGAGACGATGTTCCCCTCCTCTTCTCTCTTTTTTTGCATCTACACATGTGTCCCTCTTTTTTCTCCTAAACAGTTTAATTGTTTGTATTTTTCCATGCTCCACGCAGTCAACTACCTAGGACACCGCAATCCATGTTGCCTTTAACACATTTTCCTCTTCTTGATTGATATTGGGACTCACATGGGCCAAGTCATCCCATTTAAAACCACTCAACCAACAAAGAGTGATATTTAAAACAACAATTCCCTCAAGCAATCTCCCTCCCCAAGCAATCTGGAATTTGTGCCCCTTCTCTCTCATCCTTTAATTAATTGCAATTTTATTTATAATGTCAAATATTAGCAAGATGATATCACAGACTCTGCCCATTAGGATCTTTATATGTTAGTAAAGACTTAAAATTTACTTCTAATAGGTAGTCTTGGCCCTAGTTGAATTCTCATTGATCCATGTGTATGTCTAGAATATATCATCTAGATTATTGAACTTGTTTTTCCATGTATGAGATGGCTCTTTGAATTAGGGATTATGTCCCTATAGTGTTCCATGGTTTCCAGAGCAGTTGCTTCGGCCCAAGTTTGATGGTCCAAAGAAGGATTATACGTAAAAGGAAGGGAAAGATGAGGATGCCCTCTTTTGCTTTACGTTGAGCATAACATTTGTTGCCTAGCCATAGTGATAGGTTTCAAACAGAGAGGGGGAACCAAACAAAAGGCTAACACAAGGGAAATAGATCGATAACCTTTAGAATTAAGCATGACGACAAAGCTAGGGGATGGGTAGGAATAGAAAACCAGAGCATGGGAGAGGTAAAAACAAAGGGATGAGACTAGGGAAGCATGAGAGGAGACAAAGTAGAATTGACAGAATGAAGGGGAAGATGAGAACCAAGGGAGGGACAGGAATTCAACTCGGTGAGAAAAATAAGCCCCCTAGAATAATCATTTCGAGGGAAGGAATAAAGAACTAGGAGCCCAAAAATCCAAATTATGAGTTCAATGCACTCAGGAAGATTTCCAAAATTAAAGCATAATTCCAAATTGAGATGAGGATAAGACCAAACCTATAGAAGTGATGATTGTTGTGAGTTGTTTCAGTGAGTTAATTTCTTCATTTGAATATTTTCCAACCGCGGAAGATTGTTAATCATGTGTTCCTCATAGATTTCATGGAAAAACCTTCTAGAACTAGCAACCTCACACCGACTTCCTCCTATCCATGATTGAGTATTATATGCATGTAGCGAGCATCAGGCCTTGCTTTCTTTGCCTTAGCTAGCCACCTCTTAGTGTTATGTTGTTATTGTTCTCCATTTCTTTCCATAAAAAATCATGATATTCCCCTGTAGATCGTGATCCAATATGGTTGTATAACTCCCAAGTTTCGCACGATCGAAAGTAGAAGCATTGCAATCTCCCACAAGCAGGTTGGCATGCCATCCATAGTGTAATGTTCGTCCAGAGTGTAATGTATGGGAGACCATGCAAGCTTCCAATTGGAAGGTGGCATGCCTTCTTCTTTTATGTCTATTGCGCTCATCCTATGTTGGGGAGAGTTGCCCTTTATGTACACCCACAGTGCAGAAAGAAATTTAAATATTTTTAAAAACAAATTCATATAAATAATTATCAATTATAAATTAAATATTGATACTATTTATTAACTAAATATATTCATATCATCATGGATATATTAACTATAATATTGTATAATAAATAAAATATTAATATAAATTTTATTAAAATGAGAAAAATATAAATATATGGTAGATCTTAGACTTTTGTGATCCATAATGATAATGAAATGACTTTCCAATTAATCATATCATTAAAATTTGATGAGTTAAAACTATATAATATAATTCATCCTTATATTTATATATATATATATATATATATATATATATATATATATATATATATATATATATATATATATATATTTAATAAAATAAAATAAAAAATCTATTACTCAAAATAATGCAAAGTCAATGAAAATTGTGGCTCTGGCCTTACTCGTCGAAAGTAAACATTCTACACCTCACTACTAGCTGTACCGCTGCTTGTAATTCTTACTCACTAATAGCTGTACCGCTGCTTGCAACTCTTACCACCGAAATCCCATGATATTGATCTTCCTATCAAAGCAGGCCGATTGGTGGGTTACTTTGCATTTAGCACCTTATGATATGAGTGGAATTTGATTCCGATCAGGTTGATATGCATTATTCTGTATCCATGGCCTCATGATATGAGTGGAGTTTGGTTCCCATCAAATCATGGGCCCAATTGAATTCCTTTTTTCCGATCCAGAATGTTTCTCTGAAATTAATATCAAGAACCTTATTATCTTTCTCTGAAATTAATATCAAGAACCTTATTATCTTTTTTCTGAATGGAATGTTTATGTGGATCTTAACATCTTCCAGCTTCCTTGTAATTGGGACGTTTCTAACCAACACTTCATCATGTGAAAATGCAAAGACATAATACTGATAACCTCGTAGTCAACGAAATAAATATATATTAAGTTATTCCTTGTCCCTGCATATATTTAGGAATACTGTATACTGAACCATTTTTCGTAAGTATTTTCTAAAATTGTTGGAGTGTTTTTTTGAATGGGTAGGTAAAGAAATAGGTTAACTGCTTAATATTGGCAGGAGTGAAAGTCTATAGTTTGCAAATCATCTTTTAATAATTTTAAGTGGCATCATTTTCCATGAATAAATACTGTTCATGATAAGTATGGTTTTCCTTGAGTTTATATTTGCTGATAGAAACAAGTGATAGCTGTCGGGCTACTGGTTTGACAATTAAGTTGGTAATAGCTGTACCACAACTAGTTCTGAAGTGAAGTCTGATATATTAAATTTTTTTTGATGATTAACATGGCGGTGAACTGGAAATCTGTATTTATAAAACTGAACCAGCATTTAAATCCATCCTGAGCCTTCAGTAGCCCACTGCTATCGTGGATTGGCCTAACAGAGCATATCGCCATGAGACCCGCGGGGTGGAAGTTCACCAAGAGAATCCTCGTCGCTGCCTTGGGTTCGATCCTGCTCGCCCTTTTTGTCATCTGTTTAGCAGTTGGCATTGCGAGCAGATCTAACAAAGAGAAAAACGAAGATGGTCTAGTGCAGATCGTTCATATTACACGTCGGAAATCGACGTCGAAGGCCGTGCAAGAAGCCTGCAGCAGCACTCTCTATCCGGAGTTCTGCGAATCCACAGTTTCAAGCTTTCCTGGACTGTCCGACAGGCAGGGGCCAATGGAGATTGTGACGGTCGCTGTCAATCTGAGCATCGATGCAGTCAGGAAGGAAAACGCTGTAGCTCGGAGCTTGTCGAGTCAGCCCGGGCTGGACCAGAGACAACGCGGTGCTCTGCAAGATTGTCTCGAGTTATTCGATGAAACGCTCGATGAATTGTATGACACGCTTTCCCATTTGAAGAACGCGAGAATCGAGCCAGTTAATCCACAGCATGCCAGTGATCTGGAAACATTGCTGAGCGCAGCCATCACGAACCAGTACACCTGCCTCGACAGCTCTGCGCATTACGATTTCAGACAGAAGTTGCAGGGAGGCCTTGCAAATATCTCTCGTCTCGTCAGCAATTCGCTGGCTATGGTCAAGAATATTTCAGCCCAAGCTGCCAGCGGAGCCGTTAATTCGACTCATAATGGCCGCCAGTTATCTGATAATCAAGTTTCTGATTTCATGTTCAGGGAGTCGAACGGGTTCCCGCCATGGATGTCCGGGGAAGAGCGAAGGCTTCTGAAAACATCTGCACGCCATGTGAAAGCCGACGCCGTGGTTGCCATGGACGGTACTGGAGATTTCGTGAACGTTACAGAGGCAGTGAATGCAGCTCCAGAGAATAGCCAGACGAGATATGTGATTTATATAAAGGCGGGAGTTTACACGGAGAATGTGGAAGTAAACAAGACGAAGACGAATCTGATGTTCGTTGGAGATGGCATAGATGTCACTGTAATTACCGGAAACCGAAGTGTACAAGATGGCTACACAACTTATCGTACTGCTACTGTCGGTAAACATACATTTTACCATACATAAGTTCTTCTTCACAGTTTCTCTGAGTTTTGCAGCTTCGTAAACATCATGCAGCCATAGATTTTAGCCTGGTCAGTTTTATTTTGATGGTAGAATTTATCAAAACTTAACAAACAGAAATGAAGCTGATAAGTTGTTTGAATTTGTTTCTGGTTGTCTAATTTTGAAAAATTAAATTCAGTATTTTGGTATTTATTAGGGTTAGTTCAATTGGTCTAATTATTCCTCTTTCAAGCATTTTTCTATGGAGGGCATCAAAACTTAATGAACAGAAATGAAGTTGATAAGGTGTTTGAATTTGTTTCTGGTAGTTTAATCTTGAAAAAATAAATTCAGTATTTTGGTATTTATTAGGGTTAGTTCAATTGGTCTAGTTTTTCTTTTAAGCATTTTTCTATTGAAAGCATCAAAACTTAATGAACAAAAATGAACTTGATAAGCTGTTTGAATTTGTTTCTGGTGGCTCAATCTTGAAAAATTAAATTCAGTATTTTGGTATTTATTAGGGTTAGTGCTGTTTGAATTTGTTTCTGGTGGCCCAATCTTGAAAAATTAAATTCAGTATTTTGGTATTTATTAGGGTTAGTTCAATTGGTCTAGTTCCTTTTTCAAGCATTTTTTTATATTAAGAGGTTAGGGTTGAATTCTCTAGAGACTCTTTCAGAGACTTAAGTTGCAACAAGTTTTATGGTTGAGCTAGCAACACAAAGTGATACCCAATGGTACCAAATCTCTAGAGACCATGAATCACATTTAATTAACAAAAAAACAACAAAAAAATACATTAGTTAGGTAAATGGATAACTCTGAAAATTTACAAATAGGAAAAGGAACTTAGTCTAACTATTAGATGTTTTTGTTTTTTGTTTTTTTTGTTTTTCTAGTAATTAAGGCTATTTTTTCCAATAAAATATTGTAATTTTATTTCACTAACAAAATTATAATCTGTAAATGGTTTTAGGCATTAGACCATGTCACACTTTTGGCTAATGCGCAAAAAGAAAAACTGTAAAAAAATTACATTATTTAGTTAGGGCCAAGTGTGATAATATTAACTTCCCTATTTTGTCTTTCTTTTTCTGAATTTTTTTGTCAAACCTCATGATTGGGGTTAGCCATTAGACTATGTCATACTTTTGGTTAATGCACAAAAAGGAAAACTGTAAAAAAATTACATTATTTAGTTAGGGCCAAGTGTGATAATATTAACTTCTTCTTTTTTGCCTTTTTTTTCTGAATTTTTTGTCGAACCTCATGGTTAGGATCAATTGTTACTATTGGCAATTGATTTTCACTTCGTGTAAAAAGACTTCTTTGTCTTAATCTTAATTTTCTGATACATAGGCTATCTTTAATACCCTAAATTCATGAGTTATCTTTAATATCAAGTCCATATTTAATGAGTGTTTCCTGTTTCTGCTATAATGAATTTTAATTGTTTAAAACACTTTTTGAATGTATAAAGAGCTTTGAAAAACTCTTTGGGCATTCAATTTTCAGCAAATTATATAGATACAACTTAAAATCTCAAAAAATTCATACCAAATATTAAAAAAAATTAAAAAAAAATTAAAAAAAAAAACACAAAAACCTCAAAGTGGAAAAAATAATTGTAAATTTTGCCTAATGAATTCAGTGCCCTTACGGATTACATAACTAAAACTTCAAATTCCAAAAAAAAAAATCTATCAAATTTTAGAAAAAAGTTATTATAAAAATATAAAAATAAAAATAAACAAGGAAAAAAAGAATTTCTAGCTCGGAAAAATATTTTAAAATTTTGCCTGACGACCTTGACATTTAAAACTTTCTATCTTCGCATGTTTCGACGATCGGTCCAATTTTCGTCAATAATGATTGAATGACTTCGAAAAATATTTTGTAATTATGTTTTGATATTTCCATATCTTCCAAAAATATTTTTTTATTTTCCCCTTTAGTGTATGATTACATTAACCTGAAATATTTTTTTCAATGATTTCCAAATTGACGGAGGTCTTGCGGAAGTTTCCGGGATGGTAATAATTGAAAGGAAAAACTGAATGGTATAGTCATTGCCATGCGGACATGAAAGTTTATTTTTCAATGATTTCAAAGCAAAATTTCTCGGATTGTAAAAGAAAAACTGAATGCTATATGATTGGTATGTGGAAATTAAAATAATGCAGCTGTGAGTGGAGATGGATTCATCGCACGCGATATGACGTTTGAGAACACAGCAGGAGCTGAGAATCATCAGGCGGTGGCACTGCGCGTTGGATCAGATCTCGCAGCATTTTATCGGTGCAGCTTCAAAGGGTACCAGGACACCCTTTACGTTCATTCTCTTCGCCAGTTTTACAGAGACTGCAATGTCTACGGCACAGTAGATTTCATCTTCGGAAACGCGGCCGTGGTTCTGCAGAATTGCAATCTCCTGGCCCGGAGGCCCCTGGCGAACCAGCAGATAATCTACACCGCTCAAGGCAGGCAGGACCCCAATGAAAACACGGGGATTTCTATTCAGAACTGCAATGTGACCGCTGCCTCGGACCTGGTTCCAGTGAAAACTTCATTCGAGGCGTACCTTGGGAGGCCGTGGAGAAATTACTCGCGCACTGTGATCATGAAATCTTATCTTGACGACTTGATTCAGCCCGCCGGTTGGTTGGAATGGAATGGGAGCTTCGCACTCAGCACTCTTTACTACGGGGAATACATGAACAGCGGCCCCGGCGCGGGCACTGCCAATCGGGTCAGATGGCCGGGGTATCAGGTGATTAAGAAATCCAAGGAGGCCAAGAAATTTACAGTTTCTCAATTCATCGAAGGAAATTTATGGTTACCCTCTACCGGAGTTAAGTATCGTTCAAGTTTGACGGGCCTCTACAATCATCCATGAATTTGAGACTCTCTCCACCACCACAAGGATTCATCATGTTTCTTAGCTAAAATAAAAATAAAATTATCAGGTTCCAAATTCACAGGGGTGTGCTCCGTAATTAACACAAGTATGAATCATAAGGTATTCAGAGAAGTTCACACCTTATGTGGATCATGTCAAAATAAGTGAGATCTATGACAAAGAATGATGAGCTTTTCATTAACAATTAGGGTTGGGAGCATGTTCAACTAAGTGAGATTTATGATAAAGTATGAGGATATTTTCAATGTTAATTAGGGTTGGAGGAAGTTTTTTTTTAATTGATGATTAGAAATTAAATTGTTTTTGCAAGTGTATCATTTTTAATCTTCAAAGTTATACGTTTTAATTTATGTTTTGTTTTAAAGGTAGTTATGAATGTGTATTTTTAAAGTAGCTATAAAGATTTTTGATAGGAATTATCATTTATATATAAAGTGGGTTAATTTTGTTTTTATGGGTTATTAAAAATAAATTTTGAAAATGATATATATTTTTTTTTATAATTAAATAAGTATTTTAAATGTTGGAATCAATTCTTGAACAACAGTGAGAGGAAACAAAATTCTTCTTTTAACATAGAGAGAATGATCAAAACAAATACTCTGCAAAAATGACACACGCAGTGAGAAGCAAATTCATTGTTTATTATTTAAAATTTCCTTTTGTTACAAAGCATCAGAACTGATGTTCTGAATTTACAAAAATTTCTTCACTGTGTTGTTACACACACACAACGCTCCTTGTTACACACACAGCGCTCTTTTGTTGTCTTTTTCATTTGTTGTTACACACAACGTTCTTTTGTTGTTACACACACAACTTCACTTTGTTATTACAGACACAACTTCATTTGTTGTTACACACACAACATTCATTTGCTGTTACACATAGTCTTTTGTTGCTGCTACACACACAGCGCTTGCTGCTACACACACGTCGCTCATTTTTCTCTCTGCATACACAGTCTTCTCTGTTTTTGCATCTATTGCACTTACACAACATAACATAACATTGTTGTCTATGTGTATATGAAAAAGTAATCAAAGTTAAAAAAAAATTATTAAATAAAACTACCTCACATAAAGCATTAAAACCAAAATTCAAACTTTGTCATATCATGACTTTTAAATGCAGTTAGGTGAATGGTGTTAAGGCGGGAGGTAACATGGTGCAGACCATGATTTGGTGGATCGGAAGAGGACTATTGCCAGGTTGCTGCTGCAGGGATTTAAACTCAAAAATTTAATGCATGATTGAGTGTAAACCAAAATAAGAAATCTCTGCTGCTTCCGTTCTTCAGTTTCACATCAAAATTAAAACTTGTTGTCCTGCTGCTACATGTTTGCAATTGGAATTAATTCCAAAACTACCCCTTAATTACAACTGTTGTTCTCTTGCATACCCAGACATTTTCTGAGATAATTAAAACTTTTCTGCCCCAATGGTTTTGTTAAGATATCAGCAAAATGATCTTTTGTTCTGCAATGCTTCAGAACTATTTCTCCATTGCTCACTAGCTCTCTGATGTAGTGATACTTTGCATCAATGTGTTTTGTCCTCTTATGAAACAATGAATTCTTGGATAAAGCTATAGCTGAGCTATTATCACAATAAATTGTTGTGCCTTTTACCTATTCATGACACAAACTTCTCAAAATTCTCCTCATCCATACTGCTTGACATGTTACTACTGTAGCTGCTACATACTCTGCCTCTGTTGTTGATAAAGCCACAATTGGTTGTTTCTTAGAAGCCCATGAGATGGCTCCTGATACCATATGAAAAACATATCTAGAGGTGTTTTTCCTGTCATCTATACTTCTAGCCCAATCACTGTCAGTATATCCAATCAATTCAAAATTTTCTGAAGTGGTGTATAAAATTCCATACCTCTTTGTTCCTTTCACATACCTCAGAATTCTTTTTTCTGTTTGCTAATGTGCTTCCTTTGGCCTTTCCATAAATCTAGAAATTAAACTTACAACATGCATAATATCTGGCCTAATTGTAGTCAAATACATAAGGCTTCCAACTATGCTCTTATACAAACTTGGATCAAAATCCTTACTGCTGTCTTCCTTGCTTAATTTCAATCCCATCACTGTAAGAGTAGTTGCTGCCTTACAATCCTGCAGTTTATATATTTCCAAAAATTCTTTAACATACTTTGCTTGAGAAATAAAAATTTTATTTTCATTTTTCTCTACTTCTATTCCTAAGAAGTATCTCAGCAATCCCATATCAATCATTTCAAATTCATTCTTCATGACTATTTTAAAATTCTTAATGAGATAAACATCATTACCTGTGAATATAATATCATCAACATACAAAACAACAATGAGCATCTTACCATATTTTTCTTTGATGTATAATGTGGGTTCTCCTTCACATTTCTCAAACCCATTTTCCAGTAGATAGGCATCTATCCTACTCTACCATGCTCTTGGTGCTTGTTTCAGACCATATAGAGATTTCCTCAACTTGCATACCTTGTTCTATTGGCGTTATTTCTCATAGCCTGGAGGTTGTTCAACATAAACGTCTTCCATCAATACTCCATTTAGGAATGCTAATTTCACATCCATTTGGTAAAATTTTCACTTATGTTGTGCAGCTATGGACAACACTTCTCTTAATGTTTCCATTCTTGCAACCGATACAAAAGTTTCCTCATAATCTCTTCCTTGTTGCTGCATGTAGCCTTTGACAACAAGTCTGGCCTTGTGCCTTTCAATCTTACCTTCAGCATTGCTCTTGGTTTTATAAACCCATTTCACTCCAATCACTTCTTTTCTTTTTGGGAGATCAAATAATTCCCATGTTTTATTCCTCTCTATTGCATTTATTTCTTCATCCATAGAATCTATCCATTTCTTATCTTTTACAGCTTCTTCAAAATAAATAGGATCTTCTACATGACAATACAATGAAAATAAAGAGTTCATACTTTCTTCTTGCTCATAAATTTCATTCAGACTTCTGAATCTGGTTCCTCTTTCACTTGTTGAATTTGTGCTTGTAGAGGCACTCAAATCTGCTCCTTGTGATGTGCTTGGAGAAGCACTGTCATCACTTCTCAAAGGTATTCTCATACCTGCTTGTGGTGTCCCTTGCTGTCCTTGTGTTGGTGGAGGTGGTGCTGCTAATGCAGGATGTCTTTCAACCATTTATTCCTCATCTTCATCATGAGACAAACAAATTTTTACATTCACTGTTTTATCAATGCTTCCATCCCAAGCTTCTTCCTCAATAAACTGCACCTCTCTGCTTATCATAAACTTCTTTGTGGATGGGTTATACAATCTGTATGCCTTGGATTCTTCACTGTATCCAAAAAATATGCACTTCTCCCCCTTAATGTCCAACTTCTTTCTTAGATGATCTGGAATGTGTGCATAAGACACACAACTGAATACTCTCATGTGGGTGACATGATGTTTCATGCCGCTCCCTGCTTCTTCCGGAAATCTGTTCATTACACTCTTTTTTGGGCATCTATTCAAGACATATGATGCACAATGTACAGCTTCAGCCCAATATTCATTTGGAAAATGTTTTGCCTTCAACATGCTTCTTACCATATCCATGATGGTTCTGTTTTTCCTTTTAGCAACATTGTTTTGCTGTGGTGTATACCTTGCTGTAAATTGCTTGTATATCTCATTTTCTATGCAAAAACACAGAAATTCTTTGGAGATTTATTCTCCTCCTCTGTCAGTCCTAAGGACTTTAATATGCTGCCCACTTTGATTCTCAACAAGAGCTTTAAAGTGGCAGAATTTCTCAAACACTTCACTCTTCACTTTCAAGAAATATACCCATGTTTTTCTTGTGTAATCATCAATGAAGGTCAGCATATAGTGGTTGTCTGCTAATGATGGTGTTTGCATTGGTCTACACAAATCTGAATGGAATATTTCTAAGGGTGATTTTTCCCTTATGCTCTTTCCTGATGGAAATCTCTCTGTGTGTTGTTTTCCCAAGATGTAGCCTTCACATAAGTTGTTTGGCTTCTCAATCAATGGTAATCCCTTCACCATACCTTTTGTGTGCAACAAATTCAGACCTCCAAAATTGAGATGTCCAAATCTCAAATGCCATAACCAGTTTTCAACCTTTGCTTCTCTTTGGAATGTCTCTTGTGTTATTGCTGCCATTGCAACTCCTTTCTTCAAATCTGCTCTCATCTTGAGAGGAAACATTATGCTTCTTGTCATCTTCACTTGTGCAATCCTCTGTTTGCTTGGTGGTATGTCCATGATGGTACATACATCATCCTCAAATAATACATTGTAGCCTTTCTGAATGAGCTGTCCAATGCTCAAAAGGTTACACTTCATGCCAGGCACATAGTAAACATCTGATATGGATCTTCTTTTTCCTTTCTTTGTTAAAACACTCACTCTTCATTTTCTCATGACAGAGACCTTACTATCTGTCCCCAATATTACTTGAGACTTTACATTTTCATCTAACATTGAAAACATAGAAATGTTTCCAGTCATATTGTTGCTACATCCTGAATCTAGAAACCATATATCTTCATTTTTTTCTTCAGCCAAATTACATGCTAAAAACAAATTCTCTTGACTGAGATTCTATTTAGTAAAATTAGCATTGGGTCTACTACCCATGTCACTTTGTTTCTTTCTAAATTCATTGGCATAATGCCCATAATTCTTACAGTAATGACATTGGACTTGGGATTTATCATACCTTTGTCCATGTGCTTGATTTTATCCACCTTATTGGTTGTTGCCTTGGCTTTGATTCTGACTTTGATTACTGCCCCTTCCACTAGTACTTGCAGGGTTGTTTCTTCCTCCTTGGTTTTGGCTTCTGCCTCTACCTTTTCTTCTGTATTTTGATCTGCCTTGACCTCTTCCTCTTCCATAGGACATTTGGGTCTTGAAGGCGTGCTCCAAAGATGAGTTTGTTGTTCTGCCCAATCTTTGTTCATGTGTCATCAATGATGCATGAAGCTCATCAACAGTAAATTTTGAGAGATCTTTTGTCTCTTCAATGGTTGTTACTATCACATCAAATATTGAGGGTAAGCTCCTCAATACTTTCTCCACTATTCTTCTTTCTTCTATTGTCTCTCCATGAGATCTCATTTGGGTAACCAACCCAATCAAAAATGTGAATAATGAGCCTATTGTATCAGAATCCTTCATACAAATGACTTCAAAATATCTTCTCATTAATTGAAGCTTTGTTGTCTTTACCTCCTCCATACCTTGATAGGCTGTCTGGAGGGTATCCCATGCATCCTTGGACTTCTTTGCTACTGCAATTCTTGGAAATATGCTTTCATGCACTGCCTGATAGAGATAGAAGAGAGATTTTGAGTCTTTCTTTCTATTACTCTTCAAAAAAAATTTCTCTGCCTGTGTTAAGGCATTATATGCTTGTTCATTTGTTGGTTCTTCAAATCCGTCTTCAACTAGCTCCCATAAATCTTGAGAGGAAAACAAGGTTCTCATTATGATTGCCCAATAATCATAGTTCTTCCCATTGAATTATGGAAGGTGAGTATTTCCCATACTCGTGCTTGTGATGGCTCCTGCCATAGCTAGCTTATAGAACTATGCTAAAACTTGATTGTGTTTCTTAAACAAATATTTCTCACTGCTGGAGAGATAAACTCTGTTTTGTAAATACTTGACTTTGCTGAACCTTCACACTGCTGGAGAAAAATTCAACAAACTTCTTCTTCCTTCAACTTCTTTAGCAACTGCTAAGAGCCTAGACTAGCTCTGATACCATGTCGGAATTTCTGATAATTCCTGAACAACAGTGAGAGGAAACAAAAATTCCTCTTCTATCACAAAGAGAACAATAAAAACAAATACTCTGCAAAAATCACACACGCAGTGGGAAGCAAATTCATTGTTTATCATTAAAAATTTTCTGTTGTTACAAAGCATCGGAACTGATGTTCTGGATTTACAAAAATTTCTTCATTGTGTTGTTACACACACACAACGCTCCTTGCTGTTACACACACATCGCTCCTTTGCTATCTTTTTCATTTGCTGTTACACACAAAACGTTCCTTTGTTGTTACACACACATCGTTCCTTTGTTGTTACAGACACAACTTCATTTGTTGTTACACACACAACATTCATTTGATGTTAAACACAGTGTTCTGTTGCTTCTACACACACTTCGCTGCTTTTTCTCTCTGCATACATAGCCTTCTATGTTTTGCATCTACTACACTTACATAGCATAACATAACATTGTTGTCTATGTGTATATGAAAAAGTAATCTAAGTTAAAAAAAAATTATTAAATAAAACTATTTGACATAAAGCATTAGAACCAAAATTCAAACTTTGTCATAACAGTTAGGTGAATGGTGTTAAGGCGGGAGGTAACGTGGTGTAGACCATGATTTGGTGGATCGGGAGAGGACTACTGCTAGGTTGCTGCTGCAGGGATTTAAACTCAGAAATTTAATGCATGATTGAGTGCAAACCAAAACAAAAAATCTCTGCTGCTTCTGTCCTTCAGTTTCACATCAAAATTAAAACTTACTGTCTTGCTGCTACAAGTTTGCAGTTGGAATTAATTTCTAGCACTAAATTGTATTTTTTTTTGTTATTTTTAATATTTATTTTAAAAATTAATCTTAATAATTTGTCAGATTTGAGATTTTGAGCAAGTGGAAGATGAAAAAAACTTCTTTTTAGAGTGTCCGATTTTTACTCACATTTGCTCTCAATTCCCTACCATCTGTCACACTTCCAATCTTCTTGTCCTATTAAGCCAACTCACCTATGAACATAGAAACAAGATTTTGAATAATCAAACTTAGATTCTTTCTCCTCTCTTAAGTTTCTAGAGACAACATTGGTCTTAATAGATGGTAACCATCATCATCATCATCATCATCATCATAACAAATTTTATTAATATTAATTTTAATTTTATAATAATTTTATAATAATTTTTACTAATTTTAATATTAATTGTTACTAATTTTTACTAATTATTTTCCCTGACTCCCAAAGGGTCAATAGAATAGTGACACAACTCCAGAATAATAGTAAGAAATAAATCTTTCAACATGCTACCTTTACAAAACTAAAGCTTGGTACTTCATAATAACTCACAAACACAGTAGCGGGAAAGGCCAAACTTGTAGAAGCACAACTCCTCCCGACAACTTAGGGATAAACTCCACCCACAAAAATAAGCCACAGAGTAATACAATCCAGGAGGTTGGAAAAATCACCATTCCCAGGAGCAATACAATCCAGGAGGTTGGTAGATTCACCATTCCCAAGGGGGTTTTATAGGACTGCATAATTCCAGAGCGAGAGGAAAAAGACGTGATGCCTCAGGTTGACCCCCTAAGTGTTGGTTCCCAACATAGTAACAACTAAAAATAGCCAAACTCCCCGAGCGGGGTGCGTCATGTCAACAACCACTTAGTAGGAAGGAGGTGACCTCCCCCACTGAACAAAGGTTCAGGTGTGAGAAGGCAGTCATTTCGCATACAGAGCTCTTGTATGCAGAAGTTAAGGTAATGAAGGATTATTTGGTAGCCCAGGCTGTATTTTCAGAAGCATGTTGGGATAAGCGAGTTCACATGAGTTTAAGAGGGAAGCAAATGAAGTTGCATGCGCCATTTCATAGCAAGCGGAGTGGCGAATTTAGAGCAGGGACTGGTGCAGGCCTTCTTCAGACGATTTCATTGTGGATTCAGGGGTATGTAACCTTTCTTTATTGCAACCTTATGTCTCCTGTAATTAATTTTCAGATGTGGCAGAGTAAAGCAGTTTTGGAAATGTGGGAAATGCATCAAGTTCTCATCAGTCGAATGGTTATGAACACAAATTTATTAATGCAACAACCATCTATCAAACCTTGTTTTCATGACCCCTGTAGCGTAATGGACTTCTATTTCAGAGTAATTCTCCATTCTATGAATGCATGCAAGTTTTCTGCTGAGGGGCAATTGCAATGGGTCTTAAATGAGCTCAAATTTTGGTTGCAAGGAGATGATTATAGGTTTATTGGTCAAGTAACATTGACAGAGGGTTTTAACAATTTATCTCATTTATATTAATGTCTCAGTTTGTATAATTTCATTGATCTTTGGGTCTGTTGCGGTTTATTACGTCTGTTTGAAAGCTTGGATAGATGTAGGCAGGGGATAAATTGGGGTCACTATTCTTTAAATGGAAGCCTTCTCTGTTTACAAAGTTTGAGATTGAAAATTCATAGTAGTTTCTGTGAAAATTTTGTTAACCTGGTTTGGCGAAAATCGAATAGTAATGGTAGGGAAAGAAATCTAAACGAAACTGGTTTGGAAAGATTAAGAGAGTATTGTCATTGGAATTTTGTTTATCCCTATTTTCAGAGTCTGAGTATCTGTCCCCGACCACCTAAATGTTTTAATTGTTTAGAGAATTCCTATTCCCTCAGTTGACAGTGGAATTACTCCAGTCATGCTGTGAACTATGCGCCACAGGAAAATTTAATCCTACAGTTCCAAAGGTTAACTGTTTTAATGTTGTGCTCCCGTCATACAGGCACTCTGATTGAATACACAGGTTTTAATCTCAGAAGTAAAAGTAAAATAATGGTGAAGAGGAAAAAGAAGAAGAGTAATGCCAATATTCAAGATAAAGGCAAGCAGAAAATGGTCAAGCCCAAGGATGAGACTAGTAAAAGAGGTAGAAAGACGAAGGAGGATACATTACAGAATATCTCGCAAGCATATTTGCTGGGGAACCCACCTTAGATAACAAATACAATTCAGAGATGGGAAAGAGAGAGCCATAGCAATGAAGAAGATAATGAGGCGGAAGAGTAAATCATGAATTTCATTACAGATACTGGGAACACACGAGGGCATCTTTCTCTATTCAATCAAACTGTGGATACATATTGGATAATGAAGTGTGTCTTGGCTAAGGCAATGCAAAGTATCCATCCAGGACAAGGGAATGAGATTCAGTCAGTTGCAACACTTTTTCAAGATATTACCATTAAGCTCCAACAAATTAAGGTGTCACGGTATCAAATGTCAGCTCGAATGGACCGTGTTGAGAAGCAACTACAGCAAGTAGACATGTCGGGATCCACTGCAAAGGATCCGGCACCAATCGATTCATCAGATGGGTAGTAACCCAATTTCTGTTTTATGATTTTTGTGGATAGTGTTTATATTGGTCATTTTCTTTTTGTCAATGCTCTAAATAGTAAATTGGCCTTAGCGGCAAGTAGAAGAAGGAAAAATTTTCAATTTTGGTTGGCTTTTAATGCTTTAAGGTGGCCAATAGACCTGGTTTCCTACGGGTAGGTTGAGGCTTCTAACTATGTGTATGATGCAATCTGCTTTTTGTAATAGAAAATAGTAAGGATCTACCAAACTTTACAAAAAAAAAACTAAAAATAGCCAAACCTAGGTTATCTCTCTTTGTATCAAGCAAAACCCCTTCCCCTTTATAAATAAAGCTCGATAAGGGTTGGTCAATACACACATTGACAAAATAAATGAAAAACCACACATTGACAAAATAAATGAAGGACCGTGTAATTAGAAAACCAGAACTAGCAACAAAGAAACTAAAAAACCATACATAAGCCAAGACATAAGAAAGACATAAAAATTCCAGAGAGTGAAATGAAAACTCAAACAAGGAAAAGAGGTTAATACCCCTATGAAAACATACCCAAGAGGTTGCATGCACTCGAAGTTTGACCATCCACCAAAACCTTAGATCATAATCTAACTAACTCCATAACCCTTTGTTGTGATTCCTATCGAATGCCACTCACAAAGCTCAATAATGACGGAGAAAAGCTTAACCTCCTTTTTCAACCCTTTAATCCCATTACTCACTCCTTCGCAGAAAAATGTCACAATCTTAATCCTTATTCATAATCTATATGCCTCAACAACAATACCTTTTATTACTAAAATATATCTTAAAAATCATTTAAAACACCAAAGTTAATCCATTACATTTCATATACTTAGTCCACCCTTCATCCTCTTAGTAAGTGCAAGTCTAATCACAGGTTCTTTGTTGCGGGACTATATTTAATATTAAGAAGGGTGCGTGTCTCTTGAAATCATTTAAAAAAAAATCCCAATCTCCTTGACGCTCATGACGTTCTTATTAGGTCACACGAGGTTTTGCCATGATAAGGACAGAAAATTCATTAAAATGTATATAATTATCGAGGATATTAGAAAACATTGATATCACTATAATTTATTCTCTCTCTTACCAGTGATGAGGGCCTTAAAAAACGAGAAGATCATAAAGTCGAAGAGATTTTGATTTAGGCCTCTCGATGTTTAAATATCAATACATGAGTTCTCAACATGTTTGGAAAGGCTTACATATTTTATTTTCGCAATAATTCGTTGTGGGAAGTGATCATAATATCATGTATTTATAAATGTGTTTAATACTTTTAATAAACTTAAAAACAAAATTTCAAGGTCCGAAAAATGTATAGTATTATACGAAATATGTAATAAATTGTATATTTGTTACATCACAATCATACGAAACAAATAGAAAAGAGAAGGTATCAATATGTAAATCATAGTGTGACATAATCGGAAGGGAAATTAAGGGAAATTTAAGGGAAATTTAAAAGGAGTTTTAATACGTCTTAATTTCCATTAATATGAGTTAGTTATAGTACATGTTAATTTCCATTAATATGAGTTAGAGAATTTTGATATTATTATAAAATATGTTATTATAACTATTATATACCTTAATTATATGGTTGGAATAAATTTCAAAAATTATATATTATATAAGTATTATAGATTTGTTTCTCATATTAAAATTTATTATATTTTAAAGACATTTATTTAATAAATTTATATTTAATTAAATAAACTTGAAATTGAAATTTAATAGTAAATGTTGATATTATAACTTTAACATTATGAGAATTTTGGATAACTATTATTATAAGAAGAGAGGGGAGAATGGTTTTATGGTTTATTTCGCCGTGTTTGAAGCCAACACACGAAGTGGGATAAGGTTTCATTCGCATTGTTCATATTAGCTTGAATTGCACGGGTAGTAACCTACTGGAGCTCCCGGTTTGTAGCTCTTTGTTGGAATTCGAGGAAGTTACCCTTCTACCATACCAGTAGGCAGCTTAGGGTTATTGTAACCATTGGAAGGGGCGATGAGACCTCAGGTCGACAGATCGTTGTTGGATTAATCTTTTATCGGTTTTTATTTTATCGTGACAAGGTGGAATTCAACATGGAGGAAGAACTGGTGGATTACTCTGAAGATCCCACCGAAAATATCTCCATTTGGGCAAACCATCCACATCAGCACCTAGGGATGGATATGGATACGACACTTGGATACCCCAATTTGGGAATACTTTCTTTGTTGTCAAAAATATCAGATGGGATCCCCTTTTCCCCTTAACAGGTTCCTGTAACAGTTGAATATTCATATTCCCAGCCGACTGTTGTGGTGCGCCCTGAAAACCTAGAAGAAGGATGGACAAAATCACTAGATCAATTTGTCAGCTCGGATGGATACTCATTAGAACCCCTAAACTTCATTGAGACCTGTATAAACCATAGCAATCCATATACATGTGCGAAAATCCAAAGAGATTGTGGAATTACTCTCACTGATCAGGTGGGAGAGAATCCACCATGTCAAGAGATAGTGCTACTTGATTTGACGGCAGTATTTGAGGATGGGCCTTTCGGAATATTGAACCAATTGGCGATTGTGGGAAATATAATGGCAACTACAAACCCTAAGAGTTGAGAAGGGGGTTCACAGTTTACAGGTTTGATTAGTAGAGTAAGGTCCGACAGTAACACTCCTATCTAAACACAACATAGTTTCAAGGCACTGGTTGGGGAGCAGCTCCTCGATGGAGGACATGCCCTCTAGATAGGACAAGGAGGCGGGTTCTAAGAAGAAATATAAGAAAATAAAATTCCCTAAGGTTAAGGATAAATATCAGGCCCTAGTTCAGGGAGAGGGCATCAGACAGGGTATTGGTTGGAAGAATTAGGGGAAGGAATTGCTCCTCCTTCCGCCTAAGGAAATGGGCACATGGGATTTGGGGACAAGTCTTGGATGTTCTTCCATTGGTTTGCACCATGTCAAAAGGATGGTTTTCCTTAAGGTTCAGTAAAGAGGAACACGCAATTTGGATCCTCTTGCGTTGTTGGAACATTGAAATAGAACTTGTATTATTGAAGCACTGGATTCCATTGTTTGATCGTAAGAGAGAGCATTCAAACCTTCATTCGATTTGGGTTAGACTTCCAAGATTGCCCCTACAACTCTGGACGGAGGATGTTTTTCACCTCATTAGGGAGGAACTAGGGCGATATTTGGACTATGATAGATCATATCTAGAGACCAGAAGAATGTCTTATGCAAGGGTGTTGGTTTATCTTGATACAAGGGAAGGTTTGGTGGAAATTTTGATCTTGCACTACAGGGGATATGTCTGTAACCAAATCCTAGATTACTAAGGCATCCCATTCAAATGTCATCGTTGTCGTGAGGTTGGGCATGTGTACAAGGAATTCCCATTGAATCATAAGGAGGAACAGGGAGATGGCAGAGACAAGGACGAAAATCAGACCTGGGGGGGCTTGGTGCCAGTAGAGAGTGGTAACCTTAGGAAATACTTGAAGCATAGCTCGACACCGACCGAAAGAGACAGTCAAGACAGAGGAGCGAGCTCGCGGTACCTAGTGTCTCGTTTGCACATGGGCGAGGAAGGACTGAGGTCAAGACATCCTGCACCTTCTTCTCTTTCGGGTACTCCTACCTCCACCCCCCACTCCCCTGCCTTACTTGTATCAATGCATATATAGTTTTTTCATGTTTTCCCATATCTAATGTTTCCTCTACTACTGGATTTTCCGTTCCATCACTTAATTTGGGGATCCTATCCTGCCATGTTAAGACCATACTTGTTTGTTTCCCAACACCATCTACATCCATATCTTCCCCTAGTGGCGACTCTTCGGGGTTGGAAAAGGGACATAGATATAATCTTTTATCTGTGTCAAAATCCTCTATTGGACCTGTAATCTCATCGAACCTTGGGAGAGGGTTAGGCCCCCTCTTTCCATCTAGAGTTCCCAAAATCTCTCATGGGTGACAATCCCACATTTCCAAATCCATTAATAGGGCATGCCTAGACATTGTTGCTGGGAGACAATTATCATTGGAAGGGGTACTTAGAGCAACGAAAGCCATGTCTTATGACCAACCATGAAGTGGCTGTATTTCAATTGTCGTTGGGTAGCTAGCCCCTCCAAGAAGCTAGCTCTCAAACATATGACCTTCTCATACAATCTTGATATTATTTTCCTATAGGAAACATTGGGTTCAAGCTCTGAGTTTGAACATATCTTGGATGGTTTATGTAAAAACTAGACTTTCTTTGTTGTCGGTGCGAGCGGTCATTCCAGGTGATACGAATTGGATCATTATATTTTTTTTCATCCATCTCAATGCATTTAGAGTTGAAAAAGTGGAGGAATCAGCTCACGGGACCGTTTTTACCACTGGGACCCATTTTGGCGAAACGGGGTCTGAAACCTTCTAGGAGCGTTTTGAGGCATCAAACGATGTTTTTTGGGTAAAAAATTATCCCTTTAGTGTAGAACCTTTTCATTCTATTCTACACACAAAGATATTTCCAACGACACAAGAAGCGCGTCAATCGGAGTTCGTATGCAAAAGTTATGCCACTCAGAAGTTGACCTTTTTATTTTCACACCTATAGTTTGGGAGGATGCCGCGTCAACCCCATTATTCATGGAAAATGTGACAGCCATGTGTTTTCGATGTAAAATACTCTAGAAGAGTCTATATTTTAACTCTAGTTAAGAGTTGATGTAGTAAAAAATAACCACTAGTAGGTTATCGAGCTGTGTTATAACCGGGCCACTAGGAGGAAGAGGCATTCCATTCTTTTGAGATCATTTTGTTGCATAGCTGAGAAAAGATAGCCATGAGAGATAGGAGGTAGAGAAAATAGAGAGGATATGTGCATTGTACCTTCCCACAAGCCACATGCATTACTTCTTTGTACCTACAACCATATTTCCAAACAAATAAAGAGAGCAAAGTGACCTCACCTTCCACTGGGTTTTCTCCCAAAAGGGTCTCCCAGAGAGCATATCTTGTGTCTTATATGTGTATGAGATTATTTTTTTGTTCTCTACTTTTCTACATAATTTCCATTCACATGCATGCACTAATTATAGTAAAATCTACAGATCTATAATTTTAATAAAACTGTAACAGTGTAAAAATACAGTATTTTAATTTATTATTATCAGATATGTTGTGATGAACTATCCAGTGGAATATCCACGAAAATTTACGGATCACCAGTGAGGTGGTCATTGGTATAAAATTTAAATCTGTGAATATAATCAACGTTTGGGGACAACATAATTATATTGTTGCAAACATTTTTTCAGAATAATTCATATTACAATTCACAATGGTCAATATATATGGACCATGTCAAGACCTAGGTTTTTTTTGGAATGATCTCATGGATTAATATTTTATGTGTTAATTATCGAGGGGGGCCTAAACTTATCCTTAGGAAGGGTTGAATTTTGGGGAGACCATGCTCATGCAGATTCACTCACTGATTACTTCTCTCATTTACAAGAAACTCACCATCTTATGGACATTGATATGGCCAGGATATTGCCTACTTGGAGAAATCGGAAGGTGGGGGAGGATATGATAGCAAGAAGATTGGACTAGTTCTTGATCTTGGAATCCATCTTGTATCACTTCTCCCTGTTCAAACAATGGGTAGGATCGAGGGGTATTTCTTATCACCACCCTATATACATGCAACTTGAAATTCATATCAATAAACTGAGATCCCCCTTTAAATTCAACGCAACCTGGTTAAAAGAGGAGGCATTCAGAAACATGGTTACAAAGAACTGGTGCCATTGCGAATATAGGGAGGACCAATCGATTGCTACGCAATTTAACAAAAACCTTATTAAAATTAAAAGGAAGAAATTGGAATGGTTAAATGGAAAAAGGTTGAGAGATGAGGAAGCCCTAAAAAATATTGAAACAAAACTGGAACAACTGGAAAATCCTCGAGGTGGGGGTTATGCAAAAAATAAATCAAATCTACACCTAATCCTATCAGAAATGGCTAAAATAATATTATTGGAAGCAAAATAAGAAACATGGAGGCTTAAAAGTAGGGTGATATGGCTACAAGCAGGGGATGACAATACTAAATTTTTTCAACAATATGTGAAGGGAAGGAAATCCATTAACACCATCCGGTCCCTAAAAGATGCAACCGGTAACAAGGTTTCTAACTTTAGGGATCTGGCTAGGACGGGTGTTCAACATTTTCAATCCCTATACACTGTTCCTAGGGAGGCCTCTATAGGGGAAATCATGAATATCACACAAGTCTTCCCTAGATTTGTTAGTGAGGAGGATAATTATGACTTATCGCGGTCAGTATCTTCTAGAGAACTGGAGGTATTTTTACATTGGTTCAAGAAAGATAAAATCCCTAGGCCCTATGGGTGGCCCATTAAATTCTATCTCAATTTTTATGAACTAATTGGCCCTGATTTGATAAAATTTGTTGAGGAATGTCGCATTTATGGGCAGATGTATGTAGCCTTCAACTCCACATTTATTGCGCTCATTCCTAAATAATAAAACCCAAATACATTTGATGACTACAGGCCTCTCTCGCTATGTAATGTAATATACAAGATCATAGCAAAAATCATCGCAAATAAAATCAAACCGATATTATCTCACCACATATCAAAGGAGAAATTTGCATCCCTGGAGGACCGTCAGATACATGAAGCCATTGGTGTTGCTCATGAGGGACTACATAGCTTAATGACAAAAAAATTGAAGGGTTTGATCCTCAAAATAGATCTTTCAAAATCCTTTGACATATCGAGTTGGCTTCTTATCGTAATGATGCTTACTCATTTGGGTTTTAACATATCTTTTATTGACTGGATTATGTGTTGTATCACCTCTGCATCATTTACGGTCCTAATCAATGGCGCTGCTTCATAATTATTTCATGTTGAGAGGGGATTTCTTCAAGGTTTCCCATTGCCCCCTTTATTAGTTCTATTGATAATGGAGGAACTGAGCAGATTGTTAACAAATGCAAAAACAAGAGGATCACTTAAGGGTGCACTTGTCGTAGGGGAGATCCTCCTTACACACCTATTGTTCATAAACGATGTCTTGATCTTTCTCGATGGATCGCGCAATGAATCGGAAAAAATAAAAGCATTACTGGACTTATTCTGCAAGGCAACAAGTATGAAGTGAAATAATTTGAAATATATTCTCACAACTATTGAATGTTCTAAGGATGAAATAACATTTTCCAACAAATTGTTTCCTTTCCAAATTAATCCCCTTGATGAAGGCATAAACTACCTCGGTTTCTAATTGAAACAAATGACTATTAAAAAGTTGATTGGATGTGGCTCGTGACCAAAATAGAGATAAGATTAAAAACTTAGAGTCACAAGTGGTTGACTTGTGTAGGAAGACTGGTTCTCATCAAATCGGTCCTAGAAGCCATACCAGTCTTTTGGATGTCTTTATCCTGGATACCTAAGGGCATATTAAATATTGTTAAGAGGTTTTGTTGTGATTTCCTTTGGCACGAATCGAAAGAAGGTCAAACCTTTGCCTAGGTCAGATGGGATAGAATTGCTTTACCCAAAAAGTGGGGTGGTTGGGGCATTAAATATCTATTATGTTTCTCTCATGCATTGGCAGCAAAGGTGGGATGGAGGTTAATCACGACTCAAAGTCTTTGGATAGAGGTGGTGACAATAAAGTACAGATACCCACTATCTTCAGAAGATTGGATTCGGCTACAGAATAAATACAGACCTAATATCTCAACAATCTAGAAAGTGGTCCTAAAATCTTCAACATCATAGTATCGGGTCTAGCCTGGCGAGTTGGTTCCAGGAGTCAGGTCTGCATAGGGATCGACCCATGGTTTGGATGCGTCAATCAACATATTCTTCCCCAGATATGGTTGCTTTCTTGACTTGTCACATGATCAAATATTTGAATAAGATTGCGGACCTATACCATTCATTTATATGGGGTCAACGTTGGCTTCCCACCCGAGCATTGCATATACTGGTATAGTGGCAACAAGCTTGGGAATCTTACGCTGATGTGTTGACAACATCTCACAATAGAATACTCGATCGGGAGGATGAATTACTGTGGGTACACTCAAAGCAAGGCTCATACCTGCCAAAATCTGGATACTTATATATTATTGCCTCAAAGGAACCTATTGTTCGTAGACGATGTCCTGATATTTCTCGATGGATCGCGCAATGACTCGAAAAAATTCAAAGCATTACTGGACTTATTCTGCAAGGCAGCAAGTATGAAGTCAAATAATTTGAAATATATTCTCACATCTATTGAATGTTCTGAGGATGAAATAACCTTTTCCAACAAATTGTTTCCTTTCAAAATAATGGTGTATATTGGAAAATAAAATACCCACTGGAGAAAATTTGAAAAAACGATCTTCTAACGGCCCTTATTGGTGTGCTTTATATAAATAAGCCGAGAAATATGTAGAACACTTATTCTTATCATGTCAAGCGGCCAACCAGGTATGGAACCTGGTTTACCAAGGGCTATAAATTAATATCATATGGCAGGAAGGGAAGGTTAGCTAGGCTTGGCAGAAATGGTGGAATGAGGTTGCTCCAAAATAGTTATGGAACATCCCACTGATTACTTGTTGGGGTATTTGGATAGGTCGAAACCAGAAGATTTTCCAAGACAGTATCTTCATCCCTGAAGTTATTGTTGCAAAAATCATAGCAATATATAACGTCCTTCCTCATGAAGAACAAAATCATTTCCCTCGAATCTTCTCTGAGGATACTATTGACAATGCAAAACCATGGGCATACTTTGATGGAGCCTCACAATAAGGTAGATGTGGAGGGGGAGTTATTCTACACCTAAATGACTCTCATCACTTGAACTAAAAGTGGGATTGCAACAGGGCACACACAATTATGCAGAATTATTTGGTCTAAAGTTACTCCTACTATTCTCTATTGAGAATTATTGTTGGAAACTACAGGTTTTTGGTGACTTAAAGGTGGTATTTGATTGGTTTAATCAGCTTTCTTCATGTCACACACATGCACTCAGAAGCATATTGGATGAGGTTATGATGCTAAAAATTCATTTTGACTACATTTCTTTTCAACATATTTACAGGGAGAGGAACACACTTTCTGACAGACTATCCAAAGAGGGCGCGCAGCAGGCATATGGTGTTTGACATGTGACTGAACATCATGGGCACGATCCTTATCAGTACTGTCATTGCCCTTTCTTTGAGACAACATAGGATATAGCAGCACAACAGTGACATAATTTTGGCATTTTGATTATCTGACTTATCACATTTTTGTATATGGCAACCAAAAAACACATACAGTGCAGATGGGCTCATCTTGGACTTCACTTAGTTCATTATATTTTTTCTCATCTTATGTATATGTACTCCAATACTGATCTACACACTTTTTGATGATTTTTGACACATCAACAATCACATTTTGGCATGACATATAGCACATGCATTG
Source organism: Pinus albicaulis (assembly GCA_034641835.2). Classification (NCBI taxonomy): domain Eukaryota; kingdom Viridiplantae; phylum Streptophyta; class Pinopsida; order Pinales; family Pinaceae; genus Pinus; species Pinus albicaulis. The sequence goes on along the minus strand of CM076579.1, from coordinate 16,204,102 downwards.
TTAGGATATTCCGACACATAGGAAATAGTTAAGAATAATTTAGTCTAGTGTAGAGTTAGGTAGAGTGTGTTTCTTTACCATGTACATTTGTAACTTATAATCCAACGGTCATGATTTGTAGTGATCCGATGGTTATCTCTCACCTCGGTATTAACGGCACTTGATCCGTGGCTTAACACCCGATTGGTCCATGATCTCTATTTAAAGAGCATGGAGGGTCATTTGTCCGGTAACCATTTATGAGAGAAACATATGTAACCTTTCTTTTATATTAATAAATTCCCTGAAGTGGCCGCGTTGGCTCAGGGCGTGGACTGTTTCCCTCTTTGAGGGTTTTAACCATGTGATTATACTGGTGTACTGATTTGTGATCTGTTTGTGAGCAGTAATTTTTATTATTATATTAATGAAAACTACGATTTTTCCTTGGGGGGGACTTTAACATTTAAAAGTCACCTATTCGAAACTTGTAGGCAAAAACCGAGTCATGCTAAAGATTGGTGTGGCCAAGGTTGAGTGCGATCCACTAGTGATTTTGACAACTTAAATGCCCCTAAGTCATGGCTACTCAAGCCAAAAGTTAAATGTGTCAGCTATCTCAAAACCCACACTTAATAAATAAATAAAAAACTTTAACATTATAAAAACCAATATATTTATTAATAAAAATTAAAAATTAATATTATAAAATAGTTTTTCTTTTGTAATAAGAAAGGTTCCCTATATTTTCAAAAACATGCATTTAATAAAATTTTGTTCAATTGAATCAAAAGAAAGTGAAACTTAATCAAATATCTTTCAAACCTAACGGTAGGCGTTAATATTATAACCACAATGTTCATGAATAAAACTTGAGTGTTGATACTATAAACACAACATTCATAAATGTTCTTCCCTCGTAACAAATACACATTTGTTAAGTTTACATATTTGCAAATACACATTTGTTAAGTTTACATTTCATTTCATTTAATTTAATAAAATTAAAACTTAATCAATATATTTCCAACTTAATACCAAGCGTTAATGTTATAATCAAAATATTTATAATACCACAATACTTATGAATAAAATTTCGATGATTAAGACCACATCTATGTAGATTATAAATGAGTTTTCAAAATGAAGGATTTGTATATGGCAGTGTAACTAATGTAATAAAATTATTTATAATTAATTAACATATGACTTAAATATGTACTAAAGAGTTTTAAAGAATAATTTGTGTTGATAACTTGTGTGTTTGGATTAAAGGATGATTTATAATTGTTATAATTTTATTGGAATGTTTGTGATGAGTTTTTATATTAGAAATAGCGTGTGTTATATTTTTATTTGAATGTTTGTGATGAGTTTTTATATTAGAAATATTATATATATTTTTAATATTCTATAATATATTTTAGGATAATATTTGTTATTGATTTACAAAGAATATATATTTATAGAGGGAAATTTTAAGGTGCTAATATTTATAGATGGGATAATTTTTCATACTTTTTCCAAAAAAAAAATGTTTTAATTTTGATTTTTTCTAAAAATATTTGCCCTAATTTTTATAGGATAAAGTTATTTTATCTTAAAATTCACCCAAATTTTTTAGCGAATATATAAAATTATTAGAAATTCGAATATTTAAAAAAACATATCATCAAATATTTTATAGTTTGCATTTTAGGACTTGTAAGATTTGTCAAGGTTTCTAAAGTTTAAGATAAATTTTCATTCTTAAAATTTTCCTTGTATATAGAAATTTGTATATAGTTGTATTGTTGATTCAATTTGACAAATCAATATCCATATATGTGTCTAAAAAAATTTGTTATAATCTAGTATTGATATTATTAATCCTCGAAACATATAAGTCTCACCCAAGATGTTTTGACAAGACATTACATAGGTGGGGAACACATCACAAAAGACCATAACCTTGTAATATATATCTTGCATTAACATTTCAATTATCATTCTTCAAATCTACAACATTCATCATAGTACATAGAATTTCATTCATTAATAATGAAAATAGGCTAAAGAAGCATTACATAAACACCATCCATATACCATAACATATAATATCAGTAAAATGGAGTTTAAATCCATATCACATTCCATAACCAATTATAGTTAAATCATACTAAAAAAATGTACACCAACATCTTGTCACATCCATGCATCATGAAATACCAATATAACAACTACCCAATAAGAACAATTAACTAGAACCCTTGTCCAACCAACCCATACTAGTGTATTCGTACAAGATGGCTCAAAATGAATTAGACATTGTCAAAACCTAATGAACCTAACTAACTATTTAACGAATTCATAAATACAACCATTGTGCATGAATTTTTCCTAATCCTTTAGTCCTAATCAACCTGAAATGCTATCCAAGAAATCCAAGTCATCATTTTACCTAGTTGTCTCTATCTCTTTCCTCTTTTGTAGATTAATTAATTTCACCCTTCAAATCTACATGGAACCACATAGATTATGCACATGTTGAGTTTGTTCCATCCTACAAGCCCTAAGAAAACCTAATGACTCCATTGATGGCGAAAAAATATTGTAATCAACAATGGGGAGATCACCTTGTCAAGGCCTTAACTAGGCCCTTATCCATTTGATATGGTGATTCTAATTGGTTTAAATGGGTCCAGTTACCTATCACTCTTCCTGTCGGCTTTCGATGTCTCTAATTGTCATCACAAGAAGATGCAATCAATATTACCCTCCTGCAATGCACTTACAATAAAACAATCCTTAAGTTGACACAAGGGCTCAACCAAGCCACTAATAAGGTTGCTCCTATGAAAGAATACTTTTAAAAATGCAAAGAATTTGATCTGAAATTAAAAATTGAAGGTTTTTTGAAGAAAATTACAAGCTAGTTTATGTCTTGTGGGCAATGGATAGAAATTGCAAAATCACATAAACTTAGTATTTTAGTTAAGTTTTGCAAATTTAATGAGAGAAAAAAAAAAGACAACATGTAGCATCACAAAGCAACAATTTGATGGAGTTTACACCTTCTGGGCTACGTCTTCGGGTCCAGCTTCCAATGTCGCTCCTTTATATTATATGCTCAAAATTTCAATTACATCAACATACAATGCTCAAATCAAAAAAATAATGTTGTCATTATGTCCAAAACACCCAAAAAAATCCTGTGTAGGCTCTTCCATGGCTCAAAAAGGTTGAAAAAAGCCAAGTTAGGCCTCCTCCGTTTCTCTGCTATATGTCCTACAAAATGACAAAAAATGGCAACGCTTTCCTCCTTTAGTAGATCTGTCAGGCGAAAATTTGGTGCGGGATCGGCGTTGATTTCGCTGCAAATGGTGCAATTGGTCGGACATTTAAAATGACTCCCGCGCTCAAACTTCGCCTTTTGGTTTCGGTCACGTGGAAGTTAATGTGGCCAGGGGCACAGGCGAAAGGCCACGCGTCTGGCAACTCCCTGCACCTAGTCATATTATGGGCCATGTGGCCACGGGCTGGGCTACACACCAACCCTCCTCCTCTAACGCCACCATCGTCGGTCATGTGGGTTCAAAATAGGACCCAAGGCTAGGGCTTCCCACCGTGCCCTTTTCGTTGCGTGGTTGGTCATGTCGTAAATATGAAAACTGGGGCTAGGACCACATGCCCTGCCCCCTCTTTCTTTAATAACAAAAAATATATATGTATATATATATATATATATATATATATATATATATATATATATATATATATATATATATATATATATACCCCCTCCTGCTAATGTCGAAACTACATTAATATATATATATATATATAATTGGCATGTTATGTATTAACAAGCAACTCCAGTGGTTCAACGGTTTGAAGATTGGTTAGTTGCAATGAGCTCATGGGTTTTATTCCCTTCAAATTCGGTCGGTCAACCCAACAAATTTTGCACACAACTCGAGGGCCATGTGGCACCTCATAATTTCCCAAACCAAAATCTCAATAACCAAGGAAAATCTGTGAATTCAACCTGTAATATTGCCACGTATCAACACGGGATTGGCCCGTCTAACCACCGTACTTTCCCAATCATCCTACTAACATCAATGCCACGTCATTGTATGGTCTGCCCAGTCAGAAGCCCAATCAGCCATACAAGTTGAATTTTTAGTTGTTTTCCAAAAACTTCCTAACGCTATAAATTTCACATACGGTGTCGGATTGAGGCGATTCAAGCTTCGTTGGAATCAGAATGAAGAGATCTACGATTTGGAATTGGTTTCGAGCGATTTTAAGCATTTTTATTTTTTTATCATATTTTTTTATCCCCTGGATCATTCCTCCCCACTGGAAGCTTTTGGACCACAAAAATTCTGTTTTTACTCAACAAGTGAGGGTACTAGTCCCTCACTTTCCCGATCTCAATCCACCTTGCTTTACTTATATTGGTACCCTTGACCTCACTCAAATATACTTTGCATTGCCTCTGCGTGAAGTCTTGATTCTCGTGTCAATAATTGAGTCTTCCTGCAACTCATCTAAATATTCAGGGGAAAAATATTCGATAGATGGAATATAAACATTCTCTTCATGATCACTAATCATTGGAGGCTCATACAATCTCAAGTTTTCCACATTCACAACAGAATAAATTTTCATTTAAGGTGGAAAATCAAATCAGAGAGCATTATTACCACTCCTCTCCAAAATTTTGAAAGGACCATATTTGATTGGGTTGAGATTTTTACCTTCACCTTGAATTATTTCCTTGCAGATATACAAACAAACTTGATCGCCCACTTGGAAATCATGATCAACTCAATGCATGTCATGTATTTCTTTGTACTTTGTTTTTATTTTCTCAAGCTACTCTTGTACTCTTTGATGCACTAGTTGAATTTTTTCAATTAAATGCTTGGATTTGTCCACATCACTATGTCCATCTACTGCAATATATTTACTAAAGATGAAGTTCAAAGGATACTTTGAAAAATAACCCAAACAAGGTTCAAATGGATTAATTGCATAGATGGATGCTTGGCACGATTGTAGGCATGTAGGATGTAATGAAAATGCTCATCCCAAAGTTTAAGATGCTTACCACAATATCCACGAAGGAGATGAACTATTGTTATTTTTACCACTTCTGTCTGGCCATTGGTTTGTGGATGAAATGTGGTGCTCTTCTTCAACTTGTTGTCCATGATTTCCCATAAACTTGACCAAAACTTCTTGACAAATCGAGAATCTCAATCAGAAATAATAGAAGTGGGAAACCCAAAGTGAATCCATACATTTTGGAAGAACATCTTCGTGGTTTTTCAGCTGTAACATTTTTCTTACATGGCATCAACACACACATTTTGCTAAAATGATCCACAACAACATACAGATAATCATGACCTTTCCTAGACATTGATAGTCCCCCTACGAAATCCATAGAAATAATTTCCCAAGGACGAGAAGGAATAGGAAGTGGAGTGTACAAACGCAAATTCCTATTTCTAGGCTTACTAGTAGCACACATGGAACATTCCTTTACATATCTTGAAACTGTTTCATTCATGTGAGTCCAATAATAATAACTATGAATTTGTGCAACTGTTTTGCCTACACCAAAGTGACCAGTAATAAGAGAAGTGTGAGCTTCCCTGATGAAATTTACTTTTTCACCCTGTGGAACACATAACTTACCAAGATGATACAACAACTTTTTATGAACATGATAATCCAACTCTTCAACATGATTGCCTTGCATCAAAGTTGCATAAACATATTTAAAATTGTAATATTGAGCATATTGTTCAATACAAATTTCATGCATGATTGATTTATGCTTTAGAATGATAGATGCATTAACAATAGGCCTTGATAACAAATCAACAACTTTTTTGTATATACCTTTCTTGTACCTAGTTACCAAATGAAATTGCTATAGGAATCCCATCCACCTGAAATGTCTAGCATGTTGTAGCTTGGTTTGTGATTGTAAATATTGTAAAGGGTGATGGTCATTATGAATAATCGTTTCTTTACCCATCAAATAATGCTTCCATTTCTTCATGCTTTGTACCAAGCCATATAAATCTTTATCATAAGTTGGAAAGTTAATTACTGCATTGGTAAAGGTTTCAGAATGATAAAAAATAGGCTTACCATGTTGCATCAAAACTTATCCCATGGCATAATCGCTTGCATGATTTGAATCTCAAATGGTTGCTTAAGATCTAGAAGTGTATAACTGGTGGTGTGCTGATTTTCTCTTTCAATGTGCCGAAGGATTTCTACTGCTTGCTTCCCCACTGAAAGACTTGTTTCACACTTGTAAAATCATGTAATGGTGTTGTAATAAGTGAGAAGTTAGCTATAAAATTTCTCCAATATTGGGTTACTCCCAAAAAGCTCCTAATTTTTGTTACATTGTTGGGTTTTGCCACTTTACAATGACTTCAACTTTTGAGGGATCAATCTTCAATTCACCCCTTCCTACAATATGACCGAAATAAACCAAAGATGTTTTCCCAAATTCACACTTAGACATATTCAAATACAATTTCTCCTTTTTAAAGGCATCTAAAACTTGTTTCACATGCTTGATATGCTCTTCTAGAGTCTTACTGAAAATCAAAATATCATCTAAGTATACTAAGAAAAAATCATCAAGGAATGGTCTCAACACATCATTCATAACTCTCATGAATGTTGGAAGTGCATTGCAAAGCCCAAACGACATAACTAACCATTCAAACAAACCTTGTTTTGTCCTGAAAGTATTTTTCCAAATATCATCTTCAACAATATTTATCTAATAATAACCACTTCTCAAATCTAACTTAATAAAATAAACACCATCCTTTAACTGATCTAACAAATCATCAATGCGATGAAGAGGATAGTGATTCTTTACCATGATCTTTTTCGAAGTTATAAAATCCACACACATGTGCCATGTACCATCTTTATTAGGAACCAAGACAATAGGATACCCACAAGAAGATGTGTTAGGCCTAATGACCCATTTTTCATGTAGGTCTTGAATTTCCTTCTTAATTTTTTCATTCTCCAAAACTGAAATTCTGTACATACCAATATTTGGAAGTGGTGCATCCTACTACAAATGAATCTCGTGTTGGATTCCTCTATTAAGAGGCAACCCTTATCTTGACATAATTATTAACAACTTTAACCAAATCATGCTTGAGTTTAGAATCACATCATGTATTCAGATTCAGTAGTATCTTTAGCTTTAATCATCAATAACAAAAAATGTTTACTATCATTTACAAGCATTTTCATCTGACTAGCACTTACAAGAGATAAATTCATCTTCTTGTGATGTTCTTTAACAATATACTCAACTCCATCATTAAAAAGATGATATTTTTTCTCATGACGATAGAATATGGATTTTCGATTATACAAGTATGGACTCCCTAAAAAAATCCCACATATGTCAAGTGGTAAAACGTCAATCTCTACCTCATCTATAAAATGTGCAGTGATGTTGAATTTGATTTTAAATTTTCTTGTCACTTGCAATTTGTAATCTTCACATACCTAACCCAAAGGGTAAGGTTTAGTAGGAGGTGTAGTTTCTATATTTAGTTTCTTGAAAATTGCTTCAGAGATAAGATTCACTTGGGATCCACTATCAAACAATGCATCAACTTTTGTATGTTTTGTAATGACCCTGATATGAAAAATATCACTTCTTTCTTTATCATATTGAGACTCAATAGGCTCACTAGAAGAACTATTACTTTCTTTAGAATCTTTACCTTTCATTCCCATGGTTGTGATTTTGGTTTCGTCACCTGAATCAAATCCTAGATCTTGTTGAGTTGTTGCAACAATATTTTCCTTCTCCTTGTTATTGAACTTATTTGGTCTCATTTCGGGATGTAATTTCCAGCAATGGTCTTCATCATGGCCTTATTTTCAGAACAATGTTTACAGGTAAGTTTCTCTCCCTCTTTCTTGACTGTAGCATTATTTTTTCCTTTGCCTTTAAACTTCCCCTTTCCTTTGTCTCCAGATTTGGATGACTTCTTTCTAGTCTCTTGAGGAACATTCTTACCTCTTGATTCTAAATGAGTTTCCTGAACACGTACTTCATCTAGATTGGTGGGATTAAACATAATTATAGTATGTCTCAAATAAATATGTAATCCACCTATGTATTTAATGAGATTGTCTTGTGAGGACAAATCAACACCCACGATTAAAGCTCTTCTTCTAAATTCTTGTGTGTAAATTTGGACACTATGAACTTTAGCTTGTCTAAAAAATTTCCAATCCATAATTTTCTTTTCATATAAGCTAATGGATAAAATTTCGTTCTTAATGCAGCTATAAAATCATTCCAAGCTAAGAGATAATTTTACCACTTTTCTTCAAATCTTCTTGAGTTCTGGCCTCCCACCAGATAAGGGTTTCACTTTCCAAATGAAGAGAATCAAGATGGATCTTTGTAGCATCGTCATCAATATTTTAAATCTTGCATTAGCCTATAATTTGGCAAAACCAATCATTTAATTTTTAGCATTTACTTCCCCATTGTACATAGGCAATTCAAACTTGACATCAAGCTTAAGAAAAGGAGACTTAGCATGTCCTTTCGGAGTTCTAGGAGGAGTATGTCTAGTTGTTGAAGGAGGTGAAGAAGGAGATGAGGACTAAGGTGAAAATGGAGGTGAAGAAGGAGATGAGGATTGAGGTGAAAATGGAGGTGAAGAAGGAGATGAGGACTGAGGTGAAAATGGATGTGAAGGAGGAGGTGGAGGTGGACGCTTTCTCCCATCACCACCATTACCCTTTTGTTGTTTAGAACTTTCTCCTTGCAACCTTTTTTTCATTTCATTGTACAACACTCTCACCATCTCAGACATATCATAGAAAGCCTTTCTGAAAGCTCTCTCATCCTTATACATCAGCTCTTGTCCTTCTTCATGTGCCATGATTGGTGGATTTTTTTGAGTTTGTGACCTCCTTGAACCAATTTGAGGGTTTGCTTCTTTAAGCACTCCTTCTCCTCTCTTCAATTTAGACCTTGTAATCATTCAGAAACACTTGAAAAATTATTCAAACCTTCAAAACAACCATGCTATGATACTAAATTGATTTGAAATTAAAAATTGTAGATTTCTTGAAAAAAAAAATCAAGTTAATTTATGCCTTGTGAGAAATGGATTGAAATTGCAAAAGCACATAAACTTAGTAATTTTAGTTATATTTTACATATTTAACGAGAGAAAAAAATAGAGAACATGCATCATCACAAAACAACAATTTCATGATGGAGTTCACCCCTCCTAGGCAATTTCTTCGGGTTCGGCTTCCAATGTGAAACCCTTTATATTATATGCTCAAATTTCAATTACTTCAACATAAAATTTTCAAGTCACAAAAATAATGTTTCCATTGTGTTTAAAACACCCAAAAAACCCCTTGTAGGCTCTTCTTGGGATGAAGAAGGCTGAAAAATGGCCAAGTTAGGCCTTCTTCTCCATTTCTTTGTTATTTGTCCTACAAAATGACCAAAACTAGAAAAATTAGCAACGTTTTCCTCCTTTGGTGGATCTGCCAAGCGAAAATTTAGCGTGGGATCAATGTTGATTCCACTGCAAATGGTGCAATTTTTTAGACATTTAAAATGACTCCCATGCCCAAACTCTTCCCTCTGGTTTCAGTCACGTCGAGGTTAATGTGGCCATGGGTGCGGGCCAGAGGCCACGCGCCCACTGGCTCCCTGCACTGGGTCATATTATGGTCCATGTGGTCGTGGGCCAGATCACACATCGACCCTCCTCCTCCGATACCCCCATCGTTGGTCATGTGGGTTCAAAATAGGATTCAGGGCTAGGGCTTCTCGCCTTTCCCCTTCCTTCGCGCACCTTATCACGCCATAACCATGAAACCTAGGGTTGGGGCCACGAGCCCCACCCCCTCCTTCCAACGTTGAAACCACATTAAAATATATATAAATGGCTCTCTATGTATTAACTAGTGGCTCTGGTGGTTCAACGGTTCGGTAATTTGTTAGTTGTTGTGAGGTCGTGGGTTTGATTCCCTGTCGGGTCGGTCGACTGGCCCAACAAATTTTTCACATAACCTGAGGGCCATGTGGTGCTCTCCCATTGGTCCATGTGGCACCTCCTAATTGGCCAAACCAAAATCTCAACAACCAATGAAAATCTGTCAATTCAACCTATACAACCTACCACCTGTCAGCACGGGATTTTCCTGTCTCACCATTATACCTGCCCAGTCATCCTACTAACATCATCGCCACATCACTGTACGACATGCCTAGTCATCAACCCATTCAATCCTGCAAGTTGACTTTTTAGTTGTTTTCCAAGAATGGTGTCTGCCAAAAAACTTTAGAACGTGATAACTTTCACATACGGTGTCGGATTGAGGTTATTCAAGCGTTGTTGGAATAAAAATGATGAGATCTACGATTTAGCACCGGTTTCGAGCAATTTTGGTCACTTTTATTTATAAGCATATTTTGTATCCTCTATATAAGAATTAATCTGAATGTGTGCCTACTTAATAATGTGGAAAAACAAAGTAAACTACTCTAACTCAACATAAAGGAAATAGTTCTTAAATACCAAATGCAAGGATTAAAAGATGATGGGGATTTAACATTTTTTTTTGATAAATATCGAGTTGTTGAAATGGTCTTAACAACTAATATCTTTAATGCATGTCATTTTCTGTTTTCGAGATCAAAATAATAAGAGATGGGCCATTATAGCATGGAAATACTTCACACAATTCAATGACAATTAAATGGATTTATAAGGACAAATTTATGAGTAACTAGTTACCCATAAATTTGATTAAATATAAAATAAAATCAAGAAGTAAATAGTTGATATATGTGATAAGATGAGGTAGTTGATCAAATAGACAAGAATTCACATATTTAACAGTAGTGCTACTGTTACACCATTTTTTGGTCATCTAACCTATTATCATTAGATGGACCCAAGTACACCATGTAAGACCAATTTTACCCTAAGTAAAATTGCTTTCACTATGTGAAATAACTTAGTAAAACACCTTTATTAAGTTGTTTATGGTCTAAACAGGAAACCCCAAAAGGAAATAATAAACAAATCTATATTTGTTTATGTTTCCTCAAAGAATAATCAGTTAAACATCAATTTAATTATTATTCCTGGTCATATTTAACCCAAAACAAGGAAATCAATTAAATAAATCCTTATTTGTTTGATTATTTCCTAGGAATAAGTTATTTAATCCTTATTTAAATAATATTCCTAGTTAAATTTATTAAATAATTTATAAATAATTAAATAAATAATTATTTAATTGCTCTTCCACCATTTTCTTAAAATAATAAATAAATCATTTATCTATTTATTATTTATAAATAAAGGATTGACCCAAGTCAAAATCCTTTTCCCTCCAACAAATATAATAAAATATTCCTAAAAGGTGGTTCTGAAAATTGGTTAATAATATTTTCATGCACCAAGTTCTGAACTACCCCCTAATATTTTGTTATAAATAGAAGAGTTTTCCATTCATTTGTCACCTTTTGTTGCATATTAGATCACTCTTGGATCTATACTCTTGGAGGAGTACGACTTTTTGGCCATTGTTATTTGTCACATCCTCCATTATTTTCTTTGTGAGCTCCCTTTGAGTTCTATATTTCGTATGGGTTTTCTATGCCAACAAGAGAGAGAAATGTTAGATCTGAAACGCTGAGGACTTTCAAGAACCCATCCCATTGAGGAGAATTTGAAACACCTTTCTTGTTTTCCTCCCAGGTGCCATTAATATAAAATTATTTAAAACATATTATTCTTGTCTTGTCTATTGGATGCATGGAGTAAAACCTTATTTTTACTGCTTAATGTATTTTTATGCATAGATCTAGATGTTTGTAGCATTTGTCTTGATCAACTAACTGCAGATCTGAAGATATTGGCAGCCATCTTTGATGTTAGGGCTATAGGTTATGCGTAGCTAAAGTGGTCTTTTTTCGTACACTTCGACAAAAGATTCATACTAACAGCTACAACGTGGAATTATTGGCACAAATATGCCATAAAAGAATAAAATTATATTTGCAAACATTAGTATTTGAAATAAAATATAAATATGGATCTTGTGCTCTGTCTTTTTAATGAATTTCTCCAACGGTGCTCACAAGACCTTTAGCTCTGCTAATAGAGAAAGGAGTTGCAATAGGGAAAGATCTAGCCTCTACAACAAATATTTAATCCCTAAAGGAAAACCCCCAAGCCTAGATCTAAGCATTTCCATTAATCCTACAACCAAAAATCCACTTGCAATAGTGCAAGGAGTATCCTATTTCCAGAAAAAAGGAACCGACACCCCTTCTCCAAACTATTATTTATAATTTACAAATGAATCTCTAAAAAGGGAAGTATGTTTCCAGGCATATTTTGATATTTGATTTTGGAGCTATAAAAAATCCTTCTCCTCCTCTACTGCTCCAATCCAATCTTTCCAAATCCCTTAGTGATCGAAATCTGGATCACGGGCAAAAATTTTCTCAAAAATGAAAGTGTTGACAATTGCACCAAACTAGAATGATAGTGACCGACACGTCGCCAAGAATCCAACGCAACTCGTTTCGTGAAAAATCGAGTTCGGATGAAGAAGTTATGGTCTATTGATCGTCGTTCAAAACAGACAAATTTAAAAAAAATAAATTGCAAAACAGGTACAGGGTGATGACATGGTAGCCCAGTCAGCATGCAGCTAATATTCTTCAGTTTTTGTCCAATGGGACTATGACAAGTGTCACTCTATTTTGGTTTGTGAAGGTGAAATTCCCAATATCCTCCTAAGGTCCTCCTAAGGTTGAATTCGAATTCTTTTTTATATGTGGAAGGATTGTCCAACCAGGGACTGCCACGTGTCCCCTGGTGGACCTCCTCTCCAAGGTTTGATTCGAATTTCAAATTCATGTTATGATTTGAATTCCATTTGATTTCCTAAGGTCCTAAATTCCGCGTATATATATATATATATATATATATATATATATATATATATATATATATATATATATATATATATTAAACATATGGTTTGATTGTAATACTATGGACATGGTGCAATTTATTATGGTTGGAGCGCGTTAACAAAGTTTGGATTAAATATTATGCATATTCCACATGATTTATTAAACCTTGGGTTAATTATTAAACAGTGGCAATGTTTCATTTGCAATGGTTCGATCATATATTATGGAGTTCACATGCAATTTAAATATGCCAAAGTCTGTGTTTGTACAAGGGTTCATGGCATGTTTTATTAATGGTTTGCAAACATTACAAAAGTGGCATATAATATCACAAGGTCGATTAAATGTGGTTCAAAGCATGTTTATATGGCAATGTTTTACGTTGGCAAAAAAAAAAGCATGGAGGGGCGAGGTCGGGGCTCAACCCCATGACCTCCCCCCATGCCATTACCATCGCTTACCAATGGGCTATGCCCTTGCTCCTTTAAAATATATGTGCAGAACATATATTTGAATACAACGGATTTCCGATGGCGGGAACGGAGGGGGCGAGCCCTCCTCCCATGAGACTGTGCTCCATGACTACACACCAGCGCTCAACTAAAATGCAGATTAGTGCGTGGTTAACACACCATTAATTGCAGATTATCCTTAATTAAGCTCAGTTAACAGTTGGCGGAAATTTTGGCGGAATCTCCAAATCTGGTGCCACTTCCAGATTTGTCAGAGCTAACTGGCAATTCTCCAGATTTAGAGGCAGAATCTAGGGGAGAATTAAATGAAGCCTATATTGAGAAAATTTCCACCAATTTTGGCTCAGGAATAGTCATTCCTAGAATATTTGCATGCTCTGAATCTATTGGAACATCTTGCAGAGGCTAAGGAGTAAATCTACAAGTGTTTTTGGTAACTTGAAGAATTTTGAAGCCTAGGGCCACCAGGAAGGAAGGCCATGCCTAGATCAACTGAAGGCCAAATGGAGTGAATGAACAATAATTTTTAGATGTATTTTATGTTTTGAACACAATGGTACATTTTTCAGAGGCGTTGGAGCACATCTGAAGGTGTTTTTTTCACTTTGGAGATTAAACAATCCCATGGCCACCAGGATGGGAGGTCAAGCCTAGATCAGCTGTAAGCCAAATTCAGAGATTGAATAGTCATTTTTTGGGTATTTGAGTGTTATAAATCCAATGGAATAGGCTGAAAATCTATTTGAACACCACAGGTGTGTGTAACCAGACATTTGACTCATAATCCCAAGAGGGCTTAACTAGTTAAGGCAGGTCCATGGAGATGTATCCCAAGAGGTGTGAACTCCATTATAATCCATTGTGTTATGTGATTGATGTGAGTTATGTTTTTTCATTTCATTTGTTGTATATGAGTTTTTAAAATCTAATTAACTCATAATTTGATCATCAAAAACACATGAAACTACACACATAAACCCCTTCACAAGTGGTTAACATGAGACAATCCTAATCACACATTTTTAATGTTGATGAGGGAGCTAGCATAGCAATAACTAGTTTTCCCATATTCAGATCAATTTGGTATCAGAGATTAGGTTGAAAAGCCTAGGTTGAAGAAGTTGAAATCAGAGGAAAAGTCTAGCTCATTTTAGCCAAGGTTATCTAGAAGAATTAGCTATTGGTTTTTGAATTTGTGCAAGGAGAATTTAACAATGAACTTGCAAGTTTATGTGTGAAGGAGACGAAGATAAAAATTGAGAATTCGGATCTGAAATCACAACAAATAACCTTTATATGCATTACAGGTGTGATGGAAGCTTCATTAAGTGATGTTTCAAGTCAATCTTCCTTAGCAAAACTCTTTGATAAAAAGATTTTGTGGGAACTCTACATCATGATTGATAGGATGCAAGAGAAGTATGAAGATAAGAGGGAGATAATTGAACTTCAATAGTAGTTTATTTCCATGAAGGGGGAGAAGAAAGAGCTTCTTGAAAGGATGCATGAGATGGAGACTCAGCTCCATGATGCCAAGGAAGCCTTAGCCAAGCATGTGCTTGAGAGATAAGTATGCAATTCAATTTTATCTTCAATTTCCTCTCAGGATGAATGTGTAGGTTCTTTTGAAAGAAACACTATAGGAATAGGGTCCAAATTATTGATGAAGATGAGCTATGAAGGTAAAGGATTGGGAAAACATGCACAAGGCATAGTTGAGCCAATTGTTGTTGAGGAAAGACCTAAGTATTTGGGTCTTAGTTATGAACAACATGATGGAGAAATATCTAAAGCCATGAAGGCACATGAAGGTGTTCCAAGAAGGACCTTTATTTCATGTTCATTACCTCAAGCTTGTGAAGTTTGTGTTCATGAGGAATGCAAAAGTTTTACACCCACTTTGCAAGAAGGTGCGCATAAGCATGCAGCTAATGAGAATGGCGAACAAGAGGATGTTGAAAGCTCTAAAGTCATTGAATGCATTGTTGGTATTCCAAAGAGAGCCACTACCTCATCAAATGCACCTCCTTAAGAAGGCGACAAAGGTGAATGTTCAAGGTATAAATCTGCTTTTAATCAAGTTGCTTTTGATTATGATAAACATGGAAAATTATCACATAAGATTTGGAGAAAGTTTGCATGTTCTTTTTGTGGTTTGGATAACCATAATGTTTCAAGATGTTGGAAGAAGATAACCATGCACAGAAAACTTTCAAAGAAAAGGAGGCAGAAAGCCAAAGGTCCATTGGACAAAGCAAACCATGTTGAAAATAAGATGCAATTGTTTTTCACTCATTTCCATTAGCAAGGTCATCTTGTAGACAAGTGTTGGACTTTGTATCCAACAAGTCATCCAAGACATTTGAAGAAGGTGGAGAAAGAGAATGGAAAGAATGGGAAAGAAGATTCCATAATTGATGTGGGTCGGGATGATTCACATGATGATGATGTGCAGCTGAAAGAAGTGCCATTGAAATGGTTTGGTAAGAAATGATTATATTTCATATCCGATTAAGGCTTTGCATGTCTTTTGATGTTGATGCATTTCTTTGCCAATGGAATGCATGTTGTGTGTTTACGCCGAGAAGGTGTTTTGAAAGTGGAGTTATGTTGACTCACTATTATTGCAGCAAAATTTTTTCATTTCAACTATTTAAGTACATGTACATATGAATGGGGTTCTTGTACTTATGATTATACTTGTGAGAGAGTTGAATAATTGTATACATGCATGAGATTTTGTGTGTATGAACAGTGGAATTTTGATGGTTTCATTGTGCTTGAACACACATGAGTAATTGACTTGTGTTGGTCGATTGTTGTGTTTAACATGTATGTTGTCAACTTGAGAGTGTTGATAATTTGCACATGCATGAGTGTCAGCTTGTGTTGATCGATTGTGTGTTACATGCATGTCATATCGACTTGGAAGAGTTGATTTTGTCTCCAAAGATGAAAAGGAGATGTTGAAGAAGTGTTTCATGAGATGTGAAATTCTTTATGTTTTGGGAAAAGAATCGTCAAATTATTACACATGTTTATGCTTGACTTGAGAGTCAGTCGTTTGAAGAGGCATGTTTTATCTACTTGTGTTTGGTCGATAAGTTTTGACACCGAGATGTGAGAGTACATGGCGATGTTCACATGATGTGAAATTTGTTGCTTTGAGGAGCAAGACGATATGTCATCAAGTTATGTTTCTTGCATGATGTGTTTTTCAGAGACAAACAAAAACCATGAATCTGAATATGTTGTGTTTATGACAAGATGTCAAAGAATTTTCAGTCAAATTTTGTAGCCATTGTAGACCATTTTATGTGTTGACGCCAAGAAGAGAAGGAGATGGTGAATGCATTCTTCCAAATGTGGAATTTGGAACTGTGGTGGTAAAATAATGGTCATTTCTTTTCTTGTTTTTACTAATGTTGAAAGTGTTATCTCAATCAGCAAGTAGCCAACAAGTGTTGGATTGGGTCAATAGGAAAAGGAGAACAGTGGTTGAAGAGCCAAGCCATTTGCAAGGCAAGGCATGTCAATGAATTGAAGTGGTTGTCATTACGATTTTTCCAAGTAGAATCAAGATGATAGAACTGGAGAAAGATAAGAGTATTGTGCTTCTATGAGATAACCAGCTTTTGTGTGTCCAAAATCATGTCAGTGGGAAGGTGTGATCAGAATCTGGATCAGGGGAAAAACTTTTCTCAAAACTGAAAGTGCTCATAATTGCACCAAACTAGAATGACAGCGACAAGCCCATCGCCAGGAATCCAACGCAACTCGTTTCGTCGAAAACTGAGTTCGAATGAAGAAGTTATGGTTTGTTGATCGCAGTTCAAAACAGGGAAATTTAAAAAAAAAATTGCAGAACAGGGACAGGGTGATGACATGGCATCCCAGTCAGAATGTAGAGAATATTCTTCCATTTTTATCCAATGGGACTGTGACAAGTGTCATTGCAGGATTCGCCAGTTTGGTTTGTGAAGGTGAAATTTCCCAATATCCTCCTAAGGTTCTCCTAAGGTTGAATTCAATTTTTTTATATGTGGAAGGATTGTCCAACCAAGGACCGCCACGTGTCACCTGGTGGACCCCCTCTCCAAGGTTTGATTCGAATTTCAAATTCATGTTATGGTTAGAATTCCATTTGATTTCCTAAGGTCCAAAATTCCGCATATATATATTTTAATTAAACCTATAGTCTGATTGGAATATTATGGACATGGCACAATTTATTCTGGTCGGAGTGCGTTAACAAAGTTTGGATTAAATATCATGCATAGTCTGCATGATTTATTAAACCTTGGGTTAATTACTAAACGGTGGCAATGTTTCATTTGCAATGGTTCGATCATATATTATGGAGCGCACATGCTATTTAAATATGCCAAAGTCTGCATTTATACAAAGGTTTGCAATGTTTCATTTGCAATGGTTCGATCATATATTATGGAGCGCACATGCTATTTAAATATGCCAAAGTCTGCATTTATACAAAGGTTTGTGGCATGTTTTATTAATGGTTTTAAAACATTACAAAGGTGGCATATAATATCACAAGGTCTATTTAATATGGTTCGAAGTGCGTTTATATGGAAATGTTTTACGTTGGCCAAAAAAAAAGTATGGAGGGGCAAGGTCGGGGCTCGACCCCATGACCTCCCCCATGCCATTACTGCCGTTTACCAATGGGTTATGCCCTTGCTCCTTGAAAAGGTATGCGCATAACATATATTTGAAAACAACGGATTTCCGATGGTGGGAACGGAGGGGGCCAGCCTCGCAGGCCAACCCTCCTCCCATGAAACCGCACTCCATGACCACACACCATCACTCAACTAAAACGTGGATTATTGTGTGGTTAACACACCATTAAGTGCAACTTATCCTTAATTAAGCTCAGTTAACAGTTGGCATAAATTTTGGCGAAATATCCAAATCCGGCGACACTTCCAAATTTGTCGAAGCTAACTGGTAGTTCTCCAGATTTAGAGGTAGAATCTAGGGGAAAATTAAATGAAGCCTATCTTGAGAAATTTTTGACCAATTTTGGCTTAGGAATAGTCGTTCCTATCAGATTGGCATGCTTTGAATCCATTGGAATAACTTTCAGAGGCAGAGGAGATAATCTACAGGTGTTTTTGGTCACTTGAATAATTTTGAAGCCTAGGGCCACTAGGAAGGAAGGCCATGCCCAGATCAGCTGAAAGCCAAATGGAGTGAATGAACAATAATTTTTAGATTTTTTTGATGTTCTGAACACAAAGGTAAAATTTTTAGAGGCGTTGGATCGCATTTGTAGGTGATTTTGTCACTTTGGATATTAAACAAGCCCATGGCCACCGGGATGGGAGGTCAAGCCTAGATCAACTGTAAGCCAAATTCAGAGATTGAATAGTCATTTTTGGGGTATTTGAGTGTTCTGAAGCCAATGGAACAGGCTAAAAATCCATTGTAACACCACAGGCTTATGTAACCATACATTTGACTCATAATCCCAAGAGGGCCTAGCTAGTTAAGGCAGGTCCATGGAGATGTAGCCAAGGAGGGGTGAACTCCATTATCATCCATTATGTTATGTGATTGATATGAGTTATGTTTCTGCATTTCATTTTTTGTATATGAGTTTTTAAAATCTAATTAACTCATAATTTGATCATGAAAAACACATGAAACTACACATAAACCCCTTCACAAGTGGTTAACATGAGACGATCATAATCACACATTTTTAATACTGATGAGGGAGCTAGCATACCAATAAATAGTTTGACCATATTCATATCACTTGGGCTTGATCTCTTGAAATAAACTCTTCTCAAAACAATTCCAAAATTAAACTTAAAATCCAATTAAAAATGAAGAAAGGACTAAGATTTCTGAAACTGTGAAAACCAAGTTAACAAATTCAAATCTAATTCGGTAAATTAATAAAAATGAATTTATGATTTCTCTTGCTTCCTTGTGGAGAAAATATTATCAATTTAACAATATTGAAATGAATTAGCAACAACGAATCTTCCTGGCCGAAGAAATTCTTTCAAAACAAACCCAGAAAATTAATTTTAGTTGCAAATTCGTAGCATTCAGTTAAGCTTATTTTTTGTATTAGTAAATGGCCAAATGTGGTCAAATAATAACTTCCACATCCTTATCCTCGTAATTATCTTTCTATCAAGCTCTTATTTTCCTTATTTCGTTGAATAAAACTCAAGATACTCCCTCCCAAAGTCTGGGTTCCAAAATTAATTGCTTACTAGAAAAATTATAGTGCAAGGCAAAAAAAATTAAGAAGTAATAATAAAAAAGAAAATCAAATATTTTTGTGAAGACAATCCCCTCTGCGGATAGAGATGATCTCTCTAGCCCTAGAGTGGGTCTAGCAATGCACAAGATAAACTAATTAACCCTTTCCTAGTTTGTATTCAAAATGGAAGAAGAAGAAGAACCTACCTCTTCCTAATGCTATCATCCAGTCCTTTGGTGAAGACCTTGATTCTACGATCCTTTAGGCTCGCTCCTCATTGCTTGTGGTGTTCGAATACATGTAAGAAATTAAGAGACAACAACAAGAAACATGACAAGATACATAGAATACATCAAATACAAACTACCTAACAAATCAAGGAGTATTAGGCTACTTTCATAGATATCTATACAAATATGGAAAGTGAAACATCAAATGTATTATTAATTATAGGAAAAGGAAGCATACAACCGTGGCCTTGATGTTGGAGACCTCCCTTTGGTGATGTCCAATTACAAACCGAGGCTCTTCAAGCAATCCTTCACCCAAGTGGAAATTCGAGCATAATTACAGTATAGGGATGCAAAGGATCAATGATTAGGCAAGACTAACCAGTAGTGGAAGGATGGGATTCAATTTATAGGTAGGGAGAGGGAGTTATGGATCCATAAAAGGATTAAATCCCACTTATCAAGGTAAATTTCCCTGATGATAATATCAAGAGCTCCAAATGAGAGAGCTCAAGCATATCTACATCGAACCATATCCATCTCGTCGTTCTGGAAGCTTCTCCTCCATTTGAGGAAACATTTCCAGAAGATGTTCAACGCACTTTTTCGTATCAAAAAGCACACTGGAAATGGTATTTCAAAGTGTTGCAACATACCATCAGCATGGGCAAGAAACTATAAAGAGTGTTGACCCAGAAATTTAGGTTTTAAGTTGAGCTTATTCAGAAAATATTCAAGGAAACTTTATGTTGGTATTCAAGGGATACCTTGATGTATTCTCCATGGTGGATATATTGCACAGTTTTCATCTTACGGCACTTCAGGATCAGGGACGGGAATTGAATGAGGTGACAAATTACTGTGTAACAGATGCCCCCTAAAGAATGAAGGCAGAATAGAGAGTGATGGGTGAAATGCTTTACAAACCACGGCAAGGACTCTGAATACGAGTCTAGGAGACCTACAAATCAAGCATAATACAGTATGTGACATCTCTGATATAAACATGACTAACAACATATCTCTGAATAGGCATCAAAAAACACATGAACCCACGGCATGGTCGCAATCATCAGTTTGAAATAGATCATAGAAATGGATCCACGGTATGGTCGCATCCATCCGTATAGAAAGGATCATGTGTACAATCATGAATACTCAATAACTCCACACAACTGGATAATAATCGATGTGATCCAGGGTCTTTGTCTCTATTGCGATCTACCCATTGTACGAATCTAACCATATGAATAGATGCGTTGATGTCGAACATGGTATAAACCACTTGATTATCTGTCAATAATGTAAACCGTTAACAGGCACAAGAGAAACCACCAATAATGATGATGGCCCTCAAGGTATGACAACACAATCTACAAGTGTGAATAAATGATTTGAAGTCGAACACTTGCATAATAATCCGATCGAAGGCCTAACGATGTGAACCTGTTGTTGAATGCGAAGAAATTGCCATTGAGGCATGCAAGCTCCAAGGTACTAAAAATGATTTTCTTAATCATCTTCCCGAATAATGCTAAAATGGACAGGAATTGATCCGTTGAAGAAGGACCATAATGTATCCCACATCATCGACATGAAACGAAGGATATAGCAAGATGATAGGAGTGATTCAGGACTGTTGCAGAGAAAGTCAAATAAGCAGAGGGTGTTTGACTTTTACAAAAAGGAATTATTTTCAACATATTGGCGACACAACTCCAGAGTGTGGCAGCATTTGATTCAAAATGGGATCAAAGCTCAGGGTGACAGAAGATAATGATCGAATGAGAGGCAAACGGATTTCCCAAACCCAAGAAGGCAAGTGACGAAGGAAGGTTTCCCCAACCCGACACGAAATGCATACAAGTGTCATATTCAAGAGCGACATGCTGCCTCAAAACACATGCAAAGTTTCACTTTCAATTTTCCCATGTTATTGCTAACGAGTACCTCTTTATTTTTTATAGCAAGCTTGAAGAGGATATCATATGCTTAGTGTGTAAGTTCATTCTTTGAATTAATCCATCCTAGTAAGTTTAACGAGCCCTAGGAAGGAGTAACTCGGTCTTGTCATGGTGACAAGTCTTTCGCCATTTAAGTTTTACAAGTCCGATGGAAGAGTAAATTGGTGTCTTTTTCATGTTTAGGGAGTTTGAAAAATAGACAGAAAAGAAAACTACATCAGGTTCCTTTTCGTAAATCGTCCCTCGAATCCGAAAAGGTAGAAAATAATATCCGAGAGAACCTCTTGACCATGTTCGATCAAGGTATTCATTTTTCGTAAATATTCAATATCAACCCGAAAGAGGGGTAAACGTATACTGAGAAGACGTCAATTCATTTAATTTAACAAGCTCGAAAGGACAAGTGCTGGGCAATCTTTTCATATTTTGGGAGTCTGAAAAGAGTTGAAATAGGTCTCCTCCTGGAGGAATGAGTGGTATAAAGGGTAGAAACTGGTTCCGGTGATGGTGGAACTTATCAAAACTCGTAAGGGTCAAGAGGTTGGCTAATAAGACCACTCATCACAACAGTTCTCCAAGAAAAGGTAAAAACCAAATGAAAGTGTACGACCAACCAAGCAGTTAGTGACGATGGAATGAGAAAACTAAGGTTCATCTAGAAGAAGAGGCAGATAAAAGGGAAATCATGAGAGGTAGAATGGGGATGGTTTCATTTTTCACAAGCTTGAAACAAGAAAATATTCTTGAAATTGGTTTCATTTTTTCACAAGCTTGAAACAAAGAAAACTATGTTTGGAATAAGTTTTCATGCCTCCAACATAATGACTCAATTTGAGGTACATGCCCCCTAATCTTAATTTCATTAACCTAAGTAGACTACTGGTTACTAACAGGTGGATGGAATGAAGGTTCATTTATGAGATCAAGTGAAATAATCAACTGGGAATTTTTGAGATCTAGTCAAAGACTTGAATTGAAAGGGGATTTGTTTCATATTTTAATGAGCTGGGAACAATAAAATAATTATCCTCATGACACCTTGTTTCATTTTTTAACGAGCTTGACACAAGAGAATGAACTATGCTCCAGAGACCTTGTTTCATTTTTTAAGGAGCTTGACACAAGACAAGGAACTATGCTCTGGAGACCTTGTTTCATTTTTTAAGGAGCTTGACACAAGAAAAGGAAATCTGCTCTGGAGACCTAATCATGGCCCATAAAAGGTCATGGCTTCCAATAGGTTCTCATCAGATGGGAGAACAACACTCTAGAAATCAAGGTCCAATGCCCCCAGTACATGATGCACTATATCACTAAATGGATCATTAGTAGACACGGGCATGGAACAGGTTTCCACATAGTTAACTTGTGGTGGGGAAGATACCACTGGCATGTACCATTAAGGGACGATGTTTTATTAGGATTCAAGTTAGGACCAGTGAATGAAATTTGATCAATGGTCACAATTCTTCCTTCATGCAGGAAACACATCATACGAAAGAGAGAAGAGACAAGAGCTCTCATGACATAAGTATAGTCATGCCCAAGGAGTGAGTTAAAGTCCAAAGGGAATTGGACAACCATCATGTCTATATATATAGTCTTTCCTGACAAAGTAATAGGCACCTTAGGAAGGATCCCTAACGATTGATTGGTTCCTCTGTTAAAAGCCAACAGATTCTGGGTAATAGGCACAAGTTGCAGAGAGCCTAAAGCTTTCTAAGTAGTCGAGGATAGAATACTAATAGATGTGCCTTCATCTATTATTGTGCTTGGCACAGACACATTATAGGCCTGTATTGTGATCTCAAATGGCACATAAGAAGGAAGACGATATCCTTCCAGTCGACTCCAATCAAAGGAGGCAGCCAGACTACTTGGAGGGGGTGTCGCGAGAATAGGCGAACTACCCGCTTGTGTTACGGGAATGGGAGGATCATCCTCTTGTATCATGGGAACGGGAAGATTTCCCTCCAATTAATGGGAATCTGACGAAACAAAAAGGACCTGAGTGGTATGATGTTCACTCTCTATGGGAAAATCACGATCCAATGAAGGTGGAACTGGTTCAACCATTTTCTCAACCAATGGTTGGTTGAGAATAGACTCATGATATTCACTTTTAGAGAGAGTGGGATTGACCAGAGATGACCTCTGATCAATCATTTGATCAACTAGTGGAGGATTAGAGGAAATATTCTAGTAGCCAATAGGAATACGAGGCTGAGCAGTTGTAAGGTTCTCCAATACTTTCGAGGCTTCATCCATATAAGGACAAAGGTGAATGGGATGATTCCCTTCACATAACTTACATGGAAATTTGACTTTCCCTATTTTCCCATAGGCCTTACTATGACTAGTTGAAGCTTTATCACCAGCATGATCTCCAGAGGCCAATGAAAAAGGTTGATGTGAGCCTGTGGACCACACTTCTAGTATATTTGGAATACCAGTACAATCTCTAAGAAGGTGGTCACCCTTACATAACTTTCAAGGGAATTTGACTTTTCGGGGATGAGTGGAAGGTTTTTCAACATCAGTTGCATTGGTAGAAATGGTCGCTTGGTTTCCCCCTTGCTTATTTTGCTTCTTCTTCTTTGTCCTCTTCTTATTCTTCTCAGTTTCCTAGTTACTAGAATCCAAACTTTCACCACACGAAGAGGAAGAACGGGGTGAAGAAATAGGAGAAGAAAGCGAGGGGTCAACTTTAGGGTCAACATGAGGTTGACATTGTTCAAGTGGAGGCGAACTTGGTTGAGAATCAACTTGGAAATTTGGAACCACGGGGGTTGAAAATAACCAAAATGGAAAATCAATGCTTAATCCTAGGAGGGAGAACGTTTCCATATAGGGAGTGCCAACATTTCCAAATAAGGAAAAGGACTAGGATTCCCATCTGAGGGGTTTCCCTGATTGGTAAACTCAGGAACTATTGCCATTAGTCTCAACCTAAGAGCTACTAAGGAGTTGTGCATAGGTAAGATGTTATTATGTGGGAAGTACATTTTAGGATTAAACAAAATAAATAAAAAAAGGGTAATCTAGGCAAAAGGATTACCAGGTATCTGTGAACTGCAATATACACCTTGGCAAACCAAGGAATTAATATATGGCAGCCAATCTCCCCGAATGTTGTGTTCGGTGTATCACGTCTACAAGGCAACCGACTCAATTACCTATGGCAAGTTTCCAACCTAGTGGGGTCTCCCACAATATACTCGATGGTACGTGGGAGCTTAGTCCATAGTAGCGTTGTCTAATGTGTAACCATTCTATGAGAGCGCCCCCATATACTTACCATACGTGGAGCATAGTCCTATATGTTGAATTCTTAGTTGAACTGAGAAGGGGGGTGAATCAGTTCAATCATACATGAGCTTTTTAAAATTTCATCAGCTTATTTACAGCTTACTTTTGTATTCAACCTTAGTATATGAACAGTCTTAATATGTTGCAGCAAGTATTAAATTAATGTGACATTAAACTTATTATGAGAGCAGTAAAAATTAAGCAGATTTGATAAATCATCTCAGCACACAGGCAACACAGATAGAGACAGCAGATATAAGTGGAAACCCATAAAAGGAGAAAACCACATGTTATTATTGTTGTGATGCAAAGGCAAGCTCCAACTCCCTCTCACCACTGTTTTTCTGCAGGCACCAACCTACAGGAGGCTCCAACCTCAATTCTGCAAGCTACAACTTGCAAGGAAGCTCCAACTCCCTTCAATTTTTCTGCAGGCACCAACCTACAGGATACTCCAACCTCATTCAGCTACAACTGACAGGGAAGCTCCAACTTCCTCAATTTATCACAAGAAGTGTTTGCTGATTTACCTCAGATATCAGCTCTGTTCTGTAGCATCTCTTCCGGCTCCTCTCTTTCTTATCTTCTCTGCCTCAATCTTCTATACTTTTCGTTCTCTATCCTTACTCTCTCTTCTTCTGTATGCATATCAAGATGATATTACTTATAGAGAATTCCTGATGACTGTCTATATTCCTCTAGGAATTTGAAATGAATAGTCATACCTCTTGGTCTTCAGCCTTCTCATTTATTTTAAGCTCACTCAGAAAAATGTAACTGTAGGTGCTTATTTTAATATTACAGTGGAATATTTGCTCTCTTCCGGAGACTTGCCAATGCATCACAACAATATAAATCAATTAAAATCATTTACATTCAATTACAATGAAAAACTCCAGCTCACTCATTCAGCCTCTTGGCTAGCTGTGCATTTGTCTTTTCTCTGACTGTGTCTTTGTCCCTTTCGGCTCTGTTTGTTTCCTTATTCACTGTCGCAGGGTAACAGCCGTATGCCATACCTTTGTAACTGTGCTTTTTATATCAGCGTTTTATATATATATATATATCACGTAATTTCAACTCTCGGCATACTTATACAAAGTTCTAACATACAAACTGCCTTTTTAATACAACTTAAATCAACTCTCAGCGTAGTAGTAAATGCCTGTTTAACATATAAAACGCCCTTTCGGGCCCACTTGCCACACTTTCCGATGCGATATATTACTCCGCGACTTCTTCCCAATCGCAATTTCCATTTGAATGTATTGACATTCCAATGCTCCGATGCTCATGTTAATTTCCATTTGAATGTATTGACATTCCAATGCTTATGTTAATACATAAAAAATGCCCTTTCGGGCCCACTTGCCACGCTTTCCGATGCGATATATTACTCCTCGACTTTTTTCGATTGCGATTGATCGCAATCGCAATTTCCATTTCAATCGCAATCGCAATCTTTTAATATATTGCTCCGATGTTCTGATGCGATTAGGCCGGATCTCAAATACATATTGATCACAGTTTATAAGCCCATCGGGTCCGGGCGTCAATCGCAATCGCAACTTTTAGTTGCATGTGATCCGCTACTCCACTTTAACTCCGATGCGATTGACCATTGTTCACCGGAACTCAAAACATATATCAATCATGATTTATAAACCCATCGGGTCCGGAACTCAATCGCAATCGCAACTTTCATTGAGATGTTCCGATGCTCCACTTTAATTCCGATGTGATTGACCACTGTTCACCGGAACTCAAAACATATATCAATCGTGATTTATAAACCCATCGGGTTCGGAACTCAATCGCAATCGCAACTTTCATTGTCATGCTTTGCTGCCACACTTTTCTCCGATGCGATGTAACACTGTTATGCCGTAACTCAAATATATATTATTCATGATTTATAGACCCATCGGG
Organism: Pinus albicaulis; assembly: GCA_034641835.2. Taxonomy (NCBI): domain Eukaryota; kingdom Viridiplantae; phylum Streptophyta; class Pinopsida; order Pinales; family Pinaceae; genus Pinus; species Pinus albicaulis. The sequence goes on along the minus strand of CM076579.1, from coordinate 16,176,938 downwards.
TCCGGTTCGTCAATCGCAATTGCAATATTTTGATAACAAGTTCCGCTGCCAACTTTGATCCAAAGCAATTGGGTGAGGGTCCCACTTTATGGTACTTTGGTTCTTTGTTTAAAAGGCACTGCACTTATATAAAGCGCTGTGCATATATATATGCTTCCGCTTCCACCTTTAGTGTAACCTCCAGCTGGGTAATGATTCTTGGAATAAGATTTATATATGTATACATTTCCGCTTGGGTTAGGATTCCTGGAATTATGTTTATGTATCCTCCCGCATGGGTTACGATTCCTGGAATGAGGTTTATATATATATACTCTGCCGCTTGGTTCACGATTCTCGGAATTATATATATATATATATCCTCCGGCTTGGGTAACGGTTCCCGGAATTTATGTTTAGTGTATCTACTAGCTGGGGTAGTGATTCTCGGAATAACGGCTCTGCCTTCGCTGCTTCTGCCTCTGCTTTCACTGTACCTCTGCTGCTCGACCTCTGCCTCTGCCTTTCTTTCTCTATCTCTACCGTTTCTTCCATTCTGCTGTTTGACTATTACATTTCGACATTCTCTTCCGCCTGTATTTTTTGCTTCCTTTGTTCGCTTCTTTGCTGCCTCTGCTACTTGTTGCTGCCTCTACCTCTCTGCTACTTTGCTTCTCTCTTTTTTTCATCTGCTCCTTGACTGATGCTACTCCTTAATTCTCCTTTTGCTGCCTCTTCTTATTTCAATGACCCTGTCTCTACTGCTCGAACCTCTCTCAAGTGTTCCTCCTTTGCCATCTCCTTTGCCATCAATGACAACATTTCCAACAGTCTCCCCCTTTGGCATTGATGGCAATACACTTCCTCTGTTTTCCTGTTAGGATCCTTTCTCCTGTTGCTTGCTCTTCCTCCCCCTTTGACATCAATGGCAAGGGGTTTGAATTCTTAGTGTAGATTCTATCCTTTGATCCTGTGTTTTTATCCTTTTTTAAAATTTTGTGCATTTCCTCTCTCTGAGATCTTCTGACTTTGTACGCTGCTGCTCCAACCTTTGGATTAGATTCATGTTGGGTTCACCACTGACCCTTTAGTCCTTTTATTGATTCTTTTATGTTGGATGTATTCTTGCCATAATCCTTTTGATCTCGAGGACCTGTTTCATGCTTCCCTTGCTGGCTGATCTCCCCCTGGAATGATATTCTCGTTTCTGTTCTCCCCCTGAAACTGTGCTTTCTCTTCATATCAGAGAGTAGCATCTACAGATACTACCCCTAGTCTATTTCTCAAATATTCAAATGGTTCTCTAGCAAGCGGTTTGGTAAATATATCTGCTGTCTGTTCTTTTGTTGGTACATACTCCAGTTTTACTATCTTTTGAGCCACTTGTTCTCAGAGAAAATGATACTTGATTGGGATATGTTTAGTTTTTGAGTGAAGTACAGGATTTTTAGATATACTTATAGCACTTGTATTATCACATTTGATTAAGATAGGTTCATCAATTCTTACCTTCATGTCTTGGAGAGTTTGCTTCATCCACATGACTTGTGTACAACATGTTGCTGCTGCTATATATTCTGCTTCTGCTGTAGACAGAGAGATAGATGTTTGTTTCTTGCTTATCCATGCCACTAGACTTTCTCCTAGATAGAATGCACCTCCACTTGTGCTTTTTCTGTCATCCACACAACTGGCCCAGTCTGCATCTATATATGTTGTCAAAGTGAAGCTTTTGCCTTTAGGATACCAAAGTCCATATTGTGTTGTTCCTTGTAGATATCTAAATATTATTTTGACTTCTAGAAGGTGGTTTTGTTTAGGTGCTGCTTCATATCTAGCCACTAGTCCTACTACTAGCATGATGTCTGGTCTTGATGCTGTTAGATACAGTAGACTTCCTATCATGGATCTGTAGAGTTTTTGATCTATATCAGAAGATCCATCATCAGCACACAGCTTGCATCCCATGATCATGGGAGTTGACACAGGTTTGCAGTCCTCCATTTTGAACTTTTTCAACATTTCTTTTAAGTATTTTTCCTGTGAGATGAACGTACATGTGTTCTTTTGCTGAATTTGAAGTCCTAAGTAGAAACTGAGCTCTCCAATCATAGACATCTCAAACTCTGTTTTCATCTCATCAGCAAACCCTTTTGCTGGTTCTTCTCTGTTGCTTCCAAACATAATGTCATCAACATATACTACAACAATCAGGAGTTCATTTTCATGGGCTTTTATGTATAGATTGTTGTCTACTCCACCTCTCTTAAAGCCTTGTTTTTGAAAATATTTATCCAATCTTGAGTACCAAGCACGAGGAGCCTGTTTCAGTCCATATAGAGCCTTCTTCAGTCTGCACACATAGTCTTCTTTGTCTGTTAAAGAGAAACCTTCCGGTTGTTCCATGTAGACTTCTTCTTCTAGATCTCCATTCAGAAAAGCAGATTTTACATCCATTTGATATACCTTGAAGTCTTGGTAGCATGCAAAGGCTAGAAACATTCTGATGGCTTCCATTCTAGCTACAGGGGCAAATGTTTCATCGAAATCAAGTCCTTCGATTTGTGAATATCCTTTGCAGACAAGTCTGGCTCTATTTCTGATTACCTGTCCTTCCTCATTCATTTTATTTTTGAATACCCATTTTGAGCCTATGACATTTTTCTTAGTGGGTCTAGTAACTAGTTCCCAGGTATTGTTTTTCTCAATTTGGTCCAATTCTTCATTAATTACATTCACCCAAAACTTGTCCTTGTTGGCTTCTTCAAATCTCTTTGGCTCTATCTATGATAACATGGCTATGTATACCTCTTATGTTTGTTCAGTTAGCTGCCTTCTTGTCTGGACCCCTACTTTCTTGTCTCCTATGATCTGATCTTCAGGATGATTCTTCTGAGTGTATCTTGAGGGGGCTTTCGAGCTCAGCTCTGCATCTTCTGTTGTGTTGCTTGATTCATTATCATTTTGGTTTTCTTATTCATGGTTGTCTGATGGACTGCAGCAGTTTGTATCTCTTGTATTGTTTGGAAGTTCTTCATCAAACCTCACGTCAATACTTTCTACTATTTTTCGAAGAGTCTTGTTGTAGCACCTGTACCCTTTACTTTTGGAAGCATATCCTAGAAAAATCCCTTCATCTGCTCTTGCATCAAATTTCCCAAGATTTTCATCATTATTCTTTATATAACATTTGCTTCCAAAAATTCTAAAATGTTTGATTGAAGCTAGCTTTCCATGCCATAGTTCATAGGGAGTCTTGTCACTGCTTGGCCTTAAGTGAGCTTTATTAAGGATATGCACTGCTGTGTGTACTGCTTCTGCCCAGAAGATTTGAGGAATATTATTCTCTTGCATCATGGCTCTGGAAATTTTTTGAACATATATGTTTTGTCTCTCTGCTACTCCATTCTGCTGAGGTGTCCCTGCAATAGTAAATTGTTGTTTTATGCCATATTCATTGCATAGATCTGCAAAGTCATAATCTGTGAATTCACCTCCTCTGTCCGATCTGATGCATTTTAGCTTGCATCCTGTCTGATTTTCTACTAATGCTTTGAATATTTTGAATTTGTCCAGAGCTTCCGATTTATTCTTGAGAAATGCAACCCATGTCATTATGGAGAAATCATCTATTATCAGCATGAAGTAGGATTCTCCACTTGGTGTTTTAGTTCTTGCAGGTCCACACAAATCCATGTGCACAAGCTGGAGTGGTCTTCTTGTTGATAACTCATCTTTGGCTTTAAAGGATGTGCGGGTTTTTTTACCCAATTGACAAGATTTGCATATGGTATTAGAAGGCCTTTTTATTTCTGGCATGTCTCTGATCGCTTTCTTCCTGCTCAGTCTGATGATATGATCAAAGCTCAGATGTCCCAATATTTTATGCCATAACCATGACTCCTCAAGTTTGCTAAGATAACACGCTTCATCTTCCTCTTTCACAATGTAAACATTACTCTCTGTTCGAACTCCTTTGAGCAGAGTCTTACCTGTGGTGCTTGATCTGACTTCACAATCTTGTGCTCTAAAAATAAATTCACAACCTTTATCACACATTTGACTGACACTCAGAAAATTTTCTTTCAGCCCATCCACAAGTAGTACCTCTTGGGCTTTTCCTCTGCCATTGTCTAGGCTAACTAAGCCTTTTCCTTTTATTTTTCCTGATTTATCATTGCCAAAGGTAACATTGCCAGATTTCTTTTCATCAAGAGTTATAAACTTACTTCTGTCTCCAGTCATGTGTTTTGAGCAGCCACTGTCCAAATACCACTGGCTTTTTAAGTCTTGAGCAGTTAGAGCCAAGTCACATTTATTCACCTTCTTTATCCACTGGAAGCATCCTTTTGCTTGGTAATTTTTGTGAGATGATGAACTACTTCTTCTGAGAGGACATTTGGAAGGAATATGTCCAACTTGATTGCATACACAACATTTGTTCGTAATTTTTGCAGAATTGTGAGTATGAACAAAATTTCTTTGATTCATAAACCCCCTTGAGGTGTTGAACATCAATATTTGTCCATACTTTCTACACTCAATAATCTTATGGCTAAATTCCTTACAATAAAAATAGTAACCATAGAAACTATTTTCATACCCGAAGTAAGGTTGTCTTTTCCATTTGTTTGTTTGAGACGTTCTCTTCACTGTTTGCATCTTTTGCTAGTTTGAATTACTGCTCCTTGCATGACAATATGCCGCAATGTGTCCCAGCTTGTGGCAGACATAGCAGGTGGCATTCTTCATAGAAGGGAATAATCTCCTTTGATGGCTTCCAAATTTGACATACTCAGGGGAATATGATCTTTTTTCTGTTGTCTTAGTATTTATTGCCTTCTTTGTTACTAGAGGTTCCTTCTGATCTTTGTCTTCCTCATTACAGGTTTTTTCTTTTATAGGAATTGTTTGAGCTGCTTCATCATTCTTTGCTTTTACAAAAATAATTTCTTTGTTTTCCTTTTCTTTGCTTTTACTTGATTCCCCTTCATAGACTATTCCCGTTTTTATCATAGGAGATCTTTGAGCAGCTAGAATTTCGTTCAACTTACTAGAGCTTGTTGTTTGAGTGGAATTTGTAGACACTCTCCTCTGAGCATTTTCTAATTTCTTCCTTAGACTTAAAACTTCTTCTTCCAGCTTCTCTTCTTCTCGAGTTTTATCCTTGATTTGCTGGAGTAACATGTCTTCTATCTTCTTGGCTTCTTCAAGCTCTACCTTCAGCTGCATGAGGGCTTCTGAATTCTTCTCTTCTCTTACATACTTGAGGAGAATTTCCTTTTGTTTTCTACACTTCAGTTTGAGTCTTTCAATCTCCTCCAGAGCACTCCTTAGCTCCCCCTCAAGGTCGACTTCACCTTCTTCTTCTATATCTTCTAGCAGGAGTCCTTCAAGATCTTCTATAGCCATCAATAAAAATTCAGAGGTTCCTTCTTCACTTGAGGGTTCATCTGAGTCTTCAGATGTACTGCTGTCTTTTTTAGCATAGAAGGATTTTCTACTGAACTTCTTTCCTTTCTGCCAGTTCTTTGATGTATTTTTCTCTGATTCTTGGGCCCGATTCCTTACTTTCTTGTGAAGACACTTCGTTGCATAGTGTCCAAATCTTCCACAGTTAAAACATTTGAAAGGAAGTTTACCTTTGTATTTACCTGAGCCTCTATCCAGTTTCTTGATGAATTTCACTTCTTCTTCATCCGAGAAAGAGCATATGTCTTCCTCTTCTTCTTTCTTCTTTTCTGTTTTAAAGGCTGCCTCCCTCGTACTTGGCTTCTTCTGTGAGAGCCTCATTTCATATGCTGTTAGATTTCCAAGTAGCTGGTTCATAGTCAAGGTCTCCCAATCAGTTGTTTCTTCTATTGCAAACACCTTGGGATTAAACCTGGGTGGAAGAGATCTTAGAATATTTTGTACAATTACAGCTTCTTTTATGGTTTCACCTAGAGCCTTCATGTTGTTAACAATTTTTGCAACTTTTAGGAAGAAACTGTCAATCTCTTCATCATCATTCATTTTTAAGTTCTCAAACTGGGCTCTGTAGACTTGAAGTTTGGTAGTCTTTACTTTCTTGTCTCCTTCATGGATGTTCTCCAGAGTATCCCACATCTCTTTAGCAGTGTCTTTGTGCATTACTTTGATAAAATCTGCTTCACACAATCTGTTCAAGATGGAATTCATGGCTTTTGCGCTAGCTACAAAATCTTGTTTGGATTCTTTCTCTGAGTCAGTTGCCTTTGGGGCATATCCTAATTCCACAGCACCCCAAACTTCTATTCCTAGAGACATTATGTATGTCCTCATCCTGATTTTCCAAAAGGCATAATTTGTACCTGTAAAGAAAGGGGCTTTATTGGTTGAGCATCCTTCTTTATTAGCCATCCTGAGAACCTAGAATCTCCTTTCAGTTGTTAAACTGGTACAAAGGAACCTGCTCTGATACCAATTGTTGAATTCTTAGTTGAACTGAGAGGGGGGGGTGAATCAGTTCAATACATACATGAGCTTTTTAAATTTTCATCAGCTTATTTACAGCTTACTTTTGTATTCAACCTTAGTATATGAATAGTCTTAATATGTTGCAGCAAGTATTAAATTAATGTGACATTAACTTATTATGAGAGCAGTAAACATTAAGCAGATTTGATAAATCATCTCAGCACACAGGCAACACAGATAGAGACAACAGATATAAGTGGAAACCCATAAAGGGAGAAAACCACATCTTATTATTGTTGTGACGCAAAGGCAAGCTCCAACTCCCTCTCACCACTGTTTTTCTGCAGGCACCAACCTACAGGAGGCTCCAACCTCAATTCTGCAAGCTACAACTTGCAAGGAAGCTCCAAATCCCTTCAATTTTTCTGCAGGCACCAACCTCAGTCAGCTACAACTGACAGCTATCAAGCTTCAACTTGATAAGGAAGCTCCAACTTCCTCAATTTATCATAAGAAGTGTTTGTTGATTTACCTCAGATATCAGCTCTGTTCTGTAGCATCTCTTCTTGCTCCTCTCTTCCTTATCTTCTCTGCCTCAATCTTCTATACTTTTCATTCTCTATCCTTACTCTCTCTTCTTCTGTATGCATATCAAGATTATATTACTTATAGAGAATTCCTTATGACTGTTTTTATTCCTCTAGGAATTCGAAATGAATAGTCATACCTCTTGGTCTTCAACCTTCTCATTTCTTTTCAGCTCACTCAGAAAAATGTAACTGTAGGTGCTTATTTTAATATTACAGTGGAATATTTTCTCTCTTCCGGAGACTTGCCAATGCATCACAACAATACAAATCAATTAAAATCATTTACATTCAATTACAATGAAAAACTCCAGCTCACTCATTCAGCCTCTTGGCTAGTTGTGCATTTGTCTTTTCTATGACTGTGTCTTTGTCCCTTTTGGCTCTGTTTATTTCCTTATTCACTGTCGCAGGGTAACGACCGTATGCCATACCTTTGTAACTGTGCTTTTTATATCAGCGCTTTATATATATATATATATATATATATCACGTAATTTCAACTCTCGGCATACTTATACAAAGTTTTAACATACAAACTGCCTTTTTAATACAACTTAAATCAACTCTTGGCGTAGTAGTAAATGCCTGTTTAATATATAAAACGCCCTTTCGGGCCCACTTGCCACGCTTACCGATGCGATATATTACTCCGTGACTTCTTCCCAATCACAATTTCCATTTGAATGTATTGAAATTCCAATGCTCTTATGCTCATGTTAATTTTCATTTGAATGTATTGACATTCCAATGCTTATGTTAATACATAAAAAATGCCCTTTCGGGCCCACTTGCCACGCTTTCCGATGCGATATATTACTCCTCGACTTTTTCTGATTGCGATTGATCGCAATTGCAATTTCCTTTTGAATTGCAATCGCAATCTTTTAATATATTTCTCCGATGTTCTGATGCAATTAGGCCGGATCTCAAATACATATTGATCACAATTTATAAGCCCATCGGGTCCGGGCTTCAATCGCAATCGCAACTTTTAGTTGCATGTGATCCGCTGCTCCACTTTAACTCCGATGCGATTGACCACTGTTCACCGGAACTCAAAACATATATCAATCGTGATTTATAAACCCATCGGGTCCGGAACTCAATCGCAATCGCAACTTTCATTGAGATGTTCCGATGCTCCACTTTAATTCTGATGCGATTGACCACTGTTCACTGGAACTCAAAACATATATCAATCGTGATTTATAAACCCATCGGGTCCGGAACTCAATCGCAATCGCAACTTTCATTGTCATGCTTTGCTACCACACTTTTCTCCGATGCGATGTAACACTGTTATGCCATAACTCAAATATATATTATTCATGATTTATAGACCCAACGGGTCCGGTTCTTCAATCGCAATCGTAATCTTTTGATAACAAGTTCCGCTGCCAACTTTGATCCGAAGCGATTGGGTGAGGTTCCCACTTTATGGTACTTTGTTTCTTTGTTTAAAAGGCGCTACACTTATATAAAGTGCTGCGCATATATATATATGCTTCCGCTTCCGCCTTTAGTGTAACCTCCAATTGGGTAATGATTCTCGGAATAAGATTTATATATGTATACATTGCCGCTTGGGTTAGGATTCCTGGAATTATGTTTATGTATCCTCCTGCCTGGGTTACGATTCCCAGAATGAGGTTTATATATATATATATATACTTTGCTGCTTGGTTCACGATTCTCGGAATTATATATATATATATATATATATATATATATATATATATATATATATCCTCCGGCTTGGGTAACGGTTCCCGGAATTTATGTTTAGTGTATCTACCAGCTGGGGTAGTGATTCTCGGAATAACGACTCTGCCTTCGCTGCTTCTGCCTCTGCTTTCACTGTACCTCTGCTGCTCGACCTCTGCCTCTGCCTTTCTTTCTCTATCTCTGTCGTTGCTTCCGTTCTGTTGTTTGACTGTTACATTTCGACATTCTCTTCCGCCTGTCTCTTTTGCTTCCTTTGTTGGCTTCTTTGCTACCTCTACTACTTGTTGCTGCCTCTACCTCTCTGCTACTTTGCTTCTCTCTTTGTTTCATCTTCTCCTTGACTGATGCTACTCCTTAATTCTCCTTTTGCTGCCTCTACTTCTTTCAATGACCCTGTCTCTTCTACTCGACCCTCTCTCAAGTGTTCCTCCTTTTCCATCTCCTTTGCCATCAATGACAACATTTCCAACACTATATACTTCCGTATGTAGGACAGGATATCACCCCTTGGATGCAACACAGGCTGTTAGCGACAATTGCTACACTTAACGATGTAGGAACACGTCTCTAGCCTAGACCTCTAGATGTTTACATTAATTACAAATTCTCCTTAAGGTTAATTCAGTAAATTTTAAATTTGATCTTTGATTATGTTTAAATTTTGGGCTCAATAACGATGTCACCTGGATCCTTACAATGCAGCTAAATGCAAAAAAAAAAAAATCATTTCTTTTCGATGAACTCCAACTAATGAGGGAGAAAGTGCAAACAAGAATGCAACAAGAAATCAATGCAACAAGCAATGATTCCCCTTATCTAGCTCAAAATTTACTCAAATTCAACTCTAAATCGAATTCACTTTCACTATCTCAAATGCAATCTTACTGAAAACGAAATCACTTCTTTCTTCACTAAGATGCACCAAACATATTTTGTTTTTTATTTTAATTTGGATTCTCAAATGAAAACTAATGCAATTAATGAACTAATCAAAGAAAAACTAACCAAACAGACAAAGAATCGAAATGAAAATTCCTTTCACTTTCTCTTTTTCGAATGGAAAACAAATCGTTCCAAAAGTACTTGAATGAAAATGGCTTTCACTTTTTCTTTTCAAAACAAAAGAAGAAAAAACCATATCAAAAGTTATAAATGAAAATAAATTTCACTTTTCCTCTTTCGAAATGGGAAATCAAAACAAACATACACTCTCAAGCTTGCAAATCAAACAATCGTGAACTATGTTCGACAGTCAATCAAAGGTGATTTCAAAGTGCAATAATGATTCAGTGCAAATGAAAATAACTTTGCAAATACAAGCAAAAAGTGATATGAAATAGTGTTTCGAATGATTGCAGCAGATCCCTCAGACAAATCCAACCAATCTCTTGATGACACGCACAAGCGACAAGTGAAGAACAACTGACCTAGAAACCCTAGAGGGTGATCAAACTTCACTCAAACACAAACAGGGTCAAAGAGACAAATTCATCACTCAATCAAGGAAATCAAGCTAAAAAAAGTGGTACGAGATCATATCATACTAAAAAGACACCTCATAGGCCAAGACACACTGTAAACTGAAGGGAAACCCTATTTTTTTCTAATATTTTGGATCGGCGTGCCTGTGAAAGGCAAACTCGCATTGAAAGGTATATCAACACGACTGCTTTAAATGAAACAACATTGTCGGCGCTTATGTAAGGACAGAGAACCCGTTGGGAGAGAAATAAAAGGAAAAAATAAAAAGAATTTCAATAATCAGACCAGACTTGACACCCTAAAGGAAAAATCAAGCACTATGCAGACCTATAGATACCCAAACAGACTCAGATCTTGACAATCGGTCAAACTGATCAAAAAAACAAATCGAAAAAGGAGAGACAAAGAGGTTATAGCTCCGCAGTGGAGTTTCCAATTTTGTTGTGAAGATCATCCCCTCTGCGGACAGAGGCAATCTCTCTAGCCCTAGAGTGGGTCTAGCAATGCTCAAGACCAACTAATGAACCCTTTCCTATTTTGTATTCAAAATGGAAGAAGAATAAGAAGAACCTACCTCTTCCCGATGCTATCGTCTAGTTCTTTGGTGAATATATTGATTCTACGATCCTTCAGGCTCGCTCCTCGCTACTTGTGGCATTCGAATACCTGTAAGAAATCAAGAGACAACAACAAGAAAAGTGAAAAGATACATAGCATACATCAAATACAAACTACCTAACGGATCAAGGAGTATTAGGCTACTTTCATAGATATCTAGACAAATATGGAAAGTGAAACGTCATATGTATTATTAATTATAGAAAAGGGAAGCATAAAATCATGGCCTTGATGTTGGAGACCTCCCTTTGGTGATTTCCAAGTTCAAATCGAGGCTCTTCAAGTAATCCTTCTCCCAAATGGAAATTCGGGCATAATCACAGTATAGGGATGCAAAGGATCAATGATTAGGAAATACCAACCAGTAGTGGAAGGATGGGATTCAATTTTTAGGTAGGGAGATGGATTTAGGGATCCATAAAATAAGCAGGAAGGCCCACTTCTCAAGGGAAAATTCCCTAATGATAATATCAAGAGCTCCAAATGAGAGAGCCCTAGCATATCTACTTCAAACCATATCCAGCTTGTTGTTTTGGAAGCTTCAAGTGCACGAAGCTTCTCCTCCATTTGAGGAAACACTACCAGAAGAGGTTCAACGTGCTTTTGCCTATCAAAAAGTGCGCTGGCAGCGCTAGGTTAAAGTGTTGCAACATGCCATCAGCACGGGCAGGCAACTAACAAAGAGCGTTGACCCGGAAATTTAGGTTTTAGGCTGAGCTTCTTCAGAAAAACTTCAAGGGAGCTTTATGTTGGTCTTTAAGGGATATCTTGATGTATTCTCCATGGTGGATATATTGTAATGTTGTCATCTTAGGGCACTTCAGGATCAGGGACAATAACCGAACGGGGTGACAAATTACTATGTAACAAATACCTATGAGGCGTAGAATAGGAAGTGATGGGGTGTATTGTTAATTCACTACATGATGTGAAGGTCACCAGTTCAAAACTTCGGGAGAAAAAATCCAATCATGTTAAGGGTTGGTGTGGCCTACGTCGGGTGCAATACCTGGGTGATTTTGAAGGCTTAGATGCCTCTAGGTCGTGGTTTCTCAAGCCAAAGGTTAAGCCCATAGTCATTTCTAGAGGACACAGATAACTTAACTAATAAACAAACAAAAAATCAAATAAAACTAACAAAATATTATAAATAAATAAATAAGGACGTGGGTAATGGAGCCACATTTAATGGGATACATATGAGATAAGGAGAAGGGTGTGGGAGGAGGGGAACCCATGTAGAGAGTGGACCCCTCTACACCTTATATTATAAAACAAAAAAACTCTCATTTAAAACATAACAGGAAGGCCTCTTTAAAATGTAATTTGAAGACGCACTTTACATCATGGTAAACTCAAAACTTCCGGGGAGCCAGGAAATATTCTATTCTATTTTATTTTATATTATATAAAAAGTGTTTTGTTATTTGTTTTATATAATTACATTTCATATATTTACAATATTATTTTTATAATATAATACATATGTTTTTAATTATATTTTTATATTATAGTTAAAATATATATATACACAAATTTCTTGAATCCCGTGGTTTTCTAAATAATGTTATTAAAATTAAACTAATAGTTAGTTAAATATATTCACAATTTAATTAAATAAAAATTAACTTAATTACATCAAATTTAACCTAATTAGCTAATGATTAACTTTGTTTTTTTGTAAGCTTGGTAGGACTACATCTTCATCGTCATGTCCAATACATATCACCCTGATTTGGGCAAGGAATTGAACTGGTGACTTCACATCAAGGAGTGCCTTAACAGAGCACCTGATCACCGACTATCCAAGACCCTATGGACAGCTAATGATTAACTTAATTAATTAAGGTTAAATAAGTTAAATAAATTAATAAAATTTCTTTAGATATTACTCATTAATTTTAATTACAATTTATAAAAACATAGTAAAACATATATCTAAATATTTTATGCCTAGGTAGTGAAAATTAACCTAACTTTGACCAAAGATATCTTTCAAACTCTAAGTCAGAATGAATCGAAACTTGAATCGTTGGAAAGATGGCAGAAAAACAAAAGCAATGAAGGCGTCAAAATAAAAAATCAAGAAAAAGTAAAAATCAACCAAAATTAACAAATTTAAAGCATATCAAGGCGTAGCCTTAACAAAATTCATTTTGTGGAGGGCCCCTTAATTTTTGTGAAAAATTAAGGGAGGTGTTGTGGCCATAAAAATTGGCGACATATAGGAACAAAGCAATTATCTTTGGTTTAGAATAATATGTTTAACTTTACCAAAGGTCGAAATAAAATCTTTCAAAAAAAAATTCACTACACAATTTTTAACGGTCCCACACAAGATGAAACAAAGTAGATAAGCTCTTAAAGATGAAACTACTTGAATGCCCAACTCTAAAATAATGAATCAAAATATATGGAATTATTATTATTATTCTAAAAAACATTCTCTGCAATTGAATAACAAATCTAGCTAGGAGGTCATTTTAAGATTAACACACATTTATTAAATATGAAATTACCTCTCTTTATCAGCATTGTTTCATTGTCAACAAGCCTATTTCGTACCCCGATGAAGTTTCCTCAGTACCCTTATGGGTTTGCATACACTTCTCACACATATGTTATTTCAACTCTCTTATGTGTCACCCTTTCGATTAGCATATTCGGAGAATTTATTTTAGCAGTTGGGTGAAAAGAGTAGGGTAGTACAAGAGGGTTTTTAATTAAATAAATAGATGTGATAGTAATTAAATTTTACCCCACTATTCTTCTCTTCATCTACCAATATAGAGGTTTTAAATGTGGATGGGTATGGGAGGGATTCAAAGCAAATACTAGAGACAATTCATTCCTTTCTACATGTGAACTTACACTACTTGAATATAATCTTAAGGTTCCCCATAGGTAATGCACGAGAAAGTGAAAATTTGGTATGGATGACATTTAGATAAATGAAATCCTATTAAAAAGGTAGAGTAAACATTTCTCCATATAAGCCAACTAATGTTGAAAAAAAATAACTTCCGCCATATAGGTTTGTGAATATCACAAAATCCAATCCAAAAGTAAAAAAAATGAAATCAAAACACTTCAAAGATTGCAAATGAAGAAAGAAAATGCAATCCTGAAATAAAAGGTAATTAAAAAGTCATGATTTAAAGATAACTCCAACAAGACATCATATAAAAATATTTCTCAACAAAAGAGCGAATATGAGGAAAAAATATGTGTTTTTACTTACATTGAACTATTGAAAATTTATCTCACAAAGTTGTAACTAATTACGCTTTTTATTGAAAAAGGAATCTTACAACTAGTGGGCAACTATGAATAAAAGATGAAGTTGCATCAAATGTCCCTGTCTAGTGAATAGATTGTTTCAAAGTAAGTTTTAAAGTACATGATACTAATGAAAACAGAGTAAGTAAAGAGACTCTCTGATGTAACTTATTTTCAATTTGATCATCATCACAACTGCTTCTCTAATCCAAAAGGGATGCAAAGGAAACTGAAGGATTTCTAAGAAATCTTGTCATCAACATAAAACCTTCAATGTAATTAGTGAGGACCTGAAAAAAAGAGCTTATATTAGAAAATACTAAAACAAGAATGAAACTAAAATCAAAATGAAAAAATAATAGAGGATGAAAATAATCATATGAAATTTACCTTGAAGAATCTTGTTAAGGTTTGCCTTAGAGATCACAATCATCTCCAAATTCCATGATTTAAAGAAGTAACTTCTTCCTAAGATCAAAATTAAAGAGCATGAATAAGTTGCGTCTTTAAGTTTACATATACCTATGATCCTTAGATTTATCAATCCTAAAATAATATGAGCATTGAACCTATGAAAATGATTACTAGGAAATAAATGTTTACATGTTCAAGATATTGGCTATAAATAAGAATCATCATAAAATTTTAGATCTATGCTCAAATGGAAACATGAAAATCTACTTGAATGTGCATTGATTTATGTTTTAGTTTTGGATATCCTCTTTGCCACTTCTAATTTGAATCATTTTCTTCTTATGTGCAAGTATATATGAAAGTATTTTCATTTTATATCAGCCCCAAATATTTCTTGAAATCTCATGGAATGATGCCAAAATCCCAACCTATGTGGTATTTTTAATAAATATGGGGAGAACTCAAGCATTTGGTATTGTGGGCCTTTTGGAATGGAGCGATATATATAACCAAAACTATGGAAGAATTCCAAATCATCATAGCTTATTACAAATCCAAATTATCTCAACATTGGTGTTGGCAGATAAGAGTTGTATGAAATGGAGTGGTCCCACATAAAAATTGTAGTGGATGACCACATCACCCGAGCGGATTGGTCTTTCGTGTATTGTCATGTTGTCCCATAGTTTAATCAAATGTGCACAATAAGAAAAAATTTGGGTAATTACCTCCGCGATGGAAAAATATGACATAAAAACAAAAAAAATTGTCAGGAAAATTTTTTTCTTAGCCCGACATTTTGCGAAGAGACGGGTATCGTAATGGACAGGATTAGACTCGATTTATTAAGGGATCTTTGTCACAATTTTTTGACCACTTCCACTACTGTAAATTTATTTCTTGATTTCCCACAAGGACCTTCATTCAGATAGATGCTTAATAAGTTGACATAGCAGGTAGTGACCGAATGCTTTATCTCTATGATTATTTTTCCACCATTAATGCTCAAAGATTCATCTACATCAAAAGAACAAACACATTTTCATTATATTCATCTCATAAATCTATGAAGAAAAACATTTGTACAAAGCACATCTTGTCAAACATTAAAATTATGATGAATGGATGAATACTTCCTTGAACATTTTCATGAGAAAGTTTTATCGAGATTGCTTTGAATTTTCCTTTGCCAAGAAATATTAAAGACTCATTTCTCATTTATTTCATATCTAAATTATCCAGTAAGGAAGATAAAGCAATAAAATACAGATAGGAACTAAGGAAAACAAATAAAAACTAAATTTATTTTTACTTCTACTCCTATCTAATTTAATAGCGAAGACTAAAATTAAGTAAAATCATATTTCCAATGGAGACATACCATTAGATTAAGCCATGCACGTGTATGTACATCAAAAATTAGTAATAGAAATAAACCTATTATTAAACTACTAAAAGAAAACTCCAACTAATTATGTACATGAATTTCGAATAAATTAAATGAAATAAATTTATCGTCTAAAAACATCTATAATTTAGCCACATTTCAATCTTGTCATGAAAAACATAATGTAATTGTTGAAATGAAATCATGGTTGGAATAGCACTTTGTCGAGAAATGTCATGAATTTATCCCTATAGAAACAAGTTAGTAGTATGTACAATAAAAGGACTATTACAAATCTTCTGTGCAACTGAATTTTCCAAACAATTTTCAAATGGATAGTTAAAATGAGACTGGAAATCAAATGATTTTTTTAGAAGATATTCAAACAAATAATATTGCTGGTAAAAATGAAATGTTGGGTTCTCAAGTGTTGAGGCTTGTGAAATATTTATTTCAAATGATTGAATAAGTTGGTATGACATGAACATCAAATAGAATTGAAATATTAGAAGTTCTTGATGCTCGTGATTAAGGCCTTGAAATTCATTGTCACATTCGCCCATTAATTCACTTTGTGAGTGTTCAACGTTTGATTTCTCAATATGGCAACATAAAATATCCAAAATTTGAAAAATAAAAGCTATATAAAAGTCTATATATAAAAAATAAAAAATAAAAAACAAAAAAAAACAAAAAAACAAAACAAAAAACAAAAAAACAAAACAAAAAACAAAAAAAACAAAAAACAAAAAAAAAACAAAAAAAACAAAAAACAAAAAAAAACAAAAAAACCCACAACAAGTGAAGAATAAACAATAAAATTGTATCATTATTTACATTAAAATTACAAGGGGGAGGTAGGAGCGGGAGGGGTATTACTTTTCCCTGATGAAAAAATTGAGGCACAATTTGTTTGGGTCTAGGTCATGCGAAAAACAATCAGGATAATTTTTTGGCTCTGTGGAAAGTCCTGGAAATTGCATTGGAAAGAAATGTTGATAGTCTTATGGTTTTTGGTGACTCATTGGTAATAATTTGACAGGTGGTCAAGGCCAAGAGTGGTCCAGGCTCTAATCTCCCACCTATCCTTCAAAAAATCTCTTTATATCTTCCCAGTTTGAGCATTTAGAATTTTTTCATGTATACAGGCATGTAAACTCTATGAGTGATGCACTGGCTAAAATAGGCTTATCTTTGACCCAATTTCAAATGGATCTAGATCAAGGAAATTCCAAAATCGCCTACATTCCTTAATTATGATAAGAGCTCCAAGCCAAAAAAATTTGAATTCAAACCCTAATCCAGCTATAAATCCCCATTTTCAAATGTATGGGGCATTCACCTTTTGAAATGAATGGTCGTAGGCCCTTTTTATAGTGATAAGAAATATCAAGATGTGGATTTTCAGTCTTCTCTGTCGTCGAGTTTTAAATCCTTCCTCTAGGTGTATACCTCAATCACATAGGTGTCTTGAATTCTCTCCCTTCCTAGGTTTATTTAAGAATTTTCATTTCTTCCATCTTATGTGAGTTTGGTTGGAATTCGATATGGATTTGGTTCATCCTTCTTCGAGTTGTGGGATAGAGTTAATTGTGTCACCCCGTGCTTTCATTTCCCAATCTTCTTAGCGTACTCAGGAAAATTCTAGGTGGGATTTGAAATTATTTTCTCATATGGGTTCATGGAAGTGATTTAATGCTAATTATAAAAGGTATTATGCATTATTTATGTTCTTTCATGGAAAATTTTTGACTGGTTGGTATTGCATAGTGGGATAATCCTTCTTGTGTGATTGGGAGACAGATATAGCAGTTTTCTTTTGACATGGCGGATCTTCAATCCCTTCTAAAATGCAGCGACATTGGTCAATTGATAGAAAAACTTTTGGATGAAATCGAGGCACCAAGGGCATCCAGATATCAACAAGATGACATGTTCGAGAGACAACGTCAACCCTCTCAGCTTCTCATGGAGGCCAAATTTCTTAGGCTTTTGGGTAGCCTGGAAATATCATTAAATGGACTTCGTGAAGAAGTCTCAGCTCTCGGTGCTCAGATTACTACTCCTGACAATGCCTTGGATGGGATGGCGTGGTTCGATTATGGTGTGTCGACTCTAGTGTCGCTCCCAACAAAAAGAAGACTTATCAACAACCCAGGAACAACGTCCTTGTAACTAGTCGTTGTTGATTGTGTTTCTTTGGTTGGTTCAGTTTGTTTTTTCTCCAGTCATCCTACTATTATATGTTGCATTATAAATACATCTTTGTTTTAGGGTTTTTTTTTTAGAGTTATAAGTAGATGCATCTTTAGCCCAAGCAGTAATTGCATGCTTAGAGCTAGCATAAATTTTTTATGGTATAGTGAATGTTGGCGCTGTTTGAAATTAGAAAGACTATGTAAGGGTTTTGGCCCATAATCTAGATTTTGTTAATATAAAATTCTATTTGTCTCTTTAAAAAAAAAAATTAATATGCAAGATAACTGGGTTTTATTTTAAAAAATCCTTGTTATTAGTATTAGTAAAGATAATGCAATTAGGATTAATATCGACAACTATTTGTGGAAGTGAAAGACATTCAGGGCTATAACTAAGAAGGGGAACTTGAACAATATTAGAATCAAGAATTGGAATGGATTTGTCTTCCTAAAAATTGCAGTCACTATGGAATTTTGGGGATTCAAGATGAGAATGTGTTGTAGCAATATGATTATAAGAAGATCTCTCATCTTAAGAAATATATTGAATTTGAATATTGAGATCATGAAAATTCAATGATGGGTGAGATAACTCAATATTGCCAAAACTCAAAATCATCATCAAATGACTTAACAGGTTTTATTAGCACTCTCTTCCTTTTCATAAGATACATTGGAACAAGAAGAATAATTAAATGAATTTTTAGCATTGTTGTAAAAATGGTCATTAAATGACTCTCTATCCCGATCAAAACTAATTAACAATTCACTATTTATTAAATTTATGGCAGCCCCTCCGTTATCTAAAATAGCATTTGTGCAAAGAGGAAATTTTGAATGATTAGAAAATGAATTAAAATGAGCAAAAATATCGGGATAAAGAGAGAAATGGGTATTTTAAGATATGAATCTAAAATTTTTTCTGCTTGTAGATTCTTCCTTATTTTCCTTAATGCAGATTTCAGATTCTTCATCATGTATTTGGCTGACCATATTTTCCTTAAAATTAATGTTTGGTTCCCCCAAAAAATTTGGTTGAACATTTTTTATAGCAAGGAAGGTATATAATATATTCAAACCATTCCATCGATCCAATATCTGAAGGCCTATCTTTGGATTTAAATTTTAAGAAAATTAATTTTAATTTAATTGTAAAATCTATTGTAGATTCATTTTCAAATTTTCGACGGCTTTCAAGTTCATGCATACCTATTCATAGTTGTCGAATTTGTGAAGTAACTTTGTGATAAATTGGTCCCAACTATGAATAGAGGAAATTGGAAGAGATTAACACCATATTTTGGCTTTACATATGAAATTTAGCGTAAATATACTCTATAAAATTCCTTTATCAATATTGTAAAAAGTAGAACTTGTAAAATTTTGAATAAATTGCAAAACATGATCATATGCGGAAAATTTCTCTTACCATCAAACTTTACCTTCGACAAGTGTGTTATAATTTTGAATGGAGTGGTGGCTAATGCGCGTCAAGAGATGCAACTCCAAATGGGAAATTTAGAAGGAGCTGTTAGTATGAATCTTTTGTCGGAAAAAGACCACTTTAGCTACGCATAACAAATAGCCCTAACATCAAATATGGCTGCCAATATCTTCAAATCTGCAGTTAGTTGATCAAGATAAATGTTGCACAAATGCAGATCTATGCGTAAAAAGACATTAAGTAGTAAAAATAAGGTTTTGCTCCATGCATCAAATAGACAAGACAAGAACAATATTTTTTAAAGAATTTTTATATTAAGGGCACCTGAGAGGAAAACAAGAAAGGTGTTTCCAATTCTCCTCAATGGGATGGGTTCTTGAAAGTCCTCAGCACTTCAGATCTAGCATTTCTCTCTCTTGTTGGTGTAGAAAATCCAGACAAACATAGAACTCAAAGGGAGTTCACAAAGCAAAAAGTAGAGAATGTGACAATGATAATGGCTCAAAGTCAGACCAAGAGCATAGATCCAGAGTGATCTAATGAGCAACAAAAGGTGACAAATGAATGAGAAAACCCTTCTATTTATAGCAAAATATTGGGTCATTCTAGATCTTGGTGTATGATTAAAATAATATTAACCAAATCTAGATCCACCTTTTATGGAATATTTTATTATATTTGTTGGAGGGAAAAGGTATTTGACTTGAGTCAAATCCCTTTATTTGAAAATA
Source organism: Pinus albicaulis (assembly GCA_034641835.2). NCBI lineage: Eukaryota > Viridiplantae > Streptophyta > Pinopsida > Pinales > Pinaceae > Pinus > Pinus albicaulis. The sequence goes on along the minus strand of CM076579.1, from coordinate 16,156,653 downwards.
ATAAATAAATAAATGATTTATTTATTATTTTAAGGAAGTGGTTGAATGATAATTAAATAAATAATAATTTATTTAACTATTTATGAATGATTTAGTCATATTTAACAAGGAATATTATTTAAATAAGATTTAAATAATTATTCCTAGAAAATAATAAGTTAAATAAGGATTTATCTAATTAATTTCCTTGTTTTAGGTTAAATATAACTTGGAATAATAATTAAATTATTGTTTAATTGATTATTCCATGAGGAAAATCAAACAAATAAAGATTTTTTTAATATTTCCTTTTGGGGTTTCCTATTTGGACCATAAACAACTTAATAAATGTGTTTTATTAAGTTATTTTACATAGCGAAAGCAATTTTACTTAGGGTAAAATTGGTCTTACATGGTGTACCTGGGTTCATCTAATGATAATAGGTTAGATGACCAAAAAATGGTGTAACAGGAGCCATTGCAAATAAATAAAAATGTAAAACACAAAAATCCAAAAGGAAAACTTGTCGTTGGCCCTCCTTCTAGCATAAAAAATATTGATGGATAAAAAAAATCGTAATCAACAATAGGGAGATCACGCAGTCAAGGCCCTAAATACACCCTTATCAGTTTGAGATGGTGATTTTGACTGTGTTCTGACTGGTCTAAATGAGTCCAATTACATCTCGCACTTCTCGTTGGCTTGCGATTTCTCTAATTATCGTCAACAATAAGTGGCAATCAAACTTACCGTCATGGAGTGCACTTTCAAGAAATCAATTCTTAACCTAACACAAGGGCACAACCAAACCACTAATGATATCACTCTTATGAAATAAGACTTCTAAAAATGCAAAGAATTAATCTAAATGTGGGCCAACTTAATAATGTGGACAAAACAAAGTAAACTACTCTAACGTAGCATAAAGGAAATAGTTGCTAAATACCAAGTGCAATGATTAAAATATGATGGGGATTTAACATGTGTTTTCTGATAAATATCGAGTTGTTGAAGTGGTCCTAAGAGTTAATATATTTAATGCATGATATGATTTGTTTTAGAGATCAAAATAATAAGAGATGGGTAATTAAAGCATGGAAATAATTCACACAATTCAATGACAATTAAAACAATTTATAATGACAAATTTCTAAGTAAATAAGTTACCCATAAATTTGATTAAATATAATATCAAATCGAGAAGTAAATAGAAAATCTATCTGATATAAAATGAGATGATCAAATAGACAACAATTCGTATATTTAATAGTAGTGCTACAACATATAATTATTGGCACAAACCTCCCATAAAAGAAGAAAATTATATTTGCAAACAATAGTATTTGAAATATATTGATAAACCTGGATCTCATGCTCTGTATTTTTAATAAATTTCTCCAACGGTCCTCCCAATACCTTCAGCTTTGCAAATCAAGAGTGGAGCTAAAATAGTTCAAGATTTATCCTCTACAACAGATATCTAGTCCCAAAAGGAAAACCCTCAAGCCCATATCTCAGCATTCCCACTAATCCTACAGCCAAAAATCCCTTTGCAATAGTGCAAGGAGTATCCTATTTACATAAAAGAGGAACCCTCAGCGCTTCTCCAAACTATTATTTATAATGTTAGGAAAAATACTGAGGGGAGCGGGGTGAATTAGTATTTTAAAAACTTACTTGAACTTCTCAATTTCTATTCATATTTCTGTACGCGGCTTTGATGAGGTAAACCTATGTATTTACGCTGCTATTATGAAGACAACCAACGTATATCTAGTTAAATAACTTTTCAGTTAATTCTTCATCAGTTTAACTTGAACCAGTGTATCAGTACCTCATTGGGAATTAATTAGACCGTAATAAATTTCAGTAATAATAGAATAAATCATCACACAATTCAACACATGTGAACACTAGGATTTTTAGGTGGAAACCCAATGTGGGAGAAAACCATCGTTGTTGTCATCTTTGTCTTCTTATTTAGTTAAAAAATATTCTTTACAATTTAACATTGGTAAATACTAATACCAGTACATAGGCACCCACCTGCAGAAGGCTACAACCTTCTCTCGTTCTCCAGCACTAGCTAGAAGGGAGCTACAACCCCCTTATCTTAAATTCTTTGTGGATCACTTTTCAAAAAAATTTACACTGGATCCACCTGATTAAAACATTACAACATGTTTCATCAAATTTCAACTGGTCCCACTATCATTGATCCGGACTTATGCAGGAACGCAATAAAATACAGAAATACACATAAACACAAAGATGCAGCAAAAATAAGACTTCATTCCATTAATATCACATAACTGAAATATGCTTATAGACAGAATGGAAATAAACTAGCTAGGGCGCTGGTAGCTTATCTCTAAGAAGAGATGTGGCAGTTACAGGGCTCTAAACTGTGTTAACATGAGGCTCAAAGGCCTATTTATTATTGAGAAATAATGGAAAGCCATAAACATCAAAAAACCTAACCCTAGGAGATGAAACACCAAACTATTGGCCCCGTTGGGGTAAATTAGTACATCAATTTCCTGGGGTTGTAACTTTGGCATATGATCTCTGTTTGACGCACATGATACCTCGTTAGAAAGATCTATCTAAGGACTACAACTACTAATAGTGAATGTTGAGTCAAATGCTCACATTCAAGGTGATTTTCTATAGAATAAAAAAAAAAAAATAATAATAATAATAATATATGTATATATATATATATATAATAAAATAAAATAAATAAAAATTGTGTTTAGGGCCTCGAAAATGCTCCGAAAGTTCAGGACCCAAAAAACTGCCAAAAATAGTAAATTGTGCTAAAATTAAGGAAACTAAAAAAATGAAAGAAACAATGGTGGGGATCAAAGTGGAATAGGTGGGTGGCCACAAATATCCACCTGGATCATTCCTCCCCCCTTAGGAAGCAACGGTCCCCACTTTGTTGAGTTCCTCCATGAGATGAGGAAAGTTCTGTTGAACTTGGTCCCTGGTGAGCCACTTGCCCTAGTGAAGGAGTTGGCCTGCTTTGAAAACTCGATATAGTTGGATCCTCTGTTGGTGGGTTTTCTTGGCCTGTGTGTCCATGATCCGATAAATTGTGGCTTTTTCTATGCAGTCTTGGTTTAAATCTGTTGCTGTGAGTTGTTCTTCCTTGTCGGATGTGTCCAGTAGAGGTGGAAAGTAGGGCCGAAGGCGGTCCACATTGTACACTGGGTGCAGACCAAGGAATGGTGGAATACTGAGCTCTAAGGAATTGTCCCCTACAGCCTTGGTGATGGTGTATGGCAATATCGGAGCGGTTGAAGCTTGCGGTGGGTTCTAGCGAGGCACTTCTTCTACAACGGTAGCCACACTTTTTTGCCCACCTTGAAGATGTGTGGAACCCGATGTTGATCATGTAGTTGTTTGTACTTAGCATTGGCTCTGTCCAATATGTCATGAACCTATTAGTGGATGTGATGAAAGCGCTCAATGAATTTGTTTGCCTTGTCATCTTCAGACTAGACATGAGCTTAATCGGCCTTTGTAGCCGCAAATGGCATGGCTATGTCAATGGGACATAGTGGCTAGAATCCCAAGCCCACCTAAAATGGGTTGTGTCGATTGAGCAATGGAGAGCCCGGTTATAACTATGTTGTACATAGGGGAGGCTCTCATCCCATGTGTGTGGATTATTTGAGTTGTACATGCATATAATGTGTACGATCATCTTGTTGACGACCTATGTCTAGCCATCAGTTTGGGGATGGAAATTTGTGGACTTGGTGAGCTTGGTGTCCAAAATTGACCAAAGGTTGGACAAAAATGTACTAAGGAACCTGATGTCCATATCTTATATGATAGACTATGGGATCCCAAAGTGCACCCACACTCGTTCAAAGAAGAGTTTAGTAGTGGCTTTTGTTTTTTGATATTCTTCTTGCAGGTCGCCTTAATAGCCATCTTCGAGAATCTGTCGACGACCACAAAAACACATCCATTGCCAGGCTTAGTAGAAGCAAGGCCCGACATGTAATCTATGGAGATGGATTCCCAAGGTCGAATAGGGGTAGGAAGTGGAGTATAGAGGCCTTGGTTCTTAATGTTCGGTTTGTCAATGGTGCAGGAAGTGCAGGATCTGATGTGCTTCCCGACATCCTATCGAAGGTTCATCCAATAGAAATACTTTTACAATACTGCCACTATTTTATTGACCCAAAAATGCCCAACGAACCAACTGTAGTGCACTTTCCAAATCATCTTGGCACACTTTCTTGAAGGAACACAAAGGTGTCCCAGGTGACATAGCAGTGCATCCTGGAGGTGAAATTTTGGAACTTTCTTACCCTCCAAGGGTGTCTTGTATGTGTGGCATAATTCTGGATTGCTCTTATAGAGAAACGACCAATCAGAAGTCTTGTGCCCACAAGAGTTGAGCACGGTGGTTAGCGCCACGATCGGTGGTAAGTTGAGGTAGTCTGCAACATTATTGGTGTTGACATTCTTGTACTTGATGTTCAAATGAAATCATTGCAGATATGTGGACCACTTCTGATGGCGATCGTTCAGCAACTTGCCTTGTGTCTGTATGAACTGCAAGGGTCAGTGGTCTGTGTGGATGACCGCTTCCTTCCCCAAATTGTAATGCTTCCATTTTTAGCAAGCCTATACAATGGAATACATCTCTTTGTCATAATTGGGATACTTCCGGACTGTGTCAGACAATGTCTCACTGTGATATGCCACCAGATGCCCTTGTTGAGTAAGAAATTCCCCAATAGCATAGTCATAGGCATGTGTCTTGATCTCAAATGGTTGTTGCAAGTCTGGTAATGTGAGCATTGGGTCAGAGAAGAGGCAATTTTTAAACTCTACGAATGCCTTCTATTGAGATTCATACCAAAATATTTTTTCTTTCGCTCCTCCCTTGGTGACTTGACTCAAGGGCCAAGTGATATGAGAGAATCCCAACACGAACTTGGGGTAGAAATTAGCAAGACCCAGAAAGTTGCGGAGCTCTGTTAGAGTGGTTGGGGCTGGCCAATCCTGAATGACTTGGATCTTGGATGGATCCACATGCACCCCCCACTCATCAATATTGTATCCCAGATACTAAACCTAGTTCACTCCAAAAGTGCACTTCTCCAAATTGACACACAACTTCTATTACAGCAGTGTTTGGAGGACCTGCCGAATGTGGTGGAGGTGCTCTTCTTAAGTCTGGTTGAAGATTTGGATGTCATCCAAGCACACTACTACAAATGAGTTGGTGAATGGCCTCAAGATGTTTTCCATCATCTTCATGAAGGTTGCACGAGTATTCGTCAACCAGAAAGGCATGACTAGCCATCCGAAAAGGCCCTCCTTTTCTTTGAAGGCAGTCTTCCACACATCATAGGGTTCGATTGGTATCTAGTGATACATGGACTTCAAGTCGATCTTGCTAAAATATTTTACCTCCTTGAGTTGGTCCAGAAGGTCATCAATATGTGGGATTGGGTATCTATTCCGAACAGTGATATTATTCAATGCCCGATATTCAATACAAAGTCTCCACATCCCATCCTTCTTCTGAACCAACACGATCGGGCTCCAACAGGGTGAGGAACTCGGCCAGATGTGACCTTTTTGTAGTAGCTCCTCAAACTTCCACTTGATTTTTCCGTTCTCCATAACAGAGCGTCGAGAGATTGGTCCATTGGGGAGTGGCGCACCTAGGGTCAGATTGATAGGGTGCTTGACCTGACAATGTAGAGGCACCGATGCGGGTGAGGTGAAGATGTCCCCATACTCCTCCACGACCTTGTCCATTTTTTGTTCTCGTGCGGAGGAGCCCTGTTTGGAAGTCTTGGCCACTGTCTTCTTCTTTCCCTGAGGGCATATCATTAGGAAAAAAAATTTCCCGGTTTTCGAAATGAGCTTACTCAATCGTTTTGCAGTATCCAAAGAGATGGAGACAGATGGTGCTACCTCTGGTATCCTGTACAACTTATTGCCCAAAGTAACAATAACGACACGAGGTCGGGACTCATACATAGCGGTTCGCTTCCACAAGAATGGTTTGCATAATAATACATCACAAACATCAAGAGGAGAAATGTCACATAATACCTCATCCGCGAAGGGCTTGGTGTTGTAGGGAAGGCGGCACTGATGGCTGATGTGGAGATCCTGTCCTTGGTGAAGCCACCCGATGGTGTATGGTTGTGGGTGTGTTGTGGTCAACAAGCTCTGTCGTTTCATGACCTCTGCTAAAATGAGTTTATTTTGGCTCCCTCTATCAACAATGAATTGTTGCAGGGAACCATTTACCCACATATGGGAATGGAAGAGGCACTCCCCCTCCTCTCGATCTTCTGTTCCTCCTTCTTGATCTTCGTGGTGGAAATAGTGGCGTTGGGCTCCACATCGATAATCTGCTTCCCTTATTCATTCCCCTTGTTGAGTTATGATTCAAAATCGTAGCATGCATCTGATTCATAAGCCTTCAGCTCATCCACCAATAACTGCTTGGCCTAACACTCACTTGTGTTGTGAGTGGAGCTCTTATGGAACTCACACCACTTTCCCGTGTCCTTCTTTGGCTTCGCAGTGTTGTTCTTTTCTTACAGCTTTGGTGAGTTATCCTGGGCCACCCCGCCTTGGCTTTGTCCTCTATTCTGCGGTTTGGGGTAACCTTTCCATTGCTTCTAATTTGCAGATCCAAAGTCTCGCTTCTTTTTTTTGAACTTCTGCTCAATATTGGCAGCATACCGGTATGCTGCACCAAGCGAGGAGATGTTGAGGAACTCCATTTCCTCCTGAATGTATATGTGCAGACATCTGCAGTACTTCAGCACCAAATGTTTCTCTGAATCTTTGATACCCAATTTTGTGCATGGGGTATGGAATAGATTTATCATCTCATGCACATCTTTATCCCTTTGTTACCGCAGTGTATTCCATTGTATGTACTTGTCATCATAGCTCCCCACTAAATAATATTGTTCCTTTATGGCATCTAGGAAAGAATCCCAAGTGGGTGTGGCCGAAAATAGAGAGGGTTCCCTCTCGTCCTTTTTCTCACAATAGGTTTCCCACCAATCCTTGACATGGGGGGTGACTTTGAGGAGTGAAAAAGTAATATTTTCCCGGTTGGAAAAGTCATGAATCAATAAATACCCTTCTAATAGATTCAACCATCTATATACGACACCTACATCTATTTGGCTCTCAAATATAGGAATTTCAAAGTTTACTGGTACCTTAAAAGAGTTGCGCCTCCAGAGTGGCTGTTGGACGCAGATGTGCCATCGGTGGGGATTCATTGAAGGATCTGGGCAAAGTTATCCATCATCATGTTCCTTTGTTTCTCGAGGGCCTCCTCAAGAAATATTTTGATAGGATCTCTTGCTCCCTCATCTTTATTTTCATCCCCCATGGGCGGTCATCGAGGTTTGCGAGGCTGATATTGCAAAGGTTCAACCAGATCAAGCCCTAACTCCTTATATCCCAACCTCGTTGGGGACATGCAAAGAAGGATCGAGAAATAGCAGACCACTCTGATACCACTAATCCGGACTTATGCAAGAATGAAATAAAATACGGAAATACACATAAACGCAGAGACACCGTATAAATAAGACTTCAATTCATTAATATCACATAACTGAAATATGCTTACAGACGGAATGGAAATAAACTAGCTAGGGCGTTGGTAGCTTATCTCTGAGAAGAGATGTGGCAGCTACAAGCCTCTGAACTATGTTACAATGAGGCTCAAAGGCCTATTTAAAATTGAGAAACAATCGAAAACCCTAAACATAAAAAAACCTAACCCTAGGAGATGAAACGCCAAACTATGGGCCCCATTGGGGTAAATTGGTACATCAATTTCCAGGGGTCGTAACTTTGGCATATGATCTCTGTTTGACGCACATGATACCTTGTTAGAAATATATATTTGAGGACTAAAAATTCTAATAGCGAATTTCGAGTCAAACACTCACAATCTAGGTGATTTTCCAAAAAAAAATGTCATTTAGGGCCTCAAAATGGCTCCAGAAGTTTAAGACCCGAAAAACTGCAAAAAATAGTAAATTATGCTACAATTAAGAAAACTGAAAAACTGAAAGAAAAAACGATGGGGGTCCAAGTGGAATAGGTGTGTGGCCACCAATATCCACCTAGATCAATCACTATCAAATTATTGAATCAACAAATCATTGAATCTCAATTAACCATTGAAACCAATCAAACTAAATGAGAACACATTATGTCAATTCACTGTCAAATATCAAGCCATACAATTGTATCCATCATTGAAATCAACTACTGCAACTACAGACCTTAATAAAAAATATGTCAAAATTTATATGTTATTGTTCTGAACTATACTCGCGTATACATGTGCTTTGCCTTAAACAAACCTGGGTACAGATATTAAATCACTAAACCCTTAAAATGACTCACTGTCATTCTGAAATAATCTTTGCGCTACACACAAAACCACTAAACCATTATGAAATCATCACAGAACCATCACATATTTATGAACCATATACAGATAGGAGCATCATTACTATTCAACATATCAATCTACAATTAATTCAACTTCAATCATCACTGTTAAACGCATATCATCAAGTAAGACTTCATTGAAAAACAACAACAAACATAACAAAACTGATTAGATTGAGCATATATCATATTCAACAAAACCTTAGTATATGTATGTGCTTCCCACAAATCACTTATGCGTGTATATGAGTATTTCACTCATACCCGCGTATAGATTTGTCCATTCTGCAGAAACAATACGCAACTTACTAGAATGAGACATGTGTATGCACGCGATATTCCTGAGACAAACCTGCATATAGATCTGCAATTATTGACTCATACCTTCGTTGCACACCAGAACTTCAGATAAACCCATACCTCGGCATACATAGTAAAAACATGTGTTAAACATTATCATTACAGATCAAACCAACCCATAAGCAGATTATCAATGTATAGTCATTTCATATCTATTGGATATGATCCATCATCATATTCCTGGGTGCACACTTATTTCAAATCAAACAGTTCATCAATAACCCATAACATGCACACATAACACTTTGATCTCCATCTCCTTATATAGCTTAGGCCTTAGTCAATACCATGGGTCAAAACCATACTAATGTCGATGGTATTCCTTGATGGGATCAAATATTTGTTGCCATGCTCAATATTGTGGGAAAATACCATGGTAAATACCCCTGGTATTTAGGATACCATGGTGTAGAAACTGTACGCACTTTATCTTCTCCATACCAGTGTATGTACGTGGCTTTGCTTCACAAAACCCACGTGTATTTCTCAAAACATCACCTTCATTATTCCTTTGTTTCTGAACTGTTATGCCTTTGTCCAAACTCTTTGTGACATGTGTACTAGCTTATAGACTCATCCTATAATCATTCATGTTAACATCTTTATCAAGTAGGTTATCATCAAGGACAACACATTTTTCATAATGCCAACAATCTCCCCCTTTGGACTTAATGGCAACCACTTTGGTATTTGGTCACCACAACCTATAAATACATGTAAAACACATCAATCTAGGCACCAAGATTTTCAAACACCAAGTTACTCTCCCCCTTTGACATCAAGTGCAAAGGGGTGACCAAATCTGACAAAGGGCTTCTCTCCCCCTTTGTAGATATGAGCATTGTAGATTTTATCTGCTAAAAAATGAACATCGATCATACACTACAAGGAAAAGACCCTCTAGCGGAGGTTATAAAGGAGGTTTTTAGTGTTATAAAATTGCCCAAAATTGTCAAAAAAAAAATTGCTACAACATCTATTTTTGGTAACGGAGGTTTTGACGTAGCTTCTAACGGAACTTCAACACAACTAAAAAAAATGGGTGGCCGGAGGGTTTTACGAATGTTTTTCTCATTGGTGTGTGCATCATGTGTGAACTTGCCAATGTGTTTTACCCTGTAAGCACCTATAAATATAACAAGCATTGGGATAGAAAACAAATTTCGGAAGCCTCGAGGCATTTAGCAACGTCCCGGTGCATGTCACCCACAAAGACGCACCGAGGCGATAGAAGGTGCATCCACCAACACCGTTAAGGTGTAAAAACGCACCGACTCGTTTAGGTGTTAAAACGCATCGAGCCGTTAATTTATAAAAACATACCAGCGCGTTAAAGGAAAAACATATTGGTGCATGCAATGCCTATCCCCCCACCTGGGTGGTAGTCGTCGATAAAGCTCATCGGCATTCTAATTGGTATTGGTATTTGGTGTGGTTCCCGTAGGTTGTAGAAATGCACCGGTGCGCAGTATCATACAAACGCACCAGTGTGCAGTAACTAACACACACCGGTGTTCATTTTCTATTTTTTAGAAACATCGACCTGTGACAAGGCAATTATTGTGATTTTTTTTAATTCATTATTCATAAAAAGTTGACACATATCTTATAACATTATTCATATCAATTAATTTTTTATTAGTGCATTTGAAGGTGATGTTTGGATGAATTTTTTATATCATATCATCTAATTTCGCATCTCTTCATTATAATATTTAATCAGTGATGTAACATTTCACAGTGACAACGGAGAACACAATAGAATAAATTAAAACATATTTTATTATATATGTATAATACACTCTTTGTCATACAAAATGGGACAATTATTGGTATCATTTTCTATTTCAATTGGGAGACTATGTCCATTACATTAAACAAAATGTCTGATTTCACAGACAAATATTTCAAAAAATACAATGCCTTGCTTTGTTATCCAAACATATTGATCATCATTCTTCGTCGGAATTGTTGTCATTGCTCGAGCTACTTCCATGACTTGGGTTATTTGGAGGAACGTTTTGTTCATTGTGTTGATCGTTTTCTTCTTCTTCAAGTTCCATCTACAAACATAGAAATAGAGTGTAATGAGTGTAGATACATTGGTGAGAATGATGAAAATTGTAATATTAAATAATATACATCAATGTAAATCGAAAATAAATGTACCATAGCAAGAATTGACTCGTGAACTATACAAATTCTTTCAAAACCAAATTCCATGCCATGTTTCAACAATTCATTTGTTGGCACAGTTCCATACTTTGTTTCCTGCATGTTTTATACCCCATAACAAATCATATATTTAATATAAAAGATTTTTTTGTTCTATTAATTATAGACAAAGCTAAGTAAAACAAGATAGATGCTTACAAATTCCACAATTAATTTCTAATATGCCAACATATATTGACAACCCATATTTAACCCAATTTCAATCAATTCTTCTGATGGTTCTTCTTTGTATGTTAGCACATGTTTGAAGACATTCAATGATGATTGTTGTAAAACAACTTAAAATATACAAAAATGAAATCTAGTTAAGTTGTTATAATGAAGTAACAATTACTCAGAAACACAGATATAAACCATTTTCTTCCTTGTCGTCCTATTTTATGTGTTGAATGGGTTCCATTTTCTTTTCTTTTCTACAAGAAAATACTTGAAAATTAATATTTAATGCTAAATTATTTATTTATTGTACCTAATCGAAAAATTCAATGATTATATATTACATTTGAAAAACGTTCTTGTTGAGATGGCTCCTTGTGCGATGCAATTATGTCCATTTCTTTGACCATCTCCTTGTACACATTTTTGGACATTCCTACTGGCATATTTTTGATATCAGCTCGTTCATCCTTTCATATTTTCATAATATTCCTGAAAATGTAACATGACAATAAACTATTTAATTTTTATATTGATATATGAAAAATAAATATAACAAAAGTGATATTTATAAATGATTGCTTTGTAGTAATATATACATAGAATTCTAGAAAAAACATTTAAAGGAATATTAATTTTTCAATCCTTCTTTTTTTTGTGCGTTTTTTCTATTAAAAGTCTGACATGTCTCATTGACCAATTCTCTAGAAACTCTTCCTATAGTTTAAAAAAAAATTGGTTCTTGGAATCATTGAATTAATTTTTGTATTGTAAGTGGAAAGAACGTCTATACATTCATTCCACTAGATCCCTCAAAGTTTTGAAAAAAAAATTCCCCCTTTCGTTAACCTCTAGGACCACTCCAGATGAGCTCAGGAGCAATATGTTTTCATTTGCATGTTCTATTTTTTTTCTTTTCTTACAAAAAAATTATTTTTCTTCGTTGTTGGTCCCTGTAGAACATTAAATATATCTGAATTAATAGATTGTTTGAAACATGTTATCTAATGTTTTTAAGTATATTATTAATGAAAATTCAAAAAAAAACTCATATTGGATCATTAGTGTTTTTTCATTCACCTAATTCATCCTTCTGCAATTTTTCCATCAAGATTTTATGCTCTTCTGGTCTTATATCAGAAATAATCTTATTAAGCTTCATCATTTTGTGGCTCTACATGATACACACAAACTAATACATATTATTTAAACTTACATATAGTTCAAAAATAATAATTTTTGTAAAGAATTTACAGAGAACTTGCCTTTTTTTCTTTTTTGGATGTGCTATCAATATTTTTGTTACTTGAACTCTTGTCATCCATTTATTTATCAATATGAAACATGTACCATTCATTAATATATTTTATAAATAAATCACATACTTTTTAGGTAAAAAAAAAACAAGAAAACGGTGTGATTTTTGCAACTTACATACCGAACGCGGTGTGGTAAGTTCTTATAAATGCACCACCAATACAGTAGAAACATCGTACGATGCTCTTTGTCAACAAGGAGACCTGATGCATTACATTAATATCGGAGCACTGATTAACATAAACATAAATTAATAAAAAAAAAAAATTATCAAACAATGTGTTTTGTCAATACACGCCTGGTACGTTATACTACAATCGTGCACTAGTGCGCTATTTAAAACAATGTTCACCGATTAACAAAAGTTGTTTTTTTTAAATCGTGCAAGGGTCGACAGGGATTGGGATTTGACTCTGCAAGTGGTCCTATGGGTTAGATTTCATACGCCTATATATATAGTAATACAAACCCTATAAATCTAAAATGAAAATCTCTAATTGTGAAGTCACATAAATAAGAAGAAGCAAGGGTTTAACATAAGAATGGATTTTTTTTATTTTTTTCTGAATTTTAATTAAATGTAAATAGGAATAGAGATTGTAAATGATTTTATTAGTAAAATGCATAGTAAAATTTAAAATTTTCACTATGTGTGTATTAAATCTAATAGAAACTGTAAAAAAAACAATTATTACAGTAAAATTTAACAATTTTACTACACTATAGGGTTTTTGCGTGAATCACTAGATGTTTCAAATTATGATTCTCTGAATAGTGTTTTTGTTCGAAAGTATTTTACTACTCCACAGTGCTCTTGTGATCTCTTGCTCCAGGTATGTCTCTCATGCAAATCCCTCCCTGAAATGTTTTTCAAAAATAATGAAACAATGAATAGCTTTTCCTATTTAGATAACTTTTTTATGAAATTAGATTTCTGAAAATCATTTTCCGCTCGTTTTTAAATTTGTCGCTTTTTTCCACTTCAAAAAAATAAATTTGTGCTTTTTTTCCCGATATTCAGTGCGTTGTTAGATAAAAGCACTGATACGTCTGGTAATAAAACTGCACCGGTGCGATTAACAGTACACTAGCACCGATAAAAATAACTCATTTTTTAAGGCACCGAAATTACTTTTAGTTATGTACACCAAAATATATATTGTTGATTTTTCTCAAATGCAGGGAGAAAATCTCATAATTATATCAAATGGAAAATTCTTCAAAATCCAACTCGTTCCATAATATTTCTCAAAGTCCATCACAGAGTTCTCCCTATCCATCTCCAGACATAATTACTTCAGATTTTATTTATATTTTCAATTGAATTTATTTTTTTATCCATGTCAATCAGTTGAATAAAATTAATGTATACAAATTTGCAGGTTCATGCAGATTCATAATCGAGTTTAGATGCATAAAATATTCAAACAGTTCCAAAACTTCGGAAGCTCTTATCAAAGAAATTATCATATCAAAGAAAATGTTGGGTATTTAGTACATATCATATCATGCATGTCCAAATGATTGTATTCTATATAGAGGATAATATGCAGACAAAGAGATATGTCTGAAATGTGGGCATGACAAGTATGATAAATCAAAAAATAAGGGTAAATATCGTGGTCCTCCTTTTAAGATATTGAGGCACATACCTATAATCCCAAGGATTCAAAGGCTCTTTCGTTCCAAAGAATTAGCTATGCTGTAGGGATGTCATGCTTCACACAAAAGTGATTTGGAAGTTATGTGAATCCCAATAGATTCAATACCCATGAAGCGTATAGAGGATACATGGTCCGAAAAATTCAAGGATGAAGTACGAAGTCTACGACTCAGCATAGCCATGGATGGCGTCAACCCATTACAATTTAAATTTACAATTTCAATTTCAATTACAATTATAATTAGAATTTTACAATTTTGCATACAATTACAATTACAAATACATAATATTTAATAAATATCATGATTTAATATTAAAAATAAACATCACGATCATGATAACCATCGTACAAACATCATATACTAAAATACACATTCAAATTTTCTAACATCATCTAATCATCGTGATCATGATCATCTAACCATGATGAACACCAACATGTAAAAATATACAATTGTAATAGAACTGCATATAAATGTCAAATATCTGGTGGTACTACATCAATACTATAAGTAGTACTCGAGGCCTACTCAGTCAATGGTGCAGCCTCATGCTCAGATGGATGATGTGCTTGCTCTGGAGGTGCCTGCTGATCAGATGGTGCAGTCTACTCAAGAGGTTCTTGTTGATCAGATGGTGTAGTCTGCTCAGGAGGTGCATATTGATGAGTCGATGGTGCAGCCTGCTCAGTGGCTGGTGCCTGCTCAGATGGACGTGCTTGCTCAGGATCAGGTGCCTGCTCAGCTGATGGTCGTGTTTGCTCAGGACTAGGTGCCTGCTCAGAAGATGCCTGTTGATCAGAACTCGATGTTGGTTTCTCATATCCGGCGCGAGGTGAAGGAGGAGGAGGTGGAGTACTAGAATGATTATCACTCCCATTGTGATCATGATCATCCAACGAGCTTCTCTGTCACGCATCTCCACGACGCCTATCCCTCCTATCCGCTAGTAGCCTAGAAGCTCCAACGATATGACACATAAGGGTCATCATATTGTGGGCTATGTCTCTCCAGAACTCTGTCAGCCTACGATCAGCTTGGATCTCTCTGATTGTAGCAAGGTGGACTCCCTCATCAACCAGGAGTCGACATAGTCGGTCGCCCAACTCCATCCTGAATCGGATGTCCGCCCTACGCCGCATCCTCGCGGGTATTTACACCTGAGGATCAGGTCTGTCACCCTGATCCACGGCCTCCGCCATCCGTGATCTATAGGATCATCCAGTGGGGGTGGAATCATGTCTCCAATGAATGTGCAAATATCTGCAAAATATATAGTACACAACAATAATTAGACAATTTCATTAAACGATTTAATAAAACAAGTTAAAGAACGTGTTAGAATAAATTTTATTCTAATTAATTAATTAAGACAATAAAATGAAACTATAATAATTTAAATAAAACACTAATATTACCTCTAGCATCTGGTGGCTCATCCTATGTGAAGAGGATATTGGTACACCCTCGCCAATCCAAACCCGCGTACGGACACGACACCATCACGAACATGTGATCATCAACACTGGCCAGCAGCTCTAGTGCATCACTAGATATCTTGGTCGGATAGTCGGACAGGCCCCTCTTGCACATCATCTGGCCCCACATCTACATTCGTACATGTAACATCAGCCTACGAGGTTGCTGAACAAAATTAGGCCTCATCTCCAGAAACCTCTCAAAAAATAAGCAAAATAACTCTAAAGCAAAAGGGAAGGTCAACCTCCCACGTGCCTGAGAACAACATCTATCTAATGCTATAGAAAACTTCCGCAAAAAAATGGCAGACCATCTCACAATTAGTGGCGTGTGGAATAAACAATCAACATAAAATAAAAGCGGGCAACTAATGTGTTTCCCATCACTAGTATAGTGTGAAATGGTCGTTAGTAGTAGTGAGAGGCACCTCACCTCCTCTGGACCAAATGAAGCAATGCGTAACTAACAACCGGACACCTAAAAATATGTAGGAGAATGTATATCGTCCCTAATGTATCTCTGGTAGTATGCCAACTGAATCCCTTCTGCATAACCGATGGGGACATCTGGTGACTGGGGAAAATCCTGCCCTCTCCTAGATAGTCCAGTAATAAAATAAATTTCCTCCTCAGTGGGCTCGTACCACTGGCCAGGACCTACCCAGAAAGCATGCCGGTGGGAATCCCGTGTGTAGATTAGTTGTCCCAATAACCCATTGTGCCCCTTCAAGGATGTAGCCTCCTCGTAGAACTTAAGGAGGCCTACCTCCCTTAAGAGCAACTGGGTGGGTGACGTAATAGGGTGAGGGTACAAAAGTCTCTCCCTCTCTCATGCCTCCCACTATTGAATCATGTTATAATGATCCTCCATATGCTCTTGTTGTTCCCTTTTCTCTCTTCGTTGACATCACTGAATGATTCACATATTAAATACATTTTTTTCATTAAATGATATATATATATATATATATATATATATATATATATATATATATATATATATATATATCACCGCACCTCTACTGGTACGTACTTGTTTATCACACACAGCCCATGGTGCGCATGAAAAAAGTTTGCGCACTACGCAAACAGAAAATATTTTATGTGCGGTGTGGTGACCAAACTATCCGCCACGGGGCCGTTAGTTTGGTCAATGCACCGCCCGACAGCAGTACATAATTCCCAATGCGGTCCGGTAAACGACCGCACCATCATACAACCATACATAGTGTGTTATTTTAAAAAAAATTATATGTTTGGTGCGGCCGGCAACCGACATGCACCGCACTATTTTAGTGTTACAACGGTGTGCATTTTCTCGGTACCGCATTGGAAACCAATGTGGTTTCTACTAACACCATTCGCGATGCGGCCTATAAATATACATGCAGCACCATGAACGGTGTGAGCTGAACACCTCGAACACACCGCGCAAAAAAAAAAAAAAAAAACGATAAATTTTAAGTGAATTTGAGAAATTAATCCGCTAAAAGGTGAAATTATTGAGAAACAAGTAGATTACCTGCACATTTGCGCGTCGAGGAGGCACCTTTGCTAAGAAATACTAAAAAACAAATTTTCCCACTATTTTCGAAAATTCGAACTCCACACAGTGAGCAATGGATGGAAGCAATGCGAGCAATGGGATAACCGATGGCAGGGCGCCTCAAAGAAGAAAAACTCACACCAATGTTTGAGAGCTCTAGAGCACTGAACAAGTAAAAATGAAGTTTTTTACGGTCGGTAATTTTTTTAAAATTAACCCCTATTCGATGCACTCAATTATGAGACGCACCAGGCAGTTTTATCAATTGCACACCGTAAAGAAGTTTGGTGCACTGGATTACTGAGACGCACCGAGTCGGTTTGTACGGAGAGAATAGTGTCTCGGTGTGCCATTTTATAGTAGGCATCGGTGCGCTTGAGTACTGAGACACACCGTGCCAGTTTGTATAGAGAGCACAGTATCTTGATATGCCATTTGATAGTATGCACCGGTGCGTGTTATGATTAGAAACACACCACACAAAAACATCCGCAAAAACCTCCACCCGCTAACCTCCTCCAGTGACCTCCGCTACAAATGGATATCTGGGCTATTTTTATAAGGGCTTCCTCACAAACATTCGCTAGAGGATCTTTTCCTTGTAGTGATACTCCCCCCTAAGCACATGTTGAATCTTCTAAAAGAATTTCATGACTTTATGTCTCAACCAAAAATGACCTTGTCTATCACCTACGACTCAAACTTACATAAATCACCCAACACAATGGGTTTACATATTTGACTCATCATTACATCAAATACTCATAATGGTATTACATCCATAATTGACTTGACCCCAAATGGTCCAAACATGACTAAGTATGACAATGATTACATTATGGGTATTTTCATGACCTTTACATCAAGACACAGATATTTCATTTATAACCAAGACTAAAGACATCTATAAGACCATGATAGTCATCAACAACCATCATATACCATGTAGGATATGCACCATAAGCATCGAATAGCAGTACCATGAGCAACATCAACATCAATGCAAAAACTTAAGCAACATGAGTTTCTTTAGTAGCATCATCAATATACTTGTTAAAGAAATCAGAATGCCAAAAATGTACTGTAAGCGACACAAAAAATGTTCCCCCTGAGCTTGTGCCAATGATATCAAAACCAGATATCCAAACTGGAAGAAGCATATCATAAATTTTTCTTGAGTTTGTCACATTGTTTCCTCATTATAGAGAAATATACGTGACTATCTAAATCAAAACTCGCATATATACGTGATTTTCCTTTATAGGATCTATGTACATAAAGTAAAGTACTGAAACTTCATGAATACAGCTCCCCTTGGGTTTGTATTGTCTATACATGTTCATTGTTACTACACCATATGCACTGCCAGTAATAATAAATATCAAAACAACCATGGGAATCATCATCAGAACTTGAAGGATTGGTCAGAATAATTGACAGAGTGATGGAAGCAGAGACCACTCCTATTTCTCTCTGAGATATTCAAAAGAATCACGTGAGAGAGGCTTTGTAAAGATATCTGCAACTTATTATTTTGAGGGAACATACTCCAGTTTGACCTTTTGTTCAAGCACATGTTCTCTCAAAAAGTGATATTCGATTGGAATATGCTTGGTTTTTTACTGCATGACAGGATTTTTAGAAATACTTATGGCACTGGTATTATCACATAAAATGGGAATAGGTGGAGAAAAATTGATTTTAATATCCTACAATATTTGCATCATCTAGAAAAGTTGTGTATAGCAGGATGTAGCAACAACATACTTTGCTTCTGCAGTAGATAATGCAATGGAGCTTTGTTTTTTGTTGGACCATGATACCAAGTGGGGTCCCATGTAGAATGCTCCTCCACTAGTGCTTTTTCGATCATCAACATTACCTAGCCAATTTGCATTTGTGTAAGCATGAAGAGTAAGATATGCATATTTGGGATACCATAAACCAAAGTCTTGAGTTCCTTGTAGATACTTGAATATTCTCTTGACTAAATGAAGATGAGTTTCCTTTGTATTTTCTTGAAACAGTCCAACAATCCCAACTACATGCATTATATCTGGTCTTGTACCTGTAAGATAAATAAGCTTATGATCCTAGATATGTATTATGGTTGGTTGACTGAGGGAGAATCATCATGCGAACTAAGATTACATCATGTTACCATTGGTGTGCATACCGATTTGCAGTCTTCCATTCCATATTTCTTCAAAATCTGATTGAGTTACTTTGTTTATGAGAGGAAGATGCCATTATTTGCTTGTTGTACTTGTAGACCAAGAAATTATGTTAGTTCACCAAGTAAGTACATTTCAAATTATTTATGCATGATAGACGCAAATATTTGACTCATAGACTCTTCATTGTTGCCAAAAATGATGTCATCTACAAAACAAAAGCTATTAAAAGTTTGCCATCATCCATTTTTATATATAGGTTTTTATCTACAAACCCCTTAGTGAAACCTTGTTCTTAAGGATACCTATCAAGACGATAATACCATGCACAAGGAGCTTGTTCTAACCCATATAATTCCTTCTTGAGTTTGCAAACAAGATTTTTTTCATTTCCTAGAATGAAACCTTCACATTGTTCAATATAGACTTCTTCTTCTAGGTCCCCATTTAGAAATACAGATTTAACATTCATTTGATAGACTTTGAAATTATGAAAGATTGAAAAAGCAAGAACATTCTTATGGCTTCAACTCTGGCTACAGGTGCAAATGTTTCTTCAAAGTCTATTCCTTCTTGTTGAGCATAGCCTTTGCATACGAGTCTTGCTTTGTTTCTAATTACATATCCATTTTCGTTCAGTTTATTTTTGAATACCCATTTTGTCCCAATGAAATTTTTATCATGAGTTCTTGGTACTAGTTCCCATGTGTGATTATTTTCTATTTGGTCTAGTTATTCATCCATGGCCTTAACCCAACATTCATCTTTTCTTGCTTGATTCACATTTTGTGGTCCAATGGTGGATAGTAAGGCTAAATAACTAGGAGTTCCAACAATAGCTCTTATAGTTTGTACTCCAGCTCATTTTTCACCTAGAATTTTTCGAAGGGGGAATGCCTCTACATTGTCAGATATATGGGTACCCATGATGTACTAAATCATCACTGTTGGATCAATATTTCATTGGGCTGATATTCTTTCTCTCATCTCGGATACTCACTCGATGGAGTATATGCCCCGCACCTGGCATACCTGGATCGGAAAAGGGACCAAGTTCGCTTCCAAAATATTTATAAAACCATAATACTATTTGGGTGGGGGTGGGAGAAGGAGCACACCGAAGAGTTGATCAAGCTATCTCTCTATGCTTGCTGCTCGAAACCGTTAGGTGAGAACGTTGAGGTAGTGGCTAGATAGAGTGTGGTGTTTCTGGATGATTTTTCTAAACATACCTTGATGGAGTCTTTTCTGTTGCTTCTGTATTGTCAATTCCTTCTTATGATGCTTCACTAGTTTCTTCTCTTACATCCTTTTGGCTTGTTGTAGAGATACATTCATCATTTGTTGGTGCTTCCATTTTGGTACATGTGCATGCTTCATCGATCGCAACATCAATACATTCAATAATATTTTGAAGTGTTTTATTGTAGCATTTATATCTTTTGATTCTAGAGGAGTATCCACGTAGAATTCCTTCATATGCTCTAGCTTCAAACTTTCCAAGGTTATAATCATTATTATTTATGTACATTTGCTTCCAAAGAATCTAAAATGCTTAACAGTTGGAGACTTACCAAAACAATTTTCATGAGGAGTTTTATCATTGTTTACACTAAAATGGGATTTGTTGAGAATATTCATTGTTGTATGTGTTGCTTCACCCCAGAAGGTATGAGGTGTCCCAGACTCATCAAGCACGGCACGTGCCATTTGTTGAATTGTTCTGTTCATTCTTTTTTCCGCCCTGTTTTGTTGAGGAGTTTTAGCTATACAAAACTCCATCTTTAAGCCATGTTGTTCACAAAAGTCAAAAAATTCATTTGATATGAATTCTCCTCCCCAATCAAATCTAAGGCATTTGATTTTCAAGTCTAACTCATTTTCTACTAAGGCTTTGAAAACTTTAAATTTATCAAATGCTTCATCTTTATGTTTTAATAACCCAATCCAGCACATTCTAGTAAGGTCATCAATGATAAGATGAAATATTGTTCACCCCGAGGTGACTCTTTCCTCATAGGCCCACATAAATCAGCATGAATAATTTCAAGTGACTTAGTTGCGGAACCTTCTTTGGCATTGAATTGTACTTGGGTTTTCTTACCAAATTGACTTGATTTGCATATGGTACTTTTTGGTAGAGATATGTTAGGAAAGTCACGAATTGCTCCTAGTTTTCTTGACTAATGTATTTTTGTGAAGCTTAGATGTCCCAATATTTTATTCCATAGCCAGCTTTCTTCTGCGTTGCTCAAGTAATATTGTTCAAGACCCCCTTCCAACACATAGATGTTACTTGGAGTTCTTGTTCCCTTTATTATGATCGTACCTGTATCGAGATTCTGAACCACGTAATTATTTGATCTGAAAACAATCTCATTTCCTTGGTAACACATCTGACTAACACTCAACAAGTTATTTTTTAATTCATCAATAAAAAAACATTTCCAACCTTAACCTTTTCTTTTAGCAAAATAATTCCTTTTCCTTTGATAGCAGAAGGAGAATTATTTCCAAAGGTTACATTATTTACTTTCTTTCTTTCATTAAAGGACATAAACTTATCTTTATCGTATGTCATATGTTTTGAGCATCCATTGTCAATGTACCACATATTTTCTTGATCTCCTGCATATAAAGCTAGGCCAAAGTTCTCAAATTCCATGATCCTATTTTTCCATACCTTAGACGTTGTTGAATTTTTCTCATTCTGAAGTGTTGATCGCATTTTGCTCCTGCATTCATATTCTTTATTCCCAAATTTATTGCAAAAGTCACATTCAGTTTCATCTTTAAGGGGTGATAAAGTATTGTAAGAGCGTTTCTTTACCTCGATCTAAATCTTTTTCTTTCTTGCTTCTCTAGTCATGATAGTTTTGTAAGAAACACACTAACCAACCTTATGACAAGTGAAGCATTGACCATTAAAGTAGAAGCTTATGGGAGTATAGTACCTTCTTGTGTATTTTTCCCTTTGATTGTAGTAAGGAAGATTTACCTGGGAAGTATTTGATCCTTTATTCTTTCGCTTTGGTTGGAGTTTTTTTTATTGCTTCCTTTTACTGTATCGAGATAGCTTCTTGTACCTATTTCAGAAGGCTTTACAGTCTTTGATGATTCTCCACTGTATCCAAGACCATTTTTTATGAGAGTAGAGCGTTGTACTTTGATGATTTCATCTAAGGTTTCAGATCCTTTAGCAAACCTAATATTTATACCTTTTGTTTTCTTGATCTCCTTCTTTAAACTTACTATTTCTAGTTCTAAATTTTCATTATGCTTCTCCTTTTCTACGATTTTTTTCTTGAGAGCTTCTTCTAAATGAATTTAAATTTGAGTTATTTCTTCAATGAAATTATCCTTTTCTTCTAGGGCATCCATAAAAACATCATCAGACTCATCAATACATTTATCTTCAAATTCCATAAGTAATTGATATTATTTATTAGACTCACCTTATTCGCCATTTGAAATACCACCACTATCTTCGTGGGTATAGAAGATTATTTTGTTTTTGAACCTTCCTCTAAAATTTAATTTTGTTGAATTTTTTCCGTTCTCATGATTTTCTCTATAAGGATGTTTAATAGCATAGTGAACAACTCTTCCACAAGAAAAAACATTTGAAGGGAAGCTTACCTATGCATCTGTCAGTACCTACTTGAAATTTATTCACAAGGTTTGCCTCTTCTTCATATGATATATAACCTGATTCCTTAAGTGTTGATTTATGGTAGCATCGGATGTGCTCTAGCCATGTAATTTTGTATATAGGCTAAGACATGTGTATTCCATAATACCCAGAAAGGATTTTGGAAAATTCCACTTAGAGATGGTTTAATTAAATTAATTAATCATTTTTTAATGTTTTCCTAAGTCTAAACTTAAGGAAACTGATTAATTGAAGGGTATTAATTAAACTAAGTGTGAATCTTCTAGATAAAGTCATGGATCAACTCCTAGTTAATCTTAGCCCTTGATTATGTTTTAACCTTGGTCGTTGAAGGGTCAACGAAAGATTATAAGGAGGGTGAGGAGCCTATGGAAAACACACTGAACATTTTCCATTTTCAAGCTTGTGAGAGAGACACAGCTTTTTATCAAGATTGAATCACTAGGGCAGGGCTAGCTAAGTGATTTTGATCTAGTGATCAGTTCCAGAGAGGGGCAGTTGCAGTAGCTGGTAAGGAGGACCAAGAGTACATTTCAGAGAGAGAGGCAATAGTGACGCAGTAGACGCAGCGTAGACATCTAGAGGGGTGACGCAGTCCCTGAAGGGGATCACACAGAAGTGACACAGTGCCTTCTAGATTCAATCTGGAGATAGCTAGAAGCTGTGGTTTCTAAGCCGGGAGGGCCAAAACTCAGTTCCAGATTAGCTTGATCGTTGTAGAGGAGGAGGTGACGCAATTCCCTAGCTTGCCCACGTAGGCTTACGCAGTAGCAGCGTAGGCATCACGCAGAGGCAGAGAAGGACTTCACTAGTGCTGCTTTGGATCAGTCGGGGACTTGCAGAGTGAGGTATATATCACATTTCTCCTGTTCCCGAGATTTTCTCTGAAGGGTGAGCTGGATATTGGCACCCTAGTCGTACTCAAGATTCTGTTGCTTAATAATACAAAACCCTCATATCTGCTGCACCGGTTTTCCCAAGTGGTTTTTCCAGGGACTTAGTCCAAAAATAACTATGTCAAATGTGGATGTTTTTCATTGTATTTTGTTCAGTTTGTTTCAACACTTAGATTTATTCCGCAACATTATTTGTGTAGACTGCTTCAGTAATTACTTCGATATTTCACTGTAATGAAATAATTATGGAAAATAATAATAGAAGTAATTCATATTTTTTTCATTAGGAATCTAGATTTAGGATTTTCACATGGTATCAGAGCTTATTCAAGCTGAAGTGCAGGAGAAAAAAGAGTGACTAGTAGAACAACACTGAAGGGACTAGGATCTGTGTAAGCAGCAGTAGACTACCCCAGTAGTTACGCTGTCCAGACCAGGAGAGCTATCAAGCATAGAGAAAGATACCTCTGAGAGAGTTGACAGAGGGGTAAGCTAATTCAGTTGCATAAGAGGCAGTGTAGTTGAAGCACGCAGTAGCTGCACAGCAGTGAGTGTTGGTGCATAAGCGTTAGAAAATTTCTGAAAAACACAGTTGGGGATTTCTTGACCTCAGAGAATTATCTTACTCAAAGAGACTCAGTTTTTCCCGTGCAGCAACAAAAGCATTGACTTACTCCTCAAGGAGTGCGTAAGTCTAGCTGAGCAGAGGGTTAGAGGGAGAAATCGACAGTTGAGGAGATGGTTAGCAACGAATTGTGTGACCAATAAAGGTTGGAGGGTGCCTCCAACTATGTTATTTGAAGGTCAAGGATTCAGTTCCTCCTTGATGAGCATGATCTAAAGACCCTCATTGATAGCGCAGTTGCAGAGCCGCTGGATGCAGCACATCTAAGATCCTTCAAGAAGAACATGGCAAGATCCAAACGATTGATCTTATATGGCGTAAAGGATCACATCGTACCCCACATAGCAGCAAAGGAAACTACTAGATAAATGTGGGTATGGCTGGAAAATCTATATCAAGGACATTCCAAGCAGCGGAAGATGTATTTGGAGGAGAAGATGCGTAACACCAGGATGAAGAAGGGAGAGCGTTTTGACTCTTTCCTATCTCGAATTTAGGAAAATCGAGACCAGGTGTCAGCGCTAGGGTCATCTCCTAAAGACTCAGAGCTGATAAGGCTCACTCTAAACTCTGTTTCAGAAGACTATCAGGTCTTTGTCCAAATAATTCTAGGAAGAGAAAGACTCCCAGGATGGGAAGTGATGTGGGTAGCCTTGCAGCAAGAAGATCTGAGGAGAGATCTCCTCAAAATCCATATTGAGGATGGCAACAGTGGTTCGAAAGACAAGAAGGATGAGGAAGAAAACACAGCCCTTACATCAAAGGGGAAACAACGGCAGAAGAAGAAAGATCTATCCAAGGTCAAGTGCTTTAGTGTGGGGAAATGGGACATTATGCCACACAATGTCCTCTTAAGAAAAAGGACAAAGAGGAGAAGAAAGATCCTTAAATTGGAGCTGCCAAGATTGAGGCAGAAGATGATTGTGCTATGTTAGCTCATGTTCTGAAGGAAGGAAGTGGGTTGACTTGGATTTGTAGATCCAGAATCTAAAAGAGGCAAGATCCTTGAGTATTTCTGAACTCTTGGATCACATATGAGCTACGGGAACCTTAATACAGTAGCAAGATGGACAGTTGCAGCAGAAGAGGAAGAGACAATGCAGTGGCTAGCAGTACTAGAGTTTGATCATCGCAGAAGAAGAGCAGCAGTAGTGCAGAGAACACTGGTGCAACACAGTGCAATGTAGTGCTCACGTAGTGTAGAGCAAATGCAACGTAGCAATTTCAGAGAGATAGTGCAAAAGTTAACAGCAGACAGTCTTATTATTCAGATGCAGTATTACTTGTCCAATTTTAGATTTTTTTTTTTCTGTTGCAATTAGCAACAGTGCAACAGAACAGCACCAGCAGCAGCAATGGAGTAGCAGCAGCGTAGTGCACAGTGGTGCAGCACAGTGCAAAGCAGTGCTCACGCAGTGCAGCAGCATGGTTGCAGAATTCAGAGGGAGTTGCAATACAGTAGAAGTTGGCAGCAGCATGCAGAGTCAGTAGCAGTACAGTTGCAACATATGTGCAGTGTTGGTGAGCAGCATGCACAGCAGTAGATGTTATAGAAGTCAGAGCAGCACATAGAGTTGTATTGCTAGAGCACTTTCCTCACTAAGAGGGAGTGTTGATTTATGGTAGCATCGGATGTGCTCTAGCCTTGTAATTTTGTATATAGGCTAAGACACATGTATTCCATAATACTCATAAATTATTTTGGAAAAATCCACTTAGATATGGTATAATTAAATTAATTAATCATTTTTTAATGTTTTCCTAAGTCTAAACTTAGGGAAACTGATTAATTAAAGGGTATTAATTAAACTAAGTGTGAATCTTCTAGATAAAGTCATGGATCAAATCCCAATTAACCTTAGCCCTTGATTATGTTTTAATATTGGTCATTGAAGGGTCAACGAAATATTATAAGAAGGAGGGTGAGGGGCCTATGGAAAACACACTGAGCATTTGGCATTTTCGAGCTTGTGAGAGAGACACAGCTTTTGAAAAAGATCAAATCACTAGGGAAGGGTTGGCTAAGTGATTTCGATCTAGGGATCAGTTCCAGAGAGGGGCATATGAAGTAACTAGTCAAGAGGATCATGAGTACATTTCAGAGAGAGAGGTAGCAATGACGCAGTAGAGGTAGTGCAATCATCTGGAGGGGTGACGCAGTCCCTGAAGGGGATCACGCAGAAGTGACACAGTGTCTTCTAGATTCAGTCCGGAGATAGATGGAAGCTGCGGTTTCTAAGGCATGAGGACCAAAACTCAGTTCCAGATCAGCTTCATCATTGCAGAGGAGGAGGTGACGCAGTTCCCTAGTTTACCCATGCAGGCTTATGCAGTAGAAGCGTAGGCATCACACAGAGGTAGAGGGACCTCACCAACGCTACTCCGGATCATCTGGGATCTTGTAGAGTGAGGTATATCTCACATTTATTCTGTTGCCGAGATTTTCTTTGAAGGGTGAGCCAGATATTGGCACCCTAGTTGTACTCAAGATTATGCTACTTAATAATACAAAACCCTCAGATCTGCTGCACCGGTTTTCCCAAGTTGGGTTTTTCCGGGGACTTAGTCCAAAAATAACTGTGTCAAATTTGGATGTTTTTCATTGTATTTTTTGCATTTTGTTTCAGCACTTAGAATTATTCCACACCATTATTTGTGTAGATTGCTTCAGTAATTACTTCGATATTTCACTGTAATGAAATAATTATGGAAAATAATAGGAGAAGTAATTCATATTTGTTGCAGTAGGAATCCAGATTTAGGATTTTTCACATTAAGTTCCTCCTTTTCTTTTCCTTTAGAAGTAGCCTTGAATTCAACTTCTTTTATATCTGAGGGGGGGCCTTTTCTCATTTCATAGGTTGTTATAATCCCATGAAGTTGTTCAATAGTAAGGTTCTGCAAATTCTGCATTTCTTCAACAGCAGAGACTTTTGAATTGAATTTTGGGGTTAGAGATCTTAAGATTTTCTCAACCCGAGATTATTCTTTTACTCTGTCACCAATATTTCTCATTGAATTAATGATCTCATCTACTCTAAGAAAGAAACTTGCAATACTTTCATCATTATGCATTTTGATATTTTCATATTGAATTCTATAAGTCTTAAGTTTGGCACTCTTTACCTTGGTGTCACCTTCATATATTTGGATGATCTTGTCCCATATAGCCTTTGTGGTATTTAGCTGCATGAATTTGACAAATTATGATTCTACCAAGCTTCCTAAAAGAGCATTGACAGCCTTTTCATTGGTCTCATATTTCTTCTTTTTTTCTTCATCTGTGGGAATGGAGGATGGATATCGATAGCCTCCTTCAACGATTCCCCAAACATTTGCTCCAAGTGACAATAGGTAAGCTCTTTTTCTGACTTTCCAAAGAACCAGATTAGATCCATTGAAAAATGGCAGTCTGATACATGTTGATCCCTCTTGGTTTCTCATCTTGATGAGTCTTCCTTCAAGCTATGAAGCTTTTTTGAAAGGACCTACTCTGATACCAATTGTTAGGAAAAATATTGAGGGAGGGGATAGGGGGAGTGGGGGCGTGTGAATCAGTATTTTAAAAACTTACTTGACCTTATATATTTGTATTCATGTTTCTGTATGCGGCTTTGATGAGGTAAACCTGTGTATGTACACTACTATTATGAATACAACTAGCGTATATCCAGTTAACTAAATTTTTAATTAATTCTTCAGCAGTTTAATAGTGAACCAGTGTATCAGTATTTCATTAGGAATTAATTAGACAATAATAAAGTGCAGTAAGAATAGAATAAATCTTCACACAAGTTAGCACATATGAACACCAGGATTTTTAGGTGGAAACCCAATGTGGGGATAAAACCATTTTTGTTGTCATCTTTGTCTTCTTCTTTAATTAAAAAATATTCTTTACAATGTAGTACTGCCGCAAACTCATACCAGTACGCAGTAACCCACCTGCAGAAGGCTACAACCTTCTCTCGTTATCCAGCACTTGATGGAAGGGAGCTACAACCCCCTTATCTTCAATTATTTGTGGATCACTTTTCAAAATGTTTCACACTGGATCCACCTGATTAAAACATTACAACCTGTAGGCCACCTATCATCAAATTTTCAAACTGGACCCACTATCACCATCAAATTATTGAATCAACAAATCATTGAATCTCAGTTAACCATTGCAACCAATCACACTAAACCAGAACAGATTATGTCGATGCACTGTCAAATATTAAGTCATACATTGTTATCCATCACTGAAATCAATTGTTGCAACTACATACCCTGATCAACAATATGTCAAAATGTGTATGCTATTGTTCTAAACAATACCTGTGTATACACGTGCTTTGCCTTAAACAAACCTGCGCAGAGATCTTAAATCACTGAACCCTGAAACTGAATCATTGTCATTCTGAAATAATCTTTGAGTTACACACAGAACCACTGAATGATTCTGAAATAATCCCAGCACCATCACATATTTCTAAACCATATAAATATATCAACATCATTACCATTCAACATATCAATCTACAATCAATTCAACTCCAATCATCACTGTTAAACCCAAATCATCATGTAAGACTTCATTGAAAGACAACAGAAAAAATAGCAAAACTAATTAGACTGATCAGATATCATATTCAGAAAAACCCTAACATATATATGTGCTTCCCACAAATCACTTCCATGTGTACACGCGTTTTTCAGAAATCATACCTACGTACATATATGTCCATTCTACAGAAACGATGCGCTAATTACCAAAATGAGACCCATGTATGTAGACGATATTCCTAAGACAAACCTGCGTATAGATCTGCAATTATTAATTCATACCTTCGTTGCACAATAGAACTTCAGATGAACCCATATCTCGACAGACGTAGTAAAAACATGTGTCAAACATTATCATTACATACCAAACCAACCCATAAGTAGACTATCAATGTATAGTCATTTCAGATCTATTATATTTGATCCATCATCATATTCTCAGGTGCACACTTATTTAAAATCAAATAGTTCATCAATAACCCATAACATGCACAAAGAAAACTTTGATCTACATCTCCTTTTATAGCTTAGGTCTTAGTGAATACCATTGGTCAAAACCATACTAATGTCAATGTTATTCCTTGATGGGATTAAATATTCATTGCCACGCTCAATATTGTGGGTCAATACCATGGTAATGACCCCTGGTATTTAGGATACCAAGTTGTGGAAACTGTACAGGATTTATCTTCTCCATACCCGCGTATGTACATGGCTTTGTTTCAAAAAACCCGTGTGTATTTTTCAAAACATCACCTTCATTATTCCTCTGTTTTTGAACTGTTATGTCTTTGTCCAAACTCTCTGTCACATGTGTACTAGATTTTAGTCTCGTCCTGTTATCATTCATGTTGACATATTCATCAAGTAGGTTGTCATCAAGGACAACTCATCAAATAGGTTTCCATCAAGGACAACACGCTTGTCATAATGCCAACATATAATTTACAAATGAATCTCCAAAAAGGGAAGTTTGTTTCCAAGCACTTTTGATCTTTGATTTTGGAGTTGTAAAATCCCTTCTCCTCCTCTTTCACTCCAATCCAATTTTTCCAAATCCCTTGGGCCTAATATCTTGAAACAAAATCTACCAAAATGAATCCTAAATTAAAATTAAAACCCAATTAAAAAGAAAGAAAGAACTCAGATTTTTAAAACTGTGAAAACAAAATTAATGAATTCAAATCTAATTTGATAAATTAATAAATAAAAAATATGTTTTCCATTGCTTTCTTATGGAGAAAATATTAGCAATAGAGCAATCTTGGAATGAATTAGCAACAACAAATCTTCAATACCAAAAAAAATCTTCCAAAACAAACCTAAAAATTTAATTTTAGTTGCAAATTCGTAGCCTTCACTTATGCTATTTTTTTGGAGTATTAAATGACCAAATATGGTCAAATAACCACTTCCATATCCTTCTACTCAGATATAGATTTCTAACGAGCTCTTATTTGCCTCATTTTGTTGAGTAAAACTCAAGAGATTGCCTCCCAAAATTTGGGTTCTAAAACTAGTTACTTGCCAGTAAAATTACAATATTGGGTAATTTGTTTTTTCAGTTTTATTTAATTTTTTGTTTTTTATATATTAAATGTATTTAATAATAATAATAATAATAATCAGTAAATTCAAATGAAGTTTATTCCAATAAAAAAATGGCTCTGTGGTGCGGCGATAACTTCTCAGGTCTAGGGTTTTCGGGCTCTGTTGTTGCCAACTGTCTCAAGGTTGCTTTGTGTGAGGGATTTCAGCTCTTACCAGGGAGAAATGGAAACCACCATTTGATGGAGCTAGTCGGAGACCTATTGTTGTATTTCTGTGGTGTGGTGGAGGTGGTCAAGGCACCGAATCCCCTGCATCTTTGCTTATGTGTTCATCTGCCGCTGGTTTTCTATTGGACTTCCACTCATGAGGACGGCCGTGGAGGGAGCACTCGAAGGGACATCAAGGCCGTAGGAGATTTTTTCATTATCCAGAGTAGAGGGAGGAAGTGGCACTGCCTGACAATTTTCTCTAGGGACAGAATATGGTCCAGGTGCCGGCTGGATGCGGAGTTGTCCCTCTTGATGCTCGCTCTCTCCTGTCGCAAGGCTTATTCCTATACGACGTGGCTAGTTTCGGCAGGCCCACTTCGGGTGGCTCGTCTCCAGCGCTTGGTATTTTTCAAAACCCCCCATGTTTTCCTTTTAATTCTCAGAAACATTGATTCTTGGGGTTTTCTGTTGGGGTGGGCGTCCTGGGGGTCAACCCCTCCTGCTCTGTTCCCGATTTCTCAATGGCACGGGGATATGCCCTCTCTTCAGACACCCTTGCCTCGGGGTGGACATGGACCATTGTCTGTAGATGCCCCCTGCCACCTTGGGAGATGCTAAATAAGTCCAGACTGTAAAAAATGTTGTGGGGACTATTCCCTCGCTAATGTTCCTGTCCCTCGGGGGTCAGACACATATCTACCCTGTAGTTGTTATGGTGGTGTGAGCTATGAATCGCAGTCTCACTTCCAAATATTCATAAAGGACATAGACGGGAATTTGATTTTATTTGGGTGTGGGACTCTAAGATTGTAACAGAGCTGAAAAATAAAATCCAGTGTGTCACTGGCATCCCGGCTCAACAAAAAATCCTGATATTCTCAAGAAGAGCACTACAAGAAACTTCTAAATTAAAGGAATACCATATCCAAAGAAACGTCACTATTCTCCTGAACCCGAGACTTAGAGGTGGTGCTACAGGAACAACATCAGCTAACAAATCAACAACAACAAGAAAAGGAATGGCCTCCTAAAAGGATATCCTGAGAGGGAAGGCCTTCCAAATCTAGCATTACCAGGACCATATATTGTAGAAAAAACAGAGAAAATTCCAGATCTGGCAGTAGAAATACCAGACGTAACAGTGTTGTTTGATGCATTGCAATCAAAAGTTGTTATCTACCGCTTCAATGGATATTGGCCAAAATCTGAAGAGTTACATGCATGGATACACCAAAACTGGACCCAGAACTGTAATATTTACCTCTATGCTAAAGGTTTCTTCATGGTTCAATTTGATAATACAGAGGACTAATGCTTTGCCACTAATGAAGGACCTTGGTTCTGGGGAAGATAAGGTCTTTTTTTAACCCCATGGTTCCCTGGTTTCGATGCAAAAACAATGGTGGTTACAAAAATGCATGTTTGGGTGAGACTACACAACCCGTCGCTCCCGTTTTGGCACTATTAGGTCCTAGAAAACATAGGGAACTCTATCGGCAGGTTTATAAAAATGGACCGAGAGAGAATGGATATAGGGATATTTACAATCTCACGCATCTGCATGGATATGGACCTAAGTAAGGGCCTGCCATATTGCATAAATATAATACACAAAGACCTTAAGTGGTCTCAATCATTAGATTTCAAAAATACAACATTTAGATGCAGAGTGTGCCACTAAACTGGGCACTTACAAAGCTCCTGCACTTTATCGAGGAATACAACAACCAAGAAGTCGCAGAATAAGAAAGGATGGAATTTTCCGGATATGTCACTGTCAAATGAAGAGGAAGAAGAAACAGAAGTAAACCAGAGGCAAACAGAAACATAAAATCAATAAGAAAATCAGACAGATTCACAAGAGAAGGAAGTAGGTAAGATGGAAGAAAAAAAAGAAACCTATGAGAAGACATCTTTGCCTACAGATGCAGATCCACAACAGGATGAGCAGATCGGTGATCAAGGTGTGATTGGCACCAAACGAGCACATGTATTTGAAATTTTTTACTCAGAAAAAGATGTCCAACTCTCCTCCAGCTTGGAGTTGGCCATTATTCATTTTGCTTCTTCACTGTATGGCTGGAAAAAAGTACAAAAGAAAAAAGGCAAAAAAGATAAGTCCAGTGTTGTTGTCATTTTGTAACTGCGTTTAAATACCTGCCCAAGCCCTGCTTCTAACAGGGCGATACTCTCATATGGAATGCTACGACATCTAGGATGTAACTTTTTGTAATATTTTATAAAAAGTTCAATTTTTTCTTGGGAAAAAATAAATAAATAAATAAATTCAAATAAAACAAAATGACATATATTAAAAATTAAATTAAAAATTAAAATAAAAAGGAAGTCAGTACTAGAGTCACGTTTAATGGGCTACATATGATACAAGGAGAAGGGAGTGGGAAGAGGGGAACCCACGTGGAAAGTGGGCCCCTCCCCACCTTATGTTATAAAACAACAAAACTCCCATTTAAAACATAATACGAAGGCCCCTTTAAAATGTAATTTGAAGACTCACTTTACGTCATGTTATACGCCACCCCAAGCTTGACCACTCCAAAGGTTTTCATATGAGCTAAACTTAAAACTTCTCAGGAGCCAGAGAGTTGAGGAACCGAGGAATATTCTATTTTATTTTATTTTTTATATCTTTTATACTAGCAATTGTACCACATGTTGCAAAGGAAACGTCGTAAGGTAGTAGCATAGGTTAGAAGAGCTAAATGTTCCTTTCGAGCTAAGAGTGGCCGCTATAAGGTTATATGAGAATGTAATTTCCAAGTTAAAGAGAGATGAGGGGTGGTCGAAAGATATTAAGTGTAATATCGGAGTTAAACAAGGTTTCCCCCTTTCCCCTACTCTATCTGGCATTTACATCGACAAACTAGAAGATTGTTTAGAGGAAGCAGGATGTGATGGCACGATCTTAGCTGGGATAGTCATCATCCTTCTTCTCTATGCTGACTATATTTTTCTTCTCGCAAGGTGCCCATCTGATCTTGATAAGCAACTTAGACTTCTTAAGGATTTCTGCTCTACCATGGGTATGTCTGTTAACACTGACAAAACAAAAGTTATGATTATCAAATTCAAGAAGGACACTTACGCTAATTTTATGTATGACAATAGTAACTTGGAGGAAGTGTCTTCTTACAAGTACCTAGGAATTGATATTCATCACAAGCTCAACTGGAACTATAGCATTCAGAAAAGGATTAATGGGGGGTGGAAAGCTTATTTTGGTCTTGAAAATAATTTTAAAACGGAAAACCTTGTAATGTGGGATAGAAATAAGTTCCTCTTTGAAACTTTAGTCACTCTTGTTATCTTATATGGATGTAAGGTTTGGGGTTGCAGCATCTCTAGAGAATCCTGGAGAAATATTGAGCAAATCCATAAGCGTTTTATAACGTATAACCTTAAAATTAAAAGCAATACACCCTATCCTATTCTCCTTATAGAAGTGGGTCTTTCCCCTATCGAGAGTCTAGCTATGACTAGGATTCTGTTGTGCAAGCACAAGCTCAATAGCATAGGAGACCATAGACTTCCTAAGCTAGCTTTAAATTCCAGCCAAAACCACCTAAGGCTTAAATGAGGTTGGTATAAAGACACCAGGGCCTGGTTAAACCATTGGGAGATCGACGAGAATGTTGCATTGCAAAACATGAATAACATTAAAAAAATTGTTACTTCTGAGTTCAAAGAAAAAATGTGGTGTGAGAAAGATCTAGCAGCTAAAAGAAAATTAAGATATTATAAGGAGGTCATCAACCCCACCTTTAACTAGCTCAAAGAATAAAATTAATATAGCCAAGATTAGAACAAACTGTCATGAGCTCCATTGTGAAACAGGTCATTGGACAGTTCCTAAAACACCATGTATGGAAAGGATCTGCCATCCCTGTGAAAATATGAACATCGAGGATGAAAATCACTTCCTCTTAGAAGGTCCTGCGTACAACCACATTAGGGCTCAATTTCATAATCTTTGTTGCAATACTGACCTTCCTAGCCTTTTAAGATGTCAAATTATAGTGAGCTCGGGAGGCTTCTCTCCAAGCTTTTTGAGCATAGGAATAAAATCTTAAAACAAATTAAATAATTCTTTTCTTTAGGTCCAATAGAACAAAGATTGGTCTCAGTGGACGTTAACCATCATCATCATCATCATCATCAGGAAATAATAGCATAGAAGAAATATGTAGAAAAATTACTCAATTTTAAATTTCACAGAGGATTTTTCATCATAAGAGAACTCTAATCATTCGAAAGTCATGCTTTGATGTAGACTTGTATAGGTGTTACATGTTATTATATCATTCACATTTCTTTGTAGATTTTTCACAACGTTACAAGATGTAGTTTTAGTGTTTAATAGTAAACTTTTATTCATCAAGTTAAGAATATCAAAAGTAGGTTACAAAAGTTCCCATGAATATAAATGTCATATTCGATTCAAGATACACTTTCTTTGGATTGGTTGTAATTTAAAGTGAATATAATGCATGAATATGGGATCAATTGAGGTTCTACCTTTGGACTGACTTTTTTCAGTGGAGAGTGGTAAGGCCCCTTGTGTGTCACTCTCGATCAATTCTTCTTCATTATTACATCATGGTTCAGCAGAGCAAAGATGAGATGAAAGAGATACATGACGACGAGATGGCATGATGATCGATGATAACAGATAGATTGGAAAGTGTAATTGTCCCTAGTTGAGAGGGAGTGTTAATATTGGCAACTAGGCCCAAATACCACCTTGGGACAGCTTATTTGATGGATATGATGATTGCATTAAATTCCTCTTTTCGAGAGGACCAAAATTGATATAAAATTCATCCAATTTGGACCAGCGGGAGTGCATCTTTGAATTTATGCCCACACATGTGAAAATTATTCAGGTCAGCCACATCAACATGTAGGCTCAAGAAGCCCAATGGACGTGTCTCTTCACCCACAGTGAATTTTATAAATACAAGTGACCTCACACCTCATTTGGCATCATCATCACTCACACGTTCTTTCTCTTTCCCTCATTGGTTTGTACTACATTGGGCATTCTTCTCTCTCACATGTGTGGAACAAGGAAGACGAAATTTCAAACTAAATTGTAGGGCCAAAAATATCAGGAAATTATGTAGTTTAACCAATGTTGACTAGCATTGACCACGACCTTCCATCCATCATTTGACTTTGATTTTCTGGGGTTATTTCTGTCTCAGAAGGCCACATCTTTTGGCACAAAAACCGAATCATTTTGTGCACTTTTACCGCAAATGAAAATTGCAGGTTGACCACAAATTTCAAGACAGAAATTTGAGCAAGTTTGACCATTGAAATTTTCAATTTTTTTGGTTGACTTTGACCTCCTGATCAGGCTGAGTTTGATTGGGGAAGATCAAGTTGTTTTGAGCATAATTTTTTGTTGATTTGATCAACGTTGACTTTCTAGTTAGGGCTATTTTGACTTTTCATTAGGAAAGTCAACTTGACCTTTTGTATTCTCTCTGCCAAACATTTTTATAAAATAATAAGAAGAATTGATCAAAGGGTTTTCCCCACATTGGGGTTTTTCCCTGGCATCCGCCAAATCTGGTGTCCTCTTGTCTTGGCTTGCCTTTTGCATTTTGTTTCATGTTCTATCTACTTTTACTGCCAATGTGATTAATGGTTAATATGATTGCTAATGGAAATATAAATTGGAAATTGCTATTGGTTTGCTTAAGGAGCATTGAAGTAATTGTGCTAAGCATACAACATACCATTGTTAACCAAAATTAACACAAACTCATGCAAGTAGTATTCCCATTACTACATTTTAACTATATTTTAACTTTGGCTAGAGGAAGATATATAAAATAAGTATCATTCACAAAAATGATCATTTTTATTTAATATAAACCAGTAGACAGTTGTTTTTGGTTGATTTATTTTAGTATGAAAAAATCGAAATGATCAAAATGTGAACATGTTCTCTCCTCGGTGCTTCATCCAAAAAATATTTTTAAAAATATACCTCTAGTTATTCAGTGAGCTGGAGTCATATCAACAGTTTCAAAAATTGTCCATTATCTGAAGTCCTTGTTCTATCACATGTTTCTAAGCCAACAATTAAGTAACTTCAAAGAGCTCAGAGATCAATAATATAAAACAAGTAGGAAAACAAAAAACCATGAGAAATCTGGAAATATATTACCAGGCATGAGAAACAAAAAATGAAATGTGCAATGGATTCATCATGGGAAATGATATGTTGAGGTTTCACGATGAGAAACTTTTACAGTTATTTTCAACACATCACAAGAATAACTGAAAGTTCCAATTATCAGCATTCATCATACAAAAACAATGTCTTAAACAATTTAAATTTATGAAATTGAAAAGAGATATCACATTCAAATTTCATAATACATATTCAGAGCAGAAATCAACCATCCTCAAGAGCATGATTGATATTATAACAAAGTTTGCAACAATGAAAATATCTAAAAAATCACTATACAATCCATAAAATACCATAGATGCATCCTAACCCTAGATCTATTGAGCACCGAGGGGAATAAAAAAACTCCAAATGTGAATCTCTCCAAAGTCAAAATTGCCTCTCCTAAGTCAGATATGGGGTTAATATGGATCTATCATGCATATTGGTGATGGTTTTCTTCTATACCACGTCTTGATGTCCTTGTTTTTATTTGTCCACAATATAATCTAGTTGGTCTACTCACCCGAGGAGCTACAAAGACATATCGATGCCCTATCCAACATCTGGAACCTTATCTAAAAAGGCAGATTGATGCCTAACCAGCGTTTGTGACCTTTGACAGTTCACAGTTAACCTTCATATAACAAAGGTTATAATATTCAATGTATCTCAACAAGCTCTCACTGACTACCACTTATACTTCCAAGGGGACAATATTGTGATTATCAAGACCTACAAATACATGGGGGTTCAGTCATTAGGGACTTGATTCACTTTGAGGCATGATTTCTAACAATATTAACATATGGTTCACTTTCCTGATTCAAGAGGGTGATTTCAACACTTCACGATTAACCCTCGTATAACAAAGGTTATAATCTTCAATGTGTCTCAACAAGCTCTCACCAACTACCACTTCTACTTCCAAAGGGATGAGATTGTGATTATCAAGACCTACAAATACATGGGGGTTCAGCCATTAGGGCCTTGATTCACTTTAAGGCATGATTTTTAGCCTAGTCTTAACAAGACATAAGTTTCACTTGCTTCAAGAGAGTGATTTCAACACTTCCTAGAAATATCTTGTCTGAGATACACCTCTTGGAAACAATCATCAAACACATTTTCCTCTATGACTCCAACACCTGGGGATCTAGCGTACTTTGGTTAATTGGGCTAAAATAGAGAGAATCCCTACCCTTCCATTACAATGCATCATCCATAGCATATACATAGTTCCCTATCCCATCATCCAACTAGAGTTCAACTACCATCCTTTCAGCCTCAAGGCCATCTTTGGACTTGTCTTCATTCTTCACATAGTCTTAACCTTGTGAGAATTAATGTCAGGAAGGGATCAATAATTATTAAGATGTCAACTTGAGGATACATAGAGGAAACATTCCCTATCACCTCTCATTTTATGTTCTTTTTTAAATAAATAAATAAAAGAAAAATGGCATCCCCATTTGCAATTCAGATTTATCATGACACTTGCATATAGTGTATATTCAATAAAGCTCATGAAGGAATAACAAAGTTGATAGAAGGAAGTTGCCCAAATCAAGAAAGATGGATGCCCAAGGATTGGCAAAATGGAATCAACAATGAAAACAGTATTCTTAAACTGGATAATGGTAAATTTCAGCAAGGCAATTGTAAAATAAAAGTTACTAAAAATGGTGCATCATAATGTAAGCGAAAGTTGAAAGAAGGCAATGAAGTTAGAGAATGCATCATCAAGTATAACCTTTTCTTTTGTCAAAAGATAGCAAATATTCTTTGTTTTAACTGGCCTAAAACAAAGAGAAACCCCACCCTTCCATTACAATGCATCATCCATAGCATATACATAGTTCCCTAGTCCATCATCCAACAAGAGTTCAACTACCATCCTTTCAACTTCGAGACCATCTTTGGAATTGTCTTCATTCTTCACATAGTCTGAACCTTGTGAGAATTAATGTCAAGAAGGGGTCAATAATTTTTATCACTCAAATCCACCTCATCAAGATGTCAACTTGGGGATACATAGAGGAAACATTCCTTGTCACCTCTCACTTTATGATCTTTTGTAAATAAACAAATAAAAGAAAAAGGGCATCCCCATTTGAAATTCAGATTTATCATGGTGCTTGCATACTGTGTATATTCAATAAAGCTCATGAAGGAATAACAAATTTGATAGAAGGAAGGTGGTCAGATCAAGCAAGACTGATGGCTAAGGATTGGGAAAATGAAAACAGTAGTCTTAAACTGGATAATGGTAAATTTCAGCAAGGCAATTGTAAAATAAAATTTACTAAAAATGGTACATCATAATGTAAGCGACAGTTGAATGAAGGAAATGAAGTTAGAGAATGCATCGCCAAGTACAACCTTTTATTTTGTCAAAAGATAGAAAATAGGGGGTGTGCCCTCTTATTAATATGCATGTTGCTTAACCCTATTAAATGGCACAATCAAATTCCTAGAAAACAACATTGTTCTACCTATCATAGAGTAAGTGCATTTCATCTCTAGGAAACAAACACATGCCAAATCACTAAGACACCCTTTGTTCCAATATCAGCAACAATATACTACTCATTAAAATAACAGTACTTTCTCTAATCTAGAATAAGGGCAGCTCAGAAACAGGTCCAGTTACAGTTCTTATAACTTTATATAATAATGCATAGAACTCATTTAAAACAGAGAAGGCAATTTTTTATAAACAAAATCCTATAAGAACCTCTACTTACTTGTGCTATGTTTACGATGGATCAAAATCAACTTATCTTCCTTTCCTAACTCAACACTGAAAATGATTTCGCACATCATATTGATCAGAAGTTTCACATGAAAATTCTTAAGATACACCCTTTTTGTGGTCTTTTCCTATTTCTAGGTTTCCTTCAATTTCTTTTTGCAATGAAAAACAAAACAATTGATTAATCAATACAAACATAATAATTACATAAATAATCAAAAAAAAGGGTTTTGATCAATCCTTCCTAGTCAAAAATACAAACACAAAGTACACCCACTTTTGTAATTTATTGATTGTCAAACAAAATTTGGAAATAGATCACAGTTTCGTTCTGATTTTTTTGAGAGACTTCTCTTCCCTACAAAAATAAGATAGTGAATGCAAAATTCAAGCCTAGAATCTGCATCTCACACAAAAATAGGGAAGTGAATGCAAAATGCCAGCCTATGATCTGCACTTCACACAAATTCAATTGAAAAGCTTCAAATGATATGCTTTTGGTCGAGGCAGTAATCCAACAGCGAGGATTGCCTTCACATGTCTATCATAATTAAAAATTGATTGCTGAGACAATGAATACATTCCTACATTATTTTCTTAATGTCTCAAAATATGCTTGCAATTTTCTATTTTTGAAACGATAATGTACATCGGTGACTGCATTCCATCTTACATGCAATTTAACCAAAAAGTAAAAATTAAGCCATCCATTTGGGTTTTCCTTCTTTCTCTCATCTGCGCTACCTGGCCCACCTGAATGGCATGTCAAAAAGGGGTAAGGGAAAGTGTAAGTCCTATGCGACTTTGGAAAAATAGAAACCCATCAGGCCTGGTGCCTGAGCATAAGAAATCATGTGTTATGTGGTGAAACCTTGACCCTGAGGTGTGCTTATCAAAACAACTTCTAAAAAGGAAGAAAATAAATATCGCATCAAACTACAATCGCGTAAGTTTTTTTCTGATATGTTAACCTACATACAGGTTGGTCGATTAAGCTTTTGAGCATGAGGTTGTCCTCGCTTTTTATTTTTTTCTTACATATAGTTTGTCTTAAATCCCTTAGAGGGTGATCATATATTTGTGATATGATTACATTTCTAATAAGTTTAAGCATCATTTTCAAGAAAAGAAAATATTGAGAGGGTCCATCCTTACCAGCTGGTTGAGAAACCCATTATGGAACCTAGCCTCTGACTCTATCTCTTAAACTATCTGGAAGCTGATGAAAATAGTACAAAAGGCCAAGATTCCCTTCGCATACTACTTCGAAAATTATAGAGCAATTTCAGTACATAACTCAATATAGGATCCCTTTATTGGGGTTTGTGGACAGACAAGGTTAACAAATATGGGATGCATGGTGTGCATTTTTTAGCCCTCTTCCCCCTCCAAGAACTGCCCCAATTAAACCGCGTGTCATCTCCCAAAACAACATTGCAGCCTTCTCCTCCGGTGAAGTGACGATGCAATGAGCGACCAGGAGCATCACCAGGGAGATCTAGAGCACCAAGAACCTGAAAAAACCCCACGGAGAGAGCAATGCCCCCTGGGACAAGGGCATGCCAAGACAAGAGGCCACTAAGGATATGGCGATGTCCCATGAAATCCATAGGATCGTACCCACAACATGCTGACACACCAAGAACCTTATCCACCGCTTCTTCACTTCCTCCATGTTCAAATTCATAGTTTCCTAAGACACAAGCCCAGAAATAATTCACTGCAAGGAAGCCATTTCAAACCCCAGAAAAGAGGTATCATGGTCGATGACTTAAGCCTCAACATGGAAGCTCCCCATCGAAGAAAACCCCATAGACCTAGTCAGGGTAGGCGACATTGTTGGGGTTTTGATGAACGAATTTAGAGATACCAGAGGACGACTCTGAGAGCACAACAAGTCTAGAACAAGTATTTTCCCCAATGACGCACGCCCTTCTCTGGTATTCTGCTTCTTCCATGATGAACAATACTCAAGCTTGCTCCCCTTCAATGCGGCCATGGCCTTCTTGGCCCATAAGCCCTGACAGGGACTGTTCATATCATTATATGAGGAAGCCACGAAGACCTTCTTCATTGAGAAATCGTGACATGGCCTTTTTCTCCCATAAGCCCTGACAGGGACTGTTCTTCTCATATGAGGGCAGCACAGTCTCGACCTTTTTCGCCCAGAAACCTTGACAGGGTTTGTTCTTCTCATATGAGGATGACAATATCTTTCTAGTTCCCTGTGAGAGTTTGCAAGATCCACCAATAGCAATAGAAGCAGCAAACAAGACAGGTCAAAATGGGGATAAAAGTGTTCCATCTAACTACAGGACCCAACTATGTATCATTGTACAAGGAGGACTCCGTCGATGTGAAAAAAAAATTTTGGAGTTAATCTGACCTAGGTCTGGAGCGTCTACGCAGCCACTCACGCTTCAGCCCTTTTGCAATTGTCTAATTCTGGCTGCATGGCCCCTCCGGAGACCGTCCCGGAGGCGGCCGCTCCCCCTGACCATGCCTCTGCGTTTTTTGCTCTCATCATCTCTTTGAATCAGCGTCAGCCGAGGCATGCAATCACCAAGTTTGTAAAAAAATTGGATGGGATCCAGGAAGTCTCACTGCCCCCTGCGGTCCTTTGAATGGTTGCTCTCTCCCTCGCAGAGAAATGACTCATTAGGAAATTCACGGGACTATGGCCTTCGCCGAAAATAGTCCAGAAATGGGCAATTGGATGGACAAAATCAAAGGGAAAATCTCTATCAGATTCTGTGGCAGGGGCTTTTATACCTTCCATTTCGAGACAAAGGAAGACAAAGATCTGATCTTCAAGAACGGGCCATACTTCATGGATACCAGAGGGATCTATCTAAACAAATGGACACCAGACTTCGATCCTGAACTCGACATTCCTAATGTTGTCCCAGTTTTGGTTGGTCTTCCACATCTTCCCCTTCACTATTGGGGGGATGATTCAGTTAAAGAAATTGGGAATGTTGTTGGTAAGTTCATCGACAAAAGTGAGCCGAAGGACAACATGCAAGCTTGCGCAAGTATCTGCGTAGAGGTAGACTTGGGGAAAGGACTTCCAAAGGCGATTTAGTTGAAGGTGGACAGCTAGACACACATTCAGCAA
This sequence comes from Pinus albicaulis, assembly GCA_034641835.2. Lineage (NCBI taxonomy): Eukaryota > Viridiplantae > Streptophyta > Pinopsida > Pinales > Pinaceae > Pinus > Pinus albicaulis. The sequence continues at coordinate 16,113,681 of CM076579.1, read as the reverse complement.
CTGGACTACGAAAAACTTCCCTTCAAGTGCAAGGTGTGCCACGAATACGGTCATTTCGCTAATAGATGCACAAAAATAATAGATGTTGAAAACACTGACCCTGAATCACAATGGGAAGTCATAAAAAAGAAGAAGTTTGGCCCAAATCCCTTAAATGTTGGTGTTTCAACAGCCCATCCATCCTCTCACTTTGCTAGCCTCAGCACCCAAACTCATCCTGAACCCCCTCCAAACCCCTTTCAAACCCCTGACCCCCCCCCCTACCTCCTCCAACCCCTTTACCTCCTTGGCCTCTCTAAAAGAGGAATCCCCCTAGCCTTCCCTCCCCACCTTCCCTCCTGAATCCCTACCTCACCCCTCCCCTTCCAAATCATGTCCTCCTTCATCCTCATTTGAACCATCATCTGCCCAGATAGTCACCAGAAACGCAGCAAATGAGTTGGGATCAGTATTGGAAACCTTAAAAAAAATTGGACTGGGAAGAAAGTATTCTAAACACCATAGGAATGAAGCAGCTCAAAAATACATTTCTCTAGGAACGCAACATCCAATAGAGACCTTTATTGGAGGGCTTAACAGAAAATACTTTAACCAACATGACACAGGAGGGAAGACAGGGTCTCAACCTGCACTCCTGAAATAATGAAAGCATTTACATGGAACTGTAGGGGATTAGGGAACCCCTCTAAAAACAATGCCCTATGAGATCTCATTAAACAAGAACAACCAGACATAGTTCTCCTCCAAGAAACCAAGCAAAGAGAAAAAGACATGGGAAACATCATAAACAAAATCAGAAACTACACAGGCACAATATTTGAGTCCAGAGGTGCTTCAGGAGGAATAGCAACAATCTAGAACCAGAACACATGGAAGCAGCTGAAAATTGTAAAGGCCCAAGATTGGATAAAATTCAAATTAGAAAACATCCATGAGGATGTAATGATAACAGTGTACAACATTTATGGCCCAAATAATTATAGAGATAAAGAAGTTTCTTGGCGCACTTTAAAATATGATATGGAAGGTGAGGATAATATCAGTGTCATCATTGGAGGGGATCTAAATTTGGTAATGCGTGCCAAAGAAAAAAGAGGGGGCACATTTACTCCAGACCCTTCAAGAGATCAGTTGGAGAATATCATACAAGATCTTGACTTGGTGGACATCATCCCCAAAAACAGAAGTTTTACTTGGAGCAATCGCAGCATTGGGCTAGGGAACATCATGGAAAGACTTGATCACTTTTGTGTTGTTGTCTCCCTCATCTCCCACTTCTCTATTGCTACCTCCACCATTCTTCCCTGCTCGGCCTCAGACCACTATCCTGTTACGCTTGTCGTCGGTGATCAATCTTCCCTCAGGCCTCTTCCTTTCCGCTACAACCTTCTATGGAATGACTCCCCTAAGGCAAGATTCATAGTGGAAAGCATTTGGGAGTAGCATGTTGAGGGATCTCCAATGCATATTTGGGAGACGAAACTAAAGCTTGTGCGCACTACGCTCAAAGGCTGGGCAAAATACTATTATAGAGAATCAGAAACAATTAAGCAAGACACTAAGAGAAGGTTAGAAGAATTTCAAAAACACATAGATATCAAAGGGGTGACCAAAGAAAAGCATGAGCAGGAAAAAGAGCTTTATTGGGCTTTATATAACACAAATAGAAAGGAAGAAGAAAAATGGAGACTTAAATCCAGGAATATTTGGCTATAGGTTGGGGATAAAAATACCTCCTTCTTCCACAATCAAGCCACTGTCATAATATCGAGAAACATCATTACAACTATATCCGATGAAGAAGGTAACATGAACATTGAGCAGGATGCAATAAAATCAACAGCCCATTGCCATTATAAAAGCCTCCTAACTGAAACTATGGAGGCGGAGGAATACAGTGATTTCTTGGTTCACACGCCTAATATGATCACTGAAGAGATTAACTCCTCCCTAACCAAGAACATCAAAGAGGTCAAAATTATCAAGGCAATCTGGACCCTCCATCCTGATAGAGCACCAGGCCTAGATGGTTTCTCTATTAGCTTCTATTGGACCTTCTGGGAAGTCATTAAAAAATACCTCATCAAAATGATTCGATGGGCTCAAAGAAAAAAAAATATTGGGGGTTTCACAAATTTGACATTTCTTGCCCTCATCCCTAAAGAGACCCTTCCATCCACCTTCTCCAAATTTAGGCCTATATCCCTTTGCAACTCCTCTTATAAAATTATTACCAAAATCCTTGCCACCCGCATCAAAACCTTCCTCCCCAATCTTATCTCTGAAAATCAAAGTGGTTTCATTCCAAATAGGCAAATCACCGACTCCATCTTTCTGGTCCAAGAAGCCAATCATTCTAGCATGATGAGATTAGAGTGCAGTGATGCATGAGTTGGTGCAAGTTGTAAATCAGTTTAACTCAGTTAAGTGAGTTAAACTCAGTTGTGCTAGTTGTAACTGGAGATACACTAGTGAGAGATATATTGAATTAAATATTAATTAATTCACAATCAGTGATCTCACATGCAAGTGAGGATTTACTATTATTAGCTACATGCATGTCAGATCCAGTGGAGACCTAGTTGAGCTCTAGGTGAAAGGGAAGTTGACTATCAGTTGTAGGATTATTGGCTTTCACACATGCAGGAAAACACCCATTGGATTTCCCATGATACTTGCACAGTCAAGGCAGGCACGAATTCATATCTTTTAGGGATCTTTACCATCAGGGATTGCGCAAGCAAGGCAGGCTATCTGGAGGCTGAGAATTGGCTATGTGTTGGTCATTTTTTCATATGACAGTGTGAGACAATTAGTTGTGTATTGGAGGGATCTTGTGAAAATATTTTTGTGTGTAATTGTTTCATGATCCATGCTTAATATACAATAGAGAATAGTGGGGTTTTTAGCTGTAATATTTCCTCGGGAAATTATCTGTGTTGTGTGTGATTGATCTTTCTTCATGTTCATGTGATTAGCGATTGTGTTTTTAATTCCGCAAAATATTTGTAGAAGCGATTCAGTATTTAAATTTAGTACATTGTTAGATCAGGTGAATCCAAGATATACATGCATGTTTTATAATTTCTACACGGTATCAGAGTACATGAAATTGCAGAAGTGAAACAGGAGCTGAGTTTGTGACTGGATGGAATTCATATTTGCAGAAAGACTTTCTCGGTGCTACAGTTGATTCAAGATCGAAATGGCTTTCAATGGCTTGTGGTTAGAGTATGCACTCGAGGGAAGCTCGAACTACATTTCTTGGAAGGACATGATGGAGGCAGTTCTCGAAGACAATGGGTTGAAGGAATTCATTGACAAAGATGTTTTGAAACCCAATGCTGCAGATGCTGCAAATATTGATGCATGGAAAAAGAAAGTGGCAAAGGCGAGGAGGATCCTGTTGGAGGGAGTACAAGACCACATTGTCTCAAGCCTCCATGGGAAAGCCACACCATATGCAATGTGGGAGGGTTTTACGGATCTATTCCAAAGCAGCAGCAACCATAGGAAATTGGCGCTCAAAGATAAACTCAGGAAGATCAAGATGGAAAAGGTCGACACCATTCCAAAATATCTAACAAAGTTTGTCCAATGTCGGGATGAACTGGGGAGTGTTGGAATAAAATTTACTAATGATGATTTGGTGAGCTTCGCTCTCCTAGGACTTCCCAAGAGTTGGAACAGTTATCAAGACTCTGTCAATGGAAGGGAAAAATTACCAGATTGGGAACGACTATGGTTGGATTTGGTGCACGAGGAGTTCAGACGGAACACCAGAGATGGATCTTCATATAAGAATGAGTATGAAGAGGATTGTGCTTTGGCTACTAAGGCGAGGAAAGGGAAGGGGAATAAATTCCATTCAAAATCCGAGTCCAAGAATGGAAATAAGCAGGACATGTCCAAGGTGAAGTGTTTTCATTGTCACGAGCATGGGAATTTTGCTACTAACTGTCCACAAAAGAAGAAAAAAAAGAAGGTTGTTGGATCTACAGTTAGTGAGGCCCTTGCCTTGAAATTTGATCTTGACTTCTCATTGATCACATGCATGGTGTCCAGTGCATTAAGATCTGTGTGGTATTTGGATAGTGGCACTTCCTTTCACATGACATAAGATAAGGAAATTTTCAGTGACTTGGAGGAGCATATTGAAATGGGCGACAACGAACGGTACAGTGCTACTGGGATTGATAACATTACCTTGCATATGGATTCAGGTAAACCATTTCAATTAAAAGATGTGATGCATGTACCAGTTATGAAGAAAAATTTGGTCTCAGTCACAATGTTGGAGGATAGAGGCTATGACGTTGTTTTTAATGATGGAAAATCTTTCTTGCGACATAAAACAATGGGTCAAGCCAAGAGGATAGGGATTCAAGTTAAGAATCTCTACAAGATGGAGGTAGATGGCTACGCAGCAATGATGGGCAAGGCAGATCAAGTGGTGAGTTGGGATGAGGGAAAATTATGGCACAGGCGATTGGGTCATCTTCACGATGGAGCCTTGAAATTCATGCAGCAGATTTCTATTGGTCTTTCCAGGGGTACACTTGCATGGTCAGACACATGCAAGGGATGTACTATGGGAAAATCTGTAAAGGCCACCTTTTCTGACAAGGAAAACCGAGCTTCGGGGATCCTTGAAAGAGTTCACACAGATGTGTGTGGTCATTTCTCGGTTGCTTCAACAACAAAACATAAGTACTATGTAATCTTTGTTGATGACTTTTTCTCGTAAGTGTTGGATCTTCTTCATGCAAAAGAAAGATCAAACATTCTCTAAGTTTTTTGAGTTTAAAGCACTGGTGGAGAAAGAGTCGAGGATGCAAGTGAAGGCTCTTAAGAGCGATAATGGTGGAGAATACATCTATAATGAATTCAAGAACTTCTACACCAAAGAAGGAATTTGGAGAGAACTCATATCACCTCATAACCCACAGTAGAATGGGGTCACGGAGAGGAAGCAGAACTATTGTGGGTGAAACATGAGTGATGTTGCATGATCAAGGCCTATCGATGCATCTGTGGGTGGAAGAATGCAATACAGCGGTACATGTGCAAAACCGTTGTCCTCATAGAGTACTTGGCATGAGTACACCTGAAGAGTCGTAAGAAACCTGATGTTTCACACTTTAAGATTTTTGGCTCATCCGTTTATGTGCATGTGACCAAGGACGCCAGGAATAAGCTGGAACCGACTACTGAGGTTGGGATTTTTGTGGGGTACACTAAAACACCCCATAATTATCGTGTGTATTTTCCAAACAACGGAATGACTTTTGTGCAACAGGATATCAAATTTGATGAGGAGAAAGCCATGTGGTTGCCCCTTGAGAGGGATCGAGACTTGCATATAGAGGATGAATTTTTTGTTCCCAAGGATGAGTCTCAAGATGTGGATCAGCCACATGAGGAGGTTCATGGAGTGGAGGAAAACACTCATGTAGATCCATCCATCAAAAATTGAAGAAGGCGCACCACGGAAGTTGATAGACTGAGACATGATGTTTCACAGAATGTAGGAGCCCCTACTTCACAGCGCAAACAGAGACAGTCTCCTGACCGATTTACTGGATACAAGGCACTTATGAGAAAATGTATTGTGACTAAACCATATTCCTTTCAGGAAGCAGTGCAACAGCCTACTTGGGTTGATGCAATGGTGGAGGAGTATGACTCCATTATCAAGAACAGTGCATGGGAGATAGTCCCAAGACTGGTCAACAAATTAGTGGTTGGATCGAGATGGATCTACAAGGTAAAGCAATTTTTTGATGGTAGTGTGGAGAAATACAAGGCTAGATTTGTGGATCGGGGATTCTCACATATTGAGGGGATAGATTATGATGAGACTTTCGCACCTGTTGCAAGGTACTCTTCCATAAGATCCATCCTTGTACTCTCAACGCAGATGGGCAAGCGCATTCATCAGATGGATGTGAAATTTGTGTTTCTCAAAGGGATCATTGAGGAAGAGGTTTACATAGAGTAGCCTGAAGGTTTCGAAATCTTCAACAGTGAGTCGCATGTGTGTAGGCTCAAAAGAGCATTGTATCGATTGAAGCAAGCATCCCGTGCTTGGTGCACTCGGATAGACAGTTATTTCACCAAAATGGGCTTCAAAAAAAGTGAAGCAGATGCAAACCTGTACCAGATTGTGGTTGAGGGTAAGCTATTGATCATTGTTCTTTATGTTGATGATCTAATTTTGACTGGTGATGAGAAATTGATACACTCATGCAAGGAGGATCTTGCAATGGAGTTTGAAATGAAGGACATTGGACTCCTTCATTATTTCCTTGGATTGGAAATATGGCAGCGAGATGGTGAATTTTTTGTGTCTCAAGGCAAGTATGAAAAGGAGATACTGGGTAAGTTTAACATGGAGAGATGCAAACCCATGGATACTCCTCTTCTAGGAAATTGGAGGAAAGAGGATGCTACTTCTGGAGAGGTAGTGGATGCTACTGTCTATCGACAGTTAGTCGGTTCGCTAATGTATTTGGTGAACACGAGACCATACATTTTCTACACAGTTAACCAGTTGATTCAAGCTATGGTTAAGCCTACCAAGCTCTTTTGGAAGGTGGGGAAGCATGTCCTGAGATACTTGAGGGTCACATCAGAGTATGTTCTATGGTAAAGAATGATGGATGGAGTGAATCTGCATGGCTTCATGGATGCAGATTGGGCTGGCAGTCCATCGAACAGAAAGATCACATCAGCGGGGATCTTTAACATTGGATAGACAGCAGTTTCCTGGTACAGCAAGAAACAACGATCCGTGCCACTCAGTTCATCGAAAGTGGAATACATGGCAGCAATTCAAGCTACATGTGAGGCTATCTAGATGAGAAATATCTTGGTTGGTTTGTTTGGTTCTTAGACGGATCTGACAGTGATTCATCGTGATAATCATAGTTGCATTAAACTCTAGATTAATCATGTGTTTCATGATTGGTCCAAGCATATAGATATCTGGTACCATCATCTCAGAGATTGTGTGTAGAGAAGGATCATGTTGCTTCAGTACATTACCATAGAAGATCAGGATGCAGATATTCTAACGAAGGCACTCACCAAGAGAAAATTCGAATACCCGAGAGACGGGATCGGGTGAAGGATAATCTCTTTCTTGTTGAGAGGGAGTGTTGAGATTCAATAAGAAGATTCAGCACCCACACCTAGTGCATTAAGCACCTGGTTGCATTCAGCACCTGGTTGCATTAAGCACCTAGATTAGGCTTGGGCCCACAGTGTTATTTTTGGGTGCATGTCTATTTTGGTTATCCCTTAATTGAGATGGACATCAAACTGTAATCTATTCTCAATGTTGACTTGAATGAGTTAACTAAAAGTGATAAATTCAGTTAGCTAGTGGATTTCGAGTTAGAGGTTGTTGGTGAGGCATGCAGAGTAATTCTAGTTGTAACAAAGTTCAAAGTTTAGTGGTGCATGAGTTGGTGCAAGTTGTAAATCAGTTTAACTCAGTTAAGTGAGTTAAACTCAGTTGTGCTAGTTGTAAGTAAAGATACACTAGTGAGAGATCTAGTGAATTAAATATTAATTAATTCACAATCAGTAATCTCACATGCAACTGAGGATTTACTATTATTAGTTGCATGCATGTCAGATCTAGTGGAGACCTAGTTGAGCTCTAGGTGAAAGGGAATTTGACTATCAGTTGTAGGATTATTGGCTTGCACACATGTAGGCAAATACCCATTGGAGCGCCCAAGATACTTGCGCAGTCAAGGCAGGCAATAATTCCTATCTTTTAGGGATTTTTACCATCAGGTATTGCGCAAGTAAGGCAGGTTGTCTAGAGGTTGATAATTGGCTATGTGTTGGTCAGTTTTGCATATGACAGTGTGAGACAATTAGCTGAGTACTGGAGGGCTCTTGTGAGAAGAATTTTGTATGTAATTGTTTCATGATCCATTATTAATATACAATAGAAGATAGTGGGGTTTTTAGCTATAAGCTTTCCCCGGGAAATTATATGTGTAGTGTGTGATTGATCTTTCTTTATGTTCATGTGATTAGCGATTGTGTTTTTAATTCCGCAAAATATTTTTAGAAGCGATTTAGTATTTGACTTTAGTACATTGTTAGATCGGGTGAATCCAAGATATACATGCATGTTGTATAATTTCTACTTCAAAGGAAAGGAAATAACTTTCTACTTGAAAGGAACTATATTTCTACTTCAAGGCAAAATCTTTCTACTTCAAGGGAAAATATTTTAGATCAACTCATACCCAAGAGGCCTTGCTCTCGCATCTCGGCTATTTGTAAAAAATTTGTCCCCTTTCTTCGCAATAATACCTCCAAAGTTCCACATGGAGGCCGCAGCATAAACATTTGGGAAGACAAAATAATGGGTAAGCTTCCTCTCTTAAATAATCCGAGCACTCTGCGCATTCAAATGTATCTTCTAGAGCATGGGATTAACACCATGGACCAAATATCAAGTTGGGAAGAGAGTACTAGCGATTGGAAAGGTTGGATCTTTCCAAATTTGCCACCCCACCTCGATAATGACAAAGCTACACTGGAGGGACTGCTCCACGAAGCTACTCCTCTTGCAAAAGATAAAGATGATAGCTATAGTTGGGACCCCTTTGGGTCTACCTACACCTTAAAAGTAGGATATGAGGCTCTTCATAGTGAGCAATTCCCCACTCCTCCATGGGAAATATGGCAACAAGTCTGGAAATTTGAAGCGCTCCTAAAGATCAAAATCTTCATATGGGCCTTGGTAAAGGGGAAGATTCTGACAGTGGACAATTTGAAGAAAAGGGGCATACAGGGAGCCTATAGATGCCCCCTATGCTCCATGGTTGAGGAGAAAATACACCACCTATTCATTTATTTCTCCTTTGCTAAAAATTTCTGGCATTCTCTCTCGGATCCCTTTCATGTTGACATGGGTGCAAACAACTCGGTCTCAGATATTATTGCTAATTGGAAAAAGAGCTACCCCTTGGGGAAAAAGAAGAAGAATGTTGCCAAAAGAGTCTGGGATACTCTTCCTTATGTCCTTCTGTGGAACATTTGGCTTATCAGGAACAAAGCCACCTTCTAAGATCATAAATCTTGCATTAGAAAAGTGCAGAGCAAGACGTGGAGTCTTATTGTTGAGACCATTCTTGCCAAAAACAATAGTCAACTCAACCTCAATGATTTGCAGGTCGAGGAAAGACTTCTCCTCGTAACATCTCTTGACATGCTCCCGAAGTACAACAAAAATCTTGCCATTCAACCTCTTCACAAGGATCAGTGGAAGATTGGGCTTAAAGAAAAATAGTTCATTGAGTGGCTTGATGGAATAAAAAGGCCCACACTCTTATTCGACGGTGCCTCAAAGGCAAACCCAGGAATAGCAGGAGTTGAAGGCTACATTGTGGATGGGAAGGGCAGTAACGTTGCCATCTTTGAATGGGGATTGGGTTGACTATCAAATAATAGAGCAGAAGCATACGCCTTACTGCAATTCCTTCAAATTATAAAAAAATTAAAGATTCAAAAGGCTATGATTTTCGGAGACTCGGAAATAGCCATCAACATGATGTTGAACTCAGCTTTGTCTCCCAACATTACCCTCAGCAGACAGATCACAAGGTGCCAAAATTTGAACAAGGAAATTGGAGGTCTCACATTCTATCATATCCTCAGTCTAACAATAGGAAAGCTGACTCACTGGCCAATAAAGCATGCAACAGACCCCCTGTTCAATTCCTTTCCCAAGATAGCATCACCTACTCCCCTATACCATGAATTTTCCCCTCTTCGTGACTACTGTCATCGTGATCTTTTGTGTCTTCTGGATTTTTTTATGGCAGGTCTTCCATGCCCATTCCCCCCCCTGCGATATTCCCGTGAACCTTTCCCCCTGGGATTCCCGCCATCCCCTCATCCCTAGCCAGCATTCCTCTCCCTCCTCTTCTATGAATTTTGATTCTCCCTACTCCGTAGACCACCAGTTGTGCATTTTCCATTGCTCTCTATCTCATGATCCTCGGGCTTCCATTTTCTGTCTAATAATGCCCTCTTTGCCTCCCCGAATCCACTCTCCCTCTCCTACTCATCCCGATCCCTTCTCCTCTACTGATCACCTGCTGCGCAGTGCTTATTCAGCCTCCCTTCTTCCCCGTAACTCTTTGTCCCTCTATCCTCACTGCCAAACAGTGCCTCTTCTACCTCCTTGAATCCATCATCCTACAGTTGTGATATTGTCCTTCCTCCCTTCAGCCACTATGAGGAATGATAACGGTTTCCATTGCGTTAATCTGCAAGAAGAGATGAATTTGATAAAAGCACAGTTAAAGATAATGGAGGACAAACACTAGGCAAACACCAGCTTCCTCCAACATCAAGCACAATCCCTCACGCAACAGCTGAGAAGAGTTAACAATCATTGTGATCACATTGAAGAATCCCTAGAGATCCTGTGCTACATGGTGGACAAGCGAACTGTACAGAGTTCAAGCTCCAACAATGTCCCCAATGCCAAACTGGACAACAACCATGGCACCACATACCTTTCAAATGCCCGACAAGGCAGCAGGAACTAGGCTCCATTCCTCCAACTACCACATCTATAATCATTTCTTTTAAGTTTGCAGTTATGTTTTTTAGTTTGTTAGGATTTATAAATAATTGGATATGCAACATCGTAGCAATAGTCATCATGAATGAGGTTCGGTATTTTTCCACATGACCCCTCCTTGTTATTCTACTTCATCACTTAAATGTAATAGCGATTTCAATCCCAACTTTTTTGGAATATAAATAGTAACCGACTTTGTTAAAAAAAACTACAGGACCATTATGATTAGCCACATCCTGGCCAAGATTTATGGGCTCGTTTTGGAAAATAAGCTTAGCCTTTGGCTTGAAATCCAGGGCAAGATAGCTAAAGCGAAAGCTGGTTTTAGGATACATCACTCAACTATTTACCATCTTGTCACTCTCAGAATCATTGCGGAGGAATGTCGCAATATTAAATCCAATCTCTTATGTTGTTTTGTGGACTTTAGAAAAACCTTCTACATTGTTCCTCGTGATAAACTTTGGGAGAGACTTAAAGATATCATGGTCCCTCTTGAGTTGCAGACTGTTGTGATTCGTCTCTACGAGACCATCTCTACCAAACTCAAGACCAACAAGGGGTGGTCTAAGGACATTAAATACAATATTATAGTTAAGAAAGGGTGTCCCCTATCCCCCACCCTTTTTTTCATATACATCGATAAGCTAGAGGAGTGTCTGGAAACTGCGAGATGCAATGGCACCAAGCTTGTTGGTGTTCTTATTACTCTTCTCCTTTATGCCGATGATATCATTCTTCTTTCAAAAATCCATGATGACCTTGACAAGTAGCTTCAGACTCTTCAGGTCTACTGCTCTAAGATGGGTATGACAGTTAATACTGACAAGACTAAATTCATGATCATTAAATCCAAAAATACCACCCATGGTAGTTTCGTGTATCATAGCTAGTACTTAGAGCAGGTTTCTTCTTATAAATATTTTGGCATTGACTTCCCTCATCAACTCAACTGGAATTATAGCATTGAGAAAAGGCTTATTGGTGGCTGGAAAGCTTATTATGAGCTTGAAAACAATTGTAAGTCAGATGATCTTTACATTTGGAGTAAAAAGAGGTTCCTCTTTGAGACTCTCGTCACCCCTCTTGTCTTATAGGATGTGAATTTTGGGGTTACAGTATATCCAGAGAGTCATGGTGGAAGATTGATATGATCCAAAAGAAATTCATAACCTACAACCTAAAGATCAAGGGAAATACTCCATATCTTATCCTCTTGATTGAATTTGGCTAGTCCCCCATTGAAAGTACGACTATATTTAGATATATGATGTATAAGAAGAAGCTTTACAACATGAAATCCAAAAATCTCCCAAAAATTGCTTCTAACTTTAGTCAAAACCACCACCTTCACCTCAAGCGCGGGTGGCATAAGGATGCCCAGTCTTGGCTCAACCATTGGGGAATTAAGGAGGAGCTCAGTCTGGAAAGAAAATATATTATCAAAAATACTATTACCTCTGAGTTTAAGGAGAATTTGTGGGAGGATCGAGAGCTGGAGGGTAAAAGGAAGCTAAGATACTATAAGGAGGTGATCAACCCCACCCTTGATAATCAGAATTATCTCTCTATGGTGACCAACACTAAGAAAAAAATGAACATCACTAGGATAAGAACTAATTCTCATGAGCTTCGGGGGAGACCAGTTGGTGGTTTATTCCCAAGACTCCCTAGAATGATAGAATCTGTCAGATTTTTGATACTAAGTAGGTGGAAGATGAAAAGAACTTTATTTTATACTGCCTGGATCTTGCTCACATCCGCTCTCAATTCCCTAACATCTGCCACACTTCCAATCTTCTTGACCTATTAAGCGAGCCCACCTATAGCGATCTTGGAGCGCTTCTTTCCCTTCTATTTGATCACAGAAACAAAATTTTGAAGAATCAAACTTAGATTCTTTTTCCTTTCTTGAGGTTTGATAGACCACATTGGTCTTAGAGGACTTTAATCATCATCATCATCATCATATATTTACAATATGTTTTTTATAAAATATAATATATATTTTTAATTATATTTTTATATTATACTTATAATATATATACACAAAGTGCTTGAATCCGGTGGTTTAAAATAATGTTATTAAAATTAAACTAACAATTAACTAAATTAATAAGATAATTAAATATATTGACAAATTGATTAAATAAAAATTAACTTAATTTAATTTAATTAGCTACCAATTAATTTGATTAATTAAGGTTAAATAGGTTAAATAAATTGATAAAATTGATTTGAAAAATTAATCATTAATTTTATTTACAATTTATAGAAGTATAATAAAATATATATTTACATATTTTATGACTAGATAGTGAAAATTGACCAAACTTTTACCAATGATATTTTTCAAATCGCAAGAATGCAGCAAAACCCTTGGAAAGCTAGTGACAAAATGAAAGTAATGAAGGTGTAAAAAAAAAATCAAGAAAAGTAAAAATTAGTAAAATTAAAGCATATCAAGACATGACATTAAGAAAATTCATGTGGAGGGCCCCTTAATTTTTGTGAAAAATTAAGGGCGATGTTGTGGCCACAACAAACTCATGCAACTTCTTCACTCATATCTACATTTTTCTCTATCTCCCTAAACACAATATTCATAATGGAAAAATATATAATATTCAAGCCTTGAACTAATGAAATACCTCAAATTCGTATGAGTACTTACTCAATAAAATAGTAGCCTTTGCCATAAATTTTTCCAAGTACCATAGCTTGAAGTTTAAGCAATGTATCTTTATCGATCAAAGAGAAATCATGGAGCGTGTCCAAGTGATGATTTCCTATTTTATCTCCAAATGATTAACTTATCGTTGGATAGGGTCGATTCTAGCACATGCATCAACTATCATTTAAATGATATGTTCATGCAACTCCCTGGTAGGCCTATCTTGCAACTTTAAAATACCATGGGGATTCAAAAGAAGGGGATGGAAAATTTTATGGCAATGGAGTACCTAAGAGCACATTCACGTGAGAAGTCATTCATGTTCTTAAAAATTCCCATGTTTTCTTATTCATATAGCCTAAATGCTCCTAGAACTATGTGCATGAGACCACATAGCTTGCCAACTCATTTTTTCATGAACAAGCATGTGTTAAAAATTGTGTGTGTGTGTTCCTACATTCATTAATAAAAATCAATTGTGTTGTAGGTTGTAGTACACAACCATGTAATCCATCTTTGGAAATTTCCAATAGGATGCTAATGAAGGAGTTGTTTGAGGAGCGTTTGAGTCTTAGTAGGATGGAAGTGTTGACTTCTTCCTTGATTCATTCATGGTAGGTTTAATAAAAAAATTGTTTTGTATTTATAATTTTTTTAAATTATAAGAACAAATAAAAATATATTTATTCCTCTTTAAATAGAACATACAAATCACATGGAACCTACACCTCAACAAAAGCTAAACCCATCATTATTGAATGAAGATAAACCAAACATTAAGTCGCAACCACCAAATGAAAACTTTGAAATTGATGTTATCTTTCATTCATTAAGAACCCTAATATGAGATTTAAGAAGTGTTAGAGATATCTCATCATTTTTATGCAATTAATCATTAGATACCATTAATTCTTTTGTTGTTACTGTCTTAAGCCTTTTTTCTCATATTTCTGATTATAGGGTTAAAATGTTTAATGATTCTAGGATGGGTTTAGATAGCAACCACATCATGGATATAAACATTTGAAAACAAGATTTGATAACCTTCTTTATAGACCCTATAGCTATAACATAGCCTTTGATCATAAAGAAGCACATTTGCATAGATTGGTGTGCCTACCTACTTATTGTAAACAACTGGACAGATAAGTGACTCATGATGTTTGAAAATTCTCCCTACAATAATAGGGACCTATAATTGTATTTCCTTAAAAAATTATGGGCTAATTTATTTTAGGGAACCATGTTAGCTACTTTGACATTGGTGAATTTCAGGGGTCGTTCATGTTGTTTTTAACACTGTACAATTAATTGTTGCAAACAGATTCTTAATAAAAACCAAAAAGATGCAATGGAACACACACATAGACATTTATACAGATATTTTACCCTTAGGAACCCAAAATGGGGAAACCAATAATATTTTTTAGTATATTATATCTTTGCAATGTTATAATATAATATGTATACCTTGCAACATCCATAAACACCCAATCCGTTAACCCTATGTTAGTACAAACGTATCATTCACTAATGAGAATTACATAACCAAAACTGCTAAAAGTGAAACTTGTGTGTTGAAACCACCAAAAATATATGCAAAAACTCTTCAAAAATACTTTTCTCGAGGGCGCTACTCCTAATGCAACAAATCACGCAAGGGGGTAGTCATTCAAATAATATAACACATACCCAACATTCTCCCACTTGTTGTTTTCTTCACATACAAGGGACCACGGGAGTATATGATCAACAATCCAAGGCAGTAATACCCATTGTGTCTCTACACCAAGAGCGTTTCTCAATGCTCACATATTTTGTTAATGAAAATACAACACTCTTCAAAATGTCCACTTTTACTAGTAGCACTTTCTTGTCTTCAATCATAACTCTCACAAAGTAATATTGAACATTAATATACTTGGCCTCAAAATTATAAGTCAGATTCCTTGCAGAGAAGTTTTCATTCTAACTATTGCAATCTATCCTTACAAATTTTTGTATCAACCCAATACCTAAACACAATATTTGTAACTATACTGCTTCCTTGCTTGCATGAATTGTTACCATGTATTTAGCTTCAATAGTTTAGAGTGCTACTATGGACTATCTCTTGCTCATCCAATTGGTTTCTCCTCCAAATAGGTTAAACACATACCCAGTTGTATATATTTCGCCCAATATACATCAACAAAGCCATGTATATCCAACACCCTATCCAATCTTGGTCTTCCTTGATAACATAATCCATAAGCAATAGTGCAACGCAAATACCTAAAAACCCTTTTTACTGAAGTCTAATGTTTCTTCCTTGGTTTTGATGCATATATACGCAATACTTCCATTGCATATGCAAGGTTTGATATAATACATACCACTACATATATCAAACTACTAATTGCACTAGCATATTGAACATGGGAGATGTCCTCTTCCTCTTCCTATTTCTTGGGACACTGATTTCTGGATAACTTCACACTTACAGGAATAGCTAGGGACCTTAATTAGTTTACATTCCTACATATTAAACCTATATAGTATTGTCTTGACATACTTCCTTTGATTTAACCAAAGTTTCCTATTATCCCAATATTTTTTAATTTTCATGCTCAAATTGAAATTTGCAACACCAAGATCCTTCATGTCAAATTTAGAGGACGACTCATTTTTCACATCCTAGATTATTTCCTTGTTGTTTCCCATCAACAAAATAACATCCACATACAAGATCAAATAAATAAGATGATAGAATAATAATTTTAATTGCACATGATGATCTATTTTTCTCCTTGTGAAGTCAAGTCCCAATATGGAAGTATCAAATTTTGTATAACACATCCTTTGTGATTGTCTAAATCGATACAAGAACTTCTTCAGTATGCACATAGTTATTTCTTTCCCCTCATCATGAATCCTTAGCTTCATGTAAATTTCTTCTTCTACGTCCTCATGTAGGAATTTTTTATTCATGCCCATCTATTCTAATTTAAAATCAAAATCATTGGAAGTATATGAAAGAAATCTAATAGAAGCTAACTTGGAACCAAGATAAAAAAAATATCACTGAAGTCAATTCCCTCTACTTGGGAATTACCTTTTGCGATTAATCAAGCTATGTATTTCTCCCCTTTGAATTTTGGATTAAAATTATTCTTAAACACCCATTTGTTTCCAATGGGATTTCTTCCAGTTGGAAACTCCATTATATCCAAAGCCTCATTCTTTTCCAAGGCTATCATTTCTTCAACTATGGCCTTTTTCCATATCTTTCAATCCTTTGAATCCACTGCCTCCCTAATCACTCTATCATTATAAATAATTAACAATTAAAAATTTCAACTAAAAATAGGTGGAGTATAACTTTCTAGCTACCTTCTTTCTCGAACAAATCTCCTCAATACTAGAGTATGTGGTTCTTCTGCCTCTTATTCATATTCTTCTGTAGAGTATAACTCATTGTCTTTTAATTCAAACTCTATTTTTTTTTGTTCTTTCTCCCTTGATAGGACTTCTTGTTTGACAACATCTTTGATTTCTCTAAATACCTCATCTCGACTATACACAACCTTCTTAGTTGATGGGTTCCAAAATTTATCACCTTTCAAACCATATTTATAGTCAATAAAGATACATTTCTCATCTTAATTATCTAGCTTGGGCATATTTTCCTTTCGAACATGTACATAAGAATCATATTCAAATGCCTTGAGATGTTTAAGATATGGTTTCTTACCAATACATACCTCATGTGGAGTATTACCATCCAACGTTGATGAGGGTGATATATTTACTAAGTAACATGTAGTATCCATTTCCTTCTCCTAGAATTACTATCCTAAGTTGGCACCACTAAGCATGCTCCTTGTTTTTTCCATTAGTGTCATGTTCATCCTTTCTGCAACTGCATTCTCTTGAGGTGTGTATGGATTAGTATTCTATACTACTCCTTGTTACATTTCACTTCTTACAGAATTTCTCGAATTCATTCCTATAGAATTCTCCACCATTATCCATCCTCAACACCTTAATTTTCTTCTCTATCTGATTTTCCACAAGATCCTTAAACTCTTTAAACTTGTTAAAGACTTTAGATTTATTCCTGGGGAAATAAATCCATGTATTGATCAAAAAGTAATTTATAAATGAGATCTAGCACAAATATTTACCTAGTTATGGAACCAACACAAGTCCAAACACATCGTTGTGTATTAACTATAATATTCCCTTTACCCTCGTATCACTACAGGAGAATCTTACCCGATTCTACTTCCCATATAAGAAATGTTCATAGAAATCAAAATCCAAAGATAAATTAGGCATATATTCCACCATATCATTACCATGTAGTACTTGGAGGCCCTTTTCTCTTATATGTCCTAGTCTTTGATGCCACAACCTTATCTTCTCTCCAAGATTGTAGGAGTTTTAACTTTTTCCTTCATTGGATCCCCTCTCAAGGACAGTTGATTTCTTGTACCTATCATTAATAGTTCTTTCCAAAGTATTATACAAAGTTCCAATATAAACTACCCTCGGGAATACTGTTTCTAATCAAACCATCCTACAGGTTCCTTTTCAAAAACATTGTTTTTACACTTGCATTGCTCATCTTACTTATTGTAATCAAATTTATGGTCAATCTTAGGATTCAAGAAACTCCAAGAAGTGTTCTAATCCTTCCATCAATTATCTTCAACTTAACTTTTCCTCTTTCTATGATTTTTCTTGTCAATTCATATCCTAGGAAAACATAACTGCCATTATATCTTACATATTCACTAAACCACTCCCCATGAAGAGTAACATGAAAATACACGCTTAATTCAACTAACAATGCCTCATGACCGACATGTTTGCTTGAAGAAGACAAGTACACATCCCATTCTTCATTTGAAGATGTTTTTTTCTTCTAAAGAAGGAGCATCATCAAATCCCTTCCCTTTCTCAACACTTTTGAATCTACAGTCTTTCTTGTAATGCCCTTCTTTTCCACATCTCCAACATGCTTTTACAAATTTTCTTGGAGATTTAGATCTCCCACTTGAGGACTTAACTATATTATGGAAAAATCCTTTTACAAAGAAGGAATTTTCATTTTGAATTTATATGTTTTAATGTCTCATCTCCTCTGATAACAAGGATGAGACTATTTCATTGAAACTTAAAGCAGTTGCATGACTAACTACGACAACAACCAAACCTTCCCACAAGTTTGGTAAAGAACACAACAAATTGATACACTTATCTTCATCCGAAATATTACTATCAATATATAATAGCTAACTTGCCACAAAATCGAAGACATTTATATGCTCTATCACTAAGTCTCCTTCCTTCATCCTTAGGTTATACAGTTTCTTCTGTGTCGACAATTTCTTCAGAGGGACTTAGATTTATAAAAATCCCCTAACTTGTTCCACAATTTCTTTCGTAGCTTCACTTGAAACATTCATTCATATTGAATTTGAGAGACATAATTGTATTGTCTTATTTTACTTCCAATCCCTAGTCCATTCTTTTGTCCACGTACCTATTGGTGTAGTAACCAGATCCACAGTGATCCAAAAATACTTTTCCACCAAAATATCTTCCATTTTGAGCTTCCACAGCCTAAAATACTTCCCATTAGATTCATAAATATCCATATTTGAACTTCTCATCACTTCCTTTCACCACAAGAATAAATACCATAAATATCCTACTATAACAAGGTTTTCCACAAGCCTAAGCCAAAGCCCTTACCAAAACAAAGTCCCATTGAGGCCAAATACTAAATGTTGGTTTTATCCCTGTGCATTTAAATGTTGCAAATAAATTCTTAATAAAGACATAAAATATGCAATGTAATACACACACACACTTACACAGATATTTTACCCTCGATACCCAAATCCAGGAAAACTAGAAAAAAAATAGTATATTATATCTTTATAATGTTACAATACAATATTTATAACTTGCAACATCCATAAACCCCAAATCTATTAGCCCTAGATTAGAATACAATTTTCGCTCCTTAAATATAATTATAAAATCATGGGTTAAACCACCATGCACCACAAGCCCACTAAAAGTGAAAACTGTAAAAAATTGTAAAAAATGGACACAAAAAACGTCTCAAAATTTCCTTTTGGGGGCACATCCCCTAAACCTCTTGTGCAATCCCCCGCTACACCAGGTGCAATGAATCATGCAGGAGGTATTTATGCAAAGAATATAATACATACCCAATAATTCATGAGTATGCACAAGATCGAGAAAATGATAGGTATGACCCATTGAGAGGGCCTCACCCTCCTACCTAGCATCCTTCCATTTCAAAAAACATTATCCTAGCTCAAACCTCCACTTCCACATTGACCTGTAATTTACTAAAACATAGCACATCCAATGCATTATCCCATCTAGCGGGATCTTCAAGTGATAATGGGTGAAAATTTGGGCCTTTAGGACTTATATCAAAGTCTAGATAGAAAAGGACACAAGGACACATTATATTTTATCATTCTAGTTTATTTGATCCTCGTCGATGCTCAAGTTGCAAGTAGACTTGTTATGGGCCTATGAATGCCACTCGATAAGATAGTTTCATGGAGGAGGTTAGTATCTGATTTGTATTTATAAAAAATTTATTATTGACATCTATGTGAGAAGCTTATGTTATTTAGTGCAATAGATCGAAAAGATTGTGAGTGACATAAACAACATGAGCAAATGAAAACATAGTCAAACACATTAACACAGCAAGAATTCAATAACGGAGTTCACCAGACTTCCTGGCTACGTCTCCGAGTCCTTATCTTCCAGTGCTGACCACTTTATTTTGTCTTCAAAATGATTTTACACGTATGAGCTAAAAAACAGAGACTCAAATGAGAAAATGGACCTCACCATTGCGACCGGCTCGAAATTTCGGTTAAAATGAGTATAAACTTGCCTATATTTCGCCACTGTGACCTCCAAACCCCCTGGAGAAATGAAAAACCACTTCTACCCTGCACAAAACCACTTATGCCTGCTCAAAACCACTTCTGCCTACACAATTACCACCTCGATCTGCGCGCTCCTTGTTTGGGCAGATTCGGCTCTACACTGGATAAAACAAGTTTCGATGGCTTTCTTTACAAGCATCACCGCATTGGCATGTTAGCTGGCGGACTGTGTTAAAGTCATTGTTTTAATAACTTTTGGAGGGTCGGTGGGTCGAAACCTCTGCCCGACCCCTCTGTCTATACTCTGGCGGTTGTTATGGAAAACATAAATGTTACATTTAAAACCTTGGATAAGGTTTATCCATACTCCGGCGGCATAAACCTTAATACGATTATGTTCCATTGTATCTCTGTTGGTTTGTTACGATAACATATCGTAACATATATATTATAATATATGTTGGTGGTGGTTTCAAACTAAGGTTTTGGTGGTATATAACAATTGATATGCGGTGGTAATATATCTGGTGGTTACGATATATGAATGCAGCATTAATTATATCTAGGTTAAGGCTCTGGCGGTCGTGGGGTTGACCCCAACCGTCCGGAAAAGGTTATATCCAGGTTAAGGCTCTTGTGGTCGTGGGGTTGACCCCGACCGTCTAGACCTTTTCCGGTACAAACAAATTCATCCACCATAAAAACAATATCTGCACATTCAAATCTCAAACCATGCGTTGGCCCAACTGGCGAGCACAATTCGACTAAGTCGTAGCCTTTCCGGGAGGTCAGGGGTGCGATCCTCCCTAACCCCCAAAATTTTGGAAACAAGTTCAAATTGGGCAAAATCTGAGCTGCCACGTGTCAGCCCCGGATTGGCCCATTTCAACCAATCACAATCTGACAAGTCATCGATCTTGCAGACGTCATCCTGGACATGTGGCATGTTCCCGAGATGACACGTGTCCTGCTGACGTCATCTGACTGTTGACTTTGACTTTGACTTTTTGCCATTTTTCCCTAGTTTGCCATAAACTTTGACTTGCAATATCTTTGTCATATGAACTCGGTTTTACGCACCGTTCACACCGTTGGAATCCTATCGACGAGCACTTCAACTTGATCCTATTTTCATTTATAGTTGAACACTTTGATATGGAGGCAAAACTGAATCCATTTTGGATCACTCCTCCCCACGGAAGCTTTTGGACCACCAAAAGTTGGTTTTAGTTGTTGAGTAAGTGAGGATATGTTTCCCTCACTTTTCCAATTTCTATCCATCATGCTTTACTTGGATTTGTACCTTTAAGCCCAAATCGAATATACTCAACTTCTCCTCTTCGCAAAGTCCTTATCCTGATGTCGAGAATTGCGTACTCCTGCAACTCGTTGAGATACTCTGGTGAAATATATTCAATGGAAGGTACCTGACTTTTCTCTTCTGGATCTTCAATCATTGAAGGTTCATACAATCACAATTTCTCAACATTTACAACGGAATAGATCTGCATATAAGCTATTAGATCTAGGCAGAAATCATTTTCACCAATTTTGTCAAGAATTTTGAAAGGACCATATATAATTGGTTTCAACTTTTTACCTTCCCCTTGAAGTCTTTCTTTGATGATGTACAACCAAACTTGATCACCAACTTGAAAAATATGCTCAACTCGATGCTTGTCGTGCCTCGCTTTATACTTTTCTTGGCTCTTTTCTAGATGTTCCTGTACTGCCTGGTGAATTTCTTGGATCTGTTCAATGAACTTGGTTGCTTTTTCCACATCGTTGTGTCCATCAACTGCTATGTATTTACCATAGACAAAATCCAAGGGAGACTTCGGTTCAAAACCAAAACAAGTCTCAAATGGAGATCTTTGAGTAGAAGAATGTTTCGCATGGTTGTAAGCATGTTGTACATAGCACAAATGCTCATCCCAAAGCTTGGGATGTTTGCTGCAATAACCTCGAAGCAACTGTACCACTGTCCTGTTTACCACTTCTGTCTAGTTGTCTGTTTGCGGATGAAATGACGCGCTCTTCTTTAACCTTGTGTCCATGAGTTCCCATAAAATTGACCAAAATTTCCCGACAAATCGAGAATCTCGATCAGATACAATAGAGGTGGGTAACCCAAGGTGAACCCATACATTTTGAAAGAACAACTTTGCATTTTGTTCAACTGTGACCTGTTTAGTACATGGTGTCAAAATACACATCTTACTGAACCTATCCACAACTACATACAAATAATCATGACCTTTTCTAGACATTAGCAATCCCCCAACAAAATCCATGGATAAACTTTCCCAAGGACGAGAAGGAATTGGAAGTGGATTGTACAAGACTAATTTTATGTTACTTGGCTTTCTTGTACCACACATAGTGCATCCTCTAATATATCTTCAAATTGTTTCATTCATTCGTGGCCAATAGTAGAATTTTTGTAATTGTGAAATTGTTTCACTTACACCAAAGTGACCTGAAATTAGAGAATTATGTGCTTCTCGAATCACATTAACTCCTTCAGTTTGTGGAATGCATAATTTTCCCAAATGATATAATAGTTTGTCCTTTATGAAATAATCCAATTATTTTACCTGCTTTCCATGACTTAAAGTTGCATATACATCCTTAAAATCTGTGTCTTGAGCATATTGTTCAATATAGCTTTCATTCATTACTGAATTATGCTTAAGAATTGTGGAAGCATTTATGATTGGTCTTGATAACATGTCTGCAACCTTATTATGTATGCCTTTATTATATCTAATTACAAGATTAAATTGTTGTAAGAAACCCATCCAACGATAGTGTCTTGATTGTTGCAATTTAGTTTGTGAGTGTAAATATTGTAGTGGTTGATGATTTGTATGTATGATTGTTACTTTTCCCATTATGTAATGTTTCCACTTTTTAACACTCTGTACTAATGCATATAATTCTTTATCGTATGTAGGATAGTTAACTATTGCTGATGTAAATTTCTCAGAATGAAAGCATATAGGCTCTTTGTGCTGCATCAACACTGCCCCCATGGAATATTCACTTGCATATGTCTCGATCTCAAGTATTGTGTTGCCCCTAAGAAACTTCTAAATTCTGTAGCAGTATTGGGATTAGGCCAATTTACAATGACTTCGGCCTTAGAGGGATCTATCTTCAATTCACCACCCCCTATAATATAACCCAAATAATTTAGAGATGTCCTGCCAAATTCACATTTTGACAATTTTACATAGAGATTTTCTCTCTTTAACACATCTAAAATCTGCTTTACATGCTTTATATGTTCATCCCATGTCTTACTAAAAAAAATAATATCATCTAAGTAGACTATTACAAAATCATCTATAAATGGTCTAAAAACATCATTCATGACACTCATGAATGTCGCTGGAGCATTGGTCAAGCTAAAAGGCATAACCATCCATTCATAGAGCCCTTGCTTCGTTTTGAAAGTAGTCTTCCATACATCTTGTTCTGAAACTTTGATCTGATGGTAGTCGCTTCGCAAGTCTAACTTAGTGAAGTAAATTGCATCTTTCAACTGATCTAATAGATCGTCAATGCAAGGAAGAGGATAACGATTCTTGATTGTTATTTTATTTAATGCTCGGAAATAAATGCACATTCTCCACGAACCATCTTTCTTACGTACCAACACAATAGGCGATCTGCATGGTGAAGTTCTTGGTCGAATAAACCCTTGATCGAGCAATTCATGTACCTACTTCTTTATTTTTGCATTCTCTAGAGTTGATAACCTGTACATTCCAATGTTAGGAAGAGGAGCATCTGGCTGCAAATAACTCTCATGTTCTATCTGTCGCTTGGGAGGAAGCCCTTTAGGCTCTTGAAACAGAATATCATAATCAGAAACAACTTTAACTAAATATGCTTTATGTTTAGGATTACAGCCTTGAAAAGCATCAGATTTATCAGGATCCTTTGCTTTTACAATCATAAGTAAAAAAAAAAATTACTTGAATTTATAATTCTTTTCACCTATCGTAAATTTATGAGAGTGTAGCTATCTTTGAGTTTATGAGCTCTTAATACATATTCGATTCCATCCTTAGTGAGTTGATACTTATTCACCCTTCGATAGAAGACAGCATCTCTATCATACAAGTATGGAATCCCTAGTACAATTCCACATATATCCAATGGGACTATATCTAATTCAACCTCATCTACAAACTCTGATCCAATTGCAAAATGAAGTTTGCATTGTTTCGTAACCTGTAGTTTAGTTTTATCACAGACCCAACCCAATGGGTATGGATTTTTATGAGGTTTAGTTTCAATACCCAATTTCTTTACAATTGATTCAGCAATCAAATTAACTTGAGAGCCACTATCAAACAAAGTATCAATTTTAGTATGCTTGGAAACGACTCTAATATGAAATAGCTCATTTATTTTCCTCTCATTACTTTGATTATCAACAGAATGCGAAGAAGTACTTGTAGATGCTTGAGAATTTTTACCTTTTATACCTGTAGCTGTAATTGTTGTTTCGTCTCTTGAATCTGATCCCAAGTCCTTTTTCATAGCAGTAGCATTCTTTCGCTCTTTATTCCCGAACTTTTTAGGCTTCAATTCTGGATGCAGTGCCCAGCAGTGTGCCTCATCATGTCCTTCTTTCTTACAATGAGTGCATGTAGGCTTTTCTTTCTTTACATTGTTTGCTTTCCTTTCCTTCCATTTTTGTTTCTTATTTTCCTTATTCTTGATTTCAATATATTTAGATGACTTTCCAACATCATGAGATACATTTTTACCCCTAACTTCTAGATGAGTTGCTTGAACTTATACATCATCTAAGCTAGTCGGATTAAACATCAGTATGGTATGCCTCAAATAACTATGTAGGCCACCTATGTATTTCAATAATGTTTCTGGTGAGTCCAATGATATGCCTAGAGTCAAAGCTCTTTTACGAAATTTCTAAGTATAACTTTGCACACTTTGACCCTTTAACTGATGCAATGTTTGCCAACTCATCATAGCTTGTTACATATAAGCCAAAGGATAAAATTAATTTTTAATAGCAAAAACAAATTCATTCCATGTCAAAATGATTTTTCCATGTTTTTGAGGATCTTCTTGTGTATTACCTTCCCACCATACAAGTGTGGTTCCTCCAAGATGAAGGCTAGCAAGCTGGATCTTCTTTCTTTCTGAAACAACTTTCTGTACCCTGCTATAAACTTCAATTTGTCTTATCCAATTATCAAGCTTTTCAGCATTAAGTTCACCATCATAAATTGGCAAATCAAATTTTACATCTAATTTGATCAAAGAGGATTTCTTACTCTTCTTCTTTTTAGAAGAACTAGATTTATGAGAAGAAGGCGATGATGACGATGATGGTGATGATGGAGGAGATGGTGGAAATAATGAAAGAGGCTTTTCACCTGATTCTTTGTCTGCTTTAGGTGATGAAGTGCCTTCACCTTTGTTCTTTTTAAACTCTTTATACATCTCTTCTACCATCGCACGTATTGTCATGAAGTTGTCCAAGAACTGAGCTTATGTTCCCAATACATTTTCTTCTGTCATCTTCTTTTGCGAAAATACCCTTCCAATCCCTGAATTTGCTTCAACAATTTCTCCTTATCCTCACTTGCACTTTGACCTAGTAAGCATTCAATCTTCACATGACACTGTCAAACCTTTAAAATTTTAACCTTAAACTCTGATACCACTTAATATGTATTTATGAAAAAGGTATTATTGACGTCTATGTGAGCATCTTATGTTATTTAGTGCAATAGATCGAAAAGATTGTGAATAACATAAAAAACATGAACAAATGAAAACACGGTCAAACAAATTAACATAGCAAGAAATTAATAACGGAGTTCACCAGACTTCCTGGCTACGTCTCCGGGTCCTTAGCTTCCAGTGATGACCGCTTTATTTTGTTTTCAAAATGATTTTACATGTATGAGCTAAAAAAAAGAGACTCAAATGAGAAAATGGACCTCACCATCGCTACCAGCTTGAAATTTCGGTCAAAATGAGTATAAAATTGCCTATATTTCGCCACTGTGACCTCTAGATCCCCTGGAGAAATGAAAAACCACTTCTGCCATGCACAAAACCGCTTCTGCCTGCTCAAAACCACTTTTTCCTGCACAATTACCACCTCAGTCTGCACGCTTCTTGTTTGGGCGGATTCAGCTCTGCGCTCAATAAAACAAGTTTTGGTGGCTTGCTTTACAAGCATCACCGCATTGGCATGTTGGCTGGCGGACTTGTGTTAAAGTCGTTGTATTAATAACTTTTGGAGGGTCGGCGGGTCCAAACCCCCGCCCGACCCCTCTGTCCATACTGTGGCGGTTGTTATGGAAAACATAAATGTTACATTTAAAACCTTAGATAAGGTTTATCCATACTCCAGCGGCATAAACCTTAATACGATTATGTTACATTGCATCTTCGTTGGTTTGTTACGATAACATATCATAACAAATATATGTATTAACATATATATTATAATATATGTCGGTGGCGGTTTCAAACTAAGGTTCCGGCGGTATATAAAAATTGATATGCGGTGGTAATATATCCGGTGGTTACGATATCTAAATGCAACATTAATTATATCCAAGTTAAGGCTCTGGCGGTCTTGGGGTTGACCCCGACTATCCGAACCTTTTCTGGTACAAACAAATCCATCCACCATAAAAATAATATCCACACATTCAAATATCAAACCATGTGTTCGCCCAATTGACGAGCACAATCCGGCTACGTCATAGCCTTTCCGGGAGGTCAGGGGTTCGATCCTTTCTGACCCCCAAAATTTTGGAAATAAGGTCAAATTGAGCAAAATCCGGGTTGCCACGTGTCAACCCCGGATTGGCCCATTTCAACCAATCACAATCTGACACGTCATCGATCCTGCTGACGTCATCCTGGACATGTGGTGTGTTCCCAGGATGAAACGTGTCCTGCTGACGTCATATGACCATTGAATTTGACCGTTGACTTTGACTTTGACTTTTTCCATTTTTCCCTAGTTTGCCATAAACTTTGACTTGCAATATCTTTGTCATATGAACTCGGTTTTACGCGTCGTTCACACCGTTGGAATCATGTCGACGAGCACTTCAACTTGATCCTATTTTCATCTGCATTTGAAGACTTTGATCTTGAGGCAAAACTGAATCCATTTTGGATCAGTATCAAATGATTACTTATATATATATATATATATATATATATATATATATATATGTCATTTTTTTCTATATCTAATTATTTCATGTGTGCAAATGTTATGATCAACCAATACAACTTCATTGCCTTGAGATGTATTAGTGACAGTTTCCATCATCAATGCAATAGTTGCACCATGTTGCTTGTTTGGTGCGCCATACACACACATATTGTTGAACTTCACGCAATAATATTATTTATATTTCTATTCAAATCTCCTATGAATGCACTATGTGTGTATTATTACAACTTGTTTGTTACCCTATAAAAATTATTAATGCATAGTTGTACATCCTTAGGCTGTTAATATCTCTAGTCAGTATGATCTAATATATTTTTATCCTTTAGCAACATGTGTTATAGACATTTTCACATTAATGGCTATGGGGGTGATATTTAAGTGGTCACATTTTGGGTTCTATGTATACATGTGAGTGAGTTCCCTATCTACATGTGAACACCCATAGTTAGGAATGGTAGGTCCTTATAATACTAGTGTATCCCCGAAATTGTTATTGTTGTGCCCCACAAAAATCCACTATTATTATTTTTGAGCCCTTACATTATTATTTTTATGTAGGCCCTAATTATGTTTTGAATATTTAGACTCCCATATATACCAAGGAGGCCTTTTCATTTGAATCATCCAATAATTGTTCAATTATGTGATGTAAAAGGAGGTTTTCCCTTCGAAGAGGCTTATTTTTCAAGTTGTTAATCTATATTTTCTTTTGTTTATTTTATTTGGTTAAACAACATTTGGTATCAGACCTCTAAATACCAGGGTTTCGCTGCTTCAAATAGATCATATTGGAATTTTCACTACAAAAAAATTTAAGCGAGGTTTCAGAAGTTGAAATTTCAACCACATGGGGTAGAAATATTGATGAACATTGTGTAAAAAAATAATATCTTGATTCACTAAATTCTCGGATATATGGTTCAAGGAAGTTAGGGTTTTTATATGCTCCATAATTCAATCTCAAACAGGAGTCCCGAGGAAAATAGTCATAAATTTCGCTTCGAGCAACATATTCAATTCCATAAAAAGTGACCAGAATTTCATGAAATTTAGTTTTTCGGGGAGGATTTTCAAGGTCGAAGGTTGAAACAATGACACGTGGCACCTCATACAATTTCGCTCTATTGAACTATTCCATGATCGGGCCATCGTGGGATATTTGGCATAACTTTATTTTGAAGAATCAAATCTCAATCTAATGGGTGGGGATGGAAAGAAGACACAAAGGGCTACCAAAGGATTAAATTTCAGACCTTGGGAGGTGTTGAAGCATAGAAAATCTCTGCTTCAAACATTGGGGAAAACCACCCGGTCGGGACCTTAGGACAGCTCCTTTTCCGTTTGGTATGGTGGCTCCGACTGGATTTAAAGGGACCGCTTCCTCTAGAACAAATGAACAGAGGGTTGATTTAGATGAAAGTGGAAATGGGACTGAATGATCGAAATAAAACTATCTAGTTCAAACTAAACATTGAGCAGTTAGACTTAACACTCAACTGGTAATTATATGTGAATATAAATTAGATTGTTTCAATTACAATAACTATGAAAATGTATTATTATTTAAATTGAAATGTGCGTAAACTAATAAAGATATAGTCTCATTTAAGAAATTAAACAAAGTATATAGCATATTGTATCTATCATTGTATACTCATCTATATATGCTATGAAATAATAATATTTAATGAATAAAATATATATATGTTAAAAGTAGTAAAACCATATATATAAATGATATAAATTTGCCAATATCATATACAAAGAAATCAATAAGAATGAGAAATATTCTATTCATCTTAAAGGACTGCCAAATGAAATCTACATTCTAATCCAAAGAACTCCGATAAAATCAAATCCAAAAGGCAAGCGTAAATGCACACTGAAGATACTTGACAAAATCATCAGATGATCTTTATATAAAATATATAATGGAAAGAAATGTAAGCTCCAACCAAAAATATTACAACTGGATCCTTCTAAATGCATGAGAGGATTTAAATAAGAAATTACATAACAAAATCGCCATCAAGTATAATCAACAACAAAATGAAATGCTATCTTAAAATGAAACTGATTCATTGCTTTTTCTTCGTCATATGTGTTAAATAAAATCTTCAACATATCTGGAGCCCTATGGATTACTCATCAATGTACAACTAAATGAGGTGGTATCGAAAAATTATGGAATTGAACAATCACGCATTTGAAAGGAATTTAATAGCCATTTGTTGATTATTTGCCTAATTTAAGTCCATACCGTCCTAAGATATTGCTTGAAGTTTTATTTGATTATTGATCTTTATTCATTTTTCCTTCCATCCTTGCTTTTTTCATGTCATTTCAGGCAACCGCTGTGAACATGTGTCCAGAAGATGGATTAATTGTACAGTCATTATTGATATGTCTGATATTATCTAATTTTAGTTCTAGTTTCTATATGTTTCCAAAGTTTTCATTATCTCATGTCTAATTTTAAATGTGATTTTGTCTTTCTTTTCATCCTAGTAGTTGATTGTTTCTTCTTCCGTATCTTGCCAAGTAAGAATTTAGAAATCTTTTTCAATAAATATCAATTTCTTTGTCTAGAGAGTAATAATTTTTGGATCAAGGATGAGGTGTAATATCACAAGTTGTTCTACCATGTTTGCAGTTGCACCATTCAATTTGTTTAGATAATAATATTAGCTTCATATTTTCCATTTAATTAATTAACTAGGAAATTTGAACCTTGTTCAAAATGTTTAAATCATTTTCAGAATCTTGATTTCTTCAATTTTGTAACAAACCTTGTGGCTTCAATGAGAATTCACTAATATGTTGTTTGTCAAGACCTGTAATCAACTTTCTTCTTAGCAGTTTTTCAACGTTGTTCCTGGGCTTCGATCCTTTATTTGAGCAATTGAGAATTTTTTGCCATTCTTCTTGTTGGCTCTTTTCAAGCAGTTATGGATCTTCGTCATCATTCAAAACCTTCATACGAATTGCGTAAAGACGAGGTCACGACATTAAGATAATTGAATAGATCCTGTAATATTCTACCAGATTTTTGTTAATAATATCATAAATTCTTCCACAGAGTAGAAATATAACTGATCCATCTTCCTTCTTTTTCTGTCTTCTAACAATGCCTTAGTTGAGAAATGTGAAATACATCTAAAATATAGACTTCATCTTCATTAACGCCTTTATATTGCCCAATTTATCACCCGCTTCTACTTCGCTTCTTTATCTTTATCTTGTAGTCCCACTGTCAGCTAATCGACATGCATACCACTTGAACGGTATTGTTGCCAAGATCAGTAGGTCTGCAATCTTCAAGAGTTTTCTCTTCCGTCGGTCTGTTTTCCATAGACCTTGTTTTCTTCGCCACGTTTTAGGCGAGTCCATCTCCTTTTTGGTTATGCACAACATCACATTTGTGCATTTTTCTCGTTGTTTGAGTAACAGAACGTCCATCAAGATTTTGACTGATTTACCACGTGATTTCTTCGAGATCGTAGTTTTACAATGCGTCTTAATTGGCAGATGTATTAGCTAATTGTTAATGTTCGATTGTGGTAATACCACCATATTGCCTTCCATTTTGCCAGATGTACCTTCTTCTCACTTCATTGGAATTCTCCTTAGTTGTTGTCCTGGTGAACTTCTACAGACCTTGATCAATAAAATTTATTCATTTCTCCTTCTAGAATTAGATTGTTTTTAATCATAAATTGAGGAAAATCATTCAACGAAATGTTGAATCATATTCAAACTTCATCTATCGATATGCGTTCAACAGAGTAATTGAAATCAAGAATATTAAAGGCTACATTCACGTGATCATAACACGTCTTCCTGTGAATAAGCATCATAAATCTTCTTTATTTTGGCGATCTTTTCAAAGATGTTTTCACTAAGCTGCCAGTAAATCATCTACAATTGAATGGGAATTGAGGGCTGCATTCTCTTAATGTTGTTGACAGTGACTGATATTCCTTCAATCAAGTAATTGGAGTAGTTTTCCATGAAGATCTGAAATGAGAAGAGATAATGAATATGAATCACGACACCAAAAATCGATGATGGAGAATTTTCCTTCAAACGACTCATTGATGATAAATGTTTTGTTTATCAAGAAAATCAGAGGGAAGCGATTGAAAATGGTTTGGAAAACAGGATATGAAACCAGTATATTCCGTACACATTATCTTGGAAATGAACTTTCCAAAGAAACAAGGATATATGAATTGGGGTAGTATTCGTATTCATCAACTACAGTCAAGGGAAACTTTAATTAAACAGCATCTAGAATATAGGCACAATGCAGTGATAATTTCCACAATGACTGAGTTCCGTGACTGTTATCTATTAATACCTAATCGGAAAATAACGTTCTCACCATAATGTCGAATTTACGCTAATGATTAATATTGACCATTTGTGAGGAAATCGAATTGGAACATTGCCAAATAATCAATAATATCATGGCAGCGATAGCAATATATGGAGTGTTCCATGTACAGCATACCTACAGCGTTTCATTTCATATTTTCAAAGATTTTTCCGAAATCGCCATATAGGATCGATGACTTTATTATTATCAAGAAACTTTGATAACTTGTTACAATTCTCCAAAACACCGAAGGTGATACTTGCCTAAATACCGCTAAACGATTCAGCATCGTTCCAGTTTGTGTCGTCGCTTCATTACATCTTCACACTTCATCATATGACCCATCGAATGGCATCATAATGGTGTCATTGCTCTGCTTCACCAGCGCAAAATGTTCCTGCAGTTTTTGTTCATAGCCATGAATTGAAGCATTTATCCACCAATCATGCCTTTCATCACGGATCAGTTTTTTCCAATAGACAGATCTTTCCACGTCATCGTAGCCCTTGCATGATGTATCCGTAACTAATCTCGGGCTTTGTTGGTTTCTTGTAATCAGAGAGTCTCAACAAACTTGGTATAATGTACACCGGCTCTTTCCGCCTTCACATTTGCGCTGAGACATTCTTGTTCCGGAATAATAGTTTGTGTTCTTGCTTCCAAAGAATAATCCTCACGACAACAATAACCACAATCAACATTTATGAACAAATGATCTGGCGTTTATTGGCTTCGTATAGCTACGCAAATGCTCCTTT
This sequence comes from Pinus albicaulis, assembly GCA_034641835.2. Lineage (NCBI taxonomy): Eukaryota > Viridiplantae > Streptophyta > Pinopsida > Pinales > Pinaceae > Pinus > Pinus albicaulis. The sequence goes on along the minus strand of CM076579.1, from coordinate 16,081,066 downwards.
CTAATACACCTTCAATGATTAGAAACAATCAAATCCAACTGATTATTCATTTGATTTTGCTATTAGAAATCAATATAAAATTAGATTTATATTTGTGTTAATATATATTCAACTATTCTGTAATTTTTCAATGTAATAAATGTCATTTATCAACCAAGTTTTCAAATAAGTAATATACAAATTTCTTCGATCGTCGATTTAATTGAAAATCTTCCATTTTCAATAGATTGTTTAGACTAACGGAGTTTCAATCAAAGAATTGATAATAGTCTTCCGATTCACTTGTAACCACTATATGCTTTTCTCGCTTAAACGAACAAATGGCTGTTTTTGAAAGCTGCTTTATTGTAATAACGCTGCTGATCGAATTTAATTCACCATATTTAGTTGTGGAGACTTTAACATAGATGCTACCTACGACGTGACGTAGTATGTGAATAAAGGTCTTAAACCTTGTGACGGAAGATTTACTAAATTAACTTATCTTAGGTTTGTTTCATATATAAAATTTCCTAAGGGTTTTCCTCCGATCTCCGATACATTGTTATCGCAAATTAAATCTGATTTATTTTTGCAGATAAGGTTTCATATTTGATTCATCTAGTTTTAGTTGTATTTGGTTTTAAAATAAATATATTATATTTTTCAAACAATAACATTTACTTTAAATTTGATAATAAAAGAGTATGACCTTTATCTAAAAACAGAATTTTTATTTCTAAAATTAAGAAAAGGGAGGGTTGTCATAGTAAGCAACAATTACATTCATCGGGAATACAATCCGCTATTCCAAAGGAATAAAATGAATACATATTTTGAAAGGCAGATTTAAAGATAAATAAAACTATCTCTAGGATAATCAAAAAAACGTCCTATAGTATTGTAACATACACTTTCTGAATTTATGTTAAAAACATTTTGCCATTCAAGTTTTGATTGGTATTAATAATAAAGGTATGAATTTCTGTTGGTTTTATGGTTACCTCCATTGTCATAGGTATTGAACTTCATGTCATGAATGATATTTATAATAAATTTTTAAATCATTAACTATTCACTGGCCCCATCCAACTAAGATTATGAATTTTGTTAAATTATAAGACATATTATCTCATGTTTTGTCTTTATTTATTTATTTATTTATTTTTATCATTGTTCGGGTTTGTAGCTAATAACAATGCCATCCACAATAATAATCAATACTGTCAGATAATCTCTTGTCTTATATTTATAAGCCATTACCCCGTTTTTGATGATGGTAATGTCATTTATTACTTTATGAGGTAAGTCAAGCCACATAAGAGACTCTTATCTCTTAAAATTTTACATAATTTCTAGAATTACATTCTAAAAATTACAACCAAAATGAACTATGAAATAGTTTATCCTTAAGAATCAATGGATGACAATTTTTTAGAGTTGAAAATTAAAATTGAATAATCTTACTTTTATATATATAAATTCCTCTCTCATGAATAATGTTATACGATTTTACATTTCAAGTTCTTTCAGTATTCACAAATAATTGTATAATCTTCAAAGTTTGAATATATCCAGTTTAAAATTTATCAAAAGACTATACATCATTTCTTTAAAATTTTTATTTACAATAAAATAAATATTTACATTTTTCCAAGAATTTTTCCAACAAGTAAATTGCTGAATTAGAGACTTATTAACATCCTACTGGTAAAAATACCAAAGTCTGTAGAAAGGAATATGCGCTTTAAGAAGGGGTTACTTCCTATGAAAAGAATTTCAAAATAGTCTAGCTTACAAGAATATAGATTTCTGCCTGTGTTGATCTTGAGTGTTAAATGTATTTGAGCCTATCTTTTCAATTGATCTAAAACAGTCATTAATTTTTCTGTGTTATTGTTACCTTTTTCTTTCATGTGCTTTATCCATTTCCTGCACAAGGATTCACCAACATGTGTAACTTCATTTTGCATTCTGTGTCTAAAAGATTTTATGTTTCTTGATGCTTTTATACAATTTTAGCTTTTATTCTAGGAAATATTCTTCTAGTTTGTTGATTCATATGATCATACTTCAATTGAATGGATACAGTTGGATTTTTCCATTGAAGAATCATAAATGAGAAGAAGCAGATGGAAGCAGACAATTTTGATGTATCTTCTTCTTTTCTTCCTCTCGATTTTGCATTAGAGATTGCATTTAGGAGGTTTAGATTCAACTTGGTTTCTTCTAAATTTCTGGAATGGTTTTTGTAGTTCTGTTTTACTGTTTTTAATTTCAACCATTTCATTTGACATGGTTTTAAGAACTTTTGTAAACTTCCATGTCAAATATGATCTTTGGCCTTTTTCCTTGAATTGTTCTGACAGTTTTCAGACTTTCTTCGATTTTTCCATAGCATTTTTCTTTTCTGTAGAGAAATAATTGCTTTTTCATCATATACAATTTTTTCATTTTTTAATAATAAAATTTTATCATGCCTATGTTTGAGGTAAGGCATGGAGTATACCATTCACTTCGAATGAACACAGGTCTGAATTGTAGATTTTGTTCAAGAGTTTGCTGAATCTATGAAAGGAACTTTTATCAAATTTTTGGCCCATTCTTCAAATTTGAGAGGTCATTGAGTAAAGTAGCTATTGATCTGTCATCTCAAATTTGAGAAAATGATCTGTGTCAAACAACTTAAATGGATCCTATAAAATAAAAATATGAAGATTCTGCTACCCTTAAGAGGAGTAGAATAATCTTTACACATACATCTTTCATGTAGATCAATTCAAAATTTGGCACAGCATGTTATTGATATGTTCTTCAAATTTTGAATACAGATCCTGACCTAACTTGGAAGCCATTTGACTTGCCCTATAAATCAGTAAAATATGTATGTTACAAGTTGAATTTTTCCTGAGAGCCCAAGTATTCAAAGCCAATGAAATAGGACTATTGGAGGAGTAGTATAAACTGTGTGGTGTTTGAAGAGAAGTTGTTAAATAGAGGATGCTGGGATTGATGTCACCGAGGGGAAGATTTGAGCAGATGATGATTGAAGAGAAGAGAGAAAGCACCATCTTTATTGATTGTGTTCTCTGTGTTGCAATTGAATATGGCATATGAACTGTGTCACTTTCCATTCCGATTGAATTCTTTGTCAGTCTGCACAGTGAACTTCAGTGAATACCAAGTTTTTCACTTTGCACTTAGTAAGAGGTTTTGAAGAAACAAATTTTGAATCATAAAACATGTATATTTCCTACCTTTTCAAAATAAGAGATACCGAGAATCTTTTCAATTTATGGATTAAATCTGAACAAAGAGATCTACAGATTGCTTAACCTAAATGTTTTGAGATTTTGCAGTGGTGTGTATGAATACTTCCACTTTCTAGGATTTTGAATTTCGTAATATACCAGTAAAGTTGAATATGTTATTTCTAATGGCCCGTGGATAACGATTACTTGCTATCGTTAGAAGCTCAAAGTTCTTTCTGGGCGCTAGAAAATGTTGAAGCCTAGAAAAATTCCCCGCTTCAAACATTGGGGAAAACCAATTCCTGCTGCATCCATAGATATTCTTTTCCAAAGTTGGTATATGTTCAACTGATTTAAAGCACTGCCTATGGAGAATCAAATGGTTTGGTGAGGGGTTGATTTAGATGAATGGAAATGTGACTAAATTCTGACCAAAGTAAAACTATCTAATTTAAACTAAATGTTGATAAAGAGATTATAACACTAACTCGGGGTAATTATATGTATACACCAGATTATCATATCAACAATAACCATGAAAATGTATTATTTAAATTGAAATGTTAAAACGAATAAAGATAACTTCTATTTAAAATACATAAAGTTTAGGTGAATAGAAGAACAATGACATATATACTATCTATATAAGCATGTATATATTTATCAATTATATCCTAATGATGATATATAAAAGAAAAAGAAAACCATATATAAATGATAGCAAATTTTCAAGACACAGAAAGAATAAAGTGAAATCAACAAGTAATGGGATAGAAATACTACATTCATCTTTATAAGACTGTCAAACAAACTAGACTTAACTAAAGAACTCCATGTAAAAATTGTAAATCCAAAGGTATTTAAATGCAAATTAATTCAGTAGGTTTTACAAAATCAATTTGGGATGTGATCCTTTATACATATGAGGGAATATACAAATGTAAGTCCAAATCCAAAATATTATACTGATCCTCTCTAGTTTATTAGAGGATTGTTAGAAATCATGAGAAGAACCACTACTGTCATAATCTATCAAATTGTACCAGTCAAGTATCTAATTTGAATGATTCATTGCTTTTCTTCTCCTTTCTTCTGAGGTAGCTGCTTAAAACTTTCTAAAGATAATCTGGAGCCCTAAGATGACTTATCAAATGTGTCATTCACAGATATGTATTCCAGTGTTCTGCATTGAATACCCCACGATTTGAAAGGAATTTAATAGCCATTTGTTGATTGTTTGGCTTGTTTAAATAATTCCACATACTCATTCCAAGATATCTTGAAGTTTGTTTGATTGTTAATTTTTCTGTCATTTTCCTTCCCATCTGTCTTTCACTTTATAAGTAACCACAGAATACATAAAATTGAATAAGATTAACAAGGCCGTCATTGATGTTAAATGTTGATATTACTAAATTTTACCCATTTGATATTGCCTTCGCCTATTTATCTGATGTTCCATTCAGAAACAGTATCTTTATGTCTTTCTTCACCATGAGAAGATTAGCTTCTCTTCCTTTTTCTGATTTTCCATGAGAAATTTTGCACATTACCGCATCAATTTCTGTCCAGGGGAGAATAATGTTCTGATCTACATGTAATATCAAAAAATGGTTCTCACTCAGGATAGCTTAAAAGGTATCCATTCAATGATGAGAGATACTAATATTAGTTTGCTTCCAGTCAAATTCACTTAACTTAGGGAAATCTTTGAACCATCGTTGTTTTGTTCATTTTCTCATAACTGCATTCTTCTCATTTTGTAACAAACCTTGTAACTTAAAATTTGTTCATTCAATTGTTGTTGTTGTCTAAGACCAACGTATATAGATCAACTTCTCTTCATTTCTTCTAAAGTTGTTCATTCAACTTAGATCCAGTTTTTGATCTTGTAGTTGTTGTTGCAATGAGTGAATTTTTTGTCAATTTTCCTTAGCTTGCTCTTCAAGTGAAGTATATGAGATTCTTCTGAAATATTATCATTCATAGTAAACTCATAAATGCTATCAACTGTTGCAAGATCGTTAAGTCTTCTATATTGACAATTTAGTGAGACTTCGGCGATCTACTTCAGATTTCAGCACAATGCCATCTATACTCCTTCCTATAGTAGAAAGACACCTAATTCATCTTCCTTTTCTATACTTTCTAACAATGTACTTTGTACAGGGTCAAAATAAGGGTCTGTAAGAGGGATCTCCATCCCAATGTTAATCTTGCCCTAGGATGTTCCATCGATTGCTATCATATTTACTGGTTTTATCTTTATCTTGTATTTCCAAATTGTTTGTTAATTGATCATAATGTTTCAAGAACTCAGAAGAAACATTAAGATCGGCGAGTCTATAATCTTCTATAGTCTTTTTCCGGTTGTGCCAAGGTCTGTTTTCCTCAGATTCTGCCAAGAATTGTTTAGTTGTCTGATCTTCCTTGAGCAAAAATGCCAAGACGTAAGATTTGTGCATTTTTCGTTGTTTGAGCAAGGATCACGTTTTATTTGACTGGATTAGTCATATTTCCTTTTCTGAGACACAGGTTTGTTAAATATGTCAACTTGGTGGCAGATAGTATGAAGTATTGTTAGCACGACAGGTAAGACTTAATTTATATATTTCCGTTGCTGCTGCTAGAGAAAATTTCTTCAGTTTCCACCGCAGCATTGAATTCTAGTTGGTCCAGAGAACTCTCAACAATCTTTATCTCTAATAATAAAATTGTTCATTTCCTCCTTCTAGAAATTTGACTAATAAGTCTGCAATTTGAGGAAAATCATTCAACTAAACAAACAAATCATCAAACTATCCGTTCATGCTCAAATCGAAAGCAATTGAAACTAAGAATAACATTAGCGGCTACTTTGTCATGATCATATCACTTGGAACAATGAAAATTTAACCTTTATTGGCTATTCTTCTTAGCGTTTGCCGACAAGTAACCGGACTACAATTGGAATGGGAACATTGTTTCAAGACTTTCATCATATTAGACCGATATTCCTTCAACGTTAATTATAGAAATTGTATTAGAAATGACTGGAATATTAAGAGAAGAATATATATTCCATAATACTATCAAAAACTTTATATGTAACTTTCCAAACTAATTCTATTGAGGATAATTCTAAATTTTTTATTACCTGGAGAATTCAGGAGTAGCTATTGTTAGCTTGTTTAAAAGAAGATAAGAAACTATACATATTCTTACATTATTTTTAAATGAACTTTCCAAAGAAGTTTATGATATATATGAATTGGGTAGGTCTTTGGAGCCCTAAGTCATCCAAAGCTAGAAACTCAATTAAAACAAAGAGCATCTAGAATATAGGCACACAAAGAAAAAGAGTAATTGAATGTTTTATATCTGTCCATCAGTGATTTATTACGCTGGCTCATCAGAAATAGAATAATGTTCTTACCATAATGTCGGACTGACAGCTAATGAGATTAATGCACTATTTTATAGAAAACCTACCAATTACTAAAGGAATACATATCATGTATGTATGCATAGCAATATATAAGAGGGCCTGCACATCACATACCGATGTTTCATTTATCTCGTCTTTCAGATTTTTTCCACCTTTGATAGGATCAGATTGGACTACATATCAGCGAACTCTCTGATAAATTCTTTGTTAGTACACCTTCTTGATCCAAGGTGATACATTGTCTATTGTCAGCTTTCCTGCTTATAAATGTCCAAAAGACACTCTGGAAGCCAAACAAACGTTATGTCCGTAGATCTTCACACTATCGATGACCCATCACTACACTTATAAGACATGAAGGCTGGAGCCTGGCTTAGAATTCCATGCAAAATGAATTTGCAGTGTTTTTTCATTAATCAAGAGGTTGAATTTGTGCCACACTTCATCTAACTGAGGCTTTTCCACTGTGGATTTGGGGTTTTCTCCAATAGATTGTGATCTTCACACAGTCTTCCAAGAGCCCTGGCAGATGTGTTCCGTAACTAATCGCCCAGTTGGCTTTCTAGGACTCAGAGAGTCTCAACAAACTAATTGTGAATAGTGGTCTTGGATCTTCGCCTTCGACATTTCGTTTGATATTACTTCCTTTTCAAACCAGAAATGAAAGGATTTCAGTGTTCCTTGGTTTCCAGCTACAAACGCTGCCGTGACAAATACAGTCCAAATGAATGCTATAACAAATTTATTCATTGCTGGTTTCAGATAGCAAATGCTCTTATCACATCATTATTAAATCAGAACTATCAACACACATCATTGGATTTACTATTGACAACACATAAATGAGATTTGAAATTTCTGTAAAGCTATTATAATATCAACGATATTCAACTTTTTGAATGTAATAAAAATATCATCAATCAGTTTCTAAATGGCATATAAATATCATAATACAGATTTCTTCGATATCGACTTAATGAAAACTTTTCCATTTCCATTAAATGTTTTAGACTAATCGGGAGTTTCAATCAAAGAATTATTAATAGCTTTCTTCCATTTGACAAATACCATATAAAAGTTTTTTCATGAACGAATTAAATGTTGTTTTTTTGAAAACGTTGAGCAATAACGCGCTTCGTGACGTGGGAATTTCAATCGATCATAAAGAGTTTATTAAAGAGTATTCCGAATATGCATTATGAATTTCGCTGACTTGATTTGAAGTACAAGAATGAATAATCTAGTCCTTTTGATTTGAGATTTATCAACAATCGTGATCTTTGTTTGATTTGTATATACCTCTTCATGGTTTTCTCCTAATTTGTCATGACATATCTTATTTTTTAACTTGATTGTTTTTTACAGAGAAGGTCTTCTATATTTAATTAGATTCGAAGTTTTAATGTTATATTTAATGAACAAACAAGATGAGCTTTTTCAAAGAACACCTTATTTTAATTTTTTATTTAATAAAAAGAAAGTGGACCTTGTTTTAAATAATACTTTCAAATTACAAAGTAGTATATTATATATAGTAATAATATTTATCAATTAAAGGACCAAGCATTCTCTAAAAAGAATAGTTAATATATTTTTAGGTAAATATTTTAAAGATAATGAAACTATTCTAGATAATTGCAAGAAATTAACTTATGTTAGCTAAAGATATTTATAATTTCTTCGACTTCGAGAGAATAAAACATTTTGAAGACGCCAGTTTTGATTGGTATTAATAATGAGTAGTTAATTTTCCAAGTTATTTGTATATCCATACACAGGTATTATCTATACCAACGTCATAGTTTCATATAAGCGCCTTTAAATCCATTAATATTCATCATTCCATCAACTATGATTAATTTCAGTATAAATTATGGCATATTATCTCATGTTTTTTGTCTTATATTTATTTTTTTATTTATTTTTAAGAGCCATTGTCTCCGGGGTTTGGTAGCTAAGTGATTAATAAGTATCATATTAAATAACTCAAATAAGCAATTTTAATAGACCTCTTGTCTTATATTTATAAAGTCATTACCCCGCTTACGTGCGATGGTAACAATGCTTATTACTTTCTTATGAATATGGGGGAAACAAATTTCATGCATGAGACTCTATTCTTAGTAATTTTATATACTTTCAGAATTGGTATCTTCTAAAAATTACAACTAAATGAATGGGGCAGTTAGCTTATCCTGGCATCCATTGACAATTTTTAGAGTTTTTTGAGTACGAGACTTGAATAATCTTACTTTATGATAACCTCTCTCTACTTAATAAACTTGAGAAGATTTACATTTCCCAAGTTTTTCAAAGATCATGCAAATAATTGGCATAATCTAAAATTTAACATCTTAGATGAAATTATCAAAGACTATGATCATTTCTTTAAAAATTATTATTTACATAGAAAATAAATATTTATATTCTTCCTAAGAATTTTTCCAACAAGTAACAATGAATAGACTTATTAACAACTTTATTTGTAAAACAATTAAAACTTCAGGCAGAAGAATAAAATTTAAGGTGTAGGTTACCTCCTATGAAAAGAATTTCAGATAAGTCGGTTTCATGTTGAAGAGATTCTCTACATGTTAGATCTGTTAAATGGCTTGAGCCTATCTTCTTCATTATCCTAAATGTCCAGGTTTATGAGTATTTTCTCAATCTGACATATTAATCTTTTCTTCTCCATGAAAACATCCATCTCAGAAGGATCACCAATTGACAAAATGTCTGGATTGTAGAACTTGCATCAAAGAATATCTGCTGTTGAGTGCTTTTCCATACCTAGCTTATTCCATTTCCTCTTCTAATATGATTTGATCATACCTACCAAATGACAAGGATTTCTTCATAAATAAAATTGAAAGCTAATGATGGAAGAGTTAAATTCTGATGGTATCAGCGCATTCTTTCCATGTCCATACCACAGAAGTTCTATTGAAGTTTTTTCAAGATATGTCATCAAAACAGCATGCAAAGATTAAAGATTTGTGCCAATTCTCTTTCTAGATTTTGACTAATAGTCCTTTTAATGATTTTGATGAGATTTTTGTTAGTGGATTCAGCCTAAACCATTACTCAGGTACAATTTGTCAATATTTGCCAAACCTCTTTGACCGCAAATTGTCATAAACTGCCTTCCAGAAAATAAGATGCATTATCAAAGACAAGAGCTTGAGGTACACCAAACTCGGTTATGATGAATTGATCTATGAAATCAATGTCTGTGTCTTAATTGCTACCTTCAAAGGATTGTTTCTACCATTTTGTGGCACCGCTGCGTATGATGTACTTAAATATGCTTGGAAGAAATGAGTACCATTCAATTAATAATGTTCAATGTCTCCATCAACAACAGATGTTGCTCACACGCATCAAGTTGCAAAGGAAAAGCTAGTTTCCTTTGTCTTCCACTCTGCGCTTAAGTAAATTCTACATTCAGCAGGAAGTCGCAGAAAATTTAACACAGTACAAGAATAGCCACATCAATCATCAGGAAATGTATCACCTCCAAAATGACCTCCTCACCGTCCATCAAGTAAACCTTCGCAAACCTTTGCCTGTTCTTCAAGACATCTCACAAAATTGAATCATAATTCTTCCTAAATAACAGTATTCACTAACATCTCATATTTAACAAATGAATCCATAAAGACTGTTTATAGCTTCAGATTAGCGAATACAAATTGTCTTCAAGTACATAACGAGCACCAGATCAACTGTAAGAACGTTAACGAATACTGAATGAATTTATCTAGAATCGATTTCAGCAGAGAGCGCCTCATAGATTATGCTCGTGTGTCTCACTTCTAACAATCTTGTCATTAGTTAATATCAATATCCATTCTTGCAAAGAAATACTGCAACAGTCACGCCTAATTTCTCCGACTAATACCAGTCACTTGTGAGAATAATAATGATTTTGTCGTATAGCAGCATCAAATGTCATCGACAAACACAAAGAAAATATATTTTCAACATCGAATATCCAGTCACCTCCTAGATTGCTTGTGAAACAATTGCTGCTTCAATTTTTGATCATATATCGTTAAAATACCAGATAGTATCGCCTGCTGGTTCATATATAAGAAACGCTATAAAAATCCGGTAATTTTCAAATGCCGTAAGTGTATTTACGACGCTGTCGATTTACCGCCTTTCTACCGGCCTCTTCATTACCAATTTTTTTACCGATAGATTATACAGCGTTACCAGTAGCACCAGAATGAATCGCTAAAACGATCCACCAATGATTTGTAATGATTGTTGAGGCAGCATCATAAGACTTTTACTTCATCCGACTCAGGTACACCTGAAAATGAACTTAAAGATTTCTTCATCCAGCTAAATAGCGGATTTATCAACAGCATCGTCTTCTGGCATCTTCACAGGTTGATTTATTTTGGATCGCAGAGCGATTGTCTTCTTTGAGCACATCGTTGAGTGTCACCAGAAGAGCAAACACATCAATAATGATTTGGACGAACAGGTAAACGGCATTCTTTTGGTGCTACCCCATTTACGCATCCAGTGATGCCGAGCAGCAGCCTCATTTGTCCGAGAAAGGTTTTCAATCAACTGAGTATCCAGACTTGATTGAAATTTCTGTAAACCACTTAAATGAGAACAACTGCCACTCTTTGGGTATATAATCGACATGGTATTGAAATGTCTTTTGTGATGCCTGTTTGTCTTCGTCCATATATCTTTATATCATCATCTTCTCTGCACATCGTATTGAAACCAATTGTAGAAAGGTCTCTAAAGAAAACATTTGGCTGAAAGTTCGCTGTTCGATTTGATTTGTCCTTCAGATTTAATAGTCCTTCTAGTTTTTACTGTCAGTTTAAGACGACAATACTAACTGCAGTTGAATAATCAGCATCACAGCAATGGAATTCATCAATCTAAAGATATTAAACGCTTATAGATTGTTCAGAGTCTTTAATGTTTTATCTTCTTCAAATGTTCATTCAACAATGCTTGATATTAACGAATCATCAAGATCATTTAACTAAACTTGTTAAACTAAAAATAATAGCATCTTCATATCCTGCTGAATAATATAAACTGAATTGCATCATGATTTGTTTGGATTTTCATTGTCTTTAAACAATTAAAATCATGACTGCTTCCACCAATAATTATCATCATATGATTTTCCAGCCGCAATAAAGACGATCATGATAGTACCATCACCAGCATTGTCTGTAATATATCAAAACATAATCTTCTGTAAAACCATTGCATCAGTAATCTTCCGGCAGTAGGAGTTTAGCGCGATAGCAATAAATGATGCATTCCACCGTAGTAGTAGTAGATAATAATACAAAACATAATCTAAATAGGGCTGATAGTGCTGTAAGAGCACCTGTAAGAAATAGACATCTCAACAGACGAGACACTTAAATCATCAAGATACCTTCAGCATTGAATATCAACCATAATAAAACCTGAACCATGCTTCAGACTTTAAGATTTGTACACTCATCACTATACAGCGATATTTCTCTCCATCTGACTAACAGCATCCCGCCTCCCGTATCATCAATGACTTAATCCACCAAAGACACCACCAAAATAAAGATTTATCTTGTTTATTCAGAATTAGCACTATAGCACGTAGTATATCATAAATCAGAAGAACGATAAGAAAATTTCTACTTGGTGTTTCAAAAAGCATGGCGCAGCAGGCATTTGGGTGTTTGTTTCAAGATTTGCTGTCCCAGACACGCCATAATACAAAATCATTAGGTCATCAAATCAGACATGCCAGGTTTTTCTCGCCGATCTTGATTTGATTGGCTTCTACAGAGCCACATATAATGACCAACAGATAGCAACGATGACTTTCGGCATCACCGCCAACATCCATAGAATCAGACACGCCATCATTAATTGTCTCTTGATAAATCAGATCGAGTTTTTAACTTGCGGGTGAATCGACTGATTTCTCCATAAGAATCAACTTTATTGACATCCATCGGAAGCAATATAAAATTACTTCTTGCAGAACGAAGACGACTGGTACAAACGCAGATAGGCGTTTATTTATAGTTTGGAACAATCCCAGTTAATGCAGTATCGCCATTGTATTCATGTCATAAAAGAGAGCTGAATTGACTTTTCCAATGGTTTGACGGCATCACCAGAGAACGGTGGCTTCACGCCTCCTGTCGCTTTAAAATCGCCTTGTATTAACGGTGTACGCGACTTTTCTTCAATAGCACCTCACAAATATTGCATTGTTCACGGGTGAAATGCTGGTTTGATCTTTCGCCTCATTGCAGTTGTTCAGGATCCGGTTGAATAAAGCCTTTCAGTCAGCGTAGAGATTTGTTATTGCTGATTTGTTATAACAGTTTCTGCATCACCTTAAAATTGGAAGCTGCGGATTTCTTTCTGAGCTACAGGCAGGTTCACCAGAGATTTATCAAAATACAGCAGCTTCATTCACCATCATCGAATTTAGGGATATTAAAATCCAGACCATGCGCTATCACGGTTTTCATTCATCTTCATATTGCGATACTTTCTTCTTCCTCCCATCTTATTTAGAATTTGCATTAAGAGGCCAGACCAACTCATTTTCCACTCGAATACTTTGTGAAGTCGTTTACCAGCTTAACTTCACCATTTTACTACAGCACAAGAACTTTTGTAAAATCTTCCATGTCATATGATCTTGCCCTTCTGAATTTTGAAGACTTTCTTCATTTTCCATGATTTTTCTTCTGAGAGAAGACCACGCCACCATAGCCCTTCATTTCACATCGGCCAGCTCTATTCGTAACAGGAAACATGTGCAGGCGGTAAATATATGTCATTCACTTCAATGTTCAATTGTACTGCAGTCTGCAGATTCTGTCTGGTCGGCGAACGCATACAAAGTTCCACGGCCTTTGGGGTCTCCACTATAAATCGAGAGGTCACGAGTAAAGTAGCCATGACTGCCATTCCAAATTCCATGAGAAATGATCGCCAAGAAATGGCCCAACTTGTAATGGATCCTTAAGGTAATGAAAATACTGGCGCATCCGCTGCCTTTGGGAGCATAAGGGAAGATCCATCATACTTTATGTGACTCATTCAAATTTTATACTAGCATAAAGTTATTATATGTCTTTACTTGAAATGTTAAGATCCGATCAAATTTGTGCCATTTTCCAGATTGTCTCAGAATCCAAGAAACAACATGTTGATCAGCTCGAGTAGTCATATCTAGCCATTATCTAACTACTATTGGAGGAGAAGTAGTTAAACTGTGGTGTTTGAATAGAAGTTGTTGGAATAAGATGGTTAGAATGATGATGACGAGGTAGAAGATATCGAGAAGATATCATAAGATGTATAAAACATTCAAGATTTGCTATATTGTGTCGGAAATAGGTAATTGAATATGAGATGATGAATGAATGACATTTAGCCTTCAGGATTCCATTGAATTTTTTTGTCTCGCCTTCCTAATAGGTAAAGGAAATTCTCTCAAGAGAATAAGTTTTTCACTTTGCAGCCTAGTAAGAGGTTTTGAAGGAACAATGAAACTTACATCACTTCTATATTTCACCGAAGATAGTGAGAATCTTCGAATTATGATGTCCTTGAACTTCGTGAGATCATGAGATTGCTTGTCCAATGTTTTGATTTGTAGAAGTAGCAGCAGCTATCTTACTCTTCTCTAGGATTTTGAATTTCAAGAAATGAAGAAGCATTGAGGGTGGTTTCATTTCTGACGGTCTGTGGAGAATGATTATTTTGTTATCAAGAAGCAGCCCTTCGAGCGCATACAAAATGCTGAAGCTCTTAAAATCTTTACTAAACATCAGAAAAACCACCTGCCGACCTTAGGATGCCTCCTTCAAATGGTTCATCAGATTGAAGACCAGCCTATAACTAAAGTTTACATGGTAGAAAAGGATTGAAAGAGTGAATGGGACTAAATTAACGATCAATAAAATCTATCCACTAAGTCTAAATACTAAGAAGAGATTCTAACACTAACCGCGCAATTATAAGTATGAATACAACTTAAGAATACTTCAATTGAATAACTACGGTAAACCAGTAATTATTATTTAAATTGAAATGTGCAGAAACGAATAAAGATAACTCTGTTTAAGAAATTAAACAGAGTTATATTAGCATATTGTACTCATCATTGTATACCATCTATATATGCTTTATGAAAGATGACATTTCAATTATACTCAGAAATGATATATAAAAGGAAATGTTATGAAAACTAAATATATAAATGATAGAAAATTCTTCAAACGAATATCATATAACAAAGGAAATCAATAGTGAACAGATAGAAATACCTCATTCATCTTGAAGATTGTCAAATGAAATCTGATACTCAAACCCAGTAACTCCGATGTAAAATTAAATCCAAAGGTACAGAAATGCAACACTTCAAAGATAATTTCAGCACAAAATCACCAGATGTGATCCTTCATAGAATATAAGAGAGAATGGAGTACAGAAATGTAAGCTCCAAATCCAAAAAATATTACAACTTCGGGTCCCTCTCTAAATGCATGAGAGGGATTTAAATAAGAAATTACATAACAAAATCCTACTACTACTGCTACAATCTATCAAATTAAAAACAGAAATGCTATCTTAAATGAAACTGATTCATTGCTTTTCTTTCTCGCTTGATGTAGCCAAGTTGCAAATTTTCAGCATATCTTGGAGCCTCGGTGGATGACTCATCTCGGAATGCAGCTGTCCAGCGTAGGTGGCATCGGAAAATTCTGGAATTAAACAATCGACATCATTTGAAAGGAATTTAATAGCCATTTGTTGATTGTTTGGCTTAATTAAATAAGTCCACATATTTTCCCAAGATATTGCTTGAAGTTTGTTGATTTGTTGACTTTTATTCACCATTTCTTCTTTCCACCTGTTTTCAGTTTCTTTCACTTTAGGAAAACTGCCAGGAACACAGTCTGAAATGAGATTGATTGAATACAAACTGTCATTTATAAATTGCGTGATATTACTCATCATGCTCCTAGCTCTTGATATTGCTCTCTCGGCTTTCATTATCTGATGTTCCCATTCTGTAAACAAGATTTCTTTATGTCTTTCTTCTATCCTAGGAAGATTAGCTTCTCTTCCTTTTTCTGTATCTTGCCAAGTAAGAAATTCAGAAATCTTTTCATCAGCATCATCAATTTCTTGTCTGAGAGTAATAATGTTCTAGATCAAGGATGAGGTAATATCACAAAATGGTTCTGCCTGTGATAGCTTTGCACAAAATTCATTCAATTGTTGAGACAGCAGTTTATTAGTTTCGAGGGCTTCCGATTTGAATTCACTTAACTTAGGGAAATATTTGAATCTATCTAAAGCTGTTTGAAACTCCTTTTCTTGTACAATCTTCGCATTCTTCTCATTTTGTAACAAACCTTGTAACCTGGAAATTTCTTCATTCAATTGTTGTTGTTTGCCTAAGACCTGTTCATCAACTTTCTTCTTTTCTTCGGCCAGTTGTTCTTCTAACTCTTTGGACCTGAGTTCTTGATCTTGTAGTTGTTGTTGCAATTGAGTAACCTTTTGCTGACTTTCCTTAGTTTGCTCTACAAGTGAAGCTATATAGAGATCTTTCTGAGTCATCATCTGAGAAACTTCTGCAGCTTTATCAATTTTTGCAACACTATATGCCCCTGCATATTGAGACAACTTAGTGAGATCCTGAGATGGATTCACTTCAGTGTTCTTGTAAACAATATTCATAAATTCTTCCGATGGAGTAGAAAACATGTCTTGATCCGTCTTCCTTCTTTTTCTATGTCTTCTAACAACAGCCTTGTGTTTAGGCTGTAAAATACATCTAAAGGAGGGATCTCCTCAATCTTTAATACAATCTGCCCTGTCGGATGTTCAGGAATGATTTCGACATCCTGCTCTACTTGCTCTTTATCTCTATCCTGCAGTCCCAATTGCTGAGCGAATTGATCATATTGTTTCAATAATTGAGAGGAAACATTAAGATCAGCAGAGTCTATAATTTTCTCAGTAGTTTCTTTTCCTCCCGATTGTGTGTCTGCTTTCTCTATATTTGCTCCCTGCTCAATGGTTTTGCTATCCGATCCTCCTTTTTGATTATGCACATTAGTATCAGTACTTGTGCATTTTTCAGTTGTTTGAGCAGCGGACTGCTGATCAGTATTTTGATCAGATTTATCATCAGGTTTTCCATCAGTGCTCTTTTTCTCAGTATGTACAGTGGGTTGTTTAATAACCGATTGTGTAATGAATTTACCTGCAGATGTTTCTCCTGGCGTTTCGCCGGATGTACCCTCTGTCTCTGACCCTTGTATCGGAATTCTTAGTTTGTCTAGAGGAACTCTCAACAGTCTTTGACTTCTGAATAACAAAAATTTATTCATTTCTTCCTTCTGAAATTTAGACTTGGCTAAATCATAAATTTGAGGAAAATTATTCAACGAAACAATCAAATCATCAAACTGATCTGGCTCATGCTCAAATCGAGCAATCGAAACTGAATCAGTAACATTAAAGGCTATCTGTCGCGGATCATACTGTCTCCCTGGAATGGTTGCAAATTTACAACCCTTTATTTTGGCGACTTCCTTTTCTGCATGTTTGAAGTCGTTTAAAGTAAACTGACCACAATTGTATGGGAATGGAGGCCACATTCTCTTCTTGCTATTGATTAAAGCTCTGGATATTCCTTCAACTGTTAATTGATAGGAAATTTCTTGGGCGAGAAGTTTGTCTGGAACAATAAGAGGAAGAACATGGGGTTCCACAATACTACCAAAAATCCTGATGTATGTAAATTTCTCCTCTCCAAACCAATCTCCTATTGAGGATAAGTCGGCTTTAGCTTTATCAGAGAATCTAGGAGGGAAGCGATTGAAAATGGTTTGGAAAATAGGGATAAGGAAACCATGGCATATTCTATATACATTATCTTGGAAATGAACTTTCCAAAGAATTTTATGATATATATGAATTGGGGTAGGGTCTTTGGGATTCCATTTCCATCCAAACAAGGGAAACTCGGAATTAAAACAAAGAGCATCCAGAATATAGGCACAAAAGAAAAAAGGAGTGGAATTTCCAGCTGTTTTATCTTATCTGTACTCAAGTATTCTATTAGCCATTCTATCAGAAAGAATAACAGCCCAATCCATAATGTCGGAATTGACAACAGCTAGGATTAATGGGACCATTTGTATAGAAAACCTAGCTGAATTATCATTGCCAAATAATCTACACATCATGGCAGCGGCATAGCAATACGGAGGTAAGAGGGAATCTACATAATACATACCGGATGCTTCATTTCTGTGCTTCTCAGGATTTTTCCTCCAATCTTTGATAGGATCAGATTGAACTTTATTATTATCAGCAAACTCTTTGATAAATTCTTTGTTATACACCTTCTGCGGATCAGGAAGATGATACATTGCCTTAATGTCTTCTGCTTTAAATGACCCAAAAGACACTCCAGAAGCTGAAACAAACGTTCTGTCCTTTATCTTCACACTATCGATGACCCATCAAATTACATCATAATAAGGCATGATGCTTGCTCTGGCTGCAATTCGATGCAAAAATGAATTTGCAAGTGATTTTTCAGTAATCTCAGAGTCGGAATCTGAGCTATCTTCATCTGGAACTGATGCCTTTTCCACTGTGAATTTGGGGTTTTCCTTCTCCAATAGATTGTAAACTCCTTCCCATGTCATTCTCCCGAGCCCTTGGCATGAAGTATCTATAACTAATCTCAGTTTTGTTGGCTTCTCTTTTGAGACTGTAGGAGTCTCAACAAACTTAACAGGAACAACAATCTTGACTCTCCTCGCTCTCTTCGACATTTCTGTGTTTGATACTATTTCCCTTTGTCTGTGAACGAAAGGGTTCAGTGTTCCTTGGCTCTGCAAAACAATAAAATTTCAGTCGTGACAAACAAGCAACTTGAACGGAACGATTATGAACTCATGATTCGTTATTTATTGGTTTCGTATAGTGCGTAAATGTTCTTTTTGGGTCACACTCACGTATTAAAAATGAAATCATCAACCAATATTCATTCGATTTGCTATTGAATACCCACGTACAAATGGAGATTTGGCGCTTGTGAAATATTATAATATTCACCTATCCTGAACTTTTCGAATGTAATAAATATCATTTATCAATCGCATCGAAAGTTTTCAAATGGCACATAAATATCATAATACAAATTTCTCGATTTGCCGATTGCGATTGTAAACTTTTGCCGATTTCCGATGGTGGGTCCACCATATAAAAGTTTTGTCATTTAAATGAAAAAATGTTTGTTTTCTTTTGAAAAGCGTTTATTATAATAACGCGCGTCGCATCGGAGAATTTGAAATTGACCGCAAAGAGCTTATTAAAGAGTATCCCGATCATGCGATTGTGACTGGTCGCATCGCATCGGAAGTATGTGAATGGATAACTTAAACTCTTTGCGATTGAAGTTTTTCGATCGAATTAATCGCATCGGAGGATTTGGGTTTGTATGTCAAATTTCCTCTAAGGGTTTTCTTCGATCTTCGATTGTGATTGTTATTCATTGGTCTTTTAAACTTGATTTGTTTTTTATGATAAGGTCTTCTATATTTGATCGGATCGGAAGTTTTGAATGTTGTATTTGGTTTGTATATAAACAAAGATGAGCTTTTTCAAAACAATGAATCTTTATTTCTAATTCTTTTATTTCTAGAAAAAGAAAAAGGGACCCTATTTCTAAATGAATTTTATTCTAAAATTAAGAAAAAGGGAGGGTTGTTGTATAGTACAACAATTGGCGATTCACTGAAAGAACCAGTTATCTCTGAAAAAATAAAATGAATACTATATTTTTAGTAAGTAAAGGTTTTTAAAGATAATGAAAACTATCCTAGGATAATCAAAAATAAAATCTAACTTATGAAAAAGAATAAAAATTATTTACAATTTCTTCCTAGTTTCTTGAGAATAAAAACATTTTTGGGTTATCTCAAGCTTTGATTGGTATTAATAATGAAGTAAGTGAATTTCTCCAAGTTTGGTTTTATAATATACTCTATTGTCATAGGTATTGCCTCTGCTGCCCGCAAACGTTCATAGTTTCGACAGGGTTACCTTTTAACCATTAACTATTCATTGTCCCATTCAACTAAGATTATGACTTTTTAAAAGATAAATTCATAAGACACATTATCTCATGTTTCTGTCTTTTATTTATTTTTCTATTTTTAAGAGCCATTGTTCTGGTTTGGTAGCCAGTTGATAACAATGCCATTCAATAGTTATAATTAAACTGAACAAGCTGGCTCGTGATGAGACCCCTTGTCTTATATTTATAAGCCATTACCCTGTTTTGATATGCAGTATTGGTAATGTCAGTTTCATTACTTCTTATGAATATGGTAAGTCGGCTCATGATGAGACCTCTTATCTCTTAAAAATTTTAACATAATTTCTTAGAATTACATTCTAAAAAATCACAACCTAAATGAATGGGGTGAACTAGTTTTATCCTTAAGAATCAATGGATGACAATTTTTTAGAGTTTTTTTTTAGTACCAAGACTTGAATAATCTTTACTTTTATAGATAACCTCTCTCTACTTAATAAACTTATAATGATTTATATTTCCCTCAAGTTTTTCAAAAGATCATGCAAATAATTGGTATAATCTTTCAAAGTTTGACATCTTATTTAAAACTATCAAAAGACTATGATCATTTCTTTAAAAATTCTTATTTACACAAAATAAATATTTATAATATTCTTCCTAAGAATTTTTTCTAACAAGTAAACAGTCAATTAGAGACTTATTGACAACCTTTATTTGCAAAAACAATTAAAAACTTTGCAGAAAGGAATATGTACAGTTTAAGAAGGGGTTACCTCCTTATGAAAAGAATTTCTTCAAGATAAGCCCATTTACAGGAAGAGATTCTCTCTTACCTGTTAGATCTTGGAGTATGAATGTATTTGAGCCTATCTTTTCAATGATCTAAAATGGTCCAAGCCACATTTTCTGAAACTTGGTATGCTTTCCTTTTTCTTCATGTGCCTTATCCCATTTCAGAACAAGATCACCAATTGAAAAAAAATTTGAGCCGGTAGAACTTGCATCAAAAGAAGATTTTACAAGTTGTTGATGTTTTTCATGAACAATTTTAGCTTTATCTCTATCTTCTTCTAGTTTAAGGATTTGATCATATCTCAATTGAATGGATGAAGAAGGATTTTCTTCAATAAATTGCACTAGGGCTAATTATGGAAGAGTTAAATTTGATGGTATCACAGCTTCTTTTCGATAAAATAAATTGAAAGGTGAAGTTCCTATTGAAGCTTTTTCAGTGATACGATCAGCCCATAATGCAAAGATTAAAGACTTGTGCCAATTCTTTTGATTTTGATCAATAGTTCTTTTAATGATTTTGATGAGATTTTTGTTAGTGGATTCAGCCAAACCATTACCTTGTGGATAATAATTTGCTGAATATTTCAGTTTAAAACCTCTTTTGACTGCAAATTCTATTAAACTATTTCCGGAAAAATAATATGCATTATCAAAGACAAGATCTTGAGGTACACCAAACCTGGTTATGATGAATTGATCTATGAAATCAATAATTGCATCAAAATTGGCTACCTTCAAAGGGATTGCTTCTACCCATTTCGTAAAGTAATCAGTTGCAGTAAGGATGTACTTGTGCTGTTTGGAAGAATGAGGTACTATCTCACCAATAATGTCAAGCCCCCATTGTTCAAATGGTTGCTCAATACTCACTGGTTGCAAAGGAAAAGCTAGTTTCCTTTGTCTTCCACTTGCAGTTTGGCAAATTCTACACTTCCTTACATAGTCATGTGTATCTTTAAACAGGGTAGGCCAGTAATAGCCAGCACGAATTATTTTGTGAGCTGTGGTATCACCTCCAAAATGACCTCCTGCTGGTCCATCATGCAACTCCTGCAAAACCTTTTCAGCTTCAGTCTTTTCAAGACATCTTAATAAAATTGAATCATAATTCTTCCTAAATAACACATTATCAATGATCTCATATTTAACAGCCTTTAACCTTAAAGCACGTTTTTTCTTATAGCTGAGATTAGAAGGAGCATACCCATTTTTCAAGTAATAGATGAGATCAGCATACTGAGATTCAGAATCTGTAACACTTATCTGACTTACTTGAATGTCTTGATTTGAATCTTGATTTTCTGGTATGTTATGAGCTCCTGCTAATAGTCTGCAAAAACCTTGTCCTCTAACAATCTTAGCTGGTTTAATATCAACATCATATTCTTGTAAAGCTGTTACCCAGTTAGCTCGTTTTTCTCCTACTTCTCTCTGAATTAATAATTGCCTCACTGCAGAGAATGGGACAATGATTTTTGTATGAGTTTTCAAGAGAAAAGGTCTAAAATGCTTGATTGATTTAAACACAGCAAAGGCTTGTTTTTCAACATCGGAATAATTCAGTTCAGCTCCTTGCAGATTTGAGCTAAAGAAATAAATTGGTGCTTCAGTTTTCTGATCATTGAGTTGTGTTAAAACAGCTGCATAGGATGTCTCTGTGGCTAAGGTATACAAAATAAAATCTTTAGAAAAATCCGGAGTACTTAATGCTGGTGCATTAATGATTGCCTGTTTGATTTCCTCAAAGGCTTCTTTCTCTTTATGCCCCCATTTGAATACTGAATTCTTCTTGATCATATTTTGCATAGGTAAAACAATTAAAGAAAAATCAGGAATGAATCTTTTTACAAAATTGATCTGTCCAAGAAATGATTGCATGGATTTTTTGTTATGAGGTAAAGAAATATCAGAGATCTCTTTTAATCTATCTGGATCAATGTATATACCATCTTTTGACACAACAAATCCTAAGAGTTTTCCTTCATCCAAAGCAAAGAAAGATTTCTTTGGATTTAAGGAAATACCAAACCTTCTACATCTTTCAAATATTTTCTTTAGATCATGTAGATGATTGGCTCTCTTTTTTGAAAATATTGTTATGTCATCAAGATAAACAACAATTGATTTATTGATCAGACCTTTAAATGCTATGTCCATGGCTCTTTGGAAAGTTGCTCCTGCATTTATTAGACCAAAAGGCATTTTCCGATAAGCATAAGTTCCCCATTTTGTTCTGAAAGTTGTTTTCAATCTGTCATCTGGATGAACTAAGACTTGATTATAGCCTGAAAATCCATCAAGAAAGGACATAAGTTCAGAACCAACTACCTTTTGAAGTATCTGTTCCATGGTTGGCAATGAGAAATTGTCTTTTAAACATGCCTTGTTTAAATTTCTGAAATCAATACAGATTCTTATATCACCATTCTTCTTCCTTACAGGTACCATATTGGAAACCCAATTTGAGTGCCTGACAGGAAAAATGATTTTGGCTTTTAAAAGTTTATTAAGTTTTGATTTGATTTGTCCTTCAAGATTAGGATGAACCTTCCTTAGCTTTTGTTGAACAGGTTTAATATCAGGAAGCATTGGAATTGTATGTTGAATAACCGAAGTATCATATGTTTTTAAATCATCATAATTCCAAGAAAAAACATTTTTATATTTGTTCAAGAGTTTAATGAAAGCATTCCTTTCCTCTGATGTTAAATTGAGTCCTAAATTAACATTTTGAGGTTTGGAATCAGAACCAAGATTTACTAATTCAAACTTCAAAGTGGAACTTTGGAGCTTGGTATTAGTGACTTTCTTGAATCTGTCCTTAATATCATATAAGTCCTCCAATTTAACAACAGATTTCGGAATGGGATTTTCATTTCCTTTTGAAGCAATTTGTAAATCATGATCCTCTTCATCAATAATTTGCTCATCATATGATTTCTCTGAAGTCATGAAATTTAAAATATCTTGATCATGATAGAAAACTCTCCAATTTGTAACATTGTCTGGGACAGATGGACGAAAAATTAATTCTACAGAAAATCTATCAGGACTGCAATCTTCAGCAGGTAGGAGTTTAGATGCAACATTAGCTAACAAGTCAGCTGATGTATTTTGATTCCTAGGAATAGGAGAAATATTGAATGCTAAAAAATGAGTGGTAAGATCTTGTACTAGGTTTTGATAGTGTTTAAGATGTCCTGAAAGGCAATGAATAGTATTCCTAACTTGTTTTATGACAATTTCGGAATCACCAAATACTTTCAAGTATTTAACATCTAACCCTATAGCTTTATAAATTCCTTGAACCAAGGCTTCATATTCTGCAGTATTGTTAGTACACTCAAATTCTAGCCTACATGACAGCATAGTTTTCTCTCCATGTGGATCGATTAAAATGCATCCTGCTCCAGCTCCATCACTAGACTTTGATCCATCAAAATATAACGACCAAAACAAAGATTTATCTATTGACTTATCTACAATTTCATCAGAAGTATTTACAATTCTGGAAGAATCGGATTGTGAAAAATTTTCTACTTGAGAAACAAAAGTATTTACAGAAAAAGGTGATCGGGGTGCTTTGAAGTTTCCAAGAAATGATTCAGCAGAATAACCTTCAAGAATATTGTTGTTGAATGCCACAGGTTCGTTAGGTTGTTCAAATTCAGTGACAGTGTGTGTCATATGTTTTTCTCGTTCGATTTTGATTTGATTTGGTTTCCCTTTGTAGGGAAGCCACATATGTGAATAATCAGTCGAGATATAACCATTAAGTTTCGCAGATCAGTCCCTGCTTAAAATTAATCCATAGAATTCAGGAATATCAGCAATCAAAATATCAATTCTTTGGACAATTCTAGGATCGGAAGCTAATCTGATAGTAACTGAATTGATTTCTCCTACAACTTGAACTTTAGAGCGATCTAATTGAACAATATGAACTGCCGATTTCTGTGGTTCGATATTCAATTTGGCACAAACAGAAGTAGGCATTATGTTGGAGGAAGCTCCAGAATCAATCAAACAATTATGCAGATTCTTATTGTACATTTCATAAGTTAGAAGAAAAGGAGGAGTTTGAGAATTTGACTTTTCTCCAATAAGCACGGTATCAGTAGCATATACCTTATCTGGTGGCTTACCAGCTCCCCTAGCTTCTTTTGCAACCACACCGCTTGGTAAAGGAGCAATTGGTGTAGCGTTTAATTCTTTTAATAGCAACTTCTGCTGGTGTTTCAGTTTGCTGAGTTCATGTAAGGAAATGTTGGCTTTAATCTTTTTCATGTCTTCAACAATGTTGTATTCCATAGGATATGACACTATTAAAGTCTTTGTTGTCGATGTGGGAGGATTAGAAGAAGATGGTTGATTTTGAGTAGGTAATGGAGAAGCTTTCATTGCAGGGGACTTATCTTTGGTACTTGGAGTTGTGATTTTCTTTTTTGGAGCTGTTTGTATAGGCTCTGCTGTAGATTTACTCCTAGTACTTATAGGCATAGCTTCTTGTTCTACCTCACTATCAGAATTAGGGAGAATAAAATCCCACATTCCATGTAATTCAACGATTTCTTCATTCTCATCTTCCTCATCCGATATTAAAGATGTCTCTTCTTCTTCTTCTTCTTCCTCTGATTCTGCATTAGAGATTACATTAGGAGGTTTAGATTCAACTTGGTTTCTTCCGAAATTTCGGAATGGTTTTTTAGTAGAAGTTTCAGCTACTTGTTTTTTAATTTCAATCATTTCATTTGACATGGTTTTAAGAACTTTCTGTAAACCCTCCATGTCATATGGATCTTTGGCCTTTTTCTTTGAATCATCTTTGAAGCTGACTTTCTTTGATTTCCTTTCCTCAATAGCATTTTTATTTTCTAGAGAAATAATTCATTTTTCTACTACAATAGCCTCTTTCATATTCTCGGCTGATGTAGGTTTTGCAGCTCTATCTACAAAAATTGCTATGTTTGAGGGTAAGGCAGTTATGTACCATTCACTTCTGACTTGTTCACTAGGCCTTGAATCTGTGTGAATTTTGTTCAAGAGTTTGTTGAATCTAGCGTTGAAATCTTTAATGGGCTCTTTGGGTTCTATCTTCAAATTTGAGAGGTCATTGAGTAAAGTAGCTATTGATCGGTCATCTCCAAATTTGGTTAAAAAATGATCTGCAAAAATGGCCCAACTTGTTATAGATCCCGAAGGTAACGAAAAATACCATGATCCTGTTGCTCCTTGAAGAGTATAAGGGAATAGTCTGACTACAACATCTTCATGTGTGACTCCATTCAAATTTACAGCCAACATAAAGTTATTGATGTGTTCTTCAGCTTGGATGTTAAGATCTAGACTAAATTTCGGAAGCCATTTTCCAGGATTGTCTGGTAAATCATGTAAAGGTGCAGCCATGTTGACTGCCCCTGGAGTAGCCCATGGTCTAGCCATTATTGGAACGACTATTGGAGGAGTAGTAGAAACTGGTGGTGTTTGAATAGAAGTTGTTGGAATAGATGGTGTTGAGATCGGTGATGACTGAGTAGATGATGATTGAAGAGATGATGATGAAACAACTGCACTTTGTTGAGTTGTGGTTTTGGAAACAGGTGATTGAATATGAGATGATGAACTTGTATCACTTTCTGTTTCCGATTGAATTCTTTTTGTTTTGCCCTTACTAGGTAAAGGAAATTCTTTCGGAGGAATACCAAGTTTTTCACTTTGCAGCCTAGTAAGAGGTTTCGAAGGGATAAATTTTGAGCTTACACTACCTTCAGATATTTCAGATTCCTCAAGAGATAGTGAGAATCCTTTCAATTTATGGATTAAATATTGAACTTTAGGAGACTAAGGAGATTTCTTGTCTGAATGTTTTGAGATTTTGGTAGTGGGTGTATGAATATTCTCCGCAATTTCTTCTCTAGGATTTTGAATTTTAGAAGAAATTGAAGAAGTTAATGAGGGTGTTTTACTCTCAGAATGGCCTGTAGATAAAGATTTACTTGCCATTCATAGCTCATGCCCTCCTTCTAGCGCCAACAATGTTGAAGCCTAGAAAATCTCTATTTTAAATATCAGAAACTACCCTATTGTGATTCCTAGGACAGCTCCTTTCCGCTTGGAATGGTGGTCTGACTGATTTAGAAATGACCAATTTCCTTCTTATAACTAAATGGGTTGGTGAGGGGATTGATTTGGATGAGTGGAAATGGGACTAAATTAACTGAAATAAAACTATCTAATTGAACTAAATGCTAATAAAGAAATTTTAACACTAACTCGGGTAATTATATGTGAATACAACTTAAGATTGTTCCAATTTAATAATAACCATGAAAATGTATTATTATTTAAATTGAAATGTGCAGAAACGAATAAAGATAACTCTGTTTAAGAAATTAAACAGAGTTATATTAGCATATTGCATTCATCATTATATACCATTTATATATACTTATGAAAGATGACATTTCAATTATACTCAGAAATGATATATAAAAGGAAACGTTATGAAAACCAAATATATAAATGATAGCAAATTCTTCAAGTGAATATCATATAACAAAGGAAATCAACAGTGAACAGATAGAAATACCTCATTCATCTTGAAGACTATCAAATGAAATCTGATATTCAAATCCAGCAACTCTGATGTAAAATTAAATCCAAAGGTACAGAAATGCAACACTTCAAAGATAATTTCCACACAAAAATCACCAGATGTGATCCTTTATCAAATATAAGAGGGAATGGAGTACAGAAATGTAAGCTCCAAGTCCAAAAAATATTACAACTTCGGATCCCTCTCTAAATGCATGAGAGGGATTTAAATAAGAAATTACATAACAAAATCCTACTACTACTGCTACAATCTATCAAATTAACAACAGAACTGCTATCTTAAATGAAACTGATTCATTGCTTTTCTTTCTCTCTTGATGTAGCCAAGTTGCAAATCTTCAGCATATCTTGGAGCCTTGGTGGATGACTCATCTGGGAATGCAGCTGTCCAGCATAGGTGGCATCGGAAAATTCTGGAATTAAACAATCAACAGCATTTGAAAGAAATTTAATAGCCATTTGTTGATTGTTTGGCTTAATTAAATGAGTCCACATACTGTCCCAAGATATTGCTTGAAGTTTATCAATTTGTTGACTTTTATTGATCATTTCTTCTTTCCATCTGTTTTCAGTTTCTTTCACTTTAGGCAAACTGCCAGGAACACAGTCTGAAATGAGATTGATTGAATACAAGCTGTCATTTATAAATTGCGTGATATTACTCATCATGCTCCTAGCCCTTGATATTGCTCTCTCAGCTTTCATTATCTGATGTTCCCATTCTGTAAACAAGATTTCTTTATGTCTTTCCTCTATTCTAGGAAGATTAGCTTCTCTTCCCTTTTCTGTATCTTTCCAATTGAGAAATTCAGAAATCTTTTCATCGGCATCATCAATTTCTTGTCTGAGAGTAATGACGTTCTGGATCAAGGATGAGGTAATATCACAAAAAGGTTCTGCCTGTGATAGCTTCGCACAAAATTCATTCAATTGCTGAGACAGTAGTTTATTAGCTTCAAGAGCTTCCGATTTGAATTCACTTAACTTCGGGAAATCTTTGAACTTATCTAAAGCTGTTTGAAACTCCTTTTCTTGTGCAATCTTCGCATTCTTCTCATTTTGTAATAAACCTTGTAACTTGGAAATTTCTTCATTCAATTGTTGTTGTTTGCCTAAGACCTGTTCATCAACTTTCTTCTTTTCTTCGGCCAACTTTTCTTCTAACTCTTTGGACCTGAGTTCTTGATCTTGTAGTTGTTGTTGCAATTGAGCAACCTTTTGCTGACTTTCCTTAGTTTTCTCTTCAAGTGAAGCTATATAGAGATCTTTCTGAGTCATCATCTGAGAAACTTCTGCAGCTTTATCAATTGTTGCAGCACTATATGCCCCTGCATATTGAGACAACTTAGTGAGATCCTGAGATGGATTCACTTTAGTGTTCTTGTAAACAATATTCATAAATTCTTCCGATGGAGTAGAAAACATGTCCTGATCCATCTTCCTTCTTTTTCTCTGTCTTCTAACAACAGCCTTATGCTTAGGGCTGTAAAATACATCTAAAGGAGGGATCTCCTCGATCTTCAATACAATCTGCCCTGTAGGATGTTCAGGAATGATTTCGACATCCTGCTCTATTTTCTCTTTATCTTTATCTTGCAGTCCCAATTGCTGAGCGAATTGATCATATTGTTTCAATAATTGAGAGGAAACATTAAGATCAGTAGAGTCTACAATCTTCTCAGTAGTTTCTTTTCCTCCCGATTGCATGTCTGTTTTCCCTGTATCTTTTTTCTGCTCAATGGTTTTGCTATCCGATCCTCCTTTTTGATTATGCACATCAGCATCAGTACTTGTGCATTTTTCTGTTGTTTGAGCAGTGGACTGCTGACCATTATTTTGATCGGATTTATCATCAGTATTTCCTTTCTGAGCATCAGGTTTGCCAACAGTGACCACCTTTGCAGTATGTACAGTTGGCTGGTTAACAGCCGATTGTGTAATGACTTTACCAGCAGATTTTTCTACTGGCATTTTGCTAGATGTACCTTCTGTCTCTGACCCTTGTATTGGAATTCTTAGTTGGTCCAGAGGAACTCTTAACAATCTCTGACTTCTGAATAACAAAAATTTATTCATTTCCTCCTTCTGGAATTTAGACTTGGCTAAATCATAAATTTGAGGAAAATCATTCAACGAAACAAACAAATCATCAAACTCATCTGGTTCATGCTCAAATCGAGCAATTGAAACTGAAGCAGTAACATTAAAGGCTATCTGTCGCGGATCATATTGTCTCCCTGGAATGGTTGCAAATTTACAACCCTTTATTTTGGCGACTTCTTTTTCGGCATGTTTGAAGTCATTTAAAGTAAACTAACCACAATTGAATGGGAATTGAGGCCACATTCTTTTCTTACTGTTGTTTAAAGATCTGGATATTCCTTCAACTGTTAATTGATAGGAAATTTTCTGGGCGAGAAGTTTGTCTGGAACAATAAGAGGAAGAACATGTGGTTCCACAATACTACCAAAAATCCTGATGTATGTAAATTTATCCTCTCCAAACCAATCTCCTATTGAGGATAAGTCGGCTTTAGCTTTATCAGAGAATCTAGGAGGGAAGCGATTGAAAATGGTTTGGAAGACGGGGATAAGGAAACCATGGCATATTCTATATACATTATCTTGGAAATGAACTTTCCAAAGAAGTTTATGATATATATGAATTGGGGTAGGGTCTTTGGGAGTCCATTTCCATCCAAACAAGGGAAATTCGGAATTAAAACAAAGAGCATCTAGAATATAGGCACAAAAGAAAAAAGGAGTGGAATTTCCAGCGGTTTTATCTTGTCTGTACTCAAGTATTCTATTAGCCATTCTATCAGAAAGAATAACAGCCCAATCCATAATGTCGGAATTGACAGCAGCTAGGATTAATGGGACCATTTGTATAGAAAACCTAGCTAAATTATCATTGCCAAATAATCTACACATCATGGCAGCGGCATAGCAATACGGAGGTAAAAGGGAATCTACAGAATACATACCGGATGCTTCATTTTTGTGCTTCTCTGGATTTTTCTTCCAATCTCTGATAGGATCAGATTGGACTTTATTATTATCAGCGAACTCTTTGATAAATTCTTTGTTCTACACCTTCTGTGGGTCCGGAAGGTGATACATTGCCTTAATGTCTTCTGCTTTAAACGACCCAAAAGACACTCCAGAAGCTGAAACAAACGTTCTATCTTCACACTATCGATGACCCATCGAATTACATCATAATAAGGCATGATGCTCGCTCTGGCTGCAATTCGATGCAAAAATGAATTTGCAAGTGTTTTTTCAGTAATCTCAGAGTCAGAATCTGAGCTATCTTCGTCTGGAACCGATGCCTTTTCCACTGTGACTTTGGGGTTTTGTTTCTCCAATAGATTGTAGACTCCTTCCCACGTCATTCTCCCGAGCCCTTGGCATGATGTATCTGTGACTAATCTTAATTTTGTGGGATTTTCTTTTGGAACTGTAGGAGTCTCAACAAACTTAACTGGAACAACGGTCTTGGCTCTTCTTTCTCTCTTCGACATTTCTATGTTTGCTATCGCTTCCCTTTGTCTGTGAATGAAAGGGCTTGGTGTTCCTTGGCTCTGCAAAACAATAAACTCTCAGTCGTGACAAACAAGCAACTTGAACGAAACGTTTATGAACAAATGATTCGTTATTTATTGGTCTCGTATAGCGCATAAATGTTCTTTTTGGGTCACATTCACATATTAAAAACCAAATCATCAACCAATATTCATTCGATTTGCTATTAAATTCCTACGTACAAATGCAGATTTGGCGCTTGTAAAATATTATAATATTCACCAATTCTGAACTTTTCGAATGTAATAAATGTCATTTATCAATCGCATCGAAAGTTTTCAAATGGCACATAATTATCATAATACAGATTTCTTCGATTGGCCGATTCCGATTGAAAACTTTCGATTTCTGATTTGATGGTTATAGATTGCGATCGGAAAGTTTTCAATCGAAAGGAATTGTTAATAGCTTTCTCTGATTTCCGATGGTGGGGTCCACCATATAAAAGTTTTTATTTACGCGGACAAATGTTTGTTTTCCTTTTGAAAAGTGTTTTTATAATAAGCGCACATCGCATCGAAGAATATGAATTTTCCCGCAAAGAGCTTGTTAGAGAATGCTCCGATCATGCGATTGTGATTGATCGCATCGAATCGGAAATATATAAATATATAACTTTAAACTCTTTGCAATTAAAGTTATGCGATCGAATTAATCGCATCGGAGGATTTGGATTTCTATGTCAAATTTCCTATAAGGGTTTTTCTTTGATTTCCAATTGCGATTACTATTTATTGTACTTTTGCATTTCGACTTGTTTTTATGATAAGGTCTTCTATACTTAATCGGATCGGATGTTTTGAATGTTGTATTTGGTTAGTAAACAAAAGATGAGCTTTTTCAAAACAATGAATCTTTATTTCTAATTCTTTTATTTCTATAAAAAGAAAAGGGACCCTATTTTTAAATGAATTTTATTTCTAAAATTTAAGAAAAAAGGGAGGGTGAACGTATAGTAGTGTGCATTAACACAAGTGCCATCAGTATCTCAAAGAATCCTGTTATGCATTCCAAGACCAAGCACATTCCCATCAAATATCACTTCTTACGTGAACAAGTGCTTGAACAAAAAGTGAAATTGGAGTATCTTTCCTCCAAAGAACAAGTTGCTGATATATTTACCAAACCTCTACCCAAGGAAGCATTCGAATATCTCAGACAGAAACTGGGAGTAGTCTCTACCATGCAGAGGATCAGGTCTACTTAAATACAGAAGATTAAATTGGTTGTGAGGTGCTTTTGGGCATATCTGAATGCATAGGCTAAGGGGGAGCATTGGTCATATGAAAAGGATGCATTGTTGTTATGAAGATGCAACATGATCTCAGGGGGAGCATGGTATTGTCAACTCTTTTCCATTGATGCCAAAGGGGGAGGAAAAGCAACAAAGGGCTTCTATAAGGCCATCAGAGGAAGAGTATTGCCATCAATGCCAAAGGGGGAGATTATTGGAAATGTTGTCATTGATGGCAAAGGAATTGGAAAAGACAGGAGCAGCACCTAAACTATCCATAAGGCACAAGAGTCAGAGAGGTAGCAGAGGCAACAGATGAAGGAAAAATTGAATATC